>OY776281.1:48932801-49050301 GCA_963675445.1 Linnaemya vulpina | reverse complement strand
AATCAACATCAACCCTTTCATTAGACCCTATTCAATATGTTGATTATTATCATAATCATTACTTTTTGGTAAACATATATCATAAGTATCAATTTGATCAATCTCGTCTTGTTCAGCTTCACAGTTACCAGAAGAACTTGACTGAATAATTTTAGCAACTATAACTTTTGCCAAAATAGTATTTATCTCGGCTACGGAAGGGTTGCTATTGTTGTCTCCCTTTTGCCACAGTATAGAACTAACTTGTCCTGTTTTTAAAATGTCATTAACCAGTAAATGGACTGAATTAAGAGTGAGCTTCATACCATTTAAAATGAAAACACGCTTTTTCTGGTCAACGAATTCCACGTCGTTCAGATATTTCATAAAGTGTTGTATAAATTTGTGAGCTTCATTCTTAAGTTGAACTGCAGATCTGTAGAAGTTATCGCCATAAACGGAACCACTATTTAGACAATCGAAAATCTTTCTAATTTTTTCCACAAACTGAGCTGTTAAAAGGGCCACTTCTGCGGCACAGCTCTTAAATTGTGTAGTCTTGCATATTGTTTTAATAGCAGCTGCAACAGCTCTGCTAAAAATTTGGGTTGCGAATATCACACGCATATTTTCATATGTGTTTGTCGTGCCAATTTTGGGCACATTTTGGTTTTTGCAGTTGCTTCCATTTCCTTTAGCTTTTTAATTACTTGCATGCTTACAGTTCCATCATGTGTTTTAAGGTCACATTTCAACCACCCATTTCTCAAACATTCTATTATGTGCGGGAAATAATATACACAAAAATCTTTTTGGCCATTTAGTTCAAAAAATGGAGTCTACACAGGTACCTTCAGGTTGGAAAAACTTTTTCTGTTAGTTGATACCAGAATATAAATGTGAAAAGCTGACAATGACTAAAAATATTGTAGCTCAATCATTAACAATGTTTTGAAATGAAAATAAATTTTTTGTAAAGATCTTCAAACAAGTTTGCATGTGTTTTTGCTTATGTTATTTTTCACTTCTCTTCATTTTAAATTTGATGAAACCAACTTTTAACATGTTCGATGACCAATGATCCAAGACGTTGGTTTTTTCCGTCTTTCCCTTACGCCCGGGCACCAATAAAGATTTTAAAATTTAATTTCGTGATTTGTTCGACATGCGTCTTCTTATAGTGTATATTCGTTGGTTACAGTAATGTGCGTACAGATGTGTTTATCACTTCTGTATATTTAGTTTTTTGTACTATTATGCCCAATCAATAAGAAAAAAATCTAAATGTAGATTTAGTTAATTTTGATGAATATTTAAAGTCTATTTAAATACTCTTTCAGTTTTACAGTCAGACTTAAATACTTCAATTAACTTATGAGAAAAATGTGGTAGCACCATGAAATATGTAAAGAAAAATATTTATTTAAGTAAAAATTTTACTTTCATTTCAAAACATTGTTAATGATCGAGCGACAATATTTATGTTCGTGTGTAATTTTCTTTTTTCTTTACATGATGAATGGAAGTGAGAAAAAAAAAACAATTTAATATCGGGCAGGAAATGCTGCGTAAAAAATCTAGATGACATTTTAAAGGTTTACTATATTTTATTCGTTTTAGGGCAAATTTGGCAGGGAAAATGTCTAATGCCTGAAGAAGATTACAAAAAAATCCTTATATATGCAACCGTAACTTTAAAAGCTTATTCATTTGGATAAAAAAGCTAAAGGCGGAAGCAAAGCCTCTATAATATAAAGATGTTGCACGCCATATATTATTAAATATCAAAAATTTTTTGCTTCTCTATAATGCGGGGGACAAGTATGTAGCAACGATATCCAATGGCTTATATATTTTCTTCTCATGTTTTTTGCAAACACAATTTTTGAGTAACTTAACAGCCAAGTTCACAATCTCTAGAAAGTAGTCTAGCGTGGTAGCATGAGCAAATTGGTATATCATATTTTTGTCATTAATTGTGAACGACATTTTGAGTTTCATATAGCATTACTCATTGCACAAAAATCCACAGCTGTTTGAAGAAAAAACTAAATTCGTTTGAAGAAAGAAGCTCATTGATTTTTGTTACTGGCAGCTGTTAGAAGGAATAACAACTATGTTAAAATAAACCGTTAATATTTATTACATGAAAACGCTGCAATAACTATATATATATATATATATATATATATATATATATATTTATTTATTTATTTATTTATTAATATATACATATATATATATATATATATATATATATATATATTTGACTGATGGAATGAACAATTTAAATGTTATATTATTATTACGGTGGCCATATTTTTGAAACCAAAATACAGAACAGGGATAAGATTTCATAATAACAATTAAAAAGTACAAACAACCTTAAATGCACATTACAGACCAATTTATTATAGATATTTTTTTAACAAATACAAATCAAAACTTAAAAAAACATAATCACACGCTGATGTAAAAAATAAAATAGAACTTGACTGTTTCCGAGATCATTGTATATATAAGTATATTTGTAAGAACTATAAAATTAAGATTAATTTGTACTCAGTACATATCTTCAATGACAAAAATGTTTTGATTCTTAAGTAAAATGGGTTAATAGAGAAATTTTAGGCGTTAATATGTAAGTATATGTACAAAGCAATTAAATTTGGTATTTTTCTGCTGAATAGATTTGTTTTAGTAAGCCTTCATTACTTTTTAAATATTCTTTAAACTCTAAACAATTTAAATCATAATTATATTTAGTAATTAAAATGGATTTGAGGGTATTTACCTTCAATTGAGCTTTTTCACTAGTCCATATGTTATTTAAAATAGAAAACACTCTTTCTGTTGGAGCATTAGAACCAGGTAAACATAAACTGAATTCGACAACTTTCAAAATATTTTGGAAACTTATACCTCCTTCTTTGAAATGTTTAAAAACCTCTACCCAGCGCTCTTCAGCAGATTTTTTGTTTTCATTCCATTGCTTTAATTTTTCTGAAGTGGTATATCTTTTAACAAGAGCCAGCTCATCAAATAATTCGGTATTATTTATGTTTAATTCGTTTCTCTTATCCATAATAAAAACAAAACTGGATTCAACATCCTCCCATGCAGGAGTTTCACGTAAAAGAACCCATTTCAGTATTTCAACTTCTTGATAAGCAGTGTCCCATTGATTTAAGTACTCAATGCAATTTGCATAAAATTGGCTTGCGGTACTTTTAAACTCATTAATATCGAGAACTTTTTTCTGACTTAGCTCAATTATGATTTTTTTAACTGCAATAGGGAAAAATGTTTCCTCTTTGCGTTGTGAAATCTTAAACTTCAGCTCATTAATAATGAGCGAAACCTCAGTCATACATATTTTTTGGGACTCTATCTGCGTTATGTAGTCATGAAACAAAGTAGCTTGACAATGCTTCTGAAACAGGATCTTCAAAAAAACTTTTTAATATAGTTGGACACTTTGGCTGGGATAAAAAGTATTCCTTTAAAGGCTTAAAAAGCTTTAATATTCTTTCAATGGATGGTTTAAGAGTTAGCCATCTTGTCTTGCTAAATCCAAGTAGTTTTTTATATTCTACTTCTATTGTGTCGCAAATTACTTTAAGCTCTTCAACACGTACTGTATAAATATAAAAGTAGGAAAAAATTTTTACAGTAATCGTTTCAATATCTATGGGGAGACATTCTGTTGATGTTTGAATGCAGTTATTTAAAATATATACAGCACAGTTCACACCGATAAGAACATTTTCCGTAGACGAATGAAGTTTTTTGAAAACATTGTTTTTGCCTCGCCTGGCTGCTCCACCAAAGTTACAGTTTGTGTTATCTGCACATAAAGCAAGTAATTTTTTGTTTACATTAAATTTAATAAGCAGATCACAAATATATTTTGTTAAAATATCGGAGGATTCTCCGGGCAAATTATCAACTTCCAATATTTTGACTTGAATACCATGCAATGGTACAAAATAACGAATAAGTATTGGACATATTTTTATGTTACCATGATTTGAACAATCACAAAAAATTGTTATCAAATTAACAATATGCAAATCATTCTCAATTTCTTTAATGGAATTCGGAGCTAGGACTTTACAAACTATCGATTCACACTTGGTACGTCCAGAAGAATATCTCTCATCAAAACAGCTTCTTATAAGTTTTGAAGTACAATCGTTGGAGCGAAATGAGTGGTTATGATTAACAGCGTGATATGCCCATGTTCCTTCTGATATGCAAATTTTCCTTTTGCTGTCGTTAAAATCCTTAGACCCAAAATAGCAGGATAGAGTTTTGCTAGAAGCGGCAGCGATGTCGGAATCCTTGTGTTTATTTGTTCGTAAGTGCTGTTGGATATCAAGTTTGCCTCCATTAGCAATGCTGAAAGTTGTCATGCACTTAGAACATCGTACCTTGCTATCAATATCAGTTTTTTTAATAAAACTATATTGCTGTTGTAGTTTATCATTAAAAACGCACTTTCGTCTGCGGGACATGATTACTTTTTTCTGAAAAATTACTCAGTGAATGTTCTTTTTGTAATGACACTTCATATCTAAACGCCAGGGCTACTATGTATTGTTGGCGGCGGCAAGTATGCAATACACATCATGGCAAATTTATTATTCGCCTTGATACACATACATATTTATTAAAACAGCATTTACACGTGAAAGTGCAAATCAAAATTCATAGTCACGCCTCAATTCGCTTTGATAGTTGAACAATTTTTAATATTTTGAATATCACTTTCAGGCATGAAAATACAGAACAAATACAGAACAGTAAATGAAATACAGAACATTTTAGCGTTTTTCGCAGATCAATAATTTATACAGAATACGGCTCTGAAATACAGAACTGTTCTGTATAATACAGAACGGATGGTCACCGTAATTATTATATATACATATGGACTTTTAAATTCAAACATGTTTACAAAAACGTTTTTTTGTGTATTAAAAACGATGAATTGACAATATTGACTTCAGTGCAAATAAAAACTTTGATTTTATCAGAGCATATTTGCACAATAGTAGCATGTGCATTTGTGTCAATTTTCTTAGTGTATGACAAAAATATGCTATACCAATTTGTTCATGCTACGATGCTATACTACTTGCTCGAGATTGTGAACTGGGCTAATTTATATTCTTACATTTTGTGTTGTGTATGTTTGTATATTTCTATATATGTACACACAAACATCAGTATGGCTGTTATTTATTTATAATAGTTCATTCATACTATTGTAAAGACCAAAGAAAACTGTCCTTTTATTGTTTTGTTTTTTCCAAATGTACATACATATTCAGCCCAATCATGAATATTCTCGAGAAATTTGTTTCCCTAAATAAAAAGTTTTCTCGAGAAAAAATTCCTCCAATCATAAATTCCCGGGGAAAGAAAAATAAGGGAGAAGGAAAATTGAAATTTCGAAGACAGCTGTTTTGCTTATTGTGATTGCATTTTTGTTGCTTACAAAAGTTTATATCAGTGTTTAATTAATTTGCTTTCAACAAAAAAGAAAAAATTTAGTTAAAATGCATAGTACTGCTTTTCGGATTCTTGCGGAAAGCGTGTCCACTGCAGAATATGAACAGCAGTTAAGAAATCTTAAGATTGAAAGAAGGCAGCTGCGCGATGTGTCTAGCCCACTTGAGTTGCCACAATCATTGTGAGTAAATAGAAAAGTATTGTTACTTGATTTTAATCATTACTTTTTGTTTAATCATAGATTTCAAAAATACTACCTCGTAAAGAAACCTGCTTTCCGTTATTTATTGGAAGTACTTACAGAGCACTCTCAACGGGCAAAAAAACAATTTGCTATTCCAGCGGTAGTTAAGCTCAGTGGATGCTTGCGTTTTTTTGCGGAAGGTGGCTACCAAACCGGTATTGGCAAGGACTCTGACATACATTTAGCGCAGTCTTCTTTCAGCATGACACTGATCGATGTACTAAATATTTTTGAAACAAGTCTTTGTCCGATTTGGATAAATGTGCCGAAAACAGCAGAAGAAAAGCGGAAAATCGCTCTGGCCTTTTACAAGAAGCATAATATTCCTGGAGTTACCGGTTGCATCGATGGAACCCATGTGCAAATAATCGCGCCAACTGCAAACAAACACCTTTTCTATAACAGAAACGGAAAATTTAGCTTAAATGTTATGCTGGCAAGTATTGAAAGTTTTTATACGAAGTTTTTATCTACATATACTTCTAAGGAAATAACTTATTTTAAGCCATGATTGTTTACAGCTTTGCGATGGCGAATTAAAAATACGTTTCGTTGACCCGTCCCACCCAGGTGCTTCCCACGACTCATTCATACGGAACAATAGTGACCTGCGGTTTCACTTTGAGCAAAAATATATGCAAGGCGAAACCAACTTTTGGCTATTAGGTAAGCTTTTGTTAAATAACTTATGAAAATGAAATAATAATTCACATATTTTTATACAAATAGGAGACGCAAGATACCCTTTGGAGCCGTGGCTCTTAACTCCACATCGCGTCCCAGAAGATAGATCTCCAGAAATGAGATTTAACGAGGTACACTCAAAATGCCGCAATATTATTGAGCGTACTATTGGGGTATTGAAAAATCGTTGGAGATGTCTCCTCGGCGCACTAGAGTTGCACTACACTCCTGAAAAAGCGGCAAAAATTGTAAATGTATGTTGTGCTCTACACAACATATATATCCATTATAAGGTGAAGGACTCATGCAACGAACTTACAGATGTAAGTATGCCAGAAGAGGAAGTAGCAGTATCCGAATCAAACCAATATTTAGCTTCAGCTCAAACTATAAGAGTTAATATTGGCCGTACCCTTTTATAACTACTTGTAAAGAAATTTTATTAAACACATGTACATTAGAGCGTCTCGCCATATAGGCAAGAAAAAAAAGTTCGCCGTACACCACCGAATACGAAGTAATGTTGTGCACCGTACATTTGACGAATGCCTACTGCTGCTTCATTTCGCGCAGACAAAATCTTGTTATAGCCGTCTGAACGTACTAGCGGATCTTGGTCCGTTATCATCGATAACAATACATTCTCGGGGTGGAAAAAGTACGCGTTATTTTCTATCGACGGACGAAGTATCTGATGAACATCTTCTGGCAATTGACGAATCCAAGATATATATTTAAAAACGTGGCGACTTCCGTGAATTGCAAGTGGTTGGCTTTTCACAAGAAACCAAAATGGCGCGTAAACTTTCATAACAAACTCAGCCAGTTTTTTCAATATAACTGGGGGTTTAGCGCACGTTACATAAAACCGGAGAATTCTAGAGGCAGTTGTCAACCAGCGCGCTGTGCTAATAGCTCCGGGCTTCTCGCTGGCTAATCTGTCATCGCATTCTCCGGTATGGACAGTTCGAACCATACGATACAAGTACGACTGATCGCCTCGAATACTCCATCCTTCTATGTTTGCTGGCATTTCTCCCATTTCAATTCGCTCGAAATTTTTATTGACCTAACAGAATGGAGTAAACAATAGAGATCCGAATTGTTAATGGCATGATTAAAATTTCATTGAAGAAAAGTATGCGAAACTTACAGAATACTGCGTACAATTCTGAATTCCTTCTCCAATACTTCCTGGCCAGAGTCCAGGTCCTTTCTGTTTGCCAAGCAATGATCTCAATAAAGCACTGAATGGTAATTCATTGAAGTGGAATAGGCACACGAACCATTGCAACGGCCTCTGTAACTGGCGTTCCATTCTTGGAATGATTCCATTTTTGTAACCAGTGTTGGTAGGAGTTCCATCGCAGCTAATAGCTACTAAGTTATCCGTACTGAAGTTTCCATTCCTTAAGAAATCTACTATACTTTTTTGGATTTCCATAGCGGTGCTGTCAGTGGGCGTAGCATAGCCAATGAATTTGGAGTGTGGCTCTTTCAATATAGTGATATGCTCTTCATTGACAACAACATTCCGAGTCACATTTGCCTCCGTTATTCTTTTCAAAGTAGGCTCTTTTTTACCATCGAAAGAAATGCACGTTATTAAATCGTTACATTTTGCTGCGACTGTTGCTTGCTTACGGAATTTTACACGTTCCCTAAATATTTTGTTTTTGTCGATGACAAATCCATCAAAAAACTGGCATATGCTTTCGGCAGTTTCTTGTAATAACTCTTCATTTGCTTTTGCGGTAATCGACAACTTTAAATCTTTAATTAACATGGTCGCAAGTAAGGCACCGTATCGAACTGATGTGTCGCTGCGATCCAAAGCTGAACTAAAATTATGCAATGAAATGTCAGCCACTACAAATTTTTTTAAAGTCTGTGATACATCGTTAACATTTTCCTCAAACTCCTGCTCTTCTTCACTGTCTACATTATACCCAACGCTGACAAATTCGTCACGCAACCCATAAGATGATTCAACAGTCTTCGACATTTCTTCATCGTTGCTCCTCGTCGACATCATATCAGCAACATAATCTATAGTCAACAATCGTGGACCGCACTGATCGATGAAAAACTCTTTTGCGTGGTCTGGAATTTTATCAGAGGCTGTGCAATTGCATGCAATATTTCTTTCAATACCGCACTTACAACGCGAAATTAAGAACAATCTATTCCACTCATTTACATTGTATTCGAATTTATATTTTACCATTTTGTAGTAATCATTCAGAAGCTTATCCAAACTTTTACGAACACCACTTACCGACATTACTGGAATGCCTGCGCGCTGCCACAAAATGATGATACCTCTCAAAACTTCTTGTTTAAAAGCACCCAGCTTTCGAATTCTACCAGCGTTATGCCGAAGATGTAAAAAGAAATTAATAACATCACCCTTAGTTGGTAATTTAGTGTTGTTTAATTCACTGATAGTAAAAGACATTTTTTAGTTTATTTAAACTAATTCTTGACACGACACGATTAAATATTGATAATTCCAACAGATATTTCATGGATAATACAAAAATAAATAAACTATGAGAGTAATAACGGTACTACTTCCATTATTAGAGGATTTAAACTAACTCGAATTTACTTAATCTCCCGTTAACGTCTAACCGAAAGATGGATTTCCGGGTATAAAATTTTGTACGAAAAATTTCAAATCAATTTAAAATCACATTTCCTAGGCTCGACAAAAAACATGAATTTTTTTCTTATAGATCTACCGGAATTATGGAAATATTTCATAACAACAGCCTTAACTATTAGAACGGTTATATTGAGGTCAATGAATATTAAAGATGACCATTGGCCTCCTCGAGACAAAAACATCGATATATCGCACTGTGAGATCCGACAGTAAATACAGAAAATTTGACAAAAATACTCAAAAAGGTAACCCCTACATTCGGCAAAAAACATAAATTGTATTTTTTAACAGTTCTGTTGGAAATATCGAAAAACTTCTTTAACAAAAGTTTAATGATTTTTTGCGGGCTTTAATTTTCTGACAATAGGGTGGTACATTAGGGTGGTAGAAACTGAGATCTGGTAGGTAAATACTAGAATGAGATATTTGAGGTTAATGACTATTAAATCAAAATATTGGCCTCCTCAAGACGAAAACATCGATATATCACACTTTGAGATAGGACTATAAATGCCGAAGATATAACGAAAAATGTATTTTGGCGACCCCTACTTTCGGCAAAAAAAATTAAAAAATTTTTTTTCAAAACTGCCTTGCAACAATACTTTATATTCTGTGGTGTACGGCGAACTTTTTTTTTTCGAGACGCCCTAATGTACATATCTATATTTTTAATTATTGTTTATTAAAAAGCAAAATAAAAAGTTCTCTGAACATGAAAAAAATCACGTATAAATTAAAAACTATTCTTTTATAAAATAAGGTACAAAAGTTTAATTGCATATTGCCAATTCATTTTAAAATTAAAAAATTCATTACTTTTAACTTTGTTACACATTCTTATTTATATAAATATATATATAAACATAAAACAAAATCAAATATTTCTCATATCACTTCAATTCCCGTAACTGCATTTCTAATCTATTTTTTTCTAATTTATATTCTATTTCTTTTATTCTTTGGTTTTCCATAAAAGCATTGTGCCGCCGCAATTCTTTAATTTCCTCACTTTTAAGATCTTGAATTTTTTAAAAATGTTTTTCATTATTTTCATTCAGTTTTTCGATAGATCGGTAAATTCTTTTCGTATTTTGCTGCTCATCCTTTTGATTTTGTACTATTGTTTTTAATGTTTTTACTAGTTCCTTTTGTACTTCAAGCTCAGCTTGAAGGGCATCGTACGCAGTTTTATCTTGAATTTTTATAATTTGTAATTTTTTGGCGAGTTGAAGATGGTAGAATACTCTCAGTTGTTGTTGTTAGTGGTGAAATGCTGTGTGGAGTCTCATTTGGTTCTTCCAGTTCCTGAGGCTTTGCATAGTCGAAGAGAGCTTCATCTGCAGGAGTGAGAATTACTTCATCAATAATTTTTGGAGTATTAAGTCCATAAGAACTTTCTGCTACACCTTCGACTGCAGATTTCATGCCAACGAGGTTGTAAATGGCTTCCTCTATGGGAGAAAATTTTAATTCCTTGTTCGGGCCACCTCCAGTACTTTTTTTCTCTCTCAGATTTTGGGCAGTCTTCTGGCGAACATATTTTTTTGATTTGCCCACACGTGAAAATATAAAACAACTTCTTATATATACTATTATGGGTATTTTTTCAAATATCCAACCTTTTTCCATTCAGCAGTACATTTAGTTGGAGGGCCCAAAGAATTTAGCTCCGTTTCAACATTTTTCTAAAATCTTAAAACTGTCTCCTTGCTGCCTTTATGAAATCCACACGCAATATCAGCATTGGCTTCTATTAAGGTCACCAGCTGCTGCATTTGTTGCTTATTGGTATGTTTTGCCCTAAAAATTACATTAAACATTTTTTCTTTTATTTTATTTTAATTTTAAAAATAAATACTTACATTTTTGTACAAACTCCCTTCAAAATTGTAAGCGAAAAATCATTTGAGGAATTAAATGGTTTTTCCCCTTTTTTTCCATTGATGATACCTACTTTTCTCACTTCGAATTTTTTCACTTCCCTCAGTTGGAAAAAAAGGGGAAAAAATTTATTCATGATAGGAGAAAAGGGAAAAGTGAAAAAACTCCCACGGAATTTTTGTTTATGATTGGGCTGATTTATTTTCTATAATGTTTAGTCTGCACATACTGAAATTGTTTTCTACAGAAAATATTATAAAATTTTTCATATATTTTTCTAAAAAAATCTCTAATAATATTTTTAATAGAGAAATTTTAGGCGTTAATATGTAAGTATATGTACAAAGCAATTAAATTTGGTATTTTTCTGCTGAATAGATTTGTTTTAGTAAGCCTTCATTACTTTTTAAATATTCTTTAAACTCTAAACAATTTAAATCATAATTATATTTAGTAATTAAAATGGATTTGAGGGTATTTACCTTCAATTGAGCTTTTTCACTAGTCCATATGTTATTTAAAATAGAAAACACTCTTTCTGTTGGAGCATTAGAACCAGGTAAACATAAACTGAATTCGACAACTTTCAAAATATTTTGGAAACTTATACCTCCTTCTTTGAAATGTTTAAAAACTTCTACCCAGCGCTCTTCAGCAGATTTTTTGTTTTCATTCCATTGCTTTAATTTTTCTGAAGTGGTATATCTTTTAACAAGAGCCAGCTCATCAAATAATTCGGTATTATTTATGTTTAATTCGTTTCTCTTATCCATAATAAAAACAAAACTGCATTCAACATCCTCCCATGCAGGAGTTTCACGTAAAAGAACCCATTTCAGTATTTCAACTTCTTGATAAGCAGTGTCCCATTGATTTAAGTACTCAATGCAATTTGCATAAAATTGGCTTGCGGTACTTTTAAACTCATTAATATCGAGAACTTTTTTCTGACTTAGCTCAATTATGATTTTTTTAACTGCAATAGGGAAAAATGTTTCCTCTTTGCGTTGTGAAATCTTAAACTTCAGCTCATTAATAATGAGCGAAACCTCAGTCATACATATTTTTTGGGACTCTATCTGCGTTATGTAGTCATGAAACAAAGTAGCTTGACAATGCTTCTGAAACAGGATCTTCAAAAAAACTTTTTAATATAGTTGGACACTTTGGCTGGGATAAAAAGTATTCCTTTAAAGGCTTAAAAAGCTTTAATATTCTTTCAATGGATGGTTTAAGAGTTAGCCATCTTGTCTTGCTAAATCCAAGTAGTTTTTTATATTCTACTTCTATTGTGTCGCAAATTACTTTAAGCTCTTCAACACGTACTGTATAAATATAAAAGTAGGAAAAAATTTTTACAGTAATCGTTTCAATATCTATGGGGAGACATTCTGTTGATGTTTGAATGCAGTTATTTAAAATATATACAGCACAGTTCACACCGATAAGAACATTTTCCGTAGACGAATGAAGTTTTTTGAAAACATTGTTTTTGCCTCGCCTGGCTGCTCCACCAAAGTTACAGTTTGTGTTATCTGCACATAAAGCAAGTAATTTTTTGTTTACATTAAATTTAATAAGCAGATCACAAATATATTTTGTTAAAATATCGGAGGATTCTCCGGGCAAATTATCAACTTCCAATATTTTGACTTGAATACCATGCAATGGTACAAAATAACGAATAAGTATTGGACATATTTTTATGTTACCATGATTTGAACAATCACAAAAAATTGTTATCAAATTAACAATATGCAAATCATTCTCAATTTCTTTAATGGAATTCGGAGCTAGGACTTTACAAACTATCGATTCACACTTGGTACGTCCAGAAGAATATCTCTCATCAAAACAGCTTCTTATAAGTTTTGAAGTACAATCGTTGGAGCGAAATGAGTGGTTATGATTAACAGCGTGATATGCCCATGTTCCTTCTGATATGCAAATTTTCCTTTTGCTGTCGTTAAAATCCTTAGACCCAAAATAGCAGGATAGAGTTTTGCTAGAAGCGGCAGCGATGTCGGAATCCTTGTGTTTATTTGTTCGTAAGTGCTGTTGGATATCAAGTTTGCCTCCATTAGCAATGCTGAAAGTTGTCATGCACTTAGAACATCGTACCTTGCTATCAATATCAGTTTTTTTAATAAAACTATATTGCTGTTGTAGTTTATCATTAAAAACGCACTTTCGTCTGCGGGACATGATTACTTTTTTCTGAAAAATTACTCAGTGAATGTTCTTTTTGTAATGACACTTCATATCTAAACGCCAGGGCTACTATGTATTGTTGGCGGCGGCAAGTATGCAATACACATCATGGCAAATTTATTATTCGCCTTGATACACATACATATTTATTAAAACAGCATTTACACGTGAAAGTGCAAATCAAAATTCATAGTCACGCCTCAATTCGCTTTGATAGTTGAAAAATTTTTAATATTTTGAATATCACTTTCAGGCATGAAAATACAGAACAAATACAGAACAGTAAATGAAATACAGAACATTTTAGCGTTTTTCGCAGATCAATAATTTATACAGAATACGGCTCTGAAATACAGAACTGTTCTGTATAATACAGAACGGATGGTCACCGTAATTATTATATATACATATGGACTTTTAAATTCAAACATGTTTACAAAAACGTTTTTTTGTGTATTAAAAACGATGAATTGACAATATTGACTTCAGTGCAAATAAAAACTTTGATTTTATCAGAGCATATTTGCACAATAGTAGCATGTGCATTTGTGTCAATTTTCTTAGTGTATGACAAAAATATGCTATACCAATTTGTTCATGCTACGATGCTATACTACTTGCTCGAGATTGTGAACTGGGCTAATTTATATTCTTACATTTTGTGTTGTGTATGTTTGTATATTTCTATATATGTACACACAAACATCAGTATGGCTGTTATTTATTTATAATAGTTCATTCATACTATTGTAAAGACCAAAGAAAACTGTCCTTTTATTGTTTTGTTTTTTCCAAATGTACATACATATTCAGCCCAATCATGAATATTCTCGAGAAATTTGTTTCCCTAAATAAAAAGTTTTCTCGAGAAAAAATTCCTCCAATCATAAATTCCCGGGGAAAGAAAAATAAGGGAGAAGGAAAATTGAAATTTCGAAGACAGCTGTTTTGCTTATTGTGATTGCATTTTTGTTGCTTACAAAAGTTTATATCAGTGTTTAATTAATTTGCTTTCAACAAAAAAGAAAAAATTTAGTTAAAATGCATAGTACTGCTTTTCGGATTCTTGCGGAAAGCGTGTCCACTGCAGAATATGAACAGCAGTTAAGAAATCTTAAGATTGAAAGAAGGCAGCTGCGCGATGTGTCTAGCCCACTTGAGTTGCCACAATCATTGTGAGTAAATAGAAAAGTATTGTTACTTGATTTTAATCATTACTTTTTGTTTAATCATAGATTTCAAAAATACTACCTCGTAAAGAAACCTGCTTTCCGTTATTTATTGGAAGTACTTACAGAGCACTGTCAACGGGCAAAAAAACAATTTGCTATTCCAGCGGTAGTTAAGCTCAGTGGATGCTTGCGTTTTTTTGCGGAAGGTGGCTACCAAACCGGTATTGGCAAGGACTCTGACATACATTTAGCGCAGTCTTCTTTCAGCATGACACTGAACGATGTACTAAATATTTTTGAAACAAGTCTTTGTCCGATTTGGATAAATGTGCCGAAAACAGCAGAAGAAAAGCGGAAAATCGCTCTGGCCTTTTACAAGAAGCATAATATTCCTGGAGTTACCGGTTGCATCGATGGAACCCATGTGCAAATAATCGCGCCAACTGCAAACAAACACCTTTTCTATAACAGAAACGGAAAATTTAGCTTAAATGTTATGCTGGCAAGTATTGAAAGTTTTTATACGAAGTTTTTATCTACATATACTTCTAAGGAAATAACTTATTTTAAGCCATGATTGTTTACAGCTTTGCGATGGCGAATTAAAAATACGTTTCGTTGACCCGTCCCACCCAGGTGCTTCCCACGACTCATTCATACGGAACAATAGTGACCTGCGGTTTCACTTTGAGCAAAAATATATGCAAGGCGAAACCAACTTTTGGCTATTAGGTAAGCTTTTGTTAAATAACTTATGAAAATGAAATAATAATTCACATATTTTTATACAAATAGGAGACGCAAGATACCCTTTGGAGCCGTGGCTCTTAACTCCACATCGCGTCCCAGAAGATAGATCTCCAGAAATGAGATTTAACGAGGTACACTCAAAATGCCGCAATATTATTGAGCGTACTATTGGGGTATTGAAAAATCGTTGGAGATGTCTCCTCGGCGCACTAGAGTTGCACTACACTCCTGAAAAAGCGGCAAAAATTGTAAATGTATGTTGTGCTCTACACAACATATATATCCATTATAAGGTGAAGGACTCATGCAACGAACTTACAGATGTAAGTATGCCAGAAGAGGAAGTAGCAGTATCCGAATCAAACCAATATTTAGCTTCAGCTCAAACTATAAGAGTTAATATTGGCCGTACCCTTTTATAACTACTTGTAAAGAAATTTTATTAAACACATGTACATTAGAGCGTCTCGCCATATAGGCAAGAAAAAAAAAGTTCGCCGTACACCACCGAATACGAAGTAATGTTGTAAGACATTTTCAAAAAAAATTTTTTTAATTTTTTTTGCCGAAAGTAGGGGTCGCCAAAATACATTTTTCGTTATATCTTCGGCATTTACAGTCGGATCTCAAAGTGTGATATATCGATGTTTTTGTCTCAAAGAGACCAATGTTTTGCTTTAATAGTCAATGGTATTTTGTATCCCGTTCTAGTATTTACCCACCAGATCTCATTTTCTACCACCCTAATGTACCACCCTAATAGCAGAAAATTAAAGCCCGCAAAAAATCATTAAACTTTTGTTAAAGAAGTTTTTCGATAGTTCCAACAGAAGTGTTAAAAAAATATAATTTATGTTTTTTGCCGAATGTAGGGGTTGACTTTTTAAACAGTTATCATATATTCGGTATTCACAGTCGGATTTTATAGTATTATATATCGATGTTTTTGCCTAGTATCTTCTTTTTTAAATAGTGATACACTCTTTTCGAACTTACCATAATATCTGTACCAATACAATAAAAATTCAAAGATCTGTGTATATTAAAACAATTTTATTTAATCATATTTTGAAATGACCCAATTTGGCTATATTTTCCACGGCTTTCGAGCTTGGAAAAAATGTGGCCTAGGCGTTGCTCATCGGTAACAGCCATGGCAGACTCATGTACTACATGAACAAAACGCTCGGTGTTTTGAGAATGGCACGGATATTCTGTGAAATTAATTAAGGTTAGTCAACAAAACTATCAAACAAAGTTGTTTTTCTTGTGCTACCTGGTATCTCGATTATTTCTTTTGAAAACTGTAATGCTTCCAGCTGGTCTTGCATATAGAACTGCAAGCACGGCGGCTCAGTCAATTCAAATTTGGTCCAATTGATCATATGGTAATATGAGTCACTTTCGAAGTCTATGAAATTTTTAACTTGTGCACCGTACATTTGACGAATGCCTACTGCTGCTTCATTTCGCGCAGACAAAATCTTGTTATAGCCGTCTGAACGTACTAGCGGATCTTGGTCCGTTATCATCGATAACAATACATTCTCGGGGTGGAAAAAGTACGCGTTATTTTCTATCGACGGACGAAGTATCTGATGAACATCTTCTGGCAATTGACGAATCCAAGATATATATTTAAAAACGTGGCGACTTCCGTGAATTGCAAGTGGTTGGCTTTTCACAAGAAACCAAAATGGCGCGTAAACTTTCATAACAAACTCAGCCAGTTTTTTCAATATAACTGGGGGTTTAGCGCACGTTACATAAAACCGGAGAATTCTAGAGGCAGTTGTCAACCAGCGCGCTGTGCTAATAGCTCCGGGCTTCTCGCTGGCTAATCTGTCATCGCATTCTCCGGTATGGACAGTTCGAACCATACGATACAAGTACGACTGATCGCCTCGAATACTCCATCCTTCTATGTTTGCTGGCATTTCTCCCATTTCAATTCGCTCGAAATTTTTATTGACCTAACAGAATGGAGTAAACAATAGAGATCCGAATTGTTAATGGCATGATTAAAATTTCATTGAAGAAAAGTATGCGAAACTTACAGAATACTGCGTACAATTCTGAATTCCTTCTCCAATACTTCCTGGCCAGAGTCCAGGTCCTTTCTGTTTGCCAAGCAATGATCTCAATAAAGCACTGAATGGTAATTCATTGAAGTGGAATAGGCACACGAACCATTGCAACGGCCTCTGTAACTGGCGTTCCATTCTTGGAATGATTCCATTTTTGTAACCAGTGTTGGTAGGAGTTCCATCGCAGCTAATAGCTACTAAGTTATCCGTACTGAAGTTTCCATTCCTTAAGAAATCTACTATACTTTTTTGGATTTCCATAGCGGTGCTGTCAGTGGGCGTAGCATAGCCAATGAATTTGGAGTGTGGCTCTTTCAATATAGTGATATGCTCTTCATTGACAACAACATTCCGAGTCACATTTGCCTCCGTTATTCTTTTCAAAGTAGGCTCTTTTTTACCATCGAAAGAAATGCACGTTATTAAATCGTTACATTTTGCTGCGACTGTTGCTTGCTTACGGAATTTTACACGTTCCCTAAATATTTTGTTTTTGTCGATGACAAATCCATCAAAAAACTGGCATATGCTTTCGGCAGTTTCTTGTAATAACTCTTCATTTGCTTTTGCGGTAATCGACAACTTTAAATCTTTAATTAACATGGTCGCAAGTAAGGCACCGTATCGAACTGATGTGTCGCTGCGATCCAAAGCTGAACTAAAATTATGCAATGAAATGTCAGCCACTACAAATTTTTTTAAAGTCTGTGATACATCGTTAACATTTTCCTCAAACTCCTGCTCTTCTTCACTGTCTACATTATACCCAACGCTGACAAATTCGTCACGCAACCCATAAGATGATTCAACAGTCTTCGACATTTCTTCATCGTTGCTCCTCGTCGACATCATATCAGCAACATAATCTATAGTCAACAATCGTGGACCGCACTGATCGATGAAAAACTCTTTTGCGTGGTCTGGAATTTTATCAGAGGCTGTGCAATTGCATGCAATATTTCTTTCAATACCGCACTTACAACGCGAAATTAAGAACAATCTATTCCACTCATTTACATTGTATTCGAATTTATATTTTACCATTTTGTAGTAATCATTCAGAAGCTTATCCAAACTTTTACGAACACCACTTACCGACATTACTGGAATGCCTGCGCGCTGCCACAAAATGATGATACCTCTCAAAACTTCTTGTTTAAAAGCACCCAGCTTTCGAATTCTACCAGCGTTATGCCGAAGATGTAAAAAGAAATTAATAACATCACCCTTAGTTGGTAATTTAGTGTTGTTTAATTCACTGATAGTAAAAGACATTTTTTAGTTTATTTAAACTAATTCTTGACACGACACGATTAAATATTGATAATTCCAACAGATATTTCATGGATAATACAAAAATAAATAAACTATGAGAGTAATAACGGTACTACTTCCATTATTAGAGGATTTAAACTAACTCGAATTTACTTAATCTCCCGTTAACGTCTAACCGAAAGATGGATTTCCGGGTATAAAATTTTGTACGAAAAATTTCAAATCAATTTCAAATCAATTTAAAATCACATTTCCTAGGCTCGACAAAAAACATGAATTTTTTTCTTATAGATCTACCGGAATTATGGAAATATTTCATAACAACAGCCTTAACTATTAGAACGGTTATATTGAGGTCAATGAATATTAAAGATGACCATTGGCCTCCTCGAGACAAAAACATCGATATATCGCACTGTGAGATCCGACAGTAAATACAGAAAATTTGACAAAAATACTCAAAAAGGTAACCCCTACATTCGGCAAAAAACATAAATTGTATTTTTTAACAGTTCTGTTGGAAATATCGAAAAACTTCTTTAACAAAAGTTTAATGATTTTTTGCGGGCTTTAATTTTCTGACAATAGGGTGGTACATTAGGGTGGTAGAAACTGAGATCTGGTAGGTAAATACTAGAATGAGATATTTGAGGTTAATGACTATTAAATCAAAATATTGGCCTCCTCAAGACGAAAACATCGATATATCACACTTTGAGATAGGACTATAAATGCCGAAGATATAACGAAAAATGTATTTTGGCGACCCCTACTTTCGGCAAAAAAAATTAAAAAATTTTTTTTCAAAACTGCCTTGCAACAATACTTTATATTCTGTGGTGTACGGCGAACTTTTTTTTTTCGAGACGCCCTAATGTACATATCTATATTTTTAATTATTGTTTATTAAAAAGCAAAATAAAAAGTTCTCTGAACATGAAAAAAATCACGTATAAATTAAAAACTATTCTTTTATAAAATAAGGTACAAAAGTTTAATTGCATATTGCCAATTCATTTTAAAATTAAAAAATTCATTACTTTTAACTTTGTTACACATTCTTATTTATATAAATATATATATAAACATAAAACAAAATCAAATATTTCTCATATCACTTCAATTCCCGTAACTGCATTTCTAATCTATTTTTTTCTAATTTATATTCTATTTCTTTTATTCTTTGGTTTTCCATAAAAGCATTGTGCCGCGGCAATTCTTTAATTTCCTCACTTTTAAGATCTTGAATTTTTTAAAAATGTTTTTCATTATTTTCATTCAGTTTTTCGATAGATCGGTAAATTCTTTTCGTATTTTGCTGCTCATCCTTTTGATTTTGTACTATTGTTTTTAATGTTTTTACTAGTTCCTTTTGTACTTCAAGCTCAGCTTGAAGGGCATCGTACGCAGTTTTATCTTGAATTTTTATAATTTGTAATTTTTTGGCGAGTTGAAGATGGTAGAATACTCTCAGTTGTTGTTGTTAGTGGTGAAATGCTGTGTGGAGTCTCATTTGGTTCTTCCAGTTCCTGAGGCTTTGCATAGTCGAAGAGAGCTTCATCTGCAGGAGTGAGAATTACTTCATCAATAATTTTTGGAGTATTAAGTCCATAAGAACTTTCTGCTACACCTTCGACTGCAGATTTCATGCCAACGAGGTTGTAAATGGCTTCCTCTATGGGAGAAAATTTTAATTCCTTGTTCGGGCCACCTCCAGTACTTTTTTTCTCTCTCAGATTTTGGGCAGTCTTCTGGCGAACATATTTTTTTGATTTGCCCACACGTGAAAATATAAAACAACTTCTTATATATACTATTATGGGTATTTTTTCAAATATCCAACCTTTTTCCATTCAGCAGTACATTTAGTTGGAGGGCCCAAAGAATTTAGCTCCGTTTCAACATTTTTCTAAAATCTTAAAACTGTCTCCTTGCTGCCTTTATGAAATCCACACGCAATATCAGCATTGGCTTCTATTAAGGTCACCAGCTGCTGCATTTGTTGCTTATTGGTATGTTTTGACCTAAAAATTACATTAAACATTTTTTCTTTTATTTTATTTTAATTTTAAAAATAAATACTTACATTTTTGTACAAACTCCCTTCAAAATTGTAAGCGAAAAATCATTTGAGGAATTAAATGGTTTTTCCCCTTTTTTTCCATTGATGATACCTACTTTTCTCACTTCGAATTTTTTCACTTCCCTCAGTTGGAAAAAAAGGGGAAAAAATTTATTCATGATAGGAGAAAAGGGAAAAGTGAAAAAACTCCCACGGAATTTTTGTTTATGATTGGGCTGATTTATTTTCTATAATGTTTAGTCTGCACATACTGAAATTGTTTTCTACAGAAAATATTATAAAATTTTTCATATATTTTTCTAAAAAAATCTCTAATAATATTTTTAGATAAAAAATATTTTATGATGAAAAATTTTTTATAGTAAAAAATTCATTCATAATGAAAATGATAGCAGAAAAAAATTTTAGAACAAAAATGTTTCTATAGAAAAAAATTCTTTGATTATAAATTTTATAAGCTACATCTCTTCATAAAATAATTGTAATAAGAATCTTTCAACACAAAAAATTTTATAATTAGAATATTTTTGTAAAAATATATACAGAAAGAAAACTTTTCATTACAACTTACTTTCTATAAAATATTCTGTATCGATAATTTTTATGTCGAAAAGTGTTCAGAAGGTTCAAATTTTAAATCATTAAAAAAGGAAACTACTTTTTTGTAATATGTTTCATTGCCAATAAAGTAATTTTAATATAAATACTATGGGTATTTTATTTTACGAAGTTGAAAGTAGTTTCAAACATTTTATCAGATATTGCAAATGTATGTAGGTATTAACACTTCGGCGCGGGTCGATATATGTATATTTGTTCCTACATAAATAAAATTCATATTCTTTACCCTACATTAATACATACAATTGTTAAGCTCGTTTTCTTATTCACATATGTACAAACAACAGGTTTTGTAAAAACTAGAAGTATTGTTACTCATGCATGTGTTTTTATGGTAAAAGCATTGTTTTCTAATTGGAGTATTGTTTGAAAAAATTCGTTTGAGTTTAACAACTCAATTTTTAGCAGAATTGTTGCAGCTGCTATTAAAACAATATGCAAAATTACACAATTTAAGAGCTGTTCCGCAGAAGTAGCACTTTTAACAGCTCAGTTTGTGGAAAAAACTGATAAGATTTTTGATTGGCTTAGTGTGGTTCCCTTTATAGCGAATACTGCTACAGATCTGCAGTTCAACTTAACAATGAACCTCATAAATTTATACAAAACTTTATCGAATATCTGGATGACGTGGAATTCGTAGACCAGAAAAATCGTGTTTTCTTTTAAATGAAGTTCACTCTAAATTCAGTCCATTTATTGGTTAATGACATTTTAAAACAAGGGGGTGATTTATATTGTCATGAAAAAATTTCTTAATCAGGACAAGTTAGAAAATATATTTTCTGAACTGCGGCAAAAGGGAGGCAACAATAGCAACCCTTCCGTAGCCGAGTTGAATATTATTTTGGCAAAAGTTAAGATTGCTAAGATTATTCAATCAAGGTTTTCCAGTAACTGTGAAGTTGAACAAGACGAGGTTGACCAAATCGGTGCTTATGATATATGTTTACCAAAAAGTAATGATTACGATATACATATATTCTTCAAGTAAACATACTGAAATAGGCTCTGATGGAAGGGTTGTTGTTGATTTTGACGACGATGTATATGCAGATTACTTCTTAGAAGATATTTTTAATAATTCTGAGAACATAAATTTAGAACTGCTTTCCTTGAGATACTTCGTTGGGTATGTTGCATTTAAATTATTCCAAAATTGCAATGCGAAAAATGCTGTAATGAGCTTAGGAAGATGAATGAAATTTTAACCGCTCCAAGCGAGCTTTTAGCATTTTTTAAGAATTACCAGTCTCTGACAGATTTTAGAAATTTATCTGCTCCATCAGACAAACTAATGGATGCAAGTAAGAAACATATTTTATTATTTCACAATATCTTTAAAACTGAACCGGAACGAAATGGTATAAAATCATTTATCATTGACTTGTGAAAACGCTCAACCCCAGAATGGTTAATGGTCCTCCTTCGAAAGCACTGCTCTTGGGCTATAAAAAAGGTAGTCTAAGCAAAGAAAAGTTCAGATATTATCAAATAAGTAAAAATACAAAAGAAAATCTATAAAAAATTAATAACAGAGAAATTTAACAAACAAAAAAAGAATACAAAAATTAAAAAAAAAATCAAATAAACAATATATTACTAATAAACAGGGCAACCAAATTTATGATATATCATATTTTCTTCTGCATGTCTTACAAACATATGAGGTAGTTATTTATCCGTTACAGATATTTTTAGGAGTTTTGGCATCGATTTTTTAGAGCATATTTTGGCATATTTTGCCCTTAAGGGCATATGTTGGCATATTTTACTTTTAAGACCATATTTTACTTTTAAAAGCAACTTTAAGAGCATATTTTGCTTCTAAAGGCAACTTTAAGAGCATATTTTGCTTTTAAAAGAGCATTTCTTGCAAAATTTTTGTTATGACTACATTCCAACTATTTTTAATGTGTGCTTGAACAATTTACAACCAGGTGGCGTTCATCTAATCGACTACGGCGAACTGTATTCGCCACTGACATAACCAAAGCGAATTGAATTTTGCAGACTAGTGTAATGTTTATCTTATTCTATTTATGTATATAAACACGTTGGGCCTTAGCTCTTTGGTTGTTTAATATTTAAGTTTTAAACACCAAAAATTTTTTAAATCGTTAAAAGAAAAGTTCTTCGAAAATCCGGTAAGCCGCCGCCGAAAATATTTGCCATTCAGCCGCCGCCGAAATTTTTCATTCGGCTTGCAAAACTAGCTGCCACTCACCCTGCCTTTACACATGCAAGTAATAACTTGCAAGTTGTATATACATATTATCATCGAAAATGTTGATGAAATAGCCGAATTCCATGCAAGTTGCATTAAAGTTTACACAGTCAAGTGAAAGTTCATTTTCAAGATGTCGTCGAAGGCAAATCAACTAAAAAAAATTGGTTTATTAATATATATATTATTGCTGTTCATGTCCCACAAAATTGGATGAGACCGATATAAATTTATTAGTTTTATAATTGCCGAGTGATTTAATTTTGGCTCCATTTTTATTTGGTTTTGTTTATTAATCAGAGTTACCAATGAGATAAGTGGGATACGTTTTTATGGAAACAATTGGAATTAGTAATTATTATTGCATTTTCTAATGAAATTGATGTTTTAATATGAAACCAATTGTCTACTTTATGTATATTTTCAAAAAAACCAAGAAATATTTTAAAATATGTTAAAATTATAATTATTGTTTCCTCAATTTGGTAACACTGTTTATATATTTGACATTAACTTGTTGCAAGTGTCAAAAAATCACTGTCTGCTAAAATTTCTTGCAAGTTGATGTGCAAGTACGCTGCAAGTACGAAAAATATGGTTGTGTTAGTAAAAAAGTTTGAGTGTGTTGAGTTTTTCGAACTTGAACTTGCATGTGTAAAGGCTGGGTCACGGTAAATCCATGCAAGGCGATTTTAAAAGAAATGTACTGAAATATATGACAACAAAGGATTTGACATCCGAACTAGATCAAAAGTACAAGCGCAGAGAATGAGCAAAAACCAATCACCTGATCTGTCGAGGCCACCTGTTATGAATTCGGTATAGCATTAAATGAATATGCTACTTTTTAAGCAACTATTAAAAATTTTGTAAAAAAGACATATTTCTTATCGTTACGGAGTTTGAGCGTACTAGTTTTTAATTCCCAATTCCTTAAGTCGGAGGTGGAAATATTAAATGTTCTCAATTCTTAATACGTACATGGTTAAAGTTCTTAATAGTTAAAGGTGTCGTGCAAAAAGAAATGTGAGTTGAGTATATATATATGTAAATTCAAATTGTTGCTAACTACAGTTCTTTTTTTTAGAAAATGCCAAAACAAAAGTTGTCTTAGGCAACTAAATTAAGGAATATTGTCAAAGAGCACACAGAATTAAAAACGCACGGAAAAGTTCTTCTCTGCACCATGTGCAATAAATCTGTGTCCGTTGGTAGAACTTTTTTCGTCAAACAGCACGTAGAAAGTGCGAAACATACCCAATTAGAGGAAAGACATGCAAATAAAGGTTATTCGAAGAAAAGTTATGTGAAGCATTTGTATCTGCTGACATCCCTTTGTATAAACTTAGAAATGAAAACATTAAAAAACTTTTCGAGACATTTACGGATTACAAAGTTCCATGTGAATCTACCCTTCGTTCGAAGCATATCAACAGGCTTTACACAAACTGCATCGAATATATAAAAAATATGCTAAAAAATTAATATGTATGGGTATCGATTGACGAAACTATGGATGGTAAAGAAAGAAATGTAGCAAACGTTATAGTTGGAATATTGAGTTCTGATGAAGAGACTATAAAAAAAAGTTTTTATTAAACACCATAATCCTAACTAAAACTAATCATTCGACAATCGCAAAACTTTTTGATGATTCTATTAAAATCTTAGATGTTAACTTTAATAAAGAATTGGTTTTACTTTTTGTAACAGACGCTGCTCCATACATGGTGAAAGCCGCCAAAGCCATTAAAACGTTTTACCCAAAAATGAATCACAACGCTCATCGGAGTAAGACGTGTTTTCCTGTGCTCTGTATAATCCTTCAATCCTGACTTAAACTGTTAACAAATAAATTCGAATGTAAATAATTGAATTTTTGTCGTGCGTTTATGTTTGTTTTATTTTTCTTCTGGAGTGCTAAAAAATAAAAAAAAATACATAAAATATAAAATTAGAAATAAAAAACAACGACTTTATGCTATAAAAGGAATTTATTATAGTCCTCAAATTTCATACGTTTTTATATTAACATACATTCATACCAACATACTCGAATATTTAACAAACAATCAATAACACTAACAATTAAATCTTTAAAGTGTCTCTTTTCTGCTTTTGTTTTCTTCACTGAATAATATACTGCATACATTTTTTTCAACAATAATAACAACAACCAATGATTATATACATATATGTAATTTAAAATTTTAACATTAAACAACAATAATAATCATCTTTTGTGCAAATTACAAAAATTAACGAAATAGCCAACAAAAACACTCAACCAAGAAGAAAAAATTCCGCAAATTCAAAGCAACAACTAACATAATACTCATAATTATTAATCAATAACAACAATAATCAGCAATAAATTCATATACCAGCAAACATAAATTAACTAAAAATTTGAACTGTTCCTATTTTTATTATTAACGTTTAAAGTAATATTTATAGATATGGCCTGTTTAGCCAAAAATTGTACCATATCAAGCGATGATGACAGAATGATTGTCTGTTGGCTTTGCCATGAATGTTGTCGTTATAAATGCTGTGGTATCTCTGGGTTAGTAGCAGAGGCTTTATCCAAGATTAATGGACTACATTGGTGTTGTGAAAGCTGCAGGAAAATAGGAGTCGACTATTATCGTTTCTTCCAAAATACGAAATCGAAGTTTCTGGAATTACAGGATGAAGCTTCTAAGTTAAACGAACGTATTTCCGCTTATGGTAATTGTTTGATGCGCTACAATCACATTCGGAGGTAGGTGCTTATAGTCCGCTACGAGCAGTACCTCCAAGAAAAACAATTTTCGTTTCTCGTTTGGCAAGCGATACTACTTCGGGTTCAGTTGAATCTTACGTAAAAAGTAAAATTGGTAACCACGCAGCCATCTCAATTCATAAATTCAATTTTTCTCAACCCAGATCTATATCATCTTTCAAAATTACGGTTTCTGTAGATCTTTATGATACTTTACTTGATCCGAATTTCTGGCCAAATAACACTCTTGTTCGGGAATATGTGTATAGAAGTAGATCACAAAATATTGAAGTGCTGCCACCACGTCAATCTAACGCTCCAAAAAACTAAATGCAACTACTGGTTATATTTCTATTGTTTACCAAAATGTCCCTGGCTTGAGAACTAAACTATCAACTCTACATATGGAAAGTTTCAACATTGATCATCATGTCTTGGTGTTCACAGAAACATGGCTCAATGACAATTTTTTAAATACCGAAATACTTTGTAACAACTTCAATATATTTCGCCTTGATCGTTGTAACAGAACTACTGGTGGTGGTGTTCTTATTGCAGTTTCTTCTGAGGTCGTCATTATTGATTCTTCGCTTGATATAGAATTTATATCTGTAGTAATAAAACTTAATCATAAAAGAGTATATGTTACCTGTTCTTATATTCCACCATCTTCCCCGCAAATTTTATATACTGTGCATGCCGAAGCTATAGGATTAATCGCTCCTTCCGCTTTTACTGGTGACTCTGTCTTTGTTTTTGGTGATTTTAACTGACCTTCCATTACCTGGGCATATTTGCCTGAAGATAAATATTTTATTCAAACGAAGCAGAATTCGAATCAGGCCGAATTTTTCAACATCTTATATGACCTTAACCTATACCAAATAAATGGAATTTTCAATAACTACAATAGATTATTAGATTTAATATTCGTCAATGATGTGGCTGAGTATTTCATTAGGCGCTCATCCCCCATTACAACTCCTGAAGACTGTTACCATCCCTCAACAGAAGTAGTGGCTTCAATTCTATCAAAATCAGTTAGGCCCTCGTTTTGCAGAAATAAAATTGTCTACTCGTTCAGACATACTAACTACAATATGTTAAATGAGCTGTTCGCTGACACAAATTGGGGCAATATTTTATCGTGCCATACTGATGTTGACCAGATGACTAAAGCCCTCTATAATAAGATTTACTCCTTTATAGATTTGTGTGTTCCAAAAATAAAACCTAAGAAAACAACTGGTCCACCCTGGAATAATAAACTTTTGACTCGTGCCAAAAATAAGAAAAATAAGTGCTTTAATAAATTTAAACAGTTTGGTTCCCCTGCAGACTATCTAAGGTATTCGATTAGCCGCTCTGGATACATTTCGCTTAATAAGACATGTTATGATAACTATATAAACAGAATAAAATATAATTTTAAACGTAATCCAAAGTCATTTTTCAAATTTGTCAATTCTAAGTGAAAAATAACTGGCTTTCCTTCTTTTATGAAGTTTCAATAAATGGAATCCTGTGATGACGCCATTATAAGCAATTTATTTGCCGATTTTTTCTCGACAACTTATTCGGATGCTACCTACGACAATTCGTTTAACTATCCAGTCAGGATAACAGCCAACCAATCAACCTCTATTCAATTTATTGATATATCAACAATCCGCATGCAATTAAAACGCCTTAAATTTTCTTTCAACTTTGGTCCATATAAAATTCCTAGCAACATTTTGATAAACTGTGCTGACAGTACTGCTGTCCCATTAGCACTTTTATTCAATGCGTCAACAAAATCTGGTCATTTTCCTTATGTATGGAAGAATTCCTTTATAATTCCATTGTTTAAATCAGGAAATAAATCTGATATAGCCAACTATCGTGGTATTGCAAAACTGAGTGTTATTCCCAAACAATTATTGGAAAAATTTGTCACCGATCACTTAAGTTATCAAGCATCAAATTTGATATCACCATATCAGCATGGTTTTCAAAAAAGCTGCTCTACTACAACGAATCTGCTGCACCTTACAACCGAAATATATCGTGGATTCTTTCAACAACAACAAACCGATGTAATCTACACTGATTTTAGCAAAGCCTTCGATAAAGTCAACCATATGCTTCTGAAAATTAAACTGCAAATGCTTGGCTTTACGGATCTTAGTATAAAATGGATATATTCATACCTGAGTGATAGAAAACAAACCGTTTGTTTTAAAAATATCTATTCTAGAAGCATTGATGTTTTATCTGGTGTACCACAGGGAAGTCACCTTGGACCACTTCTATTTACATTGTTTATTAATTACTTACCTGATGTAATTCGTTCATCCAATATTTTGATGTATGCTGACGACGTGAAAATTTTTCTGAGTTATAGTGAAATATCTGAACAAAAACATCTCCAAGAAGATTTAAATTCAGTTTACTCTTGGTGCAAAACAAATCGTATGGAACTTAATTTGAAAAAATTTAAATACATGCGTTTTGTTAGAAGAAGTCCGATTCCTGTATGCCATGTTTTTGAAAATTATCAATTGGACTTGGTTGATAATATCTTGGATCTCGGAATCCTGCTTGATTCTGAACTTAATTTCATTGCTCATATAACAATGGCAATAAATAAAGGTAGAGGTGTACTTAGTTTTGTAAAACGCTGGTCTAAAGAGTTTAATGATCCGTATGTTACAAAAAGCCTATATACATCACTTGTAAGGCCTGTGTTGGAGTACGGATCGGTAATATGGGACCCTATATATAAAACACATTCTGACGCTATCGAATCTGTACAAAAACAGTTTCTTATTTTTTGTCTTCGTGGGTTAAACTTTAACCCAATGAATTTACCATCATATTCTGCTAGACTTTCCCTTATCAAGCTGCCAACTCTAAAAAGTCGTAGAGCTGTGCTGAACATATCGTTTATTTTCAACATAATTATTGGCGATGTAAGCTCTGGGTTTTTAATCAACGATATAACTTTTAATGTCCCACAACGTCCTTCACGTTATTTTTGTCCGCTATCAGTTAAATTTTTCAGAGCAAATTATGCCAGTGGTGATCCTTTGAGAAGGATGTGCCACGAGTTCAACAAATTTTATAAATTTATTGATTTTTCTTCCAGCCACAGTACAATAAAAAACAAATTATTAATTTATCTAAACTCATAATTTTGTACTAAACTTTTGTAGATATTATTATTATTTTATGTTTTATACTAATGTTTAAAAAATTTATGTATACAATTTAACTGTCTGTAAGGATCATTATCCATAGACAAATAAATAAATAAATAAAAAATAAAATAATGTTAAAAAGATTTTTCTAAAAGCACCATGCATAGTAGAAGTATTTAAAGAAATGTATCCGGAACTTTCTCTCCCACCTGAACCAATAACAACCCGTTGGGGTACATGGATTGAGACTGTAAATTATTATGCTACCAATAACGAAAAAGTTTTGAAAGTTTTAGATAGTTTAACAGATGATGCTCAATCGATTAAAATTGCCAAAAGAAGCTTTACGTAAATCTAAAGCAAAAACAGATTTAGTTTTTATTGCATCGAATTATGGATTTATTGCCAACAATATCAAAAAATTTCAAACTGTTGGTATTTCCCTAACTGAGCAAATAAAAATACTGAACGACACCGTTAAAAAGATCGACAATGTGCCTGACTCCGATTCTAAGCATATTGTTCAAAATAAGTTAAAACGAGTTATGGATAAAAACAAAGGCCTTGAAACAATAAAAAATATTTGTAGTCAGCTGAATGGTTTTAAAGCAAGCCCAACTTTAGAATATGATGTGGGCGAAGTTTTGTCTTTTAAATATGCTCCAATGAATTCAGCGGATGTAGAAAGAAGTTTTTCTTTTTATAAAAGTATTTTTAGAAGCAACAGACAGAACTTTCTTTTTGAGAATTTAAGTCAACACGTCGTAATTTATTGCAATTCCAATATGAATTAAGCTAATATATATCACAGACTTATACTTGTACAAATTTGCTTACAAAGTAGTTTTTAATTCGTATTTTATATAACATAAATTAGTATGTACATATGTATTTAGCAAATGTTGTCTTAGACATGTAATATGTTCCTAAAGTAACAAGTTATTTAATGAATTCCCTAACATGTTTATTTTTTATTTTGTTTTTTTCATTATTTTTTAAATAAAATCTTATATTTTTAAGAAAACCAAAACTTTTAGAGCATAATTTTTACATTTTAAGAGCATTTTTCCTGTTTTTACAGCATTTTTTATGCGCTTAAAACCCTTTTTTTAAAGTTATTTTTGGTTGCCCTGCTAATAAATTATAAAAATTTTTCAATATATGACGAAGTTTTTCTTTTTTTAAAGCTAAACGTATTCAAAGTTAATAAAACAATTTAGTACATTTTTTACCCAACGTTTCGTCAATTGTTTGTCGACTTCTTCAGAGGTTTTTTTGTAATGTTATAGTTTTAATACATTAGATATATATTGACAATAATATTAGTACAATTTACTTGATATTAAATTAAAATCACAGGTTTATTTTAATCAAAATCAAATTTATAAGTTGGTATTGCAGTTTGTCTTATTTTATAGCTATAATATAGCCAAAGATATTAAAACAACAATAATTTCTTTTCTATACGAACATTTTTTAAAAGGTTCAAATTGTTTTAATCAATATCTTCAAATCTCTAGATTTTTCCAAAATAAAGGTATATTATATTTTACAGAAATCCTAAATGTTTTAGACTTCATGCATAATAACGTAATAGAATTTATATATATATATATATATATATATATATATATATATACATATATATTGCATATGACCCTTTTATATGAATAAAATAATTAATTACAATCATTTTCTTTTAATTCCTTAAAAACTTATTTCTAGTACAAAATCAATTATTCTATTTTAACAAAGGGAATGTATTCAAAAGTTTTAGTTCATCATTAATTAATTTATATTTTAATTCAATTCATATTCAAGACAAAATGAGTTAATTTTAAATAAAACAGGTCAATTCCTGAACGATTCACAGATCCACTAAAAAAAAACATTCAATAACAGCTCCGCCGTCTATACACAATTTTGGCGCTAATTTTGTAATTTACTAATGTAGAACGAATGACCTGCTCCAATTAAATAAAATTTGTTGATACTTAATTTTTCAATAAATAATATATATATGTATATATATATATATATATATATATATATATATATATATAAATATATGTATATTATATAAATTAAAAATGTATACAAAAATATACATACAGATTTTCTTTAAGCTTAAGGCCCTTATATTATGTATATATAAATTAAAAATGTATACAAAAATATACATACAGATTTTCTTTAAGCTTAAGGCCTTTATATTATATATATATATATATATATATATATATATATATATAATATTTCCTTAACCTTCGGTTAACTTCTTCAGGAAATTCTAATATTTTTTACAAATATATTTTTTTTTAATATAAAAATTTCCTGAAGAAGTTAACCAAAGGTTAACGAAATATTGAATATATATATATATATATATATATATATATATATATATTATTTTATAGCTATAATATAGCCAAAGATATTAAAACAACAATAATTTCTTTTCTATACGAACATTTTTTAAAAGGTTCAAATTGTTTTAATCAATATCTTCAAATCTTTAGATTTTTCCAAAATAAAGGTATATTATATTTTACAGAAATCCTAAATGTTTTAGACTTCATGCATAATAACGTAATAGAATTTATATATATATATATATATATATATATATACATATATATTGCATATGACCCTTTTATATGAATAAAATAATTAATTACAATCATTTTCTTTTAATTCCTTAAAAACTTATTTCTAGTACAAAATCAATTATTCTATTTTAACAAAGGGAATGTATTCAAAAGTTTTAGTTCATCATTAATTAATTTATATTTTAATTCAATTCATATTCAAGACAAAATGAGTTAATTTTAAATAAAACAGGTCAATTCCTGAACGATTCACAGATCCACTAAAAAAAAACATTCAATAACAGCTCCGCCGTCTATACACAATTTTGGCGCTAATTTTGTAATTTACTAATGTAGAACGAATGACCTGCTCCAATAAAATAAAATTTGTTGATACTTAATTTTTCAATAAATAATATATATATATATATATATATATATATATATATAAATATATGTATATATGTATATATAAATTAAAAATGTATACAAAAATATACATACAGATTTTCTTTAAGCTTAAGGCCTTTATATTATATATATATATATATATATATATATATATATATATATATATAATATTTCCTTAACCTTCGGTTAACTTCTTCAGGAAATTCTAATATTTTTTACAAATATATTTTTTTTTAATATAAAAATTTCCTGAAGAAGTTAACCAAAGGTTAACGAAATATTGAATATATATATATATATATATATATATATATATATATATATATATAATATAAAGACCTTAAGCTTAAAAAAACTGTATTATTTAATTAGAAAAACATAAGAATCTCCTGAAGAAGTTAACCAAAAGTTAACGAAATATTGAAAATAAATGAATAAATATATATAAATAAATAAATATGTATATATATATATATATATATATATATATATATATATATTTATATATAATATAAAGACCTTAAGCTTAAAAAAAATCTGTATCATTTATTAAAAAACAGGGGTCGAAAAATTAGCAAAAAACATTTATATGTATATCATAATAATATATGGCATCATCGTGTCGGTGCTGATAGATACATATTCGTTTATCCAACAACAACACAAGTACTATTTACCCTAAATTGATTTACGCAGTAGTTTTTTCGCTTCGGGCAAAGGATATATTCTATGCAACATAATAGTACATGAACAATATTAATTTTCTGCAACATATAACACACTCCGCCTCACAAGTTTCATTGTTATATGTTCTAGGCAAAGTAACAGTTTTTTTTTGTGATATTTGGACGAATAACTACACAACACAAGATGAAATATGTTTGACAACATATGTTTGAGGGATATGTTCGATGCGGGACGTAATATTGCGGCCCGCATATAAATTTTTTCGTGGTTGTCATGCACTATCTTATATAGGTAATTTTTGATATAAGCTAAATCCTCTTTTTGGCGGCTATTAATGCTATTTGTAATACACACATACATATATGTTTATAAAGTAGTGAAATAACCACTTGAATAGAATACTACCTTTTACATAATATGCTAATACGATCCAATCAGTTTTTAACAATTTAGAGCTTTGTAAACTATTGAAAAGACTACTTATTTATAAAATTTTGAAAGGCTCTTACAAATTAAAGAAAAGTTCTAATGTCGAAGAATTATCAAACACGCTTCATAGTATTGAAAAAATTGATTCTAGTTTAAATTTGAATATTATCCGTACCAATCGTAAAACCTTTAATAGCATTTATGTATATTATGAGGGATATAGCACTGTTGCCATATTCAAGTGCGTTGAATCTTTTGTTGCAGTATTAATTTTAAAAATTCCACAAATTGGAAAATTATTTTAGTTAAAAAAATATATCAACTTGGCTGTTGTGTGCTTGCATGCGGCCTGTTGTTAATGTTATTTAGTTCTGGCACAACTCACTACATATTTAGAGGACATTCCCTGAGTGCTAGTCCAAGACAAAAGTAAATTAAAAAAATTTATTTCTGTTTTACTGATGAACCACAAAATTTTCATAATTGATATAAACTGTTCGTATAAAAAATATCATCAAATTTTATTGTAACAATTATAAAACCTACGTAGTTATCAAAACTAGAGTTTATTTATTATTCGAATATTAATATAAAATTGAAAAATCGGCGGGTGATGACCAGACCAAAATCTTTTACTGATTCATAATTTGCTTTCCATGCAGTCCTACTTTGATAATTAAAAAAAATTTTTATATGTTGCTAAAACAGAAGCTTATAATTTAGGCAAAAAGCTTTTTAGCGCATCATGTTCTTTTAAGAAATTACCGAATACATGTGGTTTTTTCTCTTTTGAAGATTTACAGCAACATACCCCTGTTCAATACTTTTTTTGTTAATAATCATATAAATTTATTCATTCATTAATAAATAATTTTGACTCTCCATTGTACAGCAACACTAAGTAAAAATGTGTTTAAATTCGACTGCCAGAAGTGGAGAAAGGCTAAAATATGTAACTATATATTTCGGAAGCTACAGTAGACACAAAATTTCAATAGTCGAAAATTGAAGCTCAAATATGATTCAACACGTGCTTAGTACTTTTTTGATACATATTATCTTAGGGTGTAAAAAGCGCAAATGTTAAACTTGGATTTTTTTTTTTGCAAAAAGCTTTTTAACACGTTTTGCTCTTTTAAAAAATCTCTTTGGTAGTTGTTAAAAAGTTCCAGTTATGAGGGGTAAAAGTTCACTCTTTTTCTGTAATTTTTTATTTGACCAAATGTATGTACTTTCTTAAAATATACTTTTTAAAAAAGTTATTTCTATGAAAGATACTTATTTCAAAAAAGTTTTTGGATGCAAGATTTTTTTTGGAGAATCATGTTGTAATATACAAGTCACTCAAAATATCATATATTTCGTGATGGCTTTCTTAGCAACATACGTTAACAAAGTGATATAAACTATGTTATAGGGATAAAGGTGGCTGGAAATAGGTTTTTCATTTGTCTTGATGGGTTAAAATGCCTAGCTTTACAAACAGGTTTTTCACATATGTTAAACTTGGATATCATCAGTTGAACTAGTCCATTTTATGCTGATTATTCACTATTGATTTTGATTTTTCTTTTTGATATTAGATTAGAATTTGATTATTTCACTAAAAATATTTTTATAAAGTGAAAGATTTTGGTCCGGTCATCACCCGCCGATTTTTCAATTTTATATTAATATTCGAATAATGAATAACCTCTACTTTTGATAATTATGTAGGTTTTATAATTGTTACAATAAAATTTGATGATATTTTTTATACGAACAGTTTATAACAGTTATGAAAATTTTGTCATTCATCAATAAAACAGAAATAAATTTTTTAAATTTACTTTTGTCTTGGACTAGCACTCAGGGAATGACCCCTAAATATGAGAGAATTTCGTTGTAGCTATTTTTACTTCGCCGATGAATATATTTCCTACAGGTACCGACGAATGGAGTTTTTGTGTTCTGTTCTTTACTACATGATGCCGTCAATCACTATTGGTAACGTTCAGCCTGTCATTGAGACAAGCCTACCACAATTCGATACCATATTCATGACTGAGTTCGGAGTTGAACTCGGGACCTAAGGCACCGTAGTCTTGTGCTCACTACTTCAGCCAACAACGCCATCAAAAAACAGCATCTTGAAAAAATATATCATTGCACAGGAAACTCTCTGAGCTAAGATATAATATTAAACTGTTTTTTAACTACGAAATTTACTATTCGACATGTTTTCACAAATATTATTCTAAATGAAATTTATTTGTTGGTTATGCTAACTATGAATCAGTAAAAGATTTTGGTCTGGTCATCACCCGCCGATTTTTCAATTTTATATTAATATTCGAATAATGAATAACCTCTGCTTTTGATAATTACGTAGGTTTTATAATTGTTATAATAAAATTTGATGGTATTTTTTATACGAACAGGTTATAACAGTTACGAAAATTTTGTCATTTATCAATAAAACAGAAATAAATTTTTTAAATTTACTTTTGTCTTGGACTAACACTCAGGGAATGACCCCCAAATATGTAGTGAATTGTGCCAGAACTAAATAGTATAGGATATAGAGAATTTCGTTGTAGCTATTTTTACTTCGCCGATGAATATATTTCCTACAGGTACCGACGAATGGAGTTTTCGTGTTCTGTTCTTTACTACATGATGCCGTCAATCACCATTGGTAACGTTCAGCCTGTCATTGAGACAAGCCTACCACAATTCGATACCATATTCATGACTGAGTGCGGAGTTGAACTCGGGATCTAAGGCACCGTAGTCTTGTGTTCACTACTTCAGCCAACAACGCCCTCAAAAAACAGCATCTTGAAAAAATATATCATTGCACAGGAAACTCTCTGAGCTAAGATATAATATTAAACTGTTTGTTAACTACGAAATTTACTATTGGACAATATTATTCTAAACGAAATTTATTTGTTGCTTATGATTGGTATTTCGCCAAATCGTCAGTAGACTTAAACCACAACCTTGAAAAGTTTTAATTCTCTTTTCTTATTAAGAGACTTTCCCAAAACCATTGAAGAGTTAAAAATTATTTTCCAATATCTCATCAGATTGATTTCAGTAGGCTATGGTACATGACAATAAGGCCCCACAATTGATTTTCATTCGATATGAATCTAGTTTGATACGTCATTCACTTATTTGGAATTTAAGGCTTCTGTTTACATAACCACGAAAACAATTATAATACTTTTAATTTGAAACTACAAGACACCTTCCGGTACTATTTAAAAGGCATTATCATTTCCTACCTTCTTTATTACCATGTCCAGTGCCTTCAAAGTGTTATTGAAATCAGAAAACAATGACATTTCTTATTTTAGTAGTAAGCATTCCTGATAAAATAAAAATACTTTTTATGTAGATTCGATTTGTATACAAACCATCTCTAAATTCACTTGATACTCACTTAATTTTATTTCCTGATAGGCTTATTAAGTTCGATCACAAAGTTAAGAACTTTGACCAAGTGATATATTAAATAATATCACATCAAATAACAATTGCTACATTGTAGCTGATGTCTTTCAATAAGTAATACGTAAAAGACAAAGAGTTTCTTTGTACAAGTTCGTTAGAACTCCTTTTTGTACGAAAAATTACAAGTTAAAGGTTGCATCTTATTCCATTTGTTCATTAATGATGTGATTTGTAAATAACCACAATTAACTGATATTGCCCTATAATCTATTTAAAAAGCTACGCTCTTATGCGCAATAATCAGTGGCTTCCAATTTTACAGTCAGACTTAAATACTTCAATTAACTTATGCGAAAAATGTGGTAGCTCCATGAAATATGTAAACAAACGTTCAAACGGTGTGCATGAAATTTTTTTAAGTTTTTCAATTGTTTTAAGAGTCCATTTGTGCAATAAATATTCTTTTATTGATTTCTAACTTTTTCTATTGATAATTAACTCTAATTACGTAACTTTTTAAACTTTTTTAGCAAATTTTTCCCAACATCAAAAAGTTTTCTATTTCTTAAAAGAAAAAAGTCAAAGTCATATGTTTACTGTGCTCGATTTAAATAACAATAAAATGGCCAATGAGAGGCCTTTAAGTCTTATTTAAGTTCGTGGTTAAAAATTGAATTTGGTATTTATATGGCATTTAACGTTAAATTACATTTAAACAACCACTGATTTATTGGGCATTAATGTCACACTATAATGAAATAAACGTTTTAATTAAAAGGAAATGAACTGTGACTTATCCACACAGTTGGTATTTTTACTTTTGCCAATTTCTAATCAAATATATATAAATTTTGCATTCCGCTACTTCTGCAAATCATGTGAGGGGTTTTCATTGTTGCATACTCTGATTAATAGCATATGCATAATTTTTAGATAACAAAATGAGTATTCAATATATATATATATATATATATATATATATATATAGATATTTATATGCGAGTATATACATATGAGCTGTTTTTGAGTCCGGAATCATGTATAAGTCACTGGTTTAAATATTATGACTATATGATAAAATAGCACATAGTGTGAATACCCCAGTTGTACAAATACTAAAGACTCTATAATATAAAGATGTTGCACTTCCATACATTGATTTGCCGGTTGTAAAATGTTGATGGGATTTATAATAGTTACCATTAAAGAGAGTAAAAAGTTTTTACTCTTAGCCAGAGAAACTTGTGGAGAGAAATATCAAAGGAGAGAATATTTTAAAGTATACAGACAGGGATGCCAGAAATTTTTCGTGAAAAATCAGCAATTTCCAAAAAAAATATAAGCATTATCGGCACTTTCATTTCTTAAAATCGGCATTATATTATATCTTATTTTTACATATAAAAATTTTTTTTTTTAAAGAAAACAAAAACAATTTAATAATAAGGAATTTAAGGAATTTGGAATGACTTTTACTTACAAAAAATACAAGAGATCAATTTGGTTTTTATAGAATAGTATAATATAATTAAGTTAAAACATACTAGTCTTTTCCAATAGTATTTCAGAACTTTGCTATTATATTTCCGAGTTTCCTAAAAATTATCTCTAGATTCTGAAATACGATTTTCAAAATACAATTAAAAATTTAGAATATTACTTAATATGTAACTGTAAATTCTCAAATTTTTGAACAAAATTCTTATATATTATTAAAGAATTCTGAAAAATGTGGTTTTTATAAATCAATTATAAAAATCCAATTTGGAAATTGTTACTAAATCGTTATTTATTTCGATGTTGAAGCAATCAGAGTTTTTCAATTACAAATAATCCTTAGAATGAAGAATTCCTTCTAAGGTTTTATTTTCTAGGAAATATCGGAATTTCGTTTTGTTAAGATTCACTTTACTAAATGTAAGCTCAACGTTTGCTTATGAAAGTGCAAGAATAAAATAAATTGAATATATATAGTAGGTATTGGTAAAGCTGCAGCTTCAGTTCCTCGTTTTTTTTTTTTGAAATTTTTTTACAAAAATATTTCTAAATCAGGTTTAAAATACAGCGAAAAAGAGCTGAAGAAAGAATTTTAAAGCCAATAAATAAAGCCAAATATTTTTTAGCTTTACAATAGAAACTTTTCATCATATCTATATTTTTATACCTTGAATGTTGTTTATGTAGGTATAAAAATTATAAATATATGTATTTGGTTCATTTAAATAAGAAACATTAAGTCAATAACAACATAAAAATCAGCACGAAAATAAAAGTTAAAAAGATAAAATTATTTATTAGGCAAGGATTCTCTTCATAAACATAACTTTTATTTATTTTGAAATAGAAATATATTACATGATATTGAAATTAATGAAAAAGCTAAGCATTGTTGAAAAAAAACTGAAAAAAAGCCAAGATCTAAATGAAATATTTCCATTACTAAACATTAAAAAACAAAGCTAAATTTAGCTCCAAAAGAGCTATGGCCACACTGTTTGTGAATAAGAAAATGAGTCTTACAAGTGATTGTTTTAATGTAAGGAAAAGAATACGTACATATTTAATTTTCCTAGAAACAAATGTATATCGACTCGGACCGAAATGTTAATACCTACATACATACACGTGTATATTACTAATGTGTAATTTTTGAGGACTACTTCAACTTCGTAAAATAAAATATCCATAGTATTTAATTTAAAATTACTTTATTGGCAATAACACATATTAAAGTAGTTCCTCTTATAATGATTGAAAATTTTAACTTTCTGACCACTTGATGATTTGTACTTATATGTATGTACATAAGTCTCCCATGAAGAATGCTTACGCAGTAAAGTTATTATATTAAGCATATCTATACCATGTTTGTAACATACTTATTTACGTTGTTTTCATCGAACCGTGTAGTGTGTCGACTAAACCTTAAAGAAATTAAAAATTTACATATGTTGGAATAGGTAAAACAAGAAAAGGACAGTCTTCTTCGGTCTTTGCAATACTATGAAAAAATTATTATAAAAAATAACAGCCACAAGTATGTATGTATGTACATATATACAAATATACAGAGTGTAAGAAAATATATTAAGTTACTCAAAAATTGTGTTTGCAAAAAACAGAAAAAGAATAAATAAGCCATTGGATTTCGTTGCTACATACTTACTTGTCCCCCGCATCATAGAGAAACACAAAATTTTTGAATTTTAATAATATTTGGCGAGTAACATCTTTATATTATAGAGTCTTTGGTTGCAGTATACATAGTTTGTGAATATATAAATAATATAATATATATAAAGCTAAGTATATATTGGACAATATGTGTTTTAAAATGTAAATTTATTCAATTTGCAGTCTAAACGCACAATTACATGATTATGGTTTTAAGTAGGGAAGTAACCGATACCAGTGTTCTAGCTCTGTCGATATATCGATATCGGGGATGTTTGTTGCCGATATATTACTGTATTTCACAAATAACTAAATTTGATGTTAATTTTTTGCACAACAATTAAAAAAATTTCACATTATGAACTAGATTGTAAAATCAAATCGCTAGCTGTTATTTTGTAGATTAATTTCTTTTTGGCTAACTTAAAATACTACAATCAAATTCAACACCTTATCTTTCGAAATTTTAATAACATTAACAATAGCTCCAATAACTACGAGAATTATAAAGGAGGTTATAACGTTAAAAGAACCGATGAAGACAGAGTTTCCTGCTGAAAAGGACGAGCTCGAATTAATTTTCAAAAATTTCTCCACACATATATTTTCTTGACCATTTTTACTAAAGGTTGGAATAGCCGAACACTGAAATTGCCATATTCCAGGTTGGATCAGCTGACACATTAAAATTTCAGCGTTCGGCTAATCCTACCTTAATGGTAGCTTAAAAGTAATATTGTTCTCATTAAAATAGTTCAATGCGTAAGTCAAAGACAAGCAAATATACAAATGGCAAGCGGTTGTAATCATATAAACGAAAAATATTTTGGTAGTAGTGGTTACATATACATATGTACATGCATACATTTTTATGTATATGTACTGTGAGCGTCAAATGAAAGTATACACCACATATTAATTCAAAAATATATTTATTATATTTAAATAAACAACGATACATAAAAAATAATATCACATAATTTATTACTAATAAAAGTAAAATTAAATGCACGAAACAATATAATAAAATAAAGGCACATAGGAAAGAAATACACTTTATATTTACATAATATTTCAAATTTACTCTCATCAGTAAAAATAATATTTTTCCAATATATTATTGGCTCATTTTTATATTTTTTTGCAAAATGCAATGCTTTCATTGGTTTGCCTTTGAAATGTAAAACTTTTTACGTGATACTCTAACTTGTAAGCCATTTTTGTGCAGGGATCTGTTAATTGTGCTGGCACTTTGACTTTTTATATTGTTGTGATATCTTTTCACCTATTTTCACTGCACTAGAAGCTGGATTTGTCTTCACTTCCCTAACTATAGCCCTTACTTCCTTATCTGTAAGGTACTTTGGCGGTCTTCCTCTCGGCAAATTCTCCACTTTATGATGTTTATTGTATTTGTCTATGGTTTTTTTAGAGTGCAATGGTTCCTTCCTACAATTTTACCTATTTCACGGAATGATTTTCCTTTTTTATGAAAATCTATTACTATTTTTCGAACATCATTTGAAGTTTGCTTTCTCATTTTTTATTTTAAATTACTTGATCTTATAAGTATTAACTTACTCAACATAAACTGAGAAAGCAACGATTATTTAAAACTGTACTTTCCCGCTATACTTAAAAACAATAAAATTATTACAAAGCTGGCACCATATACATATGTATTCCAGCGGACCTTATCTAAAGTGGTTGCCACTGTTTACTTTCATTTGACATGCTAGATTAGTGTAATATAAATATAGAATTAATTTTTTTTCTATATGCCTTCGTTTTTGTTTTTTACCATTTAATTCTACTTAACTCAGTAATGAATTGTGCTGAATTATTTTTAATGTATCGTTCTTTTTGAAACATAATTTATATCTGTTTCGATAAACATGCGGTGTTTACTTTCATTTGATGCTCACAGTATATATGTATATATATATATATATATATATATATATATATAAATAAATATATATATATATATATATATATATATATATATATGTACATATATATTATATTATACAAGCTAGTGGTCGTGTTTTATTAAATTTTATTTAGTAACATTTTTATTCGATATTTCGTTAACAGTTTGTTAACATTAATATTATAATAAACTAATAAGGTCAATAAAGATAAATCAACATATGTATATATATGTACATATATATATATATATATATATATATATATATATATATATATGTACCGCTTTCTCGCAAATATCTGAAAGAAAACTCATGGTGTTCAGGATATAAAATAAATGTTGCACTCTTCTCGTTTTTATATTATTAGTCATTATTAAATGGACGTCATCATGAGATAAGATAGTTTATGCAACTGTTTAATATATGTATGTATGTACATAAATAGACATAATCTTTTTATATACAGATGTAAGTCACAAATGTATTTTTAAAACCAAAAATTCTTATTCGTCTTATGATTCATTTATTAGATCACAAAATTCTGTTTTTAGAGATAGCAATTGTTGGTGTACTATAAGAGTTCTATGTAATGGAAAAAATTATTTTAAAAATAATTATAATTATATAATTATTCATAACATAGCCGCTTTAATAGGTGGTTTGCATTTACGGAAATATTTACATATTAAATTACTAATTGCATATTAATAAAGCATTCTATGCGTGCATGAACATGTGCTTCAATAGTTTAACGACTCAATAAAAGTAGTTTGCAGGAAACGGTTTACAAATTTTCGGCTTTATATTAATGTAATGGATACATAAAACTAAAATATTTTTTCAGGAATGAAGTACATACGATATACATATATATGATGGTTTTACTCAATGGCAAGCACGATATGTTGAAAACTTCTGCATCTTTATCAAGACCTTTACAGCATTTGAAAAACTTTGAGTTTTGAATACATATATAAAAATAAAATTGGCAAACAAAGCAAAAAATTCAACAAACAATGTTACATAATTTAAATCTGAATCTACACGATAATCTGGATCAGGTTATTCATGCTGAAAAATTTGCTACAAATTTAATTGATCCAGATAAATGGAATAGTTTTTTAAATAACGAGAAAACTATACGTTGATAAAACGTATTCCCAACTTCTATAACATCCACATATTTTTATTTCTGCAGATTTTATTGCTCTGCAAAAAATCATTTTTTCTCTCCTTTAAATAAAACTATGTGGATTTTGCTTAAACTTTTTTTCAGTTTTTTCCATCAGGTCGGAATATTTTTTTTTTATAGGCGTGGCAAACTTTTCCCTAAATTTGTCAGGTACGTTAACATATTACACCCTAACTCGAGAACGAGTTATCCGATTTTCAAAAGTAAAAAACCAGAATATGCGTAACAAATTTGTATTTATTTTAGTTAATTATAATTTTCTAGCTATATATCTTAAAAATAAAATAAGCTATAAATCATAAATAGCGGTTAAGAAGCTTGGATTTTATTGTCAATTTACCGCGGTGGATACCCGCGGTAAATAATACAGCAACCAAACATCAATAAGGCTGAAATCAGAGTGGGCGCTACAAGCACTAAAGCGCCTTGTAGTAAGTTTAACTAATATTTTTTTTATCAATATTATCATGTTATGTTTCTTGTTATAGTTTTAATACATTAGATATATATTGATAATAATATTAGTACAATTTACTTGATATTAAATTAAAATCACAGGTTTATTTAAATCAAAATCTAATTTATAAATTGGTATTGCAGTTTGTCTTATTTTATAGCTATAATATAGCCAAAGCTATTAAAACAACAATAATTTTTTTTCTATACAAACATTTTTAAAGAGGTTTAAACTGTTTTAATCAAAATCTTGAAACCTCTAGATTTTTCCAAAATAAGTATCCTTTATTATATTATATATTACAGAAAACCTAAATGTTTTAGCTTCATGCACAATAACATAATAGAATTTATATATATATATATATATATATATATATATATATACATATATATTGCATATGACCCTTTTATATGAATAAAAAAATTAATTACAATCATAATCTTTTAATTCCTCAAAAACTTATTTCTAGTACAAAATCAATTATTCTATTTTAACAAAGGGAATTTATTCAAAAGTTTTAGTTCATCATGAATTAATTTATATTTCAATTCAATTCAGATATTAGACAAAATGAGTTAATTTAAAATAAAACAGGTCAATTCCTGAACAATTCACAGATCCACTAAAAAAACGTTCAATAACAGCTCCGCCGTCTATACACAATTTTGGCGCTAATGTAGAACAAATGACCTGCGCCAATAAAATAAAATTGTTTGATACTTAATTTGTCAATAAATAATATAAATAAATATATATATATATATATATATATATATATATGCATATATGTATATATAAATAAAAAATGTATACAAAAATATACATAAAAATTTTTTTTAAGCTTAAGGCCTTTATATTATATATATATATATATATATATATATATATATATAATATTTTCTAAACCTTCGGTTAACCTCTTCAGGAAATTCTAATATTTTTTACAAATATATTTTTTTTAAATATAAAAATTTCCTGAAGAAGTTAACCAGAGGCTAACGAAATATTGAATATATATATATATATATATATATATATATATAAATATATATATATATATATATATATATATATATATAATATAACACCTTAAGCTTAAAAAAAATCTGTATCATTTATTAAAAAACAGAGGTCGAAAAATTAGCAAAAAACACTTATTTATATGTATATCGTAATAATATATGGCATCATCGCGTCGGTGCTGATGGATACATATTCGTTTATCCAACAACAACACAAGTATTATTTACCCTAAATTAATTTACGCAGTAGTATTTTTCGCTTCGGACAAAGGATATATTCTATGCAACATAATAGTAGATGAACAATATTAATTTTCTGCAACAAATAACACACTCCGCCTCACAAGTTTCATTGTTATATGTTCTAGGCAAAGTAACAGTTTTTTTGTGATATTTGAACAAATAACTACACAACACAAGATGAAATATGTTTGACAACATATGTTTGAGGAATATGTTCGATGCGGGACGTAATATTGCGACCCGCATATAAATATTTTCGCGGTTGTCATGCACTATCTTATATAGATAGTCTTTGATATAAGCTAAATCCTCTTTTTGGCGGCTATTAATGCTATTTGTAATACACACATACATATATGTTTATAAAGTAGTGAAACAACCACTTGAATAGAATACTACCTTTTACATAATATGCTAATATGATTGAATCAGCTTTTAACAATTTAGAACTTTGTAAACTATGGAAAAGACTATTTATTTAAAAAATTTTGAAAGGCTCTTACAAATTAAAGAAAAGTTCTAATGTCGAAGAATTATCAAACACGCTTCATAGTATTGAAAAAATTGATTCTAGCTTAAATTTGAATATTATCCGTACCAATCGTAAAACCTTTAATAGCATTTATGTATATTATGAGGGATATAACACTGTTGCCATATTCAAGTGCGTTGAATCTTTTGTTGCAGTATTAATTTTAAAAATTCCACAAATTGGAAAATTATTTTAGTTAAAAAAATATATCAACTTGGCTGTTGTGTGCTTGCATGCGGCCTATTGTTATTGTTATTTAGTTCTGGCACAATTCACTACATATTTAGGGGTCATTCCCTGAGTGCTAGTCCAAGACAAAAGCAAATTTAAAATATTTACTTCTGTTTTACTGATGAACGACAAAATTTTCATAATTGATAGAAACTGTTCGTATAAAAAATATCATCAAGTTTTATTGTAACAATTATAAAACCTACGTAATTATCAAAAGTAGAGGTTATTCATTATTCGAATATTAATATAAAATTGAAAAATATATGTTGCTAAAACAGAAGCTTATAAATTAAGCAAAAAGCTTTTTAGAGCATCTTGTTCTTTTAAGAAATTACCGAATACATGTGGTTTTTTTTTTTTTTTTGAAAATTTACAGCAACATACCCCTGGTCGATACTTTTTTTTTTGTTAATAATCATATAAATTTATTCATTCATTAATATATAATTTTGACTCTCCATTGTGCAGCAACAAGTAAAAATGTGTTTAAATTCGACTGCCAGAAGTGGAGAAAGGCTAAAATATGTAACAATATATTTCGGAAGCTACAGTAGACACAAAATTTCAATAGTCGAAAATTGAAGCTCAAATATGATTCAACACGTGCTTAGTACTTTTTTGATACATATTATCTTAGGGTGTAAAAAGCGCAAATGTTAAACTTGGATTTTTTTTTTTGCAAAAAGCTTTTTAACACGTTTTGCTCTTTTAAAAAATCTCTTTGGTAGTTGTTAAAAAGTTCCAGTTATGAGGGGTAAAAGTTCACTCTTTTTCTGTAATTTTTTATTTGACCAAATGTATGTACTTTCTTAAAATATACTTTTTAAAAAAGTTATTTCTATGAAAGATACTTATTTCAAAAAAGTTTTTGGATGCAAGATTTTTTTTGGAGAATCATGTTGTAATATACAAGTCACTCAAAATATCATATATTTCGTGATGGCTTTCTTAGCAACATACGTTAACAAAGTGATATAAACTATGTTATAGGGATAAAGGTGGCTGGAAATAGGTTTTTCATTTGTCTTGATGGGTTAAAATGCCTAGCTTTACAAACAGGTTTTTCACATATGTTAAACTTGGATATCATCAGTTGAACTAGTCCATTTTATGCTGATTATTCACTATTGATTTTGATTTTTCTTTTTGATATTAGATTAGAATTTGATTATTTCACTAAAAATATTTTTATAAAGTGAAAGATTTTGGTCCGGTCATCACCCGCCGATTTTTCAATTTTATATTAATATTCGAATAATGAATAACCTCTACTTTTGATAATTATGTAGGTTTTATAATTGTTACAATAAAATTTGATGATATTTTTTATACGAACAGTTTATAACAGTTATGAAAATTTTGTCATTCATCAATAAAACAGAAATAAATTTTTTAAATTTACTTTTGTCTTGGACTAGCACTCAGGGAATGACCCCTAAATATGAGAGAATTTCGTTGTAGCTATTTTTACTTCGCCGATGAATATATTTCCTACAGGTACCGACGAATGGAGTTTTTGTGTTCTGTTCTTTACTACATGATGCCGTCAATCACTATTGGTAACGTTCAGCCTGTCATTGAGACAAGCCTACCACAATTCGATACCATATTCATGACTGAGTTCGGAGTTGAACTCGGGACCTAAGGCACCGTAGTCTTGTGCTCACTACTTCAGCCAACAACGCCATCAAAAAACAGCATCTTGAAAAAATATATCATTGCACAGGAAACTCTCTGAGCTAAGATATAATATTAAACTGTTTTTTAACTACGAAATTTACTATTCGACATGTTTTCACAAATATTATTCTAAATGAAATTTATTTGTTGGTTATGCTAACTATGAATCAGTAAAAGATTTTGGTCTGGTCATCACCCGCCAATTTTTCAATTTTATATTAATATTCGAATAATGAATAACCTCTGCTTTTGATAATTACGTAGGTTTTATAATTGTTATAATAAAATTTGATGGTATATTTTATACGAACAGGTTATAACAGTTACGAAAATTTTGTCATTTATCAATAAAACAGAAATAAATTTTTTAAATTTACTTTTGTCTTGGACTAACACTCAGGGAATGACCCCCAAATATGTAGTGAATTGTGCCAGAACTAAATAGTATAGGATATAGAGAATTTCGTTGTAGCTATTTTTACTTCGCCGATGAATATATTTCCTACAGGTACCGACGAATGGAGTTTTCGTGTTCTGTTCTTTACTACATGATGCCGTCAATCACCATTGGTAACGTTCAGCCTGTCATTGAGACAAGCCTACCACAATTCGATACCATATTCATGACTGAGTGCGGAGTTGAACTCGGGATCTAAGGCACCGTAGTCTTGTGTTCACTACTTCAGCCAACAACGCCCTCAAAAAACAGCATCTTGAAAAAATATATCATTGCACAGGAAACTCTCTGAGCTAAGATATAATATTAAACTGTTTGTTAACTACGAAATTTACTATTCGACAATATTATTCTAAACGAAATTTGTTTGTTGCTTATGATTGGTATTTCGCCAAATCGTCAGTAGACTTAAACCACAACCTTGAAAAGTTTTAATTCTCTTTTCTTATTAAGAGACTTTCCCAAAACCATTGAAGAATTAAAAATTATTTTCCAATATCTCATCAGATTGATTTCAGTAGGCTATGGTACATGACAATAAGGCCCCACAATTGATTTTCATTCGATATGAATCTAGTTTGATACGTCATTCACTTATTTGGAATTTAAGGCTTCTGTTTACATAACCACGAAAACAATTATAATACTTTTAATTTGAAACTACAAGACACCTTCCGGTACTATTTAAAAGGCATTATCATTTCCTACCTTCTTTATTACCATGTCCAGTGCCTTCAAAGTGTTATTGAAATCAGAAAACAATGACATTTCTTATTTTAGTAGTAAGCCTTCCTGATAAAATAAAAATACTTTTTATGTAGATTCGATTTGTATACAAACCATCTCTAAATTCACTTGATACTCACTTAATTTTATTTCCTGATAGGCTTATTAAGTTCGATCACAAAGTTAAGAACCTTGACCAAGTGATATATTAAATAATATTACATCAAATAACAATTGCTACATTGTAGCTGATGTCTTTCAATAAGTAATACGTAAAAGACAAAGAGTTCCTTTGTACAAGTTCGTTAGAACTCCTTTTTGTACGAAAAATTACAAGTTAAAGGTTGCATCTTATTCCATTTGTTCATTAATGATGTGATTTGTAAATAACCACAATTAACTGATATTGCCCTATAATCTATTTAAAAAGCTACGCTCTTATGCGCAATAATCAGTGGCTTTCAATTTTACAGTCAGACTTAAATACTTCAATTAACTTATGCGAAAAATGTGGTAGCTCCATGAAATATGTAAACAAACGTTCAAACGGTGTGCATGAAATTTTTTTAAGTTTTTCAGTTGTTTTAAGAGTCCATTTGTGCAATAAATATTCTTTTATTGATTTCCAACTTTTTCTATTGATAATTAACTCTAATTACGCAACTTTTTAAACTTTTTTAGCAAATTTTTCCCAACATCAAAAAGTTTTCTATTTCTTAAAAGAAAAAAATCAAAGTCATATGTTTACTGTGCTCGATTTAAATAACAATAAAATGGCCAATGAGGGGCCTTTAAGTCTTATTTAAGTTCGTGGTTAAAAATTGAATTTGGTATTTATATGGCATTTAACGTTAAATTACATTTAAACAACCACTGATTTATTGGGCATTAATGTCACACTATAATGAAATAAACGTTTTAATTAAAAGGAAATGAACTGTGACTTATCCACACAGTTGGTATTTTTACTTTTGCCAATTTCTAATCAAATATATATAAATTTTGCATTCCGCTACTTCTGCAAATCATGTGAGGGGTTTTCATTGTTGCATACTCTGATTAATAGCATATGCATAATTTTTAGATAACAAAATGAGTATTCAATATATATATATATATATATATATATATATATATATATAGATATTTATATGCGAGTATATACATATGAGCTATTTTTGAGTCCGGAATCACGTATAAGTCACTGGTTTAAATATTATGACTATATGATAAAATAGCACATAGTGTGAATACCCCAGTTGTACAAATACTAAAGAGTTGCAGCAAAGACTCTATAATATAAAGATGTTGCAGTTCCATACATTGATTTGCCGGTTGTAAAATGTTGATGGGATTTATAATAGTTACCATTAAAGAGAGTGAAAAGTTTTTACTCTTAGCCAGAGAAATATCAAAGGAGAGAATATTTTAAAGTATACAGACAGGGACGCCAGAAATTTTTCGCGAAAAATCAGCAATTTCCAAAAAAAATATAAGCATTATCGGCACTTTCATTTCTTAAAATCGGCATTATATTATATCTTATTTTTACATATAAAAAATTTTTTTTTTTAAATAAAACAAAAACAATTTAATAATAAGGAATTTAAGGAATTTGGAATGACTTTTACTTACAAAAAATACAAGAGATCAATTTGGTTTTTATAGAATAGTATAATATAATTAAGTTAAAACATACTAGTCTTTTCCAATAGTATTTCAGAACTTTGCTATTATATTTCCGAGTTTCCTAAAAATTATCTCTAGATTCTGAAATACGATTTTCAAAATACAATTAAAAATTTAGAATATTACCTAATATGTAACTGTAAATTCTCAAATTTTTGAACAAAATTCTTATATATTATTAAAGAATTCTGAAAAATGTGGTTTTTATAAATCAATTATAAAAATCCAATTTGGAAATTGTTACTAAATCGTTATTTATTTCGATGTTGAAGCAATCAGAGTTTTTCAATTACAAATAATCCTTAGAATGAAGAATTCCTTCTAAGGTTTTATTTTCTAGGAAATATCGGAATTTCGTTTTGTTAAGATTCACTTTACTAAATGTAAGCTCAACGTTTGCTTATGAAAGTGCAAGAATAAAATAAAGTGAATATATATAGTAGGTATTGGTAAAGCTGCAGCTTCAGTTCCTCGTTTTTTTTTCTGAAATTTTTTTACAAAAATATTTCTAAATCAGGTTTAAAATAGAGCGAAAAAGAGCTGAAGAAAGAATTTTAAAGCCAATAAATAAAGCCAAATATTTTTATAGCTTTACAATAGAAACTTTTCATCATATGTATATTTTTATACCTTGAATGTTGCTTATGTAGGTATAAAAATTATAAATATATGTATTTGGTTCATTTAAATAAGAAACATTAAGTCAATAACAACATAAAAATCAGCACGAAAATAAAAGTTAAAAAGATAAAATTATTTATTAGGCAAGGATTCTCTTCATAAACATAACTTTTATTTATTTTGAAATATAAATATATTACATGATATTGAAATTAATGAAAAAGCTAAACATTGTTGAAAAAAACTGAAAAAAAGCCAAGAGCTAAATGAAATATTTCCATTACTAAACATTAAAAAACAAAGCTAAATTTAGCTCCAAAAGAGCTATGGCCACACTGTTTGTGAATAAGAAAATGAGTCTTACAAGTGATTGTTTTAATGTAAGGAAAAGAATACGTACATATTTAATTTTCCTAGAAACAAATGTATATCGACTCGGACCGAAATGTTAATACCTACATACATACACGTGTATATTACTAATGTGTAATTTTTGAGGACTACTTCAACTTCGTAAAATAAAATATCCATAGTATTTAATTTAAAATTACATTATTGGCAATAACACATATTAAAGTAGTTCCTCTTATAATGATTGAAAATTTTAACTTTCTGACCACTTGATGATTTGTACTTATATATATGTATGTACATAAGTCTCCCATGAAGAATGCTTACGCAGTAAAGTTATTATATTAAGCATATCTATACCATGTTTGTAACATACTTATTTACGTTGTTTTCATCGAACCGTGTAGTGTGTCGACTAAACCTTAAAGAAATTAAAAATTTACATATGTTGGAATAGGTAAAACAAGAAAAGGACAGTCTTCTTCGGTCTTTGCAATACTATGAAAAAATTATTATAAAAAATAACAGCCACAAGTATGTATGTATGTACATATATACAAATATACAGAGTGTAAGAAAATATATTAAGTTACTCAAAAATTGTGTTTGCAAAAAACAGAAAGAGAATAAATAAGCCATTGGATTTCGTTGCTACATACTTACTTGTCCCCCGCATCATAGAGAAACACAAAATTTTTGAATTTTAATAATATATGTTGGGCAACATCTTTATATTATAGAGCAATGTTGCGCACCACTGCATAAACACATTTACAATGTATTTAAAGCAGCGAAAAAACTGAACAGGGTTGGGAAGGTCTATACAGTCATACTTTTTATATACAATGAAATTTTACAATAATTCAACACATAAACATACGTTTGATATACGAAATATTGATTCGCATCACTTTATGACACAAAGTGCGTTAATTCATATGTCCATACTAACCAGCTAACGCATAGACAAACAATATACATGCGTTATCCATGCCTGCTACTGTTAATTTGATTGAGGAAATTCAAGCGAGAGAAACAATTTGTTGTTTGCAGTATAAATGTTTCAACAAGAGAATGGCCTGCGCAAGCAGAATTCCTTTTCCTATCGTGCGAATTATAGGTATGTTCATTTACTTTACTAGTAAATATTAGTAACGAGAGAGTAACAAAAAATTTTCCACAATTACTCTCAAAAATGTGAAAAAGTAAATGAACACTTTGCTAGTAAAAATTTGCAAGTGAAACTAGTGTTGTAATGTATAGGTATATATGATATACCCAATATCTACCCCTTTATTGTTTAGATAAATTATACATATATTATTATAAAAATAAAAATGTTGCGGAAAAAAATGTCGATCGATATGAAAATTACAATTATTCATTCCTGCGGAATTCGCTTTTCGCGAACTTAATTTAACAACTCTGTTTTAAGTGATTAAGAGTTGATATTGTGTCAGCTGATGGGAAAATATAAACAAGTCTTAGATGTGATTTTAGACGCGAATGTTAAATCTTTTCTTATAAATAAAATATGGATACAATTGCCTTTTTCGAAGATAGTAGTGACAGTGATTCTTTGGACATCTGCTTGGAAAGAAGAGTTTTACGCTATAAATCTGGAAATGTGTTGCACGATGAACGATAGAGAGTAAGTTGAAATAAACAAATGTGAACCGGCCCCCTGGTAAATGAAAGCTATGCTTACTTTTACAGCTTCCAAAAAAATTTTCGCATAAACAGGGTAGCGTTTAAATATATTTTGTCTGAGTTAGAATTTGCATGCTCATGAAGCGGTCGTAAAGGAGCTCTTTCAGCCAAAGATAAACTATGTGCTTGTTTGAGATTCTTTGCAGAAGGCAGCTATCAGCATAGTGTTTGTAAGGATTTCAATGTCAACATAGCCCAATCAACGTTTTGCAAAGTGCTGGGTGAATTTTTGAGCAAGCTAGAGAATTTTTTGTGCAGCAAATGGATATCCATTGCTTATATTTGCATTTTATTTGTGTATTTTTCTCTTTTGCTCCTATAAAAATCAAAAATCAAAGAAATTAATTACATTATTAAATAATACTTTAATAAGAATTTTACATTTCCTTACATTTTTGTTCTTTCCGTTAACCTTCCGTCACACAAATTGAGCGTAAGCAAAATGGGGGAAAATATCTATATTGCGGAATCAATAATATGGTAATACCGCAACAACGGAAGGTTACCGTGGCGGCGGAACGAATAATTGCAAATGTTTGCTTCCGCACAAAATACGTTATCCGCATCCGCGGAACGGAATCAATAATCGGACCCATTAAAAAATGTAGTTCCCATCTGAATATATTTTAGCTTATTATAATCTATTGCATATTTTTCTATTTCTGTATAAGTCAAAATACTTGGATGTGCAATACCATATTTTTTGATATTACATTATCCTGTAGATGTTCTATTCTGTTTTTTATTAGTTGTATATTTGATAGTTGTTCTAAATATATATGTTTATCATTTTCGGCTTCTAAAAATTTGTTGATAGAATTTAATTCTTTTTCTATTATTTTTCTGTCCTTTTTGACTATCATTTTTAAATGGCTTATAGTTTCATTAAAATAATCATTAATTACAATTTGTTGGTCGTTATTTTCTTTAATTTCGTCAATACTAAAAAGATGTTTCTGTATGTTTTGTCTGTCTCCGTCGTCCATAGTCCCGAATAACCATTTCGATATACTACCTATTCCGTTAATTATTCCTCTTCGTTGTCGGTTTTGTTCTGGTATTAAAGTAAGTAATTTATTTCTCGCATCTAACAATTCTAATTGAAGCAAATGTTTATTTTTTATTTTCAGTAAACTGATATTTTCTTTCATCTGGCTTAAAATGTTTTCTATTTCGTGTAAATTTACTATATGTAGTATTATGTCCGATTCCTTAACTATGTCTATGTTTTTCATCTAGATGTTTATATATCTTGCCTGTTCCGTAAGTCGTTTGGTAGTCAGTTCTCCTTTAGTCGTCGGTGTCCACATTATTATTAGCATGAAGATGGCTATTATCTGTAAATTTTAAAGATCTTTTAATATTACTTAGGTGTATTCCTTCTAATTTTGCTTTTTTATATTTCGGTTGTTCTTTATGTCTTATTGCTTTGTAGTTTTTTATAAACATTTCTTCTCTTGTTTCCCTCTATTCTTCTCTTTTTAAATTAAGTTTATCAATTATCTTTTTCTTACATTCTATTAAATTTTGCTTTACTTTATCTAAATTTATACATCCTTCCTGTACTTCTTTTGGTGTACATTTTATTTTATTGTAGTTTCTTATTGTTCGTTGAATTAATTGCTGTATCGGTAAATTTCGGTTTATTTGGCGTAAAATTCTAAATTTTTCTGCTATGGTGTTATGAAATCTTTCTATATCTGAATTTCCCGTGTGACTATTTGGTTTTGTTAAGTGTAGCTCTATCCCTTGCTCTGCTAGAAATTCTTTTATTCTTAATGCTTTAAATTCATTATCCGCTATTATTTTATTTGGTTTTCCGATTTTTGTAATGTGTTCTTCTAATTTTTCTATTATAGTAACGTGATTTCTATCGCTTAATGAATAAGCAGCTCCAAATTTAGAAAACTTGTCGGTTGTTGTGAGAAAATTATGGCCCTTTACTACATATGTATCGATATGTACAATTTGGTTTTCATTCGACGGGGTCTCAGTAAACTGAAATAAATTTATAATTGGGTGCCTATCATATTTTACCTGTTGACAAATGTCACACTGATTTATAACTATTTGAATTAGTTCCCTAAGTTTTGGAAAATATATCTTATTTCTAATATTATTGTAAGTTTCGTTGATTCCCGAATGTATGCTTTCTCTTATGTGATAAAAGGATATTTGCTTAACTGCTTCTACTTCCGTTTCAATATCCTGTGCCCTCATCGTGCACTTGGTGAATTCAATTTGGTTATCGTTTGAATACATGTCTATGAGTTTTTCCTGTACTATGTTATATCTATGATCTGAAAGTTCTGAATATATGCCTATCTTTCCTTTTGTGATATAATTCCTAAATATATCACCTATTACATTCAAGTCACACTCTGCTATATAAATTATTTTTTTTCCATGTAACGTTTTGTATTTGTTAACTATTTCTTCTTTTATGCTAAAGTGATCTAAAAGATATTCATCGGCAGAATGAATTGTTAGCATTGATAAGTTATCTTCCTCAATATTGTCTATTAAATTTAAACTGGATTCGGTATCTTTCAAATTAGTTTCGTCTTTCTCATTTTCAAGTCTACTTAGAAAATCTGATACTCTGTTTTCTTTTCCTTTGATATACTCGATTTCAAAGTCGTATTCTCCTAATTTCAGTAGCCATCTTTGATGTCTTGGGGACATATCTTTTCCTCTGTATTTTGAGTGTAGAAATTTTATCGGCTGGTGATCTGTAAAGATTCTAAATTTTCTTTCATGCAGGTAAAGTTGTAGATACTTCACACTCCACAATATTGCGAGAAATTCTTTATCTCTAGCAGAATAGTTTCGTTCATGATTATTTAGTGTTCTTGACGCGAAACAAATTAGATGTCCCTCTTGGGATAAAACTGCGCCCAGGGCATAGTTTGATGCGTCTGTTTTTAACGTAAATTGTTTTTCATAATTTGGATATCTCAAAATGGGGTGCGAAATTATTAGTAATTAAGCTTTTCGCAAGCTTCTATATATGTTGGGTCTCGAATATTCATTTTAATTCCTTTTGTTAAGTACTTTGTTATAGGTTGGGCTATTTTGGCGTACTCCTTTACGAATTTACGGTAATATCCCGTAAGTCCTAAAAAGCTTTTTTATTTATTTTTGGTTTTTGGTAAAGTTAAGTCCTGAATAGTTTTGATTTTATTGGGATTTGGTTTTAGTACTTCCTTTGTTAGTATATGGCCTAAAAATTCTGCCTCCCTCTTCTTAAATTGCACTTATCTATCTGTATTTTTAAATTTGCTTGTTTCAAAACTCGAAAAATGTCCGTTATAGATATTATATGCTCTTGAAGCGATGTACTAAATATAAGAATGTCGTCTAAGTAAACCACACAAGTTTTGTTAATAAAGTCACGTAGTATTTCATTCATAAGTCTTTGAAAAGTTGCCGGGGCATTTTTCAATCCAAATGGCATCCTTATGAATTCGTATAGTCCAGGTGGCGTCACAAAAGCTGTTTTTTTCTCTGTCTTGTTCCTTTATCAAAATCTGATGGTATCCTTTCGCGAGATCTAAAGTTGTGAAATACTGAGCACTTCCTACCTTGTCTAAGTTGAGTCTATAATTCGTAATGGGAATTTATCGTCAATAGTCACTTCGTTGAGTTTTCTGTAGTCGACTACGATTCTATATTTTTTTTCTCCTGAATTGTCAACTTTTTTTCGGTACTACTATTAAAGGGCTAGAATATCTTGAACAGCTTTTTCTTATTATTCCCTGTTCTTCCATTTCCTGTATTTACTTCCTTACTTCCAATTTGTGTTGTGGGTGGTAACGGTATAATTTGGAATTTATCTGTTCATCTATCACTGTTCTAATTTCGTGTTGAATTTTCATTGTGCTGGTTAACTGATGACCTTCTTTGAAGAATAGTCCTTTGAAATTATTTAAAACTTTAACTATTGCATCATATTCTTCTTTATTTAAGTGGTCTAATTGTATTCTGTACCAATCAAAATTAGCCGCTTCGAATGCACATACTTTTACGTTTTTATACGGATTTATTATAAAACTAGTTTTTCTTTTATTGAAAGATATTTGTCCTTCCACTAAACCTATTGTGGTGTTGAAACAATTCATCAAATCAATCCCGATGGTGAAATCATATCGTCTACCTTTCAATTTGGTCATTTTCCATTTTATTTTCGCAATTTTCTCTACATTAAATTCTAAAGGTGCGTCTGTCAATACTTCAAATCTAATTATGTCCTTTCCATTTATCGTACTAAATTCTAATGGCTCTCTTAATAGCGTTTTCTCAAATCCTTTTATTTCTTGGTCAATTAAACTTATATTTGCACCAGTGTCTATTGGTGCATTATATTTCTTGTTTCTTATGGTTATTGTTATAATGGGTAGGTAATCTGATGTTGTTCTGAAAAAATCTGATCCTGGCTTTGTCGAGATGGAGCTGTGTTACTGTGACACAGGTCGGGTTCCGAGTGTCCTGCCAATTGATCATAGTTCATCTCTTCAAAAAATGCGTTTCGTTCTTGCCTAGGTTGTGGCAAGCGATATTGGCTGCCTTTAGTTCTAGGGTTTCCTAACTGGTAGGTTTTTTGATTTATCCTATTATTTTTACTATAATTTACTTAATTTATTTGCCTATTCCTTTGGATATTATCTATTTCCATGGGTTCAGTTTGGCCTTGCCTGGGTTGATTCCAACGGTTTTGGTTAAAATTTGGCCCAGGGTGTCCTGCGTGTGTGAATCTTTGGAAATTACCTGAGTTTGAATATTTATTGAAATTGTTGATCCTTCCATTATTGTTCTGTTTGTATTGTCCTGAATTATTCGTATACCTACCGTTATGTTCATTGTTACTAAAACTATTATTAGGTCTAAAATTAAAATTACCCTGTCCTTTGTTCTGATAATTCTGATTTCTCTTATAGTTAGGGTTTGAACTATTATGTTGATGTTTAAAGGTAATGGAATAACTTGCGCGAAATTTTCTAAATTCCTGCCTAATACAGCCATCTTCATATCTACGTTTCGTCATTATCTCTATTATTGTTCCTAAATATCTTTCTGGATATATCTTGCCTAATAGTATTCCCTGTGTTATTTCTTTGGCTATATTAACCAGTAAACTGTCTACATTAGATAAATCTATAAATTGATCATCTTGATAATAAACGCTTAATTCGTCATTTTTGTATTTTAGGTTTTGTAACTCTACAGCTAGTTCACTTACGGTGTCAACTCGAAGTTCATTAATTTTCCTATAGATTTAGTGAGGTTTCACGTTCGGACGGTATCTTAGTTTCAGAGTCCTCTTTATCATTTGCCAGTTGTGCGGTTGATATACGTTGATGACCACGTTTTTCGCTACTCCTTGTATATTACGGTAGAAAATGGCCTTTGTGGCTTCCTTCTTTAGTTCCTCGTTTTCTGTGTTGGATAGCAGATATCCCACGCTGCTAAGGCAGGAGTTTATTGTTATGTCTCCCACACCAGTAAATATTGATAGATATGATACATTTCTATAAATTCTCTGGAACTGATTAGGTTGTTGTGGTTATAATTGTTGTTGTTGGAACTGTTTTTGTTGATGTTTAAAGGTACTGGAGTAACTTGCGCGAAATTTTCTAAACTCCTGCCTAATACAGCCATCTTCATATCTACGTTTCGTCATTATCTCTATTATTGTTCCTAAATATCTTTCTGGATATATCTTGCCTAATAGTATTCCCTGTGTTATTTTTTTGGCTATATTAACCAGTAAACTGTCTACATTAGATAAATCTATAAATTTATCATCTTGATAATAAATGCTTAATTCGTCATTTTTGTATTTTAGGTTTTGTAACTCTACAGCTAGTTCACTTACGGTATCAACTCGAAGTTCATTAATTTTCCTATAGATTTAGTGAGGTTTCACGTTCGGACGGTATCTCGGTTTCAGAGTCCTCTTTATCATTTGCCAGTTGTCCGGTTGATATACGTTGATGACCACGTTTTTCGCTACTCCTTGTATATTACGGTAGAAAATGGCCTTTGTGGCTTCCTTCTTTAGTTCCTCGTTTTCTGTGTTGGATAGCAGATATTCCACGCTGCTAAGGCAGGAGTTTATTGTTATGTCTCCCACACCAGTAAATATTGATAGATATGATACATTTCTATAAATTCTCTGGAGCTGATTAGGTTGTTGTGGTTGGAATTGTTGTTGTTGGAACTGTTTTTGTTGATACTGTTGTTGCTGCTGTAGTTCCATGAATGCTGACCTCAAGCGTTCCAGTTGGGCATCTTTTCTAGCCAGTTCGTCTGCCAGATTTGCAGTTTGAGGCTGTTCCTCTGCCATTCTATTTTGGTCGAATTCTCGTTGTCTTCTAGTTTTTGGATTGAGTTTGAAAATTTTAGCAGCTTCCTTCTACTGCTTTCCGTGGTTCACTTTTACGTATAAAAATGTTCACTGCACTTTGATGGTGTTGGCTTGAGATTATATCTAAGCTTTCACTGATTTCTTCGTAGTGATTCACTTCCACGTTAAAAATATTTCTAAACTTCGGTGGTGTTGGCTTGAAAAAATATTTTTTTTATATAAACCGTCACTGCACCAAAAACTTTACTTTATTACTTTTATTAATTTTACTTTATTACTATTACTTTATTTATCCTGGAGGGTCCCGTAGGAATTGCAGAATTTTAAAGCATTTATTTCTCACGAAGGTTACGAATAACTGAATCCTTTCTGAAAAAAGATCCTACGGACTGCGCCAATTATGTGTTCGCGTTTCGTGGTTATTAAAAAAATTAAATTTGCTTTTTGTTTGTTTGTTTTAATCAATCTCTATTTTTAAGCTTTCGACTTCTCGACAGAACGGGAGGAACAAGACTGACTTATCCTAATTACAAGTTTGCTTATCAATTAAAATTATTGTTCTATTTGTTAGTAATTCTATGGAAGATTAATATTGCATTTTCGTGTGGGAACGGAAATGCAATTTGACAAATTTTATTAGTGTAGAGCTAGTTAAATTGGGACGTCTGCAATTCTTGGAAGTGCGACTGAAAAATATAATTAGCTACATTTTTAATTTACTAATGCAGGTAATTCTCTTATATTAAATTGTCACCGAAAAATAATTTTGACATATGAATTTAATCATATTTTCTTTTAACAAAACTGAAATGAATTTAATGTTACAAATTTCTTTATGTATTAGTTATTATATTAGCAATAAATTCATCTATGGGATCATTCTTAATGTAAGTCTTAGTATTTGGTGTTATATATTTAACTCGCGCGATAGGCAAATACAAGCTTGCGCAACACTGTTATAGAGTCTTTGGTTGCAGTATACATAGTTTGTGAATATATAAATAATATAATATAATATATATAAAGAAAAGTATATGTATGACAACATGTGTTTTAAAATGTAAATTTATTCAATTTGCAGTCTAAACGCAAAATTACATGATTATGGTTTTAAGTAGGGAAGTAACCGATACCGGTGTTCTAGCTATGTCGACATATCGATATCGGGGAAGTTTGCTGCCGATATATTACTGTATTTCACAAATAATAAAATTTTATGTTAATTTTTTTGCACAACAATTAAAAAAATTTCACATTATGAATTAGATTGTAAAATCAAATCGTTAGCTGTTATTTTGTGGATACATACACTGTAGTTTCATACTATAGACCACTTTCGCTAACTATTTTCTTAAGTTTAAATGCAGCATTTATCAAATAATAATAAGTATAATTAATATTAAATGTATAGTTAACATTTCTGCCATTTTAATAGGGATGGTCTTGCCTTTGTTTAATATCACTTCAAATCATTAACATAACTTCTTAATTGAATGTCTAATATCAGGAATTTGTTCGCCAACCTTTGAGATACTTCTTGGTTAACTGTAGGGAATGACCCCAATAACTACCAAAATTATAAAGGAGGTTATAACTTTAAAAGGACCGATGAAGAGAGAGTTTCCTGCTAAAAAGGACGACCTCGAATTAATTATCAAAAATTTCTCCACGCATATATTTTCTTGGCCATTTTTACTAAAGGTTGGAATAGCCGAACACTGAAATTGCCATATTCCAGGTTGGATCAGCTGACACATTAAAATTTCAGCGTTCGGCTATTCCAACCTTAATGGTTGCTTAAAAGTAATATTGTTCTCATTAAAATAGTTCGAAGACAAGCAAATATATAAATGGCAAGCGGTTGTAATCATATAAACGAAAAATATTTTGGTAGTAGTGGTTACATATACATATGTAAATGCATACATTTTTTTATATATGAATATATATATATATATATATATATATATATATATATATATATATACTGTGAGCGTCAAATGAAAGTAAACAACACATATTAATTCAAAAAAATAATTATTATATTTAAATAAACAACGATACATAAAAAATAATATCACATAATTTATTACTAATAAAAATAAAATTAAATGCACAAAACAATATAATAAAATAAAGGCACATAGGAAAGAAATTCACTTTATATTTACATAATACTAGTTTTACGCGTCAAATCAAGGTAAACAGTAGTCTTTGGGTTATAAAAAAAATTTAATATGAAGTTTGTCGTCCTTTTAATTTTATTACAGCTTCTAAGCTCCTGGGCATTGATTCCACTACTTTTTTATGAACTCAGGTGGATTTTTGGTCCATTTGTCCTGCAATACCATTTTTAGGTCGTCTTTGCAAGAAATATTTCTTTCTCTCTCCTTCTTGTCCACATATTTCCGCAGTTGCTCAATTAGATTAAGGTCTGGGGATTGTAGCAGATGGTCAAGCATTTTAGGCTTTCGGTAGAGCAACCACTCCTTCACAATATCCAGATTCCTCCTAAGCCTAACTACTCTGCACTGGGGGCATCATTTTGTTGTAGAATAGTGAGATACTCTACCTTTTTTTAGAGTTCCTTCCTACAATTTTACCTATTTCACGGAGTGATTTTCCTTTTTTATGAAAATCTATTACTATTTTTCCAACATCATTTGAAGTTTTCTTTCTCATTGTTTATTTTAAATTACTTGATCTTATAGGTATTAACTTACTCAACATAAACTGAGAAAGCGACGATTATTTAAAACTGTACTTTCACTCTATACTTAAAAACAATAAAATTATTACAAAGCTGGCACCATATATGTATTCCAGCAGACCTTATCTAAAGTGGTTGCCACTGTTTGCTTTCATTTGACGTGCTAGATCAGTTTAATATAAATATAGAATTAATTTTTTTTCCATATGCCTTCGTTTTTGTTTTTTACCATTTAATTCTACTTACTTTAGTAATGAATTGTTCTGAATTATTTTTAATGTATCATTCTTTTTCAAACATAATTTATATCTGTTTCGATAAACATGCGGTGTTTACTATCATTTGACGCTCACAGTATATATGTAGATATATACATATATATATATATATACATATATATATATATATATATATATATATATAAATATATATAAATATATATATATATATATATATATATATATATATATATATATGTACATATATATATGTTATATTATTCACGCTAGTGGTCGTTTTTTATTAAATTTTATTTAATAAAATTTTTATTCGATATTTCGTTAACAGTTTGTTCACATTAATATTATAATAAACTAATAAGATCAATAAAGATAAATCAACATATGTATATATGTGTGCATATATATATATATATATATATATATATATATATATATATCGCTTTCTCGAGAATTCCTGAAAGAAAACCTATTGTGTTCAGGATAAAAAAATAAATGTTGCACTCTTCTCGTTTTTATATTATTAGTCATTATTAAATGGACGTCATCATGAGATAAGATAGTTCATGCAACTGTTTAATATATGTATATACATATATAGACATAATCTTTTTATTTACAGATGTAAGTCACAAATGTATTTTTAAAACTAAAAATTCTTATTCGTCTTATGATTCATTTATTAGATCACAAAATTCTGTTGTTAGAGGTAGCAATTGTTGGTGTACTATAAGAGTTCTATGTAATGGAAAAAATTATTTTAAAAATAATTATAATTATATAATTGTTCATAACATAGCCGCTTTAACAGGTGGTTTGCATTTACGAAAATATTTACATATTAAATTACTAATTGCATATTAATAAAGCATTCTATGCGTGCATGAACATGTGCTTCAATAGTTTCACGACTCAATAAAAGTAGTTTGCAGGAAACGGTTTACAAGTTTTCGGCTTTATATTAATGTAATGGATACATAAAACTAAAATATTTTTTCAAGAATGAAGTACATACGATATACATATATATGATGGTTTTACTCAATGGCAAGCACGATATGTTGAAAACTTCTGCATCTTTATCAAGACCTTTACAGCATTTGAAAAACTTTGAGTTTTGAATACATATATAAAAATAAAATTGTCAAACAAAGCAAAAAATTCAACAAACAATGTTACATAATTTAAATCTGAATCTACACGATAATCTGGATCAGGTTATTCATGCTGAAAAATTTGCTACAAATTTAATTGATCCAGATAATTGGAATAGTTTTTTAAATAACGAGAAAACTATACGTTGATAAAACGTATTCTCAATTTCTATAACATCCACATATTTTTATTTCTGCAGATTTTATTGCTCTACAAAAAATCATTTTTTCTCTCCTTTAAATAAAACTATGTGGACCATATGGATTTTGCTTAAACTTTTTTTCGGTTTTTTCCATCATGTCCGAATATTTTTTTATAGGCGTGGCAAACTTTTCCCTAAATTAGTCAGGTACGTAGACATATTTCACCCTAACTCGAGAACGAGTTATCCGATTTTCAAAAGTAAAAAACCAGAATATTTGTAACAAATTTGTATATATTTTAGTTAATTATAATTTTTTTATAATTATTATATATATCTTAAAAATAAAATAAGCTATAATTCATAAATATCGGTTAAGAAGATTGGATTTTATTGTCAATTTACCGCGGGTATCCAATATTGATTAAAAATGTGTAATACAGCAACCAAACATCAATAAGGCTAAAATCAGAGTGGGCGCTACAAGCACTAAAGCGCCTTGTAGTAACTTTAACTAATATATCTTTTTTTTATCAATATTATCATTTCATGTTTCTTGGCAAATCGACCAATAAAAATCTGCAAGCATTCCTTCCGATGGGTTTTCATTATAACGCTTCTCTATATATAACATATCTTGATAGAACCTTTCACCATGTTTGTCTGATACAGCACCAAGATTATCCTGGGAAAAATAAGTTTTAAGGGACATATTACAGTTTAGAGCATTGTAGGCAAAAAGTAATCCTTTGATGATTTCGTAATAGTTTTCAGCTTTTCTGTTTCCCAAAAAATTATGGCACACATTCACAAAAGCTATCCATGCTCTTTCTTCCACATCGTTCAATTTCGTTCTCAAGACCTCCTCCTTTATAAGCTCTTGTATATGTGGACCTACAAATATGCCTTCTTTTGCTTTTGCATCGCAGATTCTAGGAAATTTGCTCTTAATGTATAAAAAGCTTTCACCGTCCTCGTTCATTGCTTTGACAAAATTTTTCATTAGGCCTAGCCTTATATGAAGAGGAGACAGAAGCATTTTTTCTTTTTGAATTAAAGATTCTTCTGCTACATTTTTTCGGCCAAATTTTAACATTGTAGTGTGTTTCCTTCACGAGGCTATCAAGTTCACATAAAAAGCAACAAAACTTAATTAACTAACCTCTTAAAGACCTTGCACAGCGTTTGCAACATATTTTCGGCAGCCAATTTTTATCTCTATCATCGATGGGAAACCCAAATAATGGTGCTAAGCAAATTTAGTCTGCGAAGCTATTTTCTGCCTTTGAGAACTTAAAGTTAGATCGCCACATACATAGCAAAATATATTTGGAGATTTTTTACAAATCCTTGACATATTGTAATATGAAAGCGTTTGTGGATTCTTTAATTGCTTTATTTCTTTTTTCAAAAAGGGTTTCTTCTTGATTTTAGTAGGTTGTCTTTTTGTTTATTTTTCAAAAAGATTTTCTACTTGATTTTGTTAGGTTTTCTTTTTGTTTCTTTCTTGATTTTATGAGGCTATCTCCTTGTTTTATTTTATTTATTAATACTTCTTGAGTTTGCTTGATAAAAGAATTGGCATTTTGTATCGCATCAGTTCTAGTTTTCCTCGTTTCCCTCCTCCCTCGTTTTAAGGCATTTAAAGGTGCATACCGTTGTGTAAATCTTTAAAAGATTCCTCCGGAGTGGTACAAGTATCATCAAAGTTTTCTTTTTCAACATTAGTCCAAAGAGAAAATAATTTTCCTGTTGGATCTCTTTTCCTGTCTTTCCGTTCCAAAACAATTTTGCTTTCCATGTTATCATTCACTCTTCCATGTGTTTTGCCAAATAGAGGTCATTATATATTAATTAGATTTAATTAACTTAAATTCAAAATTTCCTTTTTTAAACAAATATATTTTATTACATTTTCCCCTTCTTGACTTGTCACTTATTTACCTTAAACTAAAAGTTTGATTTAGGGTGCATTCAGTTAGGGCTGTTAGCCACAATCATGACAGTAAAAATCAAATAGAAACTAGACCTCTGCACAAATGTATTTGAAGAAAAAAGTACTCCTAATATGGCAAAGCTTGTACATATTTTCCTACTGTAATATGCTCTACAACAAAATGTACCTATTTTGTAAAATAACAACATCAAGGAACAATTTTGTTGTTTTGTCGGTTATAAAAGTACTGCGTAATATTATGTTCGAGTCATTCATCAAACAAGTCGAGTAAGAATTGAAGATCTATCTTCATATTGTACAATAAGTTCCACGTGAAGGTTTACAGATAAAAGAAATGATTTTTATGTTAAGTTTTAGACTAAAACTTTTAGTCTGAATCTATGCGTCTGCATATGAGGCAAGTATAAGTGCATATACAATTACATGTTCACAGTTATAAATATTTATTATATATATATATATATATATATATATATATATATATATATGTACATATTTCTACAACCATTAATTAATTTATTTGTTAGTTTTAGACTCTTGATAAATCTACTACAAAATAATTCAATGTGTTTTTTACAATTTTCAAAAGTTCAACTCCGCCTAAAATTTTAATCAAAACCATATATGTTTCAATCTTATGGCTTCAAACAATTAGAAAAGTATTCAATAGCAGTAAATCTAGAAAATAATAATATCATTATGAAATTTAGCATTGCTGTTAAAGTATTTCAAGTACAGCAAGTAGGAACATAAAATTTGAGGAACTTATTTTTCTTATGTTCTCATAAGAACATACAACGTGTATGTAGTACGAAGTCGGCTACATACACGTTGGTATTCGTCCATCAAACCTTCTCTTCTCTTCATTACTCGCGTTTTGTTGGACTTATCTTGTCGTGAATTATCCGAAATCTTATTCGTTGCAGACTTTTAATAGAAAACCTAATGAAATCAAGACCTAATTAAAAAAAGTATTAAGTAGGCTTAATGAAATCAATAAGAAATACTTTTTGAAAATATATAAGTTTTATGCAATATATAAGAAAACTTAATAGAATCAAGAAGATTTTCTCTATGGTGCCAAAAATAACGGAAATTGAGTAAAAAAATGGTAAATAATAATAAGATTTTTATTTTAATTCCATATGTTTTACTTTATAAAAATATAAAAAGATTTATCACATAATATACAATAAGAAATCTCTTTGAAAAAATCTTAGTTTCTTTCTGCCGGAATACCCCTCATCTTAAAAACATATCGTAGAAAAAATCTTCTTGAATCTACTAGGCAGTTTAGGCTCTGTGTATTTTTGAAAATCGGATGACACGTTCTCGAGTTAGGTTGAAATATGTCTACATCCCTGATTAATTTAGGGGAAAACACTTGCCACGCCTGTAAAAAAATTCCGACCTGATGGAAAAAACAAAAAACGGATTTGAGGATTTTACTGCTGAGCACTGTTATTAAACCATATTGCTCAGCTTTCTGCGAATATGAATGAAGCAATTATTTGTAAATACCAACAAGAGTAAGTTGTTGAACTGATGGATATCCATACGTAAAAAAAGTTTGTATAATATTACACAGAAATCTTTCTCACTTACAAACAATAGCTGGTGATATATCATGTAATGACAGTATTTATTTATCATGGATGTTAATAAAATTCGCGGCAAAAATTTTACATTTAATTATATTAGTTGAGTCTTATAAACACAATTGTTTGCTTACCCTTAAGTATGGAATAGCCGACCGTCGCAATTTTAAAGGCCCAAGTATATTGAGCTTAAGCTATCGCAGGCAAATGTGCGAATACATGCAATCAAATGTTTCTAGCCATAACTTACTTAGCTAACTTCTATTTGAGTTTCGTTAAATGAAATTTTCGTACGCATGGAGCAAAACTGATCGCACTTACCTTAAACGGAAAATTGTTTGTTCGTTGTTAATGATAATTATTTCTAGATACACACATAACATAGCCTGTGATACATGCACACAACAGAAGGTGCAATGAACGCCAATATCAATTTCATAGAAAATTTAACAATGTAAAAAATTCATTGAAATGTCTTATGTTTAACGTTTCTTTATGGTATATATATATATATATATATATATATATATATATATACATATATATATATATATATATATATATATATATATATTATGATATATAACGAGTGATTTTTTTCCTATTATCTTTTTGGCAACACTAGTTTTGACAGCTCGCGCACGTTTTGTATCTTGTGTCACTGTCAAACATCTTCAGTTTGGTCTATAATTTAATCATGAATCGTCTTACAAACGAACAACGCTTGCAAATTATTGAATTTTATTACCAAAATGCGTGCTCTGTTAAGAAAGTTCATCGCGCGCTTCTTCCATTTTATGGTCAGTTTAATCGACCTACTGAGGCTTCTATTCGGGCTATTGTAAAAAAATTTCGCACCAAATTTACATTGTTGGACATTAAACCACCAACACGCTTACGTAGAGTGCGAACTGAAGAAAATATCGCAGCCGTATCGGCCAGTGTTGGTGATGACCGTGAATTATCGATTCGGCGCCGTTCGCAGCAATTGGGCCTCTGTTACTCCACTACGTGGAAAATTTTGCGGAAGGATTTGGGTGTGAAGCCTTATAAGATACAGCTGGTGCAAGAATTGAAGCTAAACGACCTACCAGAACGCCAAATATTTGGTGAATGGGCTCTTGAAAAGTTAAATGAAGATCCACTTTTTTATCGAAGAATTGTGTTCAGCGACGAGGCTCATTTCTGGTTGAATGGATACGTGAACAAGCAAAACTGCCGTATTTGGAGTGAAGAGCAGCCAGAAGCATTGCAAGAGCTACCAATGCATCCACAAAAAACAACCGTTTGGTGCGGATTATGGGCTGGCGGCATCATTGGGCCGTATTTCTTCAAAGATGATGCGAATCACAACGTTACTGTGAATGGTGAGCGCTACCGTGCGATGATAACAAACTTTTTTTTGCCCAAAATGGAAGAGCTTGACTTGCATGACATGTGGTTTCAACAAGACGGTGCCACATGCCACACAGCACGCGAAACAATGGACCAATTGAGAGGCGAGTTCGGTGAACAGTTTATTTCACGCTTGGGACCAGTCAATTGGCCGCCCAGATCGTGCGATTTAACGCCTCTAGACTATTTTTTGTGGGGCTATGTTAAGGCTAATGTCTATAGCGACTAGCCCGCTTCGATTGACGCACTGGAAGCCAACATTGCCAACATTATTCGTGAGATACCGGCCGAAATGTTGGAAAGAGTATGCCAAAATTGGATTAAGCGGATGGACCATTTGAGGCGCAGCCGCGGCCAACATTTGCATGAAATAATCTTCAAACATTAAATTATATCGACCCAACTATCAATCCAAATAAATATTTCATGCATTTTTCTGAATTTTGTGTTTTCTTTTTTTTTAATTTCCGATAGTTCTTATAAAATCACCCATTATATATATATATATATATATATATATATATATATATATTATGATATATATATATATATAATTATATATATATATATATATATATATATTATGATATATATATATATATATATATATATATATATATATATATGTTAATATACATACATATATATATATATATATATATATATATATATATGTATATATATTAACATATATATATATATATATATATATATATATATGTATGAGTAGTATGTTTGTGAAGTTTCTGGATCAAATTTCCCATATAAAATGGCTGCTCATGCTGCCAGTGTTGCCAGATTAATTATTTTAGCCAAAATTGGTGATTTCTGCTTAATATCTTGTTTAAAATTTTTTTTTTTTGTTGCGGCAACGTTCCCAAGTTACGTTGTAGTGGAGCACTTATATTGTTCAGTATTTATACTCATAAACATACAAACATTCTTATAAAGATATCCAAACACAAATATCCAAACGGGTATGCATAAATACATATGTATATATGTATGTAAATAAATTTTTACAGATAAATAACACCATATTAATTCTGACGCGTGGTTTTCTATATAGTTTGATATCGAAATGCTGGATACATGAGTGTAATTAAAATATTTACCCTTGACAACGAAATAAACACATTTAATTTTAGTAAAAAAATTAGACCAAACACAATCCTCATAATGTTCACAATATTTATTTTTTTTATTTTCATATTGTTTGTATGCTCCAAATATGATTGAATGTTAACAAGTTCTTGTTTATGTTCGTTGGAAATTGTGTTGGAGAAATTTCTTAAGGAACTATATATTTCTTTTAGTAGCATATTGTTAATTACTGAATAGTCTTATGTAATATTTGTAAATAATCTTTAACGTTAATTGTTATTGTATTTATATCATTTATACCGCGACTAACTATACGACTTGATTTCTCTTGATAATTGCTTTCATATGGAAATATATCGTGTCCCATTTCATCGCTATATTCAAAACTATAAATATTGAGTTTGCGATAAGCATAGTTACTATAATATCTACATCGCAGTCTTATTTCTAAATCTTCATATTTTAAGTTGAAGTGTCGATAGAATACCCCAGAGCTTTCAATAATACCACCAATATTATTTTCCTTTCAATCAAATCCATCCTAAATGCTTCGATTGCTTCATCTATAGTAAAGTGTTTATATCCTCCATCATTATACATCTGATCATAAGATTTTGAAGTTGTTGTTTTAGTTGTAATTTCTTCATCATTTTTCAATTGAAGTGAAAATGTACTCTTGCATTTACAGAACCATTTTGATGTTTAATTTGAAAGTCTAAATATTTGCTAGTTTCACCATCTATTTTAACGTGTTGTTGATTATAAGGATTTTGATTACTATGGATTACAATGTTGAAATGAATAAGAATTATCAAAAGTACTGAAGCGAATGAATTCATATTGTTTTTCCTTTAACGGTTGATGGTACACAGTATGAAAACATTATACGATAACCATTTTATACGTGTGAGTATAATTTTTATATTCTTATCAGTTGTTTGGTTTCAACAAAAAAATATGTTTACGCACAGGATGTGGTTTTAAAACGTGTTACTGTTGTTTTTAATCCTAAATATTAAAATATATAAATTCATATTAATAATATTAAAATATATATAAATTTAAATGTTGATTCAAGGTCATTAAGGTCAAGTTATGGTTATGCAATTCAAACACATTTTTTTAAAAAGCATTAAATATATTCTTATCAGTTGTTTTGTTTTAACTCATTAAAAATTTTCACACACCGGATGTGCTTTAAAACGTGTTGTCATTTTTTTTAATACTAAATATTAAAATATATAAGTTCATACATTAAATGTGATTTATACCCTAGATTTTGATTCAATATCAATAATATGTTATCAGATATTTTATCTCTATTCCTCTAGATATGTATCTTTTCGTCTATAATTTTTGGCATAAATAGCGGTGTAGATAATGAAATTCATCATTCTGATTATAAAATTTGTTAAATAAATATCTATTCTTCAAAAATAAAACAAATACAAAATGCAGAGTACTTTAGAAATACTTAATGGATTGGGAGAAAAATAATACTAAAAAACAATTTTATCTCTAAGAGATTTTCCTTTTAATGAATCAATGAAAATAGTTAGATGTGTTAAAAAGCTAACACTATATGGAGTAAGAGCTGTGCTGGACTTGGAAAATCAAATTGTATTTTTACCTGAGAAATATAACTATATATCAGATTAAATGATCAACGATATTTCGCTGGGAGAATATTATATAAGAAAAGTTCCAGATGGATTTTATTATAAGCTTGTTTTTGAAATGAAGCAAATAAATGAAAAAAAAAAAAATTGTAATAAAATAATATAAAAGATAAGTAATATTTATTAAAATTATTAGTTGTATTATAACAATGAATCAAAAGAGGTTTATAGTAATAGATGTGCAAGAATTTTACACTGATAATAAATTATTTGGAAAAGAAATTAGCGTTTCTGGGGTTCATTCAAGAATCAAGACGTTTCTCATCCAACCTCCTTTTAAATATTCAGAACTATCATGTAAGGAAAAGATTACAAATAAATGGTTATATAATAAATTACATGGCATCTGCTGGAATGATGGTAACTCTATATTAGATGAATTTAGAGAATATATAGCAACCGCACTGAAAGATGAAGGGAATATCAGTATTTACGTTAAAGGACTTGAAATAGCTAAATAGCTAAAACAATAGATTGCGAAAGAAGAAATATGTACATTTAATTTAGATGAATATAATTGTCCAAATATAAGAACTTTATATAAAAATAATGAAAATATAAATATCTGTAACTATCATCATAAAAACAATTCATATCAAATGTGTGCTGAAAAAACTGTAATTGTATTGAGAAATTTTATTAATTTCTAAATAAAGAAAACATTTAAAAATTTTAGTTGAAATTATTGTTTTATTTGAGAAAAAATTTTTTTTATAATAAATAGTCTTAGGATTATATTATTTTATTTAGGTTATAATTACATCATTATTGTCTAATTCTGCCGCAATATTTATGAACCGAAATTATAGAAATTGTTTTAATTTGAAAGTATTAAAATTGATAAGCGCTGTGGTAAAAAATAAATTTTACACACGATTTATATAATCAGTTGTTTTTAATTTTTTTAGTTGTGGTAATAAACAAGTTCAAATTAGAAGCACATGTAATTCATATAATCAGTTTTTTTAATTTTTTCAGTTTAAGACTATTTACGTACTCAACCCAAAAACCTTTGCTGTGATTATCTAAAAATAATATTCCTAATATAAACCACATTTCCTCACATTCTGGAGAAATTAATATAAACATATTTCTAAAAAAAAAATAAAAAAGAAAGCGTTTATTGTTTTTTTCTCAAATTATATTTATTAAATAAAAATTTCAAACATAAATGACCACAATTAATTGTATCAAACTTTTGTTTTTGTGTATAATTGTATTGAATTGGTGGCTTTAAGTAATTGATAATTACAAGTGGTGGCTGCAAGTTTCCAAAACTATCAAAATATTCCTTGTCACAATGCTTTTTATAATATGCTACCCAGGACCATTTAAATTATCTAAATTAACAATACCACATTCCTCTGCTAATGGTTTTTTAGGTAAACCATCCCGCATAAAAACACCTGCAATAATTATATAAATCCAAGTCCGTCACTTGTCGATTAGGCAGATTATTTAAGAGTTTTTTGGAGCTGGGTTGTAATAAAGACCGTATCCAGATTTGTATGGTTTTAGATATAAACCTTTTCCCATGGCAATTGATTCCAATTTGATTGTGAAGAGTAGATTCAGCTAGTTGCTCTTTTCCATTTTTAATACTATTAACAGCTTTAGCAATAGCTGCTCCGCCAGTAGCCAAACCTCTAAGTGTGGATACAAAAACTTTATTAACTAACCTCTTAAAGACCTTGCACAGCGTTTGCAATATATTTTCGGCAGACAATTTTTATCTCTATCATCGATAGGAAACCCAAATAACGGTGCTAAGCAAATTTAGTCTGGGAAGCTATTTTCTGCCTTTGAGAACTTAAAGTTAGATCGCCACATACATAGCAAAATATATTTGGAGATTTTTTACAAATCCTTGACATATTGTAATATGAAAGCGTTTGTGGATTCTTTAATTGCTTTATTTCTTTTTTCAAAAAGGGTTTCTTCTTGATTTTATTAGGTTGTCTTTTTGTTTATTTTTCAAAAAGATTTTCTACTTGATTTTGCTAGGTTTTCTTTTTGTTTCTTTCTTGATTTTATGAGGCTATCTCCTTGTTTTATTTTATTTATTAATACTTCTTGAGTTTGCTTGATAAAAGAATTGGCATTTTGTATCGCATCAGTTCTAGTTTTCCTCGTTTCCCTCCTCCCTCGTTTTAAGGCATTTAAAGGTGCATACCGTTGTGCAAATCTTTAAAAGATTCCTCCGGAGTGGTACAAGTATCATCAAAGTTTTCTTTTTCAACATTAGTCCAAAGAGAAAATAATTTTCCTGTTGGATCTCTTTTCCTGTCTTTCCGTTCCAAAACAATTTTGTTTTTTATGTTATCATTCACTCTTCCATGTGTTTTGCCTAATAGAGGTCATTATATATTAATTAGATTTAATTAACTTAAATTCAAAATTTCCTTTTTTAAACAAATATATTTTATTACATTTTCCCCTTCTTGACTTATCACTTATTCACCTTAAACTAAAAGTTTGATTTAGGGTGCATTCAGTTAGGGCTGTTAGCCACAATCATGACAGTCAAAATCAAATAGAAACTAGACCTCTGCACAAATGTATTTGAAGAAAAAAGTACTCCTAATATGGCAAAGCTTGTACATATTTTCCTACTGTAATATGCTCTACAACAAAATGTACCTATTTTCTAAAATAACAACATCAAGGAACAATTTTGTTGTTTTGTCGGTTATAAAAGTACTGCGTAATATTATGTTCGAGTCATTCATCAAACAAGTCAAGTAAGAATTGAAGATCAATCTTCATATTGTACAATAAGTTCCACGTGAAGGTTTACAGATAAAAGAAATGATTTTTATGTTAAGTTTTAGACTAAAACTTTTAGTCTGAATCTATGCGTCTGCATAGTATGGTGGTTAATTTAAGAAAATGGAAATAAATGAGGCAAGTATAAGTGCATATACAATTACATGTTCACAGTTATAAATATTTATTATATATATATATATATATATATATATACATATATATATATATATATATATATATATATATATATATATATATATATACATATTTCTACAACCATTAATTAATTTATTTGTTAGTTTTAGACTCTTGATAAATCTACTACAAAATAATTCAATGTGTTTTTTACAATTTTCAAAAGTTCAACTCCGCCTAAAATTTTAATCAAAACCATATATGTTTTTATGAAGCCATAACTTCAAACAATTAGAAAACTATTCAATAGCAGTAAATCTAGAAAATAATAACATCTTTATGAAATTTAGCATTGCTGTTAAAGTATTTCAAGTACAAGAAGTAGGAACATAAAATTTGAGGAACTTATTTTTCTTATGTTCCCATTTTTGTAAGTTCCGTATTTACTCAACAAGTTCCAAGTCAGCTACATACACGTTGGTATTCGTCCATCAAACCTTCTCTTCTCTTCATTATTCGCGTTTTGTTCGACTGTCTTGACTTATCCGAAATCTTATTCGCTCTTATTAAGAAGGCTTAATGAAATCAATAAGAAATACTTTTTGAAAATATATAAGTTTTATGCAATATATAAGAAAACCTAATAGAATCAAGAAGATTTTCTCTATGGTGCCAAAAATAACGGAAATTGAGTAATAAAATGGTAAATAATAATAATAAGATTTTTATCTTAATTCCATGTGTTTTACTTTATAAAAATATAAAAAGATTTATCACATAATACACAATAAGACATTTCTTTGCAAAAAATCTTAGTTTCTTTCTGCCGGAATACCCCTCATCTTAAAACCATTTCGTAGAGAAAATCTTCTTGAAGGCAGTTTTGGCTCTGTGTATTTTTGAAAATCGGATGACACGTTCTCGAGTTAGGTAGATATATGTCAACATCCCTGATTAATTTAGGGGAAAACACTTGCCACGCCTATAAAAAAATTCCGACCTGATGGAAAAAACCAAAAACGGATTTGAGGATTTTACTGCTGAGCAGTGTTATTAAACCATATTGCTCACCTTTCTGCGAATATGAATGAAACAATTATTTGTAAATACCAAAAAGAGTAAGTTGTTGAACTGATGGACATATATAGTCATATATAAAGAACTCGTACCACCCTAATATAAAGATTATATTGTTAAGTATTATTAAGTATCTTATTTCATCATTTTCTATAACATTCTTTTGTTGCATTGTAATATTGTATTTCGTTTTTTGTGAAAATGATGTGTGTGAATTTGCTTAGGCAGCTAATTCACACACTGATTTTTTTTAAGTCACCTTTTTTAGCTTTAAGTTTGTTCAAATTTTTAAAATAAAAAAGAGTTCAGTCTAAAATTTACAACTAAAAGATTAGGTTGTTTTATTTTAGAAATAAAAGTGGCGACGAGGAAAACTAAAATTTAAATTTATAGATAACAATTTAAATTAAAAAAATAGTTTAAATTCAAAAGATTATAATTTAAATTAAAACGGAATTATAAAAACGTGCAGATAAAAAAAAAATCATTGTGTTAAAATATTACCTAAACTTTGTAAAATAATGAACTTAAGCTCTAAAAGTTATCAAAAATTCTAAAATATGTACAAGAAGTTCGAATAAAAATATAAAAAAAAAAAATATATAAAAAAAAAAAATATTGATCTAGATTGCAATATATGTTAATTATAAACTGAACAATAAAAAAAATAATAAGAAGAAGTCAAAACGAATACATAGTGTGAACGGATTAATTGGCTTAAAGATGTACTAAGTTTGGAAAGCTGAGGAAAAAAAACATTTAAACTAAGAACAAAAAACAATTTTTTATATAAAAAGGGAGAAAAAGTGATTGCAATTTGTATGGAGAAAGGCGTAATCGAAGGCTACAACAAAACGTGGAAATTTTCATCATATTCAACAGGAAAAAAGGACAGCAATTTGTAAAGGTCAACAAGAATAACCGATATTTAAGAGTAAGGATTAAATTAAGCTAAAATTATTTAGTTATAAAAATTATAAATTTCATACGTATCAAATAGAAATTTTATTGTAAACTAAGTTGTGGACTTTGGCCTTTGTAAATAAGTTTATAAATTCAAAATGGAAGCTAATGTTATACATCAATTTAATCTCGTTTTAAATTGTATTAGGGAAATTCCGACATTCGACGGTACTGACCCCTGCCAATTACCAGACTTTCTGGCACAGGTAGAAACCCTGTTGCCATCAATATAAGATTTTCAAGAAAACAACAAAAAAATTCTTTTAGGCTATATAAAAAATAAATGCACCGGCTCTACAAGAGATGCACTCCATAGGTATGGAACAGTAAATAATTGGTTGGAAATTAAAAATGTACTCCTGAGCAATTTTGGGGAGAAACAAACTAGCAACGATTTAATGGACAGACTAAAAACATGGAGAATGAACTCCACAATCGAAAAATATTACCTTGACATTAATAAAATTACAAACCAACTTCATAATAGGCGGTTAACTTATCCGGAAGAAGGGTTTTCTACAAGAGAAATCAATAGAATTTCATTGCAGGTATTTAAAGATCATCTGCCGGAACCTACCAAAACAATAATATTTGCAAGGGATCCAAAAACTTTGCAGGATGCATACAAAATTATTCTGGAAGCTAAACATCAGAATTATACTGCATCCGGATATCGAAAAGGAGGAAATAATACTAATACCCAATTTAGGACAACTCCTAAGAATAATGGCCAAAACCAGAACTATAGGGGCAATTACGTTTCCTCTTACAATAACAGACAGTATGATAATAACAGTGGACAAGCAAGAAATCACACAGGAAATAGTACAAGATTCGAACAAAGTAGAAATTTAAACAGTTTTCAAGGGTTGGTTTCCAATGATCCACCTAGAAATTTTTATGGAAACAATAATCAATCAGGAAACTATCGAAGGTACAACAATGGCCAATCTGGAGGTTACACTAGATCTGGACAAAGTAGAAATACTAACAGAACAGAGGGTGTAGTTCCTATGGAAGTCGGCTCTTCCAATATAAATTTTTCAACAGAAGCCCTAAACAACTTCCCTATATAATTATAGAAACCCCAATTAGAAAATTGTATTTTATCATTGATAGCGGAGCGGAATTTAGTATTGTAAATAAAGGAGTATGTTCACCAAAATGGAAGAGAAAAGTATCTCTATATGCTAGGGCCTTAGGAAAAATGTTTTTAATGGAATATCTGTGTAGATTCCCACTTTTTAAAGAATTTGAAACCAACAATTTTTATTGTGAATTTTTGGAATGTGAATTAGATAATGGTTATGATGGGTTAATAGGTAACAATATCCTACAAAAATTATGTACTGTAATTGATTACCCGAATCGGCGGCTGATCACTAGGAACGCGACATTGCCGCTATACATGGGTAACTACGAAGAATTATATTATGATATTTCATATAAGGAAAATTTTATTGACGTAGGAAACAACGACATAGCTAGAGACAATTTTCTGACTTTTATAAAAACTGACCACTTGAATGAACAGGAGATATCTAAATTAAGGCCAACCTTGCTAAGATACAAAGAAGTGTTTTACTACTCACAAGATAAACTACCATTTACGAATGACATTAAACATAGCATAAAAACTAAACATGACGTTCCAATATATTAAAAAATGTACCGTTACCCAGAAGTTCAAAGAGCAGAAGTCGATCGACAGATTCAAGAAATGCTTAATGATGGTATTATCAGGGAATCGAACAGTCCATATAATAGCCCGATTTGGGTCGTACCCAAAAAAATAGGTTCTGACAACGTACAGAAGTGGAGAATAGTCATTGACTATCGAAAACTAAATGATATCACAATAGAGGATCGCTTTCCTATACCTAACATAGATGATATCTTTGACAAGCTAGGAAATTGTCAATATTTTTCAACAATCGATTTGGCAAAGGGTTTCCACCAGATTGAAATGCATCCTCATGATATTCATAAAACAGCTTTTTCGACCGCCAGTGGTCATTACGAGTTTTTAAGAATGTCTTTTGGACTTCGAAATGCGCCTGCCACATTTCAACGTCTCATTAATGGTATACTAAAAAATTTCATCGGGAAAATATGCCTAGTCTACTTAGACGACATCCTGGTTTTTTCTACAAGTTTAGAAGAACATATGGAGTCATTAGAAAAGGTTCTAAGGTGCTTAAAGAATGCTAACCTTAGAATTCAACCGGATAAGTGTAAATTTTTATCCAGGGAAACAGAGTTCTTAGGTCACATAATTACACCACATGGAATCAAAGCTAACCCAAAAAAGATCGAGGCCATTAATGAAATTCAACTACCCAAAAGTCAAAAGCAAATTAAATCATTTCTAGGGATAACCGGTTACTACAGGCGATTTATCAAAGACTACTCCAAAATAGCTCATCATCTTATAAAATACTTAAAAAAGAATTCCAAAATAAATATAAACGATCCAGCGTACATAGAAGCATTTAACAAACTTAAGACATTATTAAAAAATGACCCCATACTTGCCCACCCAGATTTCCAAAAACATTTCACATTAACAACCGATGCAAGCAATTTTGCACTAGGTACAGTTCTTACGCAAAACAATAAGCCTATTGCTTACGCAAGTCGCTCTCTGAATGGTCATGAGCAACGTTATAGCACAATCGAGAAAGAACTCCTCGCAATAGTTTGGGCAACAAAATATTTTCGCCCGTATCTATATGGTCGTAGGTTTACAATTAGAACTGATCACAGACCACTAGTTTGGCTAAATAATATGAAAGAACCAAATTCGAAATTACAACGGTGGAAGATAAAATTAAATGAATTTGACTTTCAGGTGGAATATATAAAAGGCAAAGAAAATATAGTGGCAGACAGTTTAAGCAGAATGATATATGACCCTAAGAAAAATGCGACACCGAGTGAAACGGTTACAGAATCAACACTTTTTATTAACCTTAATGAACTGTTTAACTCAGACGAGGCCAATGCTAGTAATGATATAGAATCCATTCACAGTGCAGATACTGATGATACAAATTTTATATCAATTACCGAAAAACCCATTAATCTATTCAAGAATCAGATTATTCTAGACTACGCAAATAGAGAATCAAGAAAATTAAAAATTATTCATAGAAACAAAATAAGAAACACGATAATGGTAACAAAGGAAACTGACTTAAAGGACACAATGAGAGAATGCCTCCCAGAAAAGGGACTTGTTGCAATTTTTTGTGCGAACGACAGACTTTTTTTGAAGTTTCAAGATTATTATAGAATTTATTTTGCAAATAACAAGAATCTAAAAATTTTAAGGTTCAAATTATGGTTAGAAGACATTACGGACAAAGAAATTATAGTTAAAAAGATTGAAACTGAACACCTTAGAAACAATCATCGCGGAATAAATGAAGTATTCAATAACCTAAAAAAAACATGCTATTACCCCAATTTACAGAAGGAAATTCAAAGATATATCAATAATTGTGAAATATGCAGCACAGCGAAATTTGACAGGCACCCTATTAAACACGCGTTTAATGTGACAGACACCCCTGAAAAACAAAACGATATAGTGCATGTAGATTTATGGTATCCCCAAAGAAACGAAATGTACCTTACAAGCATAGATAAACTTACGAAATATGCTACAGCTGAAAAATTAAAAGACAGAACTTGGATCTCCGTTATATATGGACTCAAGAAACGATTTCAATATCTGGGTAAACCAAGGTTGATCGTGATGGATAATGAATTTAACACACTAAATATTAAACAATTTCTTAGAGAAAACGGAATAGATTTTCACTTGACCACAGCGTACCTAAAGACCGGGAACTCGGACGTTGAGAGACTACACTTGACACTCAATGAGCACATACGCCTTTTTAATGCAGATCCAAATAACGACAAGAACCTGGAAGAAAAAGTTTACAAGGCAATAATATCATACAATAGCACAATCCATACTACCACAAAAACAGAACCGATACACTTCATTACTAATCTTATAGCCCGAGAAGATTTAAAAGAGTTTTCAGAACAACTTCATCAGAATAAAATAGCGAGAACTAACGCAATAAACAGAAATCACGGAAATGAAAGTAACTGCAATTTTGAAAACAAATACGTAAAAAATTACAGAGTTAGCAAGGCACAACCTAAGTATAAAAAAGTAGATAATTATAGGGCAGAAGGGAATTACCTAGTGTCTAATAACAATAAATTTAGGAGGATGTATAAAACACAAATTAAACGTAAATACCTTTTTCAGGAAAACCATGATGAGGATCGTATTCCTAACATTATTGGTGGTGATGACCCAAGCACTTCTACAGGTCAGCAAGATTGAAGAAAACCTTGGTTTTGCAGTAATTCAAATAAAAAGAATCGAAGTGCCTAATGCAACAACCACGGTCCTACACATAATACATCCTTTGGAAATTTTGGACATAATAAAACAAATAGAAAATAATATAGAAGAAATAGATGTAGATAGTAGGGGTATTTTAAGGAAGGAGATTAGGATTATTAAGGCAAAAGTTAGATCCATCATGCCTTTCCAATTCAATAGGTCAAAGAGGGGCTTAGTAAACGGAGTTGGGAACGTATACAAATGGCTTTTTGGACTTATGGACGACAACGACAGAGAGGAAATTTTAGAACATTTGAAGATTACGGAAATCAACACCCATAACGCTATAGGGACTTTAAACAAACAAATGAAAATTAATACACATTTCGACGAGGAGATTCAAACGATTAGAAAAGCAGTAGAAAGTGACAGAGACAAAATTAATCAAACATTTGAAGAGGTTAAAAAACGGAACAATGAAATAGTGAGAAGACTTTTGTACATGGACCAAATACTTAAATTAAAAAGCCTAGAGAGTAAAATTACCCAAATTCAAGCAAACATCGCTTCAGCTAGACACAACATTATCCAGCCGGACGTGCTAACTCCGGAAGAAATATAAAACTTTAATATTGATTATTTTACGCTCAAACTTATTAAAATGGGCGTAATGAACTACGTTAATGACTCACTGGTTATTGCAATAAAAATTCCAACCGATTTTCTTATAACAGATCTAAAGTTAATCACCCCCTTACCAAATGATAGATATCTACAAATTGATGAGAATAGTGAATTGATAGTTACTATTAAAAATAAAACTTACACTTATGAGGGAAATCCACATCTTAGTGAATTAAAATTAAGCAAAAATTGTATTATAAGAAACCACTGTAAATTGAGATATAATAATATAACTAGTGTCGAAAATATCGATGACGATTTAATTTTAGTTAAAAATGCTTACAGTACGGTGATAACACAGAATTGTGATAACAGGAATATTGTTCTTAATAAAAACCACTTGATAAATTTTTACAATTGTGATTTGAAAATATTAAACACAATCTATAAAAATAAAAAGATTACTGTAGATGAAAAATTTATTTACCCAAATAATGATTTTACAAAAGTTGTTTTTGAAGAAGAAATCAATTTTGAAAAAATCAAATTAAACCAATTTGAGAATATTAAAAAGATTGAAGAACTAGAGTATCATAAGAACGTGTCTTATGGAATTAACATAATGTTAGTCGTGTCAATAACAAGTATAATTTTAGCATTTTTGATTTTTAAAAGATATTGTAACAAAAATAAAAATGTAAATGTAAATATTGCATTAAAGCCTACAAACGCACATTCAGTAAATACTGTTGAATCCGAAGGTAAAAGTGCTATATGGGATGCAAAATGAATTGTATCCTTACAATAACAAAAAAAAATATTGTACTTATGTAAAAAAAAAAAAAAAAAAAAAAAAAAAAATAAATTTCAGCAGAGACTGCTGAAACTGAGGGTGGATGAGTCATATATAAAGAGCTCGTACCACCCTAATATAAAGATTATATTGTTAAGTATTATTAAGTATCTTATTTCATCATTTTCTATAACATTCTTTTGTTGCATTGTAATATTGTATTTCGTTTTTTGTGAAAATGATGTGTGTGAATTTGCTTAGGCAGCTAATTCACACACTGATTTTTTTTTAAGTCACCTTTTTTAGCTTTAAGTTTATTCAAATTTTTAAAATAAAAAAGAGTTCAGTCTAAAATTTACAACTAAAGGTTGTTTTTTTGTAAACAAATTTTGTATAATATTACACAGAAATCTTTCTCACTTACAAACAATAGCTGGTGATATATCATCTAATGACAGTATTTATATACATCATGGATGTTAATAAAATTCGCGGCAAAAATTTTACATTTAATTATATTAGTTGAATGTTATAAACACAATGTCGTATAATCACAATTGTTTGCTTACCTTTAAGTTTGGAATAGCCGACTTTAGAGGCTCAAGTATATTGAGCTTAGGCTAGCGTAGGCAAATGTGCGAATACATGCAATCAAATGTTTCTAGCCATAAGTTACTTAACTAACTTCTTGTTGAGCTTCGTTAAATGAAATTTTCGTACACATGGAGACTGATCGCACTTTCCTTAAGCGGAAAACTGTTTGTTCGTTATTAATGATAATTATTTTTAGATACACACATAACATAGCCTGTGATACATGCACACAACAGAAGGTGCAATGAACGCCAATATCAATTTCATAGAAAATTAAACAATGTAAAAAATTCATTGAAATGGCTTATGTTTAACGTTTGTTTATGGTATATATATATATATATATATATATATGTATATATATATATATATATATATATATATATATAGATATGTATATATATTAGCATATATATATATATATATATATATATATATATATGTATATATATATGTATATATATATATATATATATATATATATATATATATATGTATATATATATATATATATATATATATGTATATATATATATATATATATATATATATATATGTATATATATATATGAGTAGTATGTTTGTGAGGTTTCTGGATCAAATTTCCCATATAAAACGGCTGCTCATGCTGCCAGTGTTGCCATATCGATTATTTTAACCAAAATTGATGATTTCTTCTTAATACCTTTTTTACAAATTCTTTTTTTTTTTGTTTCGGCAACGTTCCCAAGTTATGTTGTAGTGGAGCACTTATATTGTTCAGTATTTATACTCATACACATACAAACATTCGTATAAAAAAAATCCAAACACAAATATCCAAACGTGTATGCATAAATACATATGTATATATGTATGTACATAAATTTTTACAGATAAATAACACCATATTAATTCTGACGCATGGTTTTCTATACAGTGTGATATCGAAATGCTTGATACATGAGTGTAATTAAAATATTTACCCTTGACAACGAAATAAACACATTTAATTTTAGTAAAAAAAATTAGACCAAACACAATGCTCATAATGTTTACCATATTTATTACTACTGAGTACTGATATTAGGCATTGGTAGTGAAATACAGTATACCACTTTTAATATGTGTAAATCAAAAATTATAAATTTCATTTTAGGTTTAGTAAGCGATATAGTATACACACTGTATAAAGGTTAGAGATGATATGATAAAAACACTTTAATATTGCTTCCTTATAAACCCTAAAATTTTTTTCAATTCAACTTCTTCTATTTCTCAATACTGCTATATTCATACCTAAGTTTAATAAATCATAAATTAAATAAAAACAAATCAGTTTTCATTGAAAAATATTTATTTGGCTTGATATAATTTTTACAATATTTTTTTTATTTCATTAGTAAGAGGAATGAATATATTCAAACCTTCTATCATGTATAATTAAACAATATGCAGATCTTCCGGTGGGTATATTATTAAGCGTTTTCAATTCAATACGAATATCTATTGGTCCAGTTTTAACAGTCTCATTTTGATGTGTTACATCCAAGACAACTATTGGCGCTATTGTTTTAAAGTCTTCTCGTGATAGTAGGGGTTGTGGATCTCGTGAATATATTTGAAACTTTGTTGAAACTTTTGATACATATCGTATAGTAGTGCAAGCCGATTTCGATCAAATTTCAAGTTTAGATCATCATACGGACATACGTCAGAGCTTAGATTTACTTTTATATTTGTTAAATCACAATGATGAAATGTGTGATTACCATTGTTGCAAAACGCTAAAAGCAGGAAACGTGGTCTTTCATTTTCACTAGCAAGCTTAACATTCCGTAATACAGTAGTGGTTTCTGGAAGTGAAGGATAGTAATACATATCCCAACTTCTAAAAGATACATTTAGTGCCCTGCGGTTTTTAATTGTTTTTAACATTTCCAATTTGTGAACATGATCGACTTGAACATGTGGCACTTTTCATGTAACATTAAAATGGTTAACTTAGCTTTTTCAGTTAATACCTTAGATTTAAAAACTTGTATATCAGCTTTTGCTCTCGACAAGATTAATTCATGTTTCGAATTCTCTATTATTTTATTAAAATCTTCAGCAAATCCTAACAAATTTTTCAATGGTACACAAAAATTGAAATAACCGCTAATAAGTACAAGATTTTTGTCACTATTGATTGGAACCCATCCAGCATTAATCAAATTATTGCTTTCAGATGTATTTAACGAAACACAATTTTTAATCTCTGATGCAATTCCTAAATATCGTGTACGATCAATTTCTATTCCATTTAATTCATATCGAATCACATCAAAGAGGTGAGCCATACAATTGTTAAGTAGTTGTATATTGCAGAGATCTTCTTTTGTTACATAGCCTTCAATATAAAGCATGCTTTCACTTGATAAAACATATAAATCTTGGTTTTGTATTGATATTCGGATTTCATCATTGTTTTTGAAAGATTGTAAGTATGAATTACAGCTGTGATACTCTTTTTTAATAATTGAATTATCAAATTGTGGTTTGTCTAATATATTAATTAAACTATTCATTTTCATGTTGTAGTTGAAATCCTAAATTTCGTAAAAATTTTCGATTAGTTTTACTTAAAGTGTTTCGTTGATGTTTGCTTGTTTGATATATCAGCTTTTTATTATACAACTTTCGTTTACCATAAGAAACTCTCCTTGATGTGTCTTGTGCTGCCGATGATGACAGAGTGATTGGTGAATCCTTATACAAACTATTTTTGTTGAATATAATCATTCTTTCAAATGAAATCTAATAGATATTTTTTCTCCACGAAAATTTATTAGGTTTCCGTCCTGACCGACTACTCTTAAAACCAGTGTGAGTTTTTCTCTCGAATTTACAGGAAAATATATTGGATTAGCCAGCCGGTCTTTCTGTTATTTGATACCCTGGACAAACGTCAAGTAGAAACTAATGAATAGTATGTGCTGACACGTTATTTATATATGATCCATTCACAATCTTACATTCAATGATTACTGTATTAATATTTGTTATATCAATTATTTTATCTGAAAAATGTTCCACTTGTTGTCGTAATACTCTCTTACTACAACCAAGCAAAGATCCAATTGATCGTTATTTATTGAAATAAATAGGATCTATTGTACTTTTTATAGATGTTAAAAACGTATTAAAGTTTTCATTAATATAAATATTACCTTCATTCGTCAAATCGTGATATTTATCTTTAATTAAATCAACTATATCAGAAAACCCATACTATCCCACAGGAATCTCTATTATATAATCACCAATATGAAATAAATTATCTTCAACATCAACATTTGGTATTGTGTTATAGGTATCAAAGCTTATTAATCCACAAACATAATTCTTATCCAACACAATGGGAGGGAAATAGTTTGCCGCAAGTAATGATAAATGTCCGTTCAACGTTAATGTTGACAACATCTTGACGTTCGATGAATGAATAAAACACTTTTAAATTGATCCAAGAATTGAGTTTTGATGAAAAGCCTAACCATTTAACATATATCATGCATCCTTTTCTCTTTAAAACTTTTTCAACTAAATATGTTTGAGGATATTTTCTTTTCATCAGCTCATATTCATAAAAACCACCTTTAATTTCATGTTTTTGATAGTCTTCTAATATATATGTTTTAGGATTTGTGTTTCTTATAGTTTTAACTTCTGTAGTCCAATTTGGTGTATAACCTTTTTCAAATACATGTTTATATTTACTTATTCGAACATCATAACCAACTCTAAACTTTGATTTTTTTTAAATTTTTAAATTATTATAGACCGTATCTAAAAGAGATTTCTCATTAGATGAATTCACTTCATTAGGTGCATTTTTATTGTTCTATGAAATGTATTATTATATATATCAACGAGTTCTTTATATATTTATCCATTTATACGATCCTTGATAGCTAAACTCTTTCCACATCATGGTTTTTAATGTTCTATTAAATCGTTCTACTATTGATGCTTTCAATAATGTTTAATTGAATATCGCTGAAATTGATTATTATAGAACTCTTTGCCATTACCTGTTTGTAAGTTTTTTGGATGACGATTACTATTATTAAAAACACTTTTCATAGCATTCGTTACATTTAAGGCAGTTTTGTTTTTTACCGCTACAGCCCATGCTTTCTTCGAAAATGTATCTATTACTGTTAGCAGATATCGATATCCGTTGTTCTTTGTTTCATAATTCCCCATCTCAACTAGATCCGCTTGCCATAAATCATCAATTCCTTTAACAATAACTCGTCTTCTTTAAAAATTTTTTCTCGCTTGTTTATGTAGCCCATCCAATATTTCTCTTTTATCAATATTCATGTTATATATATATATATATATATATATATATATATTATTCTAATCGGATAAATATATTTAAAACTTATTTACTAAATTATACTAGCTTCATTAAGTTTTTCAATTATAGACCAGTTGAAATAGTTGTCATCATAAAATTTTAGTTCCTAATTTGCATATCGCCAATTTCCCCTTTCGACTATGTTGAAGCCATAAACTTTCTCTATTTGATTATTATTTAGAAGCAATTTAATATATTTTTCAAGTTTAGATTTAATATTATTATTATAATTTTCAATAACTTGATTATAGTCTTCAGCATCATCATAGTTATCAGAACTTTCACCGAAACTATTATCATCTGATAGTGGTGTAGGTGTTGTATCTGTTTTATCTTCATTAGGTTGATTGTATTCTGATTGATAATTATCTGATCGATCATCATCATTTTTTCCTCTTTTAACTTGCGTTTAGACGTTTTTTTAGATTTCATCTCATCTTTCATCGAAATTTTTGATTGATAATCAGCAATTATTTCACTTATCATATTCAAAGGTTTAGTTATGGGTTTAAATGAATCTTCTAATATATTTTTTTTATATATTTCATTTAATTTCATTTTTCTTTTAATATTTTTCTTGTCTGAACAATATCTTTTAATAATTTATTATTAATTTTAATCTGTTATGTATCTGATGACGATCTGCTTTATATCTGATCTGTATCTGGTTACAACCTGCTTAATATCTGCTCTGTATCTGGTTTATATCTGGTTATGACCTGGTTTGTATCTGGTTATGACCTAGTTTATATCTGGTTTTTATATGGTTATGGTCTGGTTCGTATCTGTTTACGATCTGCTTTATATCTGATTACGATCAATCTACTCTATATCTGTATAAATTCATCAAAACCTTTTCTATATCTTCCTTTATTTTTAGCATAATCCTTATTTACAACTGCAAATCCATATTTATCTCTCCAACACTTCCCACAAATCTTTGTAAACTTCTTAAACGATATATAACCAATAACATTATATATATATGTCTTAAGTTCATTTCATCTTGTTTAAATATTATAGTCATATTTGCATTGTCACGTATTAGATGTTTAGGAATTTTTGCATGTGTTTGACAGAGATAAAATCAATCAATATGCTTGTGTCTGCCCATACAAAAGTAATCTCTTATAGTATTTTGTTTTTCACCAATGACATCATCGAATATAATTATAGAATGTGGTATTGCTTCAGTCGGACTTAGAACTTAATCATTTTCCGAAAACGTAAACAGATTTATCTCTTTTATTGGATTAGTTAATAAATTAACCCTTATATAAGAAAATTGTATAATTTTTAAGTATTAGTTTAAATCAGACTCAACTATAATAAAAATGGTTATAAATCATGTTAAAACCTATAAGCGAGATCAGTATAAGACTGGAAGAGGATTCGTTAACAACTTAATAAATAAATTACCAGTAGAAGTTCATTTACCTGGATATCAGTTTTGAGGTCCTGGTACGAAGCTTGAGAAACGATTGAAAAGATGAGATAGAGGGATAAATTTATTGGATGCGGCTTGCAAAGAACATGATATTGCATACTCACAATCAAATGATATTAATAAAAGACATCAAGCTGATCAAATACTAGTTGAAAAGGCTCGGCAAAATCTGAATGTAGCGATGTAAAAGAACGAGCAAACGCGTGGCTTGTAACGAATGCAATGAAAGCTAAAGTAAAATTTGGACTAGGTATGCCGAGAAATAAATCTCCTAAATTGATAAGACAAAAGAAAAAAGCATGTGATCGAAAACTGTTTTCATCTACTGTAAAAAATATATTGAAAGTTTCAAAAAATGAGAAACCTGTTAATATAAATTATGCTATTAAAATTGCAAAAAAACCGTTAATTTAAATTTTAAAATCAAAAAGAGAGCAAATATTAGTATACCAAGAGTTATACCTATACCTAAAATAGGTGGATTTCTTCATTTTATTCCAATTTTAACACCACTATACACACTTCTAGGTTTGGCTACTGGCGGAGCAGCTATTGCTAAAGCTGTTAATAGTATTAAAAATGGAAAAGAGCAACTAGCTGAATCTACTCGTCACAATAGATATATGGAATCAATTGCCATGGGAAAAGGTTGATATCTTAAACCATACAAATCTGGATACGGTCTTCATTACAACCCAGCTCCAAAAAACTCTTAAATAATCTGCGTAATCGGCCATTGACGGACTTGGATTTATATAATTATTGCATTTATTTCAAATATTTCAGAGATGTTTTTATGCGGGATGGTTTACCTAAAAAACCATTAGCAGAGGAATGTGGTATTGTTAATTTAGATAAATTAAATGGTCCTGGAACTCATTGGGTAGCATATTATAAAAAGCATAATGACAAGGAATATTTTGATAGTTTTGGAAACTTGCAACCACCACTTCTAATTATCAATTACTTAAAGCCACCAATTCAATACAATTATACACAAAAACAAAAGTTTAATACAATTAATTGTGGTCATTTCTGTTTGAAATTTTTATTTAATAAATATAATTTGAAATAAAAAACAATAAACGCTTTCTTTTTTATATTTTTTTTAGAAATATGTCTATATTAATTTCTCCAGAATGTGAGGAAATGTGGTTTATATTAGGAATATTATTTTTAGATAATCACAGCAAAGGTTTTTGGGTTGAGTGCGTAAATAGTCTTAAACTGAAAAACTGATTAAATGAATTACATGTGCTTCTAATTTGAACTTGTTTTTTTTACCACAACTAAAAAAATTAAAAACAACTGATTATATAAATCGTGTGCAAATTTTTTTTTACCACAACACTTATCAATTTTAATACTTTCAAATTAAAACAATTTCTATAATATCGGTTCATATTTATTGCGGCAGAATTAGACAATAATGATGTAATTATAAACTAAATAAAATAATATAATCCTAAGACTATTTATTATAAAAAAAATTTTTTCTCAAATAAAACAATAATTTCAACTAAAATGTTTAAATACACTGTGTTCAGTTATTACATGTTTTTGGGAATTGTCGTTTTAACTCTTTAACTTTTATTTTCGTGCTGATTCTTTTTTCCCAAAAGTTATTTATTAAAATTCAAAGTGATCAATTGGGGGGTTTTAGCTAGTTCCTATGCGCATTTCACTGGAGCTAATGCAGATCACCAGGGAACCTTTACCCAACATTTCTTAGAATTACTAGAGATATTTATTTCAAACTTCCACATTAATAAATGGGAAGCTTAAAAACAAACATCAAAGTCATAACAAGAGCTCACTGATCACTTTGCTTTTGTAATTTTTTTTACGTTTTTATTACATTCCACAATTTGTTGATTTTTTTCCGACTCTAATTGTAGTTGTAAGTGAAATAAAGAACAACAACAACTAATTATTGTTTTAATGTAAAAACAATTTATTTAGAGTGTTGACAGCATAAGTTGTTTAAGCGAGGGCACTCGCTAATTAAATTATTACATGTTTTTGGGAATTGTCGTTTTGACTCCATCTTTTATTTTCGTGCTGATTCTTTTTGCCCAAAAGTTATTTATTAAAATTCAAAGTGATCAATTTGGGGCTTTTAGCTAGTTCTTATGCGCATTTGACTGGGGCTAATGCCTTTAGCCAACATTTCTTAGAATAACTAGAGATATTTATTTCAAACTTCCATATTAATAAGTGGGAAGCTTAAAAACAAAACATCAAAGTCATAACAAGAACTCACTGATCACTTTGCCTTTTTTAATTTTCTTACGTTTTTATTTCATTCCACAATTGCTTGGCTTTTTTCCGACTCTAATTGTAGTTGTAAGTGAAATAGAGAACAACAACAACTAATTATTGTTTTAATGTAAAAACGATTTATTTAGAGTGTTGACAACGTTTAAAACAATAACGACATAAATCTAAATCAGAAATTAGAAAGGTTAAAAAGAGAACAATCAGACAAAATCAACATGAAATTCAACAAGGACTGGTTCGTGAATAGGACTGAGAAAGTAATTCCGACTAACGTAGAATGGTTGCTATCACTTGGCGAAAAGTTTTCTTTACCATATACAGATGACAATTTTCCATTATTTCGATGCATCACAGACGGCGAACAATGTATTCAGACGATAGAAGAGAAAGAAAAACAAGAAATATCAAAAATAAAATTTGTTACACTCCTAGAAGAGCAAAAGAGAAAAGTGAAAAGAAACATGAGAGACATATTTATATTGAATACAGTAGAAGAAATAAGGGAATTTTTATCAAAAAACCGCGATATTATTATATTAAACTCAGCCAAGGGAAACAAGACAGTAGCTATGGACAAAACTATATACAATATGAAATTAAGAAATATTCTAGGAGATATGTGCACATATAAACGCATTAAAAAGGACCCTACACTAAGCCTGCAAAATAAAAACAATGTGTTAGTACAGAAAATGTACAGATTAGATTGAATCAATGATTATTATAAAAATAAATTAACTACACGAATAGCTTTTGCACCAAGAATATATGGACTGCCGAAGATACACAAAGAAAATATGCCATTATGACTAATATGCTCGTCTATTGACTCGCCATCGTACGAACTTTGTAGATATATAAGTAACACTCTTAAAATTCTATCAAAGGAACCAAAATTTAATATAAAAGATGCCAAAGAATTCAAGTCTAGAATAGACAATTTAAGAATAGCTGATGATGAAATATTAGTCTCATTTGACGCCATCTCACTATTCCCAAGCATTCCTATAAATCTTGCAATACAAACAATAGAAAAAAAGTGGGAATTGTTAAAAGAACACACAAATATACCGAAGACACTTTTTATAGAATTATTGACTTTTTGTATCAAAGATTGCAGGTATTTTAAATATAATGACAATTTTTATGAACAGAAAAAAGGAATGCCGATGGGATCTCCTGCATCTCCAGTGGTAGCTGACATAATAATGGAAGAATCACTGACCTCAGTAATAAATAAAATACACATTAAGCCAAGGAAAATGACAAAATACGTTGACGACCTATTTGGAATTGTAAAAACCAACAGAGTATATGAAACACTGGCAGCTTTAAATACCTTCAATATAGAAATTAAGTTTACATTGGAAACGGAATCCGACAACAAATTACCATATTTAAACGCCTTGATTGTGAGAAAGAACAACATAATTAACTAGATTGGTATCAAAAACCTTCAGCCAGTGGAAGACTTATAAATTTTTATTCCAAACATCCTCGCAATATGATTTTAAACACCGCCACTAATTTTATTAATAGAGTACTAGACACCAGCAACGCTGACTTTCATAAAAATAATATAATAAAAATTAAAACTATTTTGGGGAAAAACGATTTTCCAACAAGGGTAGTTAACCAACTAATAAGGATTGAAGTCCAGAAGAGAAAAAACAATTACAACGTAATAACCGATTAACCAACAAACATTTACAAATCAATACAATACATACCTGGGTTATCAGAAAGAATAAAAAATTCTGATATATATGATAGAGACAAATACATACTAGCGATGAAAGCGAACAATAAAACAAAGAAGTTATTTACAAATATGAAATCAAAAATCAATTCAATGGACGAATCAAATTTAGTTTATGAAATAACTTGCAATGGAGACAACACAGAAGCATGTAAGAAAATATATGTTGGTACGACAAGAACAAAACTAAAGACTAGAATATCAGGACATAAATCGGATCTAAATAATAATACAAAATCTTTGACCCAAAAAACTGCACTTGCTGCCCACTGTGCAATAACTGGACACCAACCAGACTTAAGCAAAGTAAAAATATTGGAAAGAGAGAAGAATTATACAAAGAGATATATGCAAGAGATGCTACACATCATAAATACTCCCTCTGACAAAAGAATTAACTACAAATCAGATACTGACAATTGCGCACACATCTACAGATATACAATAAACAAACACAGAAAAGGAAAAATATCAGTGAACAGTAGGTGACAAAGTTTATAAGTATAAACAAGTGATTAGACCAGGACTATGAAAATGTAATAATTATTATTGTTGTAAATAATTAATATTAAGTAGTTCATTGTTTTTGTTTAGAAAATTGTATGTTACTTTTGCTGTTGAATATTTCGTGTGATTGGGAATAATGCCGAATTTTCTGCATGTTAGAAGAAACTTAAGTTGTTGTTTGTATATTAGTCTTTTTAACTCATTATTGTATTTTTTCATAGCTCTGCATGTCTCAACATCGTATTTATATGTTGTGTTTGAAAAGGTCCTTCATGTTGTTGTTGTATATGTGTTGTATATTTTAAAAAAGTTGAATATTCCATTTTAACAATTAGATAAATAAGTTCTTCGGCTAGCTATCTGACTTTCAGTAAGTAGTTATAATGTATAGGTGGCCAAAATTTTCTTTATATTGTTCTTGGAAGTAATTTTCTTTAGCTACTGGCCTACCGTGTTCTATGTAAATAAAAAATGAAATTTTTATTTCATATATGTCCCGACCTTTCGTGAATTTTATGTTCACTTTTTTAAGGGATATTCGTCTATTTAATAAAAAAGATATATCAACTGTTTATATATAACTATATATAACTACCAACATATATATATATAACTTAACCATATATATATAACTACCATATTTTCTTACATGCTTCTGTGTTGTCTCCATTGCAAGTTATTTCATAAACTAAATTTGATTCGTCCATTGAATTAATTTTTGATTTCATATTTGTAAATAACTTCTTTGTTTTATTGTTCGTTTTCATTGGTAGTATGTATTTGTCTCTATCATATATATCAGAATTTTTTATTCTCTCTGATAACCCAGGTATGTATTGTATTGATTTGTAAATTTTTTTTGGTTTTTCGGTTATTACGTTGTAATTTTTTTTCTCTTCTGGACTTCAATCCTTATTAGTTGGTTAACTACCCTTGTTGGAAAATCGTTTTTCCCCAAAATAGTTTTAATTTTAATTATATTATAATATAATATATTAAATATTACATTAAAAGATTTTTTATTACTAAAAAATTTTGTTTTTTCAAACACACAAAAAGGTTTTAAAATCACAGATGTTGTGTGATTGCAATCTTATAACTGGCACTTAAGTTATCCGTGTCCTCCTTGATTTTCATTGTTTTATTTATTTTTTCTTGCATTCTTAAGCTTTCTGTTATATATCTTCTCTTGGTGTTATTTATTTTATCAAATATTCGCATATTCTCAAAGTCTGGTTTGTGTTGTATTTGTATTACGTGTTGTGAGAGAGCTGTGTTCCTTTTGTTTATGTACGCCATTTTTCCCGATTGCAATTGTCAGATTTTTTTCTTAACAATCCACAAAGATGAATTATAAGGTGATTTGCTCGCTCTTATAACTCCATGCTCAAACATTTCATTGATTTGTTTCTCGATCTCTTTCTCATGCATCTGGGGGTATTTATAAATTTTTGAATAACCGTTCCACTGGAAGAGTAGAAATAACCTTGTTAGTTATTACAGAAGGGCCTCCAAAAGTATTTAGGTGAATTGGTTTAAAACCGAAAATCTATTGTAGTCCTTCAAAATTATTGTAGCTAAAGTATCAATTGGACATTTGATTTGTTATTCATTAAAAGTTAGAAGCACAGGGGATGTACGGTTTTCGGAGCCCCTGTTAAAAATTTTTAACCATCTCAATATTATCTAGTTTCATCCGTGCTTGACTAAAATTCTTTTAAAGTTTCCCGATCTTCTATTATCGTTTCCGTCTCGACGTGCCTCTTCAAAATTACCTCTATTATATTCCTGCAAACTCCAATTATCATAGCGCCTGAAAATTCTATAATTATTTCTGTACTTCTCACCAACGTCATTCCAAAAATTTCCATAATTATTACTGTAATTTACCAAAGACTTCATACAAATTTTTCTTGAACTCCGGAAAATTTCCGAAACTTGTCCCTTGTTATTATTATCATAGCCTTCTTTAAACTCATTTTGTTTATATATAAATAAGTTATATATATATTAGTTATATATATAAATTATATATATAAATTAGTTATATATAAATTAGTTACATATAAATTAGTTATAAATAAGTTTTAAGATTTCTATTTGTATTTTCAAATATATTACTTAATGATATATCAGTTATTAAATTATTTTGAATAAAATAGTTATAAGCACTATTAGAATCAGTTATGTAGTTCTGGATTAACAAGGCTTTAATGTTTAGAGGCATAAAATTCGGGTATATATGTATATATATATATATATATATATATATATATACATATATATATATATATATATATATATATATATATATATAAATATATATATACATATATATATATATATATATATATATATATATATATTTATATACATATATTGAAAATTATTTGTTCATTTGTTTCTGGACTAGAGCCAAAATTTGTTTGAATTTCCAAATTAAATTAGTGTTCATCAAATTCAAAATTTTCTCCAATTTATAGTTAAGTTCTTTAATGTTACAAAACTTTACATCCATTGCTTGTTGTCTCATTGTAAAATAATTTTCCTTGGCTGAAAACCCGGACCTCAACTTTCAAAGGATGTCGTCTCAGGTTGGGTTGGTTAGCCTTTCGATTCTTCTTAGGGCCTTTCCTTGTAGCTTACTAGGCAATACCGATCTTATAATGGTTTGGCTTTCCGCTAGAATGAAAGATAAAATATCTGTCACATCCCCGATATTACTGCTCTGCAAAAAATAACTTTTTGTCGCAAAATGTCGAATATTTGCTTTAAATTTTTTTAAATTCCATTTTTAAATTGAAAAAAATTACGAATTTTTCACGAAAATTTTGTCTCGAATAATTTCTGAATAATTCCAAAACGATAAGAGAGAATGAAAAATTGTATGTGACTTAAATGAAAGCAATTTTGTTACACATCTTCTAGTGGCTTACTTGTTAAAATCGGAAGACTCATTCTCGTGATAGGGTGCAATATGTCTACGCACCTGACTAATTTAGGAGGAAAAAGTTGCCACGTCCATAAAAAAAAAGCTCGACCTGATGGAAAAAAACCGAAAACGGATTTGAGTGTAGCGCATCAAAATTTATATAGTGCACATAGTTTTACTCAAAGGAGGATTTGGCTGCTGAGCAGTGTAATTACCCAGGGTGTAGCCATCTCTTCCAGTAAATGGAGGAAGGTTTCGCGCTTCCCTCAAGCATTATACTACTATGAGAGTTGTAATTTTTAATGGAAAATATTGAGTTTTTCCTTGCACTGTCATTGGCAATTAACAAGTCTAGTAGACTTTATGTATTATTTTTTTTATAACTAAAAAAAAGCAATGTAATTTGTTTATTTTATGAACATTTAATTTTTGCTATGTTAATATTTTTATAGGCTAATTGTTCTAATTTAGCTAAAATCTCAGAAAGACATGATGATAAATATTCCTAGGCGCAAAGGAAGTCAACATCAGTTTTATTCAACTTACACAGCAGAGCAGAACAGCTGTTTTCGAAAGTCGCTACACTTTCATTTTCAGTGCTCATGTGTATATTGTGTTTATCACCACTGTTTAGGTGGCTTAGTTGAATGTGATAACAGTTTTCTATTTACACAAATTTTATTGTGAAAAACAATCCGAGAACTGTATCAACCTGATGTTAACACTTGTGTGTTATGATACCTGTGTTACCACTTCCTTCCTTTGCGCCTAGGAATATTTATTTGGAAAACGAATTGGAAAAACGTTCACATATACTTAAGTATAAAATTCAAACCAAAAAAGTTTGACTTAATGTATAATGGAACAAAAAAAAAAAAAATCAGAAAAATGGGACATGAAGGAAATAATCAAATGGTAACAAAGGTATCATAACACACAAGTGTTAACATCAGGTTGATACAGTTCTCGGATTGTTTTTCACAATAAAATTTGTGTAAATAGAAAACTGTTATCACATTCAACTAAGCCACCCAAACAGTGGTGATAAACACAATATACACATGAGCACTGAAGATGAAAGTGTAGCGACTTTCGAAAATAGCTGTTCTGCTCTGCTGTGTTAGTTGAATAAAACTGATGTTGACTTCCTTTGCGCCTAGGAATATTTATCATCATGTCTTTCTGAGATTTTAACTAAATTAGAACAATTAGCCTATAAAAATAGTAATAAAAAGCAATGTAAGTTTTGTTAGTTTTAAGTACTTATGCTTTTAGTATATTTTTAATTAATCAATTAAAACTATCAAAACTTTCAATATTGTAAATACTTAAAACTAAAAACTTATTTGGTTCGTAAATGGGCACAGTGCAGTATATATGTTTGTACTGCATTAAAAATTGCAGTAAGCTGAAAAATTCATTATATTTTTACTGATAATGAAATTTAATATGTATTACTAGTAAAATCGTAGGGCCGTATTCATAATAAAATTGGAGCAAGTGGCAAGACTTTTACTTTAACAAGTTTAGTTTTTTTGGTTTAGTACATTTCTTATTAAAAATGCAAAAAATCTTTTTAAAAGTTATTTAAATAAAATATTTTATTTATTTGTTTTTATTTGCCTACGACATAATATACGACAATTAAGGAAAAATAGTAGCTATTAATGCACACTAGATGGTTCTGAGTGTATTTTTATGCAGCTGTTAAGTTTCTCTGTACTTGTTGTTTTCCGTATGATTACACTAATACTCTCATACATAGCTACACCGATTTTGTCTTACTTTAAATTTGTGATTGTATTGTGAAAAATATTTTACCCCCTAGCGTATAGATGTTTACACATCAAAAAATTAAACTTCAGTTTTCGTTTGATAAAATCAATTGAACTTAACTATTTATCGTTTATTATATCTTCAGTAGTAGGGAACTGTATGTGCTTCGACCATTAAAAATATTAAATTTCAGCAATTAAATTTGAAATTTTTCAATTTTAATTGCCAAAATTCTCAAATTTCACAAAATTCTCAAATTTCATTTTGTGTGTGTTCGTGTGTGTATTTTTTCCCACGGTTTAATAGGGGCGTTCACATTGTTGTTTTTTTTTTAAATAAAATGTTGGGGTAGGCGTGGGAATTTGTGTCTGTCCATATGTGACCTTGAGAATATATGTCCGTCGGTATGTGAGCGTGGGAATTTGTGTCTGTCCATATGTGACGTTGAGAATACATGTCCGTCGGTATGTGAGCGTGGGAATTTGTGTCTGTCCATATGTGACCTTGAGAATACATGTCCGTCGGTATGTGAGCGTGGGAATTTGTGTCTGTCCATATGTGACCTTGAGAATACATGTCCGTCGGTATGTAAGCGTGGGAATTTCTGTCTGTCCATTTATACTGTGTTCGCCTGGTGAATAAAAAAATTTAGAAGCATTTTTAGGAATGACACTATTTAAAAAGTGTAGTAGTTATATATGGATACCCTGAATGTTTGTGGTTCGTTCCTTCTTGCTGGAGTGAGATTTTTTCTTTTTTTTTTTTGCTTATTAAAATTTGGTGTGTTTACTTAAGATTTGTCGTCCAGCAATTCAGTGTTTTTTTTTTTTACTTTTTTGCTTGCAATGCTTGAGTCTGGAGGAATAATTTGATTATTCTGTTCTTGAAGACGTTGTGAAAAAAAAAAATTACTATTGCATAAATATTGAAACTGATGTTTTGTTTATTTTATACATCACGATCATCGATGGATTTTATTTGGGGATCTGGATGGTGGTGCGATTTCTGTATTTTGTAGAATATGAATATTTATGCTATGTTTAAGTGTGTGTTTTTTTGTGTTCTGAGTGGCGGTTGGAATGTCTGGCTGTCAGACAGTCTGTGTGTGTGACGATTGGTGAGTCTGTATGACAGTCCGCTTTCTTGCTTTCCTGGTCAGTATAAAATGTGATAAGGTGTACATATTCATGCGTACATAAATATCTACAAATTTATTTCATTTACGCATATACATACAAACAAATAATAAGCGTTTATTCTTTGTGCCCAAATATTCCCTTGACCATTTGAATGAATGAATGAACCATTGTGTATGTTTGTTTGTGTGTTCTCTGAAAAAAATAAATATGTATGTAGGTTTTTTTGTTTGAAATAAAAAGACATTTATTTTAATTTTTATAAGCATTTATTTAAAAGTTTGTTAACACTTTCATTTTTAAGTAAAATTGCATTCGTTAAGGCACAAACACCATAGTCGTGATAGTTACAATAGAGATATATGGAATGCTTAGTTTCCATTTGTTTGAAATGAATGCAGCCAATGTCTTCAATGTTATAAACTGTTTGATGAATAATTTTTTCCAGCCATTTTTTCTTCTCTCCCCCCTTAACATATATTTGTGAATTTCTTATATTCGATTTTAAAAACTTGCAAACGCTTTGAAATGAGACTGATCCATCATTCCAGTTAATATGATGATAGTTTTTTGTTAACCAAACTGCTTCTCTCTGTTTTTTGGCTGATAAACATGCGAAATAAAAAGGAGGTTTTATGATGAAATTGAACCATTCCTTGTTGCTGAAAACTACAGCTAGTTCTTTTGCGATGAAGTCATTTGAATTAGTTTTGAAACCTTGCAAGTATACAAAAACAATATCACCATCCATGTTATTTAATTTATAAGAGCTTCCGGACTTGACCTTTTATTGGTATGTATTCTATTACGCGGTCATGAATAAGAACGCAGTAAGCTGATGTTTTTGCTGGAATATTTGTTACTGTTTCAAATTCAATTTTTATGTCGATTGGTCCGGTATTGAGCGTTTCGTTTTGGTGACCGACATCAACTACAATAATTGGAGCGTTATTTTTAAACTCTTGACCTGTTAGAAGAGGTTGGGGTTGTTTTATGTAGTAGCTTTGTTGGAATCTTAGATACATATCATATAGAATCGCATAGCGCTCATTTTTGAATTTTATATTAAGATCGTCATATGGGTAAGAGGTTGAGTTTAAATGTACTTTTAAGTTAGTAAGATCACAATGAACAAACTTGTTTTCTTGTTGAAAGGCAATCAAGACAAAACGAGGGTGTTCTTTATTAGCGGCCAGTTTAACATTCCATATGTGATTGGTTCCCGTATTAAGGTGTGGATTCATATGACAATCCCAACTACGGAATGCCATTGGTATAGCAGCACCATTATTAAGTATTTTGATCATATTCAATTTATTATGATCAGATAATTGAACATGTGGAATTCTCCATGATATTAGTGAAATTGTAAGTTTTGCTTTCTCGGTGGAAACATTCGAGTGTACAAGATCTTCATCGTTCTTATTACGCAAGAGTATCAATTCATGTTTACCATTTAATAAAACTTTATTGTGGTCTTCAGCGAATCCTAAAAGAAGTTTGAGTGGTACATGGAAATTAAAATTTCCATTTTGAAGATCTATTTTATCAAGTTTATTCCATCCAGCATTTTGCAACACAACGCTTCCCGTAGGTGATAAAGAAACCAAATTTTTTATGGTACTGGTGGCTCCCAAATATCTTGTATGATCAATTTCAATACCATTCAGTTCATAGCGGATTTCATCAAAGAGATATGCAACAAAATTATTTTTCAACTGAAAGTTGGGTGTAGATTTCGATGTTTTTTCGTCTACAACAAGTCCTTCCACATATATATAGCTTTCACTGGGTAACACATATAGATCTTGGTTTTGTATTGAAATTCTTATTTCATCGTTGTTGTTAAAAGACTGAAGGTATGGTATGTATGTGTGATAATCCTTTTTGATAATATTTTCGTCAGATATTGGTTTATCTAAAACGTCTATTATTGAACTCATTTTGTTTTCAATTTAAAGTTCAGTGACTTGAGAAAACTCTTGTTTGCTGCTGTAAGCGATTTTTGACGAACAGATCTTTTCAATTGTTGCTTAGATTGTAACGTTTGAGAATTAGATGTTGCTGTAGTATTCTTCGATATACTCGTATTGTATATTATCATTATTTAGTTGTCCTTAAATGTATTCGTATTGTAATTTCCTCACCTCTGAAATTAATTAAGTCGCCGTTTTGATCAACCACGCGAAGAGCTAGTGAACTTATCTCTCTGGAGTTTACTGGCAAATAAATAAGATTTTTGGGAATCTCAACTATTTTATATCCAGCCGGTACATTAATCGGAAATTCATGTAGTGTATGAGCTTTAGAATTATCCATATAAGTATTAACCACAATACTGCTTTCAATCCTCAAGAGATTCACCTTAAAGATATTCACTGGAAGATCAGAGTAATGTTCTTTGTTTGGCGTTAATATTCTGCTATTGAATCCTAAAAGTCTACCTATTGTATTTTCTTTATTAAAATATATTGGTTCTTTAGAGCTGCTGACTTTGACTTGCATTGTATTGTTATTGGCTTCAATCAAAATTTTGTTTTCTGGTCTATATCGTTTGTATTGTTCTTCTATATAGTCAACTATATCATTTAATTCATAAGATCCGATCGGTATTTCAATTACAAGTTCACCGATATAAAATATATTGTTGTAGACATCCACATTCGGTTTGATTGTAAATAAATGAGGTTAAACACACAGTATGATTTATAAGAAGCAGTTTCGTATTTATTGTTTATTTACTTATTTTAAACTAAATTAAATATTGATGCCATTGTTGTTGTTTATTTATTGTATTCTTCCATTTACAATATCTCATCTTTGCTTATCCAAGAATTGTGCTCATTACCAAAGCCCAGCCACTTGACAAACACCTTATGTCCTTTAGTTTTGAGAACCTTTTCAACTAGGTATGTATTAGGATATCTGGTTTTTTAAAGTTCTTCTTCATAGAATCCGCCTTTAATAGGATTTCCGCGATAGTCTTCTAATATATATGTTGTAGGATATGTATTTTGTACTCTTTTAATTGTAAAGATTTCTGTTGTCCAATTCGGAGTATAACCTTTTTCAAAAATGTTTTTATATTTGCTTATGCGTACATGATCTCCTGCATTAAATTTTGACATTTGATAAATCTTTAAATGACTGTATACTGTGTTTAAAAGCTGTTTTTCATTTGTTGAATTTACTTTAATCGGTGACATTTTAATGGTGCGATGAATTTTTCTATTGTATGCATCAAGTAAATCTCTATACATATCAATCCAATTATATGAACCATTTAAGCTAAATTCCTTCCACATCATTCCTTTTAATGTTCTATTGAATCGTTCTACTATTGAGGCTTTCATAGTGCTATATGTTGAGTAGTGATTAATATTGTATTTATTCATCAACTGACTGAAATATTTATTGAAAAATTCTTTACCATCGTCTGTTTGCAAGTTTTTCGGTATTCGTCCCAATTTGAAAATATTCTCCATTGCCTGAGTTGTTTCGAATGCATTCTTTCTTCTCAAAGGTACTGCCCAAGCAAATTTTGAGAATGTATCAATTACAGTTAGCAAAAATCGATAATTTCTATTGTCTAAGGAATAATTTCCCATTTCAACTAAATCAGCTTGCCAAAGATCATCTATTCCTTTCATCACAACTCTACGACGTACAAAACGTTTTCGAGCCTGCTTATGCAATTCATTTACAACATTTCTCTTTGAAGACATCTTATTTTTCCAGTCGCTGTTTTAAGTGTGTTGTGATCTACTTGATGCACTTGCATCTATTGATACGAACATGTAATTTTCTATTCTATAAATTTTTTCTCGTAGCTCTTCAATTTCCATATCAAAAAGTGATTTATTACCATCCATTTTCTTATTGATATCCTGCAAATGAGCATTAAGATTTTCTAACTGGAAAGCTACTTCTTGTTGCTGTTTTTTGAGTTCAGTCTGCAGAAACAATTTACTGATAACATCGTTTTCCTCCACAGCACTTGCAACATTTTTGATTCTCTTGTATTGGACATCAATGTTTTTGTTCGTATCCATAAAGAAGCCCAACAACTTAGGCGCATTTTTGGTTGAAATTACTTCACTTCTATCGTTAATATAATGCCCAAATTTATCAACGGACATGTTTTATATAAAAATCTATGTCTGTATATAGTTTATACAATTATATTAGCTTCACGTAGTTCTTCAATAATTGAGACAATTTCGTTGTTGTGATTAGTATGGCCTGCAGACTGTGATGCAAGCAGTAGTCTAAGTCGATCTACCAACTCGTTTGGGTCATCCCAGTATATATAGTTTGGATTATGAGGGTTAAACTGCATCAAACCCCTTCCTAAATAATTACTTTTTGTTACATCTGATGAGCCTGTATGATTTTCTCCTTTGAAAAGTTTTCCAATAATATGTTTGTACTTATGGGCTATGCTCCCTTTGATTTGAGCATCAGACTTATAGCCTCTCCTGTGGGCATTGGTAGCAAGTAATATTTTTTTATAGATTTCAAGCTCGAATTTATCATAGTTTTTTGGTGCTTTATGAAACATTAAAGAAAAGAGTCCTGGCGTGAGCGCCCATATTTGTCCACCAACCTGTATCTTATCTTGATTTAACTCGATGGTGCTATTACCAAATCTCCATTCGTTATTATTATCTTTATGTGGACCATAGTTAGTATCTAGTTCGTTTCTCGATTGCAATAGTGATAAGTCAGAATAACTTTCTTCATTATTCGAATTTTGTGAGTAAAAGTCATCTTCATCATAATTACTGCTACTTTTACTATTAGATTGCTTAAAAATTCCAATTTTATTGTTGAGTTCTGAGGATGAAAACTTTCATTGTCATCAATTCCAGTTTCCTTATCACTCGGTTCTTTTTTAACTGGTCTACCAACGTATTTAGAGCTATTGATAAATTCTTTTAAAGGTTCTGTGATAGGCTTGAATGTATCTGTTAATTGCTGATGTGTATCTATTTCACCAGTTTTTATACTACGAAGCTTTTTCTTCAAGATATTTCTTGTTGCCACCAAGTCTTTAAGAATTTGTTCATTCATTTTAGCTATCAGGTCAGTTCAATAGGAAGCAGATCAGGTTATCAGGTCAGTTTAACAGCTATCAGGTCAGTTTATCAGGTATCAGACCAGCTTATCAGGTCAATTTAACAGGTATCAGATCAGCTTATCAGGTCAGTTTAACAGGTATCAGATCAGCTTCTCAGGTCAGTTACAATAATCACATGTATAAAGTTTGAATTCAGATTAAATACTGCAGGGTGCATTTGATGAATAGTAAATTATATTATGATGAAGTAATCAAATGTCTTTCTATAACGACCATTGTTTAGTTCATTATCTTTACTTATCACCAAAAATCCGTATTTTTCCTTCCAACATTCTCTACAAATTCGTTGAAACATTTCAAAGTTGACGTGATCATCATATACATGATAACAATAACATCATAACAATATCTTTTATTGTAGATTAAATTAATATGGTTGTACTTTATAACAAAAGTTTTAGTCAAAAACAAACTATCGTTGGAGAAGGTTTACTAAATAAAGCAATAAATTCTCTACCTTTTGAATTACATCTTCCTGGATACCAGTATTGTGGACCTGGTACAAGATTACAAAAGCGTTTAGGTAGAGGAGATAAAGGAATTAACTTATTGGATGCCGCTTGCAAGAATCACGATATTGCTTACTCGAAAAATAAAGGCTTAAACAGCAGACATCAAGCTGACAAAATTCTTGAAAATACGGCTTGGGAAAGAGTTCTTTCAAAAGATAGTGATCTTGTACAAAAAACATTTTCATATATAGTCACCAACGCAATGAAAGCAAAAACTAAACTTGGTATGGGTGTTGAAGCAAAGAAAAGGAATACAGTGAAAAGACCATCACCACGAATTCGTATAAATGACAAAAATCTGTTTCATAAAACAATTAAATCAGCAACAAAGATATTGAAGAAGAAAAAACCACAAGATATTAATTTAGCCATTAAGATTGCTCGTAAAGCTATCAGTAAATCTCTTAAGGGGAAAAAAGCTCGTGTTATAATACCGCGTATTATAAATGTTCCAAAAATTGGTGGTTTTTTGCCCATAATACCGATTCTAACTGCTCTAGGTGTACTTGGTAGTCTAGCAACTGGAGGTGCCGCTATAGCTAAAGCTGTAAACGCAACAAAGGATGCAAAAAAACAACGGAAGCCACCAGACACAATAAGGCAATGGAGTCTATTGCTGTGGGAGAAGGACTGTACCTTAAACCATATAAAAACGGTTATGGACTTGTTTGTAAAGATCATTCAAAAAACTATTAGAAATGCTACCCAACAGACCATTATCAGAATTTGATCTAAGAAAATTTTCAAAATATATTCCACACTTTAGAGGAGTTTATATGTTGGATTCACTACCAAAACGACAAAAGACTGTAGAGTGTGGAATAATCAATTTGGATTTATCAACAGGCCCAGGTACTCATTGGGTAGCATACTATAGAAACAAGAATGAAAAACAATATTTCGACAGCTTTGGAAACTTACAACCTCCTCTAGAATTAATCAAATATTTAGGTACAAATATTCAATACAACTACAATCAATATCAAAACTTTAATACATATAATTGCGGTCACTTATGTTTGAAATTTCTTTATTATATAACCAAAGATATTAAATAAAACACAATCATATATATTTATATACATACATATTTAAAAACATTTTCTTTTTTATTATTATCTCTTTTTTCTTGTTAATTACAAAATATATGAACATAACATATTTTTTACTGCCAAACGGGGTACTGGGAGTTTGGTATTAAAAACTCGTTCATCTCGCTTTCTAAGATCAGGTTTCGCTTTCCTTTTCTTTGTAGTCGATATTTATTATTCGAAAGATCTTCTAATTCTGCATTGGTCAATGCATTGTATCGGTTGGGGAGAAACATTATGTGGTTTTCCAGCTCAAGTTGAACTGTTTCCCCATACTTTGTTGTTATTCGCTTTGCACGTACGATAGTGTGTTTGGATAATTCATCTAGATCCTTTATATGGATTAAGGATTTTGTATTGTACGAATTAAATTTTTCCACTAGATCCATTGCGGTAGAAACTTTTCACAACTTATAGCTTTGAACTTTTATTGCAAACTAATCTCGGTTTTAGCTTTCTAGACTCTAAGAAGCTTAACAGAAAATCATTATACAATGATTTTTTTGTTTTATTTTTGACAAAAGACGAAGTGAGGAAAAATTAAATATATATATAAGTATTTAAAACTAAGTAGTTGAAAAAGGATAGAGAGATGTCATATATACGTATTAATTTTTTTGAGTCGAATTTTAAATTATTTTCTGGACTAAAAACGCTGACATGGTTTTTTTTTTTTAATTTCATAACATACACCTTAGTACTGGTTCGTTGAAAACAATTATTAGTAGAGAACTAACAGTCAAAAAGATCGGAAGTAAATTTTAGTAATAGTATAAAATATTTCATAAAATCATGAGTGACATTAGAAACAAGCTCGCACAATTCTTAGTTGATTTTGAGAGATGTGTAACATACGAACACATGGAAATGGTGAAAATGTTCCTCGATATGTTGAATGAAAATGATGATTTTGGTATAATGGAAGATGAGAACAAGGACGATGGTCACTTTAAGTCTTGTCCATGGAGCCATCCAGATTGTGAGGAGGGGCCAGATACCTGTCGGTGCTCCGTATTTTACTTAAGAAAAATGATAATAAATCATTTAATTAATTCATATTATGCAATATTTCGATGAAACTAAATAATAAATCACCAAACAAAATAAAACAAATTCTGAATGTTTTTTCATTTTAAATATATTTGTACAATTTTTTTGTTTATTTCTCTTAACAATACAAAAATTTTTTTACTTATTAATAAATTTAACTACTTAAATAAACATAAAAATTATTACTTAAAAATAGGGATACAGTTATAGCACTGCCTCTTCCTCTTCTAGTCTTGAAATTTCCCACAGTAGCAAGTCAAGTTCATAATCAGGATTAGTTTCCTCGATTCGAAAATGATACCATGCATATGTACTCATCTTATCACTTCTTATTTTTCTTTTATCGTCTGCATAATTTAATACTACTTTATTTATTTCATTTGTATAAATTTGATGAATTTTTGATTTAAATGTTAGCATATCATCATACACAGTCGACTTATTGAATAAGCAATTTCTATATGAAGCTATACTATAATTATTAAGAATGCACTTCTTTACTCCTTTCGATTTTTTAATATCACTTTGATGTTGCACACTAAAAGAGTACATTTTTGACCGCAATCCTACAAATTCCTTCATTACCTTTCCACAATTCTCATCCTTCATCATACCCAATACCTTTTTGTTTACCAGAGGAAATCCATATACATTGTCTTTTGGGTAATCTGATGTATCAAACTTATGGTCGAGGTCAGTTTTTATGTCAGCGTAAAAGTCTTCTGTTTTTACTGTGTAAATGAAAGAGTCAGTATCCATATAATTCAGTGATAAGTTTGACTTGAATTTGGGTTGCATGTACCCATAATGGAAATCATACATTTTCCATTTGGAAAGCTCTAATACACAAAACCCTAAATATATAGGCTTATTGTAATAGGTTTTCACTCTATTCATTTCAATCGCTACCATATTCTCAGAAAATATTGACAAAATATGAAAATTAGGTTTAGATATCCAATCTTGAGCTCCTAAATGATTACAGTTTGTCCTTTTCCAGTTCGTAACTATTCGTACATCTTTTCTCTTTTCCACATTCTCCATAGTTTTACCGTATACTGCATTATTTAACAATTTGAAAAAAATTTTTTCAAAAGTATTTTTTGCAGTAGCCCTATGTTTGGTATTCAAGTCTATATAACTTTTCAACCAGGTTGATTGCTTATAGGTGAGAATTCGATGCACTTTCTTTAGAACTAGACCATACTGTAAACATTGTTTAAGAACTCTATACTGTATGACATATGTTTGTTTTGTTGAAAAATCTGCAACTAATTTAATGTGCTTTGTTTGCAAAATTTTCTTATTTTCTGGACAGAAAGGTAGGTCATTGTGAGAGTCATGCAAATGAGAAGGATAGTCTAAAGTAACTTCATAGATATATCCATCACTTGAATTATCACCTATGGTCTTAGGATCCAGATTTAGCTCTTCAGCTGACAGCCATCTGAATCCACCATAAGGTAAATACTCAGACGTAGCCCAACCGTAGAGGTTATTTGCGTCTAAGTACACAATAAATTCTGAGGGCTTTTCTCTATCGAAATCAGGTAGATATTTGTTGTTAGCCTTTGAATATCGGTTACTGCATTGTACAAGTCCACCACGTATTCCTTTCTTGAAGAAATTGTACATATCTATGTCCGTCAAAAGCTCTAGTTCTATATTTGTGTACTTTAGCATAGCATCCCACGATAGTCCTGGTGCAGTGTAGTATTGACATGGAACTAAGTGGTAGATGTTCTTGCCAACCTTTCTAAAACTTTCAAATATATCTGCAAGTAAGAGCACATCCGTTTTTAAATATACTTCCATGTAATCTTGCAAGGTTTTGCAGCCGAAAGCATTCCAAACTTCTTTCGCATGCTCATAGTCTTCAATCGAGCACTCCTTATTATTGAGATGGTTGAAGAAATTTTCCCTTGCTGGAAGTTCACCAACATTCAATTTTTCAAAAGAATTAAGAAAATCATAGGGAAAGACACCTTTTCTTCTCACTAGATCAAACTCTTTTTTTGTTTTAAATTGTCTTTTAATGATGTAAAAGTCTTGTTCTGAAAGATTATTAGCTAAAGATTCTAAGCTTTCAGGCATAAAGCGAATTGTGTCTAAAAATCTAAGTTCAAGGTTGTAGTTGTCGGTCATTTTTGAAAATCTAGATAGTGATATGTATAATTCTTTGTTGAGCGGAAGGACTTTTATATTGTCAGATTTTTTACCTAACTCTTTAACAAAAAGATGCGAGTCATAAGATGAATAATTGTGAAAATAGATTGGTATAAATTTTGGAATTTGAAATTTTTAATTGCATCTATTATGAGCTGCTCCTCTAAATTTACCACTTATGTGGCAGTGATCTCGCACTCTATCATTGCCTAGATATTTATGACAAATGTGACAATTTATCGCATTTCGAAAATTAAAATTTTCAAAAGGAGTTAAAGCATCCATTTCCCTTTTATTTACTAGATATTCATTATAAATATCTTCACAATCTTCAATAAAATTTTCTACAAACTTTTCTGCTGCATCCCTCCCCGTATATAATTTAAACTTATCTAAACTATCATTATGCTTACATTTAATATAATAACTAAAAGCACAAGGAATGTGCTTTTTGCGATACCTACTTTTGTCACTTACTCTAATATTAACCTCCTCCAGTATGCATTCAAAGTCTGCATACACAACAAATGGTACATCCATTTGTCGTTGGTGGTCTTTAAACTGCGACACGGCATTTTCCTTAGACGGCAGCTCCGCAACAATTTGCCCACATTCTTCTTTATGTCGCTCTAACGTCCTCTCATTGTGGGTGTATTGGAGGCAGCTGTTACAGAAGACAAGTTTTTTGCAGTGCTTGGTAGTCTGAGATTTTAAAAGTCTGTGGAAAGAAAAAAGTTATAAGAATATATATTAATATATTTACGTAAATAAATGTATATTTCTTTACTTACTTTGATATATTTGTTATAAGAATATAATGCTGATATCCTTCAGCATTTTCTAATAATAACAAATTAATATGTTTAGCTTTTTCAGTCTTGGTGTTATAGAATGGTCCAACAATCTCATTGCTTTCATCATTGTATCCGAACACATTGACGCTAATATTTGGATTGCTTTCTTCAAATATCCTGATACTCTTTAACGCCAACGGAAACTTTAAATTTTTGAAATCAATCTCAATTCCGTTTTGCAAACATATGATATCAGCGCTGATGTCTGCAATGTTGTATGAGCAGCAACTTTGTGGTCTTTTAATATCAGATGTATCCAGTGCAGATATTATTGCCCATTTAAAACAATAAATGTCATTATTTTCAACATTTATACATGCCTTTTTACTTTTTAAGTTCTCCGGCGTACTTATCCAGTTCGATCCTCTCACCAAAGATGACTTATTTATAGCGACTTCGAGGCGAACAATTCGAATTAAAGTCCATCCTGAATCCCGTTCTTGAAATTCAGACATTTTGTTGTGTACGGCAAGACTATTTTCAAGTCTTTCTTTGATGATATGTTTATTATCCACAGTAACATCTTCAAATAAAATACAATCTTTATTTACTGGAACTCCAAATGTTGTAATATTATTTTTAAAAGCACTATTTATTATATAATATTTGCATTCATTTGGAGCTTGAGACAGTAGATCATCCGCAGAATTTGAGATATCCATTTCTACTTCATTATTTTGTGTATTTGCCTGATCATGTGGAATAATTTGACTTATATCCATGTCTTGAGAAGGATTATCTACGGGCAAATAGCTTGGGTAATAATTAGGCATATTATTTTGCTGCAACTGTATAGGTACGCTATATTCAATGGGATATGGAATCTCCATAGGTGCTGTGAATTGGTTGGTTGACACTGGATACGGATATAAAGGATACGCTGGTACCTGCACTGGATACTGATACTGCACTGGATACTGATACTGCACTGGGTACTGATACTGCGCCGGATACTGATACTGCAAATTGTTTTGGACCATTGAGTTGTATGCATATGTTGAGGGTTGTATGGACTGTGCGATTTGTTGATATGTTGCTATGGGGTTGTATGCAGATGTTGGGGGTTGTATCGACTGTTGCACTTGTTGTGGTTGAACATGACCTTTGCAATGTTCTAAATAAGATTTTTGGTATTTATATACCTTATTACAGATATTGCACTTGAAAAATGATGAACTCATTTTTTTTAAATATTTTTATTTACACTTATAAAAATTATTTTGTTTATAGTGTACTTTTTTATTAAAAAATATATTGATTGCTTGAATAACAAGTAATATTACAAGGATTTTTATATATATATTTAAATTCTGTCTTTGCTTAAATTATATGACACACTCTTATTTTTTGATATACAAATAATATGTTTTTTGAGAATATGTATTTACTTTCTGTCTTAGATTTATTAATAACACACAAGGAATTTTTTAATAGTCATGACTTGTTACTTTTAGATACAAAAATGTACTGAATTTTATCCTAAAAAATTTAGATTAGTACAAATTCGTGAAAATTTTGTTTTGGTATAGTACGCTTCATTCCAACAAAGTAGCTTTGCGTTACTTTGCAAAAGTAGCGTATCTGCTGATAGAAACGGCTAAGATTAAAAAATTAGAAAAGAAACTGCTACGTGGACAAAACATTGTGGTATCTGATATACACAGAATGCCGAGACATGCTTATGCATGCCTCTACAATACAAAATGTTTAAGGGAATGAAACTGCTACGTAGACAATATTTATGTAAACATAAATTTTGATAAGTGATATCTACAAAGTACAGAGATATGCTTGTGCATGCAGACACGTTACAAAGTTTTGAACGGAATGTGATATATACATAGTACGGGGACATGCTTATGCATGCCTCTACGATACAAAATGTTTACGGGAATGAAACTGCTACGTGGACAAAACATTGTGGTATCTGATATACACAGAATGCCGAGGAATGCTTATGCATGCAAATACGTTAGAAAATATTTAGGAGAATGAAACTGCTACGTAGACAATATTTATATAAACAAGCATTATGATATGTGATATGCACAGAATACGGCGGCATGCTTATACATGTAGAGACGTTCCAAAATTTTGTAGCAAAAGAAACTGCTACGTGGACAAAACATTATGGTATCTGATTATACACAGAATGCCGAGACATGCTTATGCATGCCTCCACAATACAAAATGTTTAAGGGAATGAAAGTGCTACGTAGACAATATTTATGTAAACAAAAATTTTGATAAGTGATATCTACAGAGTACAGAGACATGCTTGTGCATGCAGATACGTTACAAAATTTTGAACGGAATTTGATATATACAGAGTACAGGGACATGCTTATGCATGCCTCTACGATACAAAATGTTTACCGGAATGAAACTGCTACGTGGACAAAATTTATGTAAACAAACATTATGATATGTGATATACACAGGATACGGAGGCATGCTTATGCATGCAGATACGTCACAAAATTTTGTAGCAAAAGAAACTGCTACGTGGACAAAACATTGTGGTATCCGATAAACTACAAAATTTTTGTAGCTTCACAAGTTTTCAAAGCAAAATTATCAAATTTTGAAGTGGAGCTTTTATTTGTACAATGAAGCCCTTCTGGTACACACCATTATATCGGAGACTTCAGCGTCACCATTTGAAGGAGTATTTAAGAAAAGCCAGACAGGAAGAGTTCGAGAAACATCTTGAAGGAGATGAGGAACTTTTTTTAGAGCTGTCATCGCAGCCAATATCTGCACCTGAGACATCAAATCCTTCGAATGCAGAATACGATGATATGCTAACAGGCGATGAGGATCACTTTTTAGCGGTGTCTTCGCAGCCAACATCTGCACCTGAGACATCAAATCCTTCGAATGCAGAATACGATGATATGCTAACAGGCGATGAGGATCACTTTTTAGTGGTGTCTTCGCAGCCAACCACAGCAGACCATCGAAGAGAGGTAGCAATCAAACCTCAAATAGAAATATTGAGTGTTGAAATACTACAAAAAATAGATATACCTCTTTTTCTTGCGATGTATGGAGACGATCAATTGTTGTTAGAGGCAGCGGATGTAGTAGAGGCAAATTTAAATTGAGGTATAAATAAAAATATATACATAATTTGATAAATATTACATATTAATAAAAATTAAAACAATGCATATGTTTAAACAATGGTTCATTCATTCAGTCAAATGGTCAAGGGAATATTTGGGCACAAAGAATAAACGCTTATTATTTGTTTGTATGTATATGCGTAAATGAAATAAATTTGTAGATATTTATGTACGCATGAATATGTACACCTTATCACATTTTATACTGACCAGGAAAGCAAGAAAGCGGACTGTCATACAGACTCACCAATCGTCACACACACAGACTGTCTGACAGCCAGACATTCCAACCGCCACTCAGAACACAAAAAACACACACACTTAAACATAGCCTAAATATTCATATTCTACAAAATACAGAAATCGCACCACCATCCAGATCCCCAAATAAAATCCATCGATGATCGTCATGTATAAAATAAACAAAACATCAGTTTCAATATTTATGCAATAGTAATTTTTTTTTCACAACGTCTTCAAGATCAGAATAATCAAATTATTCCTCCAGACTCAAGCATTGCAAGCAAAAAAGTAAGAAAAAAAAACACTGAATTGCTGGACGACAAATCTTAAGTAAACACACCAAATTTTAATAAGCAAAAAAATGAAAGAAAAAATCTCACTCCAGCAAGAAGGAACGAACCACAAACATTAAGGGTATCCATATATAACTACTACACTTTTTAAATAGTGTAATTCCTAAAAATGCTTCTAAATTTTTTTATTCACCAGGCGTACATAGTGTAAATGGACAGACAGAAATTCCCACGCTCACATACCGACGGACATGTATTCTCAAGGTCACATATGGACAGACACAAATTCCCACGCTCACATACCGACGGACATGTATTCTCAAGGTCACATATGGACAGACACAAATTCCCACGCTCACATACCGACAGACATGTATTCTCAAGGTCACATATGGACAGACACAAATTCCCACGCTCACATACCGACGGACATGTATTCTCAAGGTCACATATGGACAGACAGAAATTCCCACGCTCACATACCGACGGACATGTATTCTCAAGGTCACATATGGACAGACACAAATTCTCACGCTCACATACCGTCGGACATGTATTCTCAAGGTCACATATGGACAGACACAAATTCCCACGCTCACATACCGACGGACATGTATTCTCAAGGTCACATATGGACAGACACAAATTCCCACACCTACCCCAACATATTATTTAAAAAAAAACAACAATGTGAACGCCCCTATTAAACCGTAGGAAAAAATACACACACGAACACACACAAAATGAAATTTGAGAATTTTGTGAATTTGAGAATTTTGGCAATTAAAATTGAAAAATTTCAAATTTAATTGCTGAAATTTAATATTTTTAATGGTCACAGCACATACAGTTCCCTACTACTAACTTCAACAAATTATAATGAACATTTTTACAAAAAAATTATATATATATATTTATATATATATATATATATATATATATATATATACATGTATGTATATATATATATATATATATATATATATACATGTATATATATATATATATATACATGTATATATATATATATATATATATATATATATATTTATATATATATACATATATATATATATATATATATACACATATAGATATATATATATATATATATATATATATATATGTATATATATATATATATATATATATATATATATATATACTAGCGAACCCCCTGCACACTTGGTAGTGCAAAAAAGAAAATAAAAAAATTAATTCGAATTCATTTAAATCAGTGCTAAAGTGCTTTATTGTAATGCTCTGTGGTAAACAACATTTGTTGTTTTTGCATTTTCGGTGTAAATATACAAAACCGATGGCTTGCCAACGCGCGAACAGGTTACATACAACTGTCCATGTGAGAAAACTGGATACTCTAAATTCACTCCAAAAATGTCTAAGGATTGGTCTTGCGCCTTATTAATGGTAATCGCAAACGCAAGGCGAACAGGAACTGAAGTCGTTTAAATTCAAATGGTATATCAAAAGGAATCATTGGGATGCGTGGAATGAATATATCTTCGCTTTTGAATTTTCCAGTTAAAATAGTAGCTTCAAGTATATAAGCAATCAACTTTTTAATAGCAAGTCTTGTACCATTACAAAAATGTGGTTGATTGATATTGCGAAGCATAATAATAGGGGTTTCAACTTTAAATTGCAGACTATGCGGAGGCAATCCTTGTAAGTCCAACGAATTCAAAAGTTCTGTTGGATAATTCACAACATCTTCTTCATTGGTAACAGTATAGACACCACTTCGCCAGGAATCATTTATTGTATAGCCATTTTTAGTGCAGTGACATTTTTGTTCTTTGCCGCTAAAATCGCTCTGGCATCAACAGGCATTGCACCATTCCCAATTTTCAGCAACTGCTTAGAGAACTTATCAGCAGATGGATCATTCCATATATATAAAGACTTTAAGCAAGCGTTAATTTCATCGGCAGCTGCCGATCTAGGAATAACGGGCAATGTTTGCCTAAAATCGCCTGACAATAAAATCAACGCACCACCAAACAACTCTGAGTTATCTCGGAGATCTTTCATTGATCTTTCTTATTCATCAAAGCTTCAACAGATTTCTTATTCGCGTACTCATGCATATGACGTGGGCTGTGCATAATGTATTTAAATATTTAAGTTTTTAGTGATGTATTTATATGTAATTTATTTCATAGATCCCTGAAGATGTGATTTAGAATAGCTATGTATATAAATTGAATTAATGGTTTGACTAAAATTGAATTGTAATGAATTTAAAAACGAATTGTATTTCAGTTTTTCAAAATAATATCTCAAATATTTCGAAATGATTGCAGTGTTCACTAACATGGCTATAACTCATGAACCAACACACATACAAACCGTATATACATAAAAACCTTGGTCACCTTTCATATAAACTTTGCAGAAAAAAAATCGGTTCGGGCATTCCGGAGAACATCAATTACTAACACAATGCAACTTATTTTTATATATATAGATATATACATACATACATATATATACACACACATACAGGCACATACAAATTTATGTACATATATAATACATACACATTCCCACACATATACATGTATATACACCTACATGCACATAGGCAATAATTGTAAAGGCCCAACTATAATATGCGTACGCTAGCGCAGGCAAATTTGCGAATACATACAATCAAATGTGTGCGACCATAATTTGCTTTGCTAACTTTTCATTGAATTTAATTTTCCTACGCATAGAGCTTCGCATTTTCTTTAAAAGCCAACTGTTTGTTCGTTGTTATTGATAATTATTTTTAGATACACACATACCATAGACTATGATACTTGCACACAAGAGAAGCTGCAATGTACGCCGAAATCAATTCTACACATAATTGAATAAATAATGTCAAAAATTAATGGAAACATTAAATGTTTAGCGTTTGTTTATTGTATATATATTATAGTGTATTTGTGTATTTTCCTACCATATATGATACGTTGCCAACCACTTGCACACATTGTTGCACATTGTAGTACTTTCCAATTTATTTCTTAAATTACTTTCTAAATTGGTAATAACCTACTTGTGATAATATATTTATGTATGTATAAATTGAAAATATTTATATATGTATTTACATGTTATGTATATATCATAAATTAGTTTTTGCAAAAGTGCATTGCTTTACAACTGAGTGAAAGTATAATATAACCACACATATGGTCGCATATGCATTTGACAGCCTTTTCGTCAAGTTTTGACAGTAGCCAAAGCTAGCCTACGCATATTATAGTTGGGTCTTAACAGTTAGTATAAGTTAATATATAATAACAATAATACAATAAATTATCCCTAGCAAATAATAGTTAATATTAACAATTGTATTATGTAAATCTACAGTTCTTACTAACTAAATGTCTATAATTCTGTGCTAATTTTTCTGTATCTATTTTAAAATTTATTCTGTGTGATGAAGGTACGTTTATTATTTCTAACATTAATAGACGTTTATAGGTATTTTCTGTATTTAATATTGAAACATTTTCAAAATCTGGAAAATGATATGTTTCAGAACAATTGGAAGATAAAGCTGTTTTTTGTGAATTTATATCCCTATATTTTTTATCTGATTTGTGACCTGCTATCCTAGTCTTTAATTTATTCTTGGTCGTACCTATGCACACTTTATTACAATTCTCTATATCATTATCCTTGCATGGTATTTTATATACTAAATTTGATCTATCCCATTTTTGAATTTTATTTTTATTTTTACTAAATAGTCTGTTTAATGTATTATACGTTCTATGGGCTATTCTATATTTATCTGTATCGTAAATTTTAGATTTTGTCAACATTTCTGATATTCCTGGTATGTATATTAAAGATTTAAATAATTTTTGTTCTGTATTACTATTAGTATATTCTGTTCTATTTCTATATTGTGATATTAATTTATTTATTATATGATTAGGAAAATTTTTATTTTCTAACCTTCTTTTTATTGCTATAGTGAAATTGTTTTTCACTTATATTTAGAACCCTTTCTATAAAATTTTTAGCTGTGTTTATAATAATATGTCTACTATGTTTTGAATAGTAATTAATCATTCTTCCCGAAGCAGTAGATTTCTGGAACCAATCTATTATTAATTTATTACCTTTCCTAATAACTAAAGTATATAAATAAGGAAGTTTCGAGTCCTTTTCCTT
>OY776281.1:48792801-48927801 GCA_963675445.1 Linnaemya vulpina | reverse complement strand
ACGGGGTTCATTGATATTACGAAGCATAATATTAGTGGCTCCAACTTTCTATTGGTGATTATGTGGAGGAAATCTTGGTAAGTCCAACGAATTCTAAAATTCTGTTAGATAATTCAAAAGATGTTCTTCATTGGTAACAGTATAGACAGGCTTGCGCAACACCACTTCGCCAGGAATCATATATTGTATAGCCATGTTTAATTCAGTGACGTCTTTGTTCTTTGCCGCTAAAATCGCTCTGGCACTAGAGTTGTGCTCCTTAGCTCAGTGAGCTGAGCGCTCATTTTAGCTCAGCTCAGTTTACTGAGCTAGTTCATTGAATAGCTCAGTAGCTCAGTGATAACGAAACACATAAGCCACAGAGTATGCATACCCAGAATACCCAAAAGTGAATATATATATATATATATATATATATATATATATTGTTTAGACATGCCACCGCAACATATACAATAACATATTTGTATTCGTCCGGAAGCATATTAAGAAACTGTGACATCATTACAAATATGGCAATAGAAATGATTAAAAACGCTCCGCTCTGAAACAAAAGCGCTCTGAAACAAAAACCGCTGAGTATTGAGCTAAAATCATGTATTGTAGTGAGCGCTCATTTCGCTCAGCTCAGTGAATCGTTCAAATGAACTAGCTCATAGCTCAGTGACACAACTCTATCTGGCACTCAACCATGCATGGCATGTATATTGTTGTGCTATGTTAGTCAATTTGTTTTTTGACTGTATGAAACGGCAAAAATCATTTGGCAATGTTATAAATCTAGTGTCATCAACAGGCATTGCAGCATTCCCAATTTTCAGCAATTGCTTAGAGAACTTATCAGCAGATGGGTCATTCCATATATATAAATACTTTAAGCAAGCGTTAATTCTATCGGCAGCTGTCGATCTAGGAATCACGGGCAATGTTTGCCTAAAATCGCCTGACAATAAAATCAACGCACCACCAAACAATGAATGAATTTAAAAACGTATTGTATTTCAGTTTTTCAAAATAATAACTCAAATATTTCGAAATTATTGCAGTGTTCACTAAAATGGCTATAACTCATTAACCAACACACATACAAACTGAATGTGCATAAAAACCCTAGTACTGACGTCACCTTTCATATAAAGTTTGCAGAAACAAAATCGGTTCAGGCATTCCAGAGAACATCAATTACTAACACAATGCAATTTTTATATATATATATATATATATATATATATATATACATATATATATATATATATATATATATATATAACTTATATGTATGTATAAGTTAAATAATTAAAATTGTTTTATCTGGTGAGTTTGTATCAACTAAAAACTTTATCTTTCTCATATTTTAAAGTTACTTAAAACTACTTAATTTTTTACACCAATATAATCTCACAATCAGCGAAAGATTGCACTTAAAGTAAATACAAAAAATCATTCGATCGACTTTTATTTATTTCATCGATCATGTTAGGCGACAAAAAATTTGTAAACAAACCCTTTGTCGGATTTTAAAGTTCTTTATTTATAAGAAATATTTCATTTCAGCATTTATGCATGGATTGACAACGGCTGGTCAACAAAGTCGTTTATGCATATAACTCCCCCACCATTAGGATTCGAGTCCCTTCGAATGAGTTTACAATATTTTATCTTATATAAAGCATAACATAAAAGTAATAAAATAAACAATGTATAAAGTATATAAAAATTATGATTATTTTGTTTTTCTAGAATCATTTCTTTTATTCTACTTACATATATAAAATTAATTTCAAGCAATCTTTCACTTATGTTACTAGGTAGAACATTAAAATTGGGGATAACAATATTCAATTTACTTTTAAATCTTTAAATTTTAAATTCATCGATTTTAATTTCGCAATTTCCAAAATTTACAATATAATTTCCATTTAAAGGGTAAGAGAAATTACTAAATGAGTCATATAGGATACTTTTCACATTGACTAACAACAAGTTTCCAACCTCAATCTGTACTATTGATCCCTGCCTCATTAAAACCCTTTGGCATTCAGCATAACTATTTCTCAGGATATTATGTAAACATGATTTCACGACCCTCATTTTATGCAACACACTTTCTCCGTCCACAAAATATGTGACGTTCCCAACAGTCACCGTGTTCGTTACTTCTATGTTCAACTGCATAGAATCTCGATTCGGTATAGGCACTACTATTTCTCCCTATATTCTTTATCAATGAAATCGGGTATCAGCAAAATAAAAACAATGAAACTGCCATCCATGGACCCCATACTACTTCTCATATGCCTCAACTTTAGACTGTCAATCTCGAAGTGATCTATTTCGTCATTTGTTAGGAAAAATCTACTTGTCACTCCATATCTAGACATCATAATATTCTCCTGCACCTGGTCAATTTTATTTTTGACTTCATTAATAAAAAAAACGAAGTTATTGTACCTCGCAATTTTCATACTTTCATCGATCACACCTGTATATACCGCATTAAACCAATTCCTATTTTGTTTCACCACCAATCGGATATTCTGTAAGTAGCCCTGTATTTCAATATTTATTTTAACCTGCTTATTCAAATTGTCGATCATACTTTTCTGGTTAAAATCTATATTCTTTAAGTGATCTTCTATTCTCGATTTATCTTCATCATCCATATTCCCAAAGAGCCAGTTTATTGCTCTACCTCCTACGTTTATCAAAGCTCTTCTATTTTTTGTTCTAGTATGAATTCTTAGGGTCTGCAAAGAGTGCTCCAACTCTTAAATTTTTTTATTAAGATTAACAATCAACCTACCGTCGTTTATTTTAAAATTTTGAGATATACTTGTTTTCAATTTCTGAATGGTATCTCCCATGTCCCGTATATCGATTACATGGATCGACTCGGATAATCTATTTATAATATAAACAGGTTCACCCCGTAAAACTACATAACTCGCTTGGGTCTCAACATTTCCAATATGCACCGCAGAGTCACTGCATGCTGCTAACCAAAACAGCGGAAGTACCAGGACGATCAACATTTTTGCTACCTGAAAAAGTTTTTAGAGGTCTTTTAATATTTGCTAAATCCACTTTATTATTTATTATTAGAATTAAGCTTCAAAAATCTCTTAGCAGTCTTTTGCCTTTGGGTTTGAGGATTTTTAACGTACAGATCCCGATTATCATATCGAGGAACCTGTTTCCTTCTAGAATTAATTTTTTGTATAGCCCTCCTCTTTCTACTGTCCATATATTTGCTTACATTCTGGTAATCGATATCAGAACGGTTTATAAAATCCATAGGCCTCAGCCCAGTAGTCGAGTGAATAGTATTGTTATAAAAGCCCATCGCTCTAACTACCAACTCTTCCGTGTCAATATTTTCATTACTTCTTTTTAAAATTCTAATGTGCTCCAAAAGTGAAAGATGCATTCTTTCAATATCAGAATTTCCGGTGTGCGAATTTGGGGTAGTGAAATGCATACGTATGTTTTTTTCAGAACAAAACAATCTTATCAGAGCATTGCTAAACACGTTGTCCATTACTGGTAGCTCCGGCGTACCAAGAAAGGCGATTCTTTCCTCAATTTTCACCTTAATGGTGCACATGTTTTTTGTCTATAATTTTGTGTACTGAACCCATTTTAGTAAACCTATCAATTGCCGTCAGAAAATAGGTTCTGTGGACCTGAAACATATCCATATGAACTATTATATTAGGCTTAATAGGAGTTACATTATGGTTAAAGTTTTTATGATAGGGATTTCTATCATATTTGTTTTCATTACATACTCTACAAGAGTTTATATACCTGTTAATATATTTTATTGAATTCCTAATTTGCTCAAAAGTTTGCAAGATTCCCCTATGATTTCCGCCCCTGGGAATACCTTCTATAATTCTGCACGTTTCCTCTTCGCTAAGCACGTCAACGGCTAATTTTGTGCATCTAAGGAATCGCAGACTTCGTTCACCCCCAAACAATGATTCCAATTTTTCCTGAACTAGGAAGTATTAGTTATCAGGGAGTTCGGAGTATATTCCGACGCAACCTTTCTTCAGCGTTCTTCTAGGCAAATCGTTCAAGTAATGACCATTTTGTAGTTCATCTTCGCTGACATATATAATATTGTATTTTCCATACAAAATTTCGTGCTCTCGCGGTTTAGTTCGCAAAATTCTTATCTGCGTTCTATATTTATTAACGATAGAATCGCTTATGTGAAAATTAGTACTGCCACTGTCTTTCTGTCGACTATGTATCGTTGCAGAATCATCCGACATGGCAAACAAAGGCTTTTCATCACATTCTCTAAATTCTCCATTATCGGGTTCCAACCGACTAAGAAAGTCCGCAACATTATTCTCTCTTCCCTTTACATATTCTATTTCGAATTCGTATTCGGCGCGCATGATCGATCTTCCATCTGCTCAACCTGGAATTTGGTTCCCTCAGGGAAGTAAGCCATTTTAGAGGCTGGTGGTCAGTATAGACCAAGAACTTAGTCCCAAAGAGATAGGGACCAAAATACTTAGCCGCCCACACTATAGCCAAGAGTTCTCTCTCGATCATGCTATAGTTTTTCTCGTGGTCGTTTAAAGTTCTGCTTGGGTAACAAACGGGCTTACCTCCCTGACTAAGAACAGCTCCCAGTGCAACACTACTAGCATCGGTGGTGAGAACGAACCTTTTGTAAAAATCCGGATAAGACAGAACTGGAGGATTAATTATTATTATTCTCTTCAATTTCTCAAAGGGATCTATGAAGGAGGGATTGCCAATATCAATCTTAGCATCTTTCTTTAAATATTTTATCATGGGTGCCAAAATTAAAGAATAGTTCCTTACGAACTTTCTCTAATATCCAGTTAGACCCAAAAAGGATTTTATTTGCTTCACAGTACGTGGAATAGGCACCTTCTTTATTGCCTCAATTTTGGTTAAGCAAGGCCACAAACCACTACGCGTAACTATATGTCCCAGAAATTGAGCCTTCAAATTGTGTTTATTCAAAGCATTTGATTGTTTTACTTAAACCACTGAAATGCTCATTCAAGGAAGTTGAGAATACCAATATGTCATCCATATAAATGACTCAGATTTTATTTATGTATTCCCACAGGACATAGTTCATTAGTCTTTGAAAAGTGGCGGGCGCATTTTTAAAACCGAATGGCATTCTGATATACTCAAAATATCCCATTGGTGTCGAAAATGCTGTCCTTTCAATGTCCCTATCATCCATCTTTATCTCGTGGAAACCCTTTGCCAGGTCAATGGTAGAGAAGTATTGCGCCCTTACCAATTTGTCAAAGAGAGAGTCTATATTAGGCATTGGAAATCCATAATCTACCGTGATATTATTCAGATTTCGATAGTCAATGATTATACGCCATTTTCTTTTGCTCTCATTGTCGAGCTTTTTGGGCACTATCCATAAGGGAGAGTTATAAGGTGATTTACTCGGCCTTATTATTCCCTGGATAAGCATATCTCTTATCTGATTCCTAATCTCTGTTTCATGTACCTTTGGGTATCGATAACTTTTCGAATACACTGGTTTATCCGATGTCTTTATTACACTATGCTTTACCGCATTAGTAGTAGTCAACCTTTGACCCTCGTGGTAAAAGGTATTCCTATTTCTAAACAAGAACTTCCTCAAATTCTCACTCTCTTCCTTATTAAGATGGCTGGGCAACTCCATGTTACAAAATTCTATATTCTGTACCTCCAATGCTTCAATTCTGTCATAGCCAATATCGGCTGCACGGGGATAAAGAAGCACCTCCTCATTATTGACCAAAAGCCTCATATTAGCAGGATCAATTACAATGTCCATTGGCATCAAAACACTATTGCCAAGTATACAATCGAAGGCCTTATCCCCCAAGTCGATCAACTTGAGAGACATTGTCTCATTCTTCAAATTAAATTCTAAAGGAACCCCAACTATTACTTCTTCACCAACCATTATATTTCCAGTCAATGTTTTTAACTGAATAACTTTACTCAACTATGTTTTTGTAGATAACCCAACAAATACCTTATAATTGCCTAAAGATGTAGCTGCTCCACAATCTATCAGGCATTTTACTCTTATGTTATTTATTGTCAACAAAGCTATTGGTAATTGGGATCCGGGGCTGGTGTGCGAAAATTTTCACACATCCTTATATTCTCTAATTCCATAGGTTCAGGAGTATTATTTCTAAGTTGACCCGAATCATTCAGATAATTATTTCTAAATTGGCCCGAATTATTCCGAAAGACGTTACCTCTATTACCATTATCATTAAATCTATATCTATTTGGATTATTTCCCTGAGTGTTCATATTGTTATTTCTAAAATTAGCATCAAACTGGTTAAAATTCCGACGCCAATTTTGTCTGTTATTACCTATATTTTGGTTATATCTATTATCTCTTCTATCCGATTGATTAAAATTCCGTGGTTCGTTATTATAATTCCGATTCCCATTTCTCCGAATATGTACATCTATTATAAGATTATTCTCAATAAAATAAGAATACGCTCCACTAAAAGTGGTTATATTGTTCTGAATCAATAGGGTCTTAATACTTAGAGCTAAAAAGTTTAAATATATATCAAATATGATGCGTTCGTTTATATTAGGGGAGAACAATGCGTTGTTCTCCGGATTGAGGTTGTACTTAGTATTTGTGAGAGTTAAGATCTCACCCAATATATGATGAAGCTCTTCAATAGTGAAAGCATTGACATGCATGGCATCATTTCGTAGACTGAGAAAAGAGATTCAATTGCAAGCGATTTGCTAGAACCGACATAATTGTTGGTTTATTTTCTTCTGAAACTAGTGACAGAACAGTATTTACGTCCCGTAAAAAATTTATTAATGTATACTCAGAAGTACCGCAAAATGTTGGTAAACTCCTAGCCTCACGTAAGGCTTCTGCCAATGATAAAGACATTGTAAAAATTTTTTTTTTCAGATAAAAGGTTTTAAATATTTATTAGTAATTTGTGTCCTCTCTTTTCTGTGTAAAAGTCGTCGTTTTTATAGTTACTTTCCGTTAAACACTTTTAGTAGTAAATGTTTTTATCTTTGATGTTTAAAATTAGTTGCCTTAAACAATTAATTGTATATATTAAAATGTACACACTTTTTTTTAAGTACTTTTTCCCAAATATATAGAAGAAATTTCAGTTTTAAACATATTCTTATTTTCTTCATTTTCTATTACAATTAATTATTGATTTGTAAATATTTTTATGTATATGTAAATCTACAAAACAAAAAATTTCTTTTACGAAAATATGTAATAATTCGATTTTATTTTTCATACTGTATTTAAATGCTATTGTGTGATTTTATCATTTTTAATTGATATACATATATATATATATATATATATATATATATATATATATATAGATATATATATATATATATATATATATATATATATACTTATTCAGATCTCAGATTGCTGGGTGTTTGCTTTTGTTGTTTCACTGCTTACGATGCCATTCACTTTTTTCTGCTTCCAGTGTTCAATCTTAAATGTAGCACCTTAAACGTTCCACTCGGTTTTAAGTTTCTTCTTGTTGAATTTGTTTTCTCATCCAAGATTGCTCTTTTTTTTTGATAATCTTCAATTCGGTTTCCAATTTTACAATTTGTGTTTATTTTGTTTTTATGTATATAAGTTATTTTCTTGCTGGGATTTTTATTTGTTGTTTGTTTTTTTTTCGTGGTTGTATATTTAAATATATTTCTTAATGTTTTAATAATTAGTAATTATGAATTATAATTTATTAAGGTTGTTTTTAACTTGTTTTAATATTTCGCTTGTTGTGATGTACATTTTAATTCGTTGCAAATAAAAACGGGTTTGTTTTCAATAAAAAGCAATTTTTTTCTTGAATACATAAATTGTGTTTTATTTTCTTTTAGAAAATCTTAAACTATAAAGTTAACAGCAATTAAAACTTTTTCTTAACCCGAAAAGGCATTGAAATGCCTAGTATCGAAATATTTAATTTTTTAAAGGATTCTCGGGTATCCTACCGACTGCGCCAGTTAAATAATTAAGACTGTTTTATTTGGTGAGTTTGTATCAACTAAAAACTTTATTTTTCTCATATCTTAAAGTTACTTAAAACTACTTAATTGTTTACACCAATACAATCGGACAATCAGCGAAAGATGCTGATTGTGCAATCTTAAAGTGAAGACAAAAAATCATTCGATCGACTTTTATTTATTTTATCGATCATGGTGATCGACAAAGAATTTGTAAACAAACCCTTTGTCGGTTTTTAAAGTTCTTTATTTAAAAGAAATACTCCATGTCAGCATTTATGCATGGATTGACAACGGCTGGTCAACAAAGTCGTTTGTGCATATAACTTATACAAACACATGCAAATATATGTACATATATAATACATACACATCCTCACACATATACATGTATATACACCTACATGCACATAGGCAATAATTCTAACAGTTAGTATAAGTTAATATATAATAACAATAATACAATAAATTCTAGTGATAATTTAAATAATAGTTAATATTAACAATTATATTATGTAAATCTACAGTTCTTACTAACTAAATGTCTATAATTCTGTGCTAATTTTAATGTATCTATTTTAAAATTTATTCTGTGTGATGAAGGTACGTTTATTATTTCTAACATTAATCGACGTTTATAGGTATTTGCTGTATTTAATATTGAAACATTTTCAAAATCTGGAAAATGATATGTTTTAGAACAATGGGAAGATAAAGCTGTTTTTTGAGAATTTATATCCCTATATTTTTTATCTGATTTGTGACCTGCTATCCTAGTCTTTAATTTATTCTGGGTCGTACCTATGCACACTTTATTACAATTCTCTATATCATTACCCTTGCATGGTATTTTATATACTAAATTTGATCTATCCCATTTTTTAATTTTATTTTTATTTTTACTAAATAGTCTGTTTAATGTATTATACGTTCTATGAGCTATTCTATATTTATCTGTATCGTAAATTTTAGATTTTGTCAACATTTCTGATATTCCTGGTATGTATATTAAAGATTTAAATAATTTTTGTTCTGTATTACTATTAGTATATTCTGTTCTTCTATTTCTGTATTGTGATATTAATTTATTTATTATATGATTAGGAAAATTTTTATTTTCTAATATATTTATAACTTTCTTTTTATTGCTATAGTGAAATTGTTTTTCACTAATATTTAGAACCCTTTCTATAAAATTTTTAGCTGTGTTTATAATAATATGTCTACTATGTTTTGAATAGTAATTAATCATTCTTCCCGAAGCAGTAGGTTTCTGGAACCAATCTATTATTAATTTATTACCTTTCCTAATAACTAAAGTATCTAAATAAGGAAGTTTCGAGTCCTTTTCCTTTCCAGCTGTAAATTTAATGTTCGAATTAAAATCATTCAATGCTGATAACATATTATCTATCTCACATGTATGAATAACGCAAAATAAATCATCTACATATTTTGTCACTATTTTAGGTTTTATATTAAGTTTTTGAACTAATTTGTCTAATAATTCCTCCATTACTATATCTGCTATTATTGGAGATGCTGGTGATCCCATAGGAAGACCCTTTTGTTGCATATATATTGCTATTATATAGAAAATACCTATTATCTGTTATACAAAATTTTTTAAAACCCAAAAAACAAAGATTTTTCGTTCCTTGTATACCTTGCTATCATATTCCCAAAGAGCCAGCTTATTGCTCTACCTCCTACGTTTATCAAAGCTCTTCTCTTTCTTGAGAATTAGAGTTGTGCTCTTTAGCTCAGTGAGCTGAGCGCTCATTTTAGCTCAGCTCAGTTTACTGAGCTAATTCATTGAATAGCTCAGTGATAACGAAACACATAAGCCACAGAGTATGCATACCCAGAATACCCAAAAGTGAATATATATATATATATATATATATATATATATTGTTTAGACATGACACCGCAACATATACAATAACATATTTGTATTCGTCCGGAAGCATATTAAGAAACTGTGACATCATTACAAATATGGCATTAGAAATGAATAAAAACGATAAGCTCTGAAACAAAAGCGCTCTGAAACAAAAACCGCTGAGTACTGAGCTGAAATCATGTATTGTAGTGAGCGCTCATTTCGCTCAGCTCACTGAATCGTTCAAATGAACTAGCTCATAGCTCAGTGACACAACTCTATCTGGCACTCAACCATGCATGGCATGTATATTGTTGTGCTATGTTAGTGAAACACATTCAATCAATTTGTTTTTCAATGTTATCAATCCAGTGTCCTCAACAGGCATTGCAGCATTCCCAATTTTCAGCAATTGCTTAGAGAACTTATCAGCAGATGGGTCATTCCATATATATAAATACTTTAAGCAAGCGTTAATTCCATCGGCAGCTGTCGATCTAGGAATCACGGGCAATGTTTGCCTAAAATCGCCTGACAATAAAATCAACGCACCACCAAACAACTCTGAGTTATCTTGGAGATCTTTCATTTATCTTTCCAAAGCTTCAACAGATTTCTTATTCGCGTACTCATGCATATGACGTGGGCTGTGAATAATGTATTTAAATATTTAAGTTTTTAGTGATGTATTTAGGTGTAATCTATTTCATAGATCCCCGAAGTTGTGATTTAGAATACCTAAGTATATAAATTGAATTAATGGTTTGGCTAAAATTGAATTGTAATGAATTCAAAAACGTATTGTATTTCAGTTTTTCAAAATAATAACTCAAATATTTCGAAATGATTGCAGTGTTCACTAAGATGGCTATAACTCATTAACCAACACACATACAAACCGTATGTAAATAAAAACACCTTGGTATTGACGTCACCTTTCATATAAACTTTGCAGAAAAAATCGGTTCAGGCATTCCAGAGAACATCAATTACTAACACAATGCAACTTATTTATATATATATAGAATTATCTATATACCTACATACATATAAATTTAATAGTTAAGATTGTTTTATCTGGTGAGTTTCTATCAACTAAAAACTTTATCTTTCTCATATCTTAAAGTTACTTAAAACTACTTAATTGTTTACACCAATACAATCTCACAATCAGCGAAAGATTGCACTTAAAGTAAATACAAAAAATCATTCGATCGACTTTTATTTATTTCATCGATCATGTTGGACGACAAAAAATTTGTAAACAAATCCTTTGTCGGTTTTTAAAGTTCTTTATTTAAAAGAAATATTTCATGTCAGAATTTATGCATGGATTGACAACGGCTGGTCAACAAAGTCGTTTGTGCATATAACTCCCCCACCATTAGGATTCGAGTCCCTACGAATGAGTTTAAAATTTTTTATCTTATATAAAGCATAACATAAAACTAATAAAATAAACAACGTATAAAGTATATAAAAATTGTAATTATTTCGTTTTTCTAGAATCATTTCTTTTATTCTACTTACATATATAAAATTAATTTCAAGCAATCTTTCACTTATGTTACTAGGTAGAACATTAAAATTGGGGATAACAATATTCAATTTACTTTTAAATCTTTAAATTTTAAATTCATCGATTTTAATTTCGCAATTTCCAAAATTTACAATATAATTTCCATTTAAAGGGTAAGAGAAATTACTAAATGAGTCATATAGGATACTTTTCACATTGACTAACAACAAGTTTCCAACCTCAATCTGTACTATTGATCCCTGCCTCATTAAAACCCTTTGGCATTCAGCATAACTATTTCTCAGGATATTAAGTAAACATGATTTCACGACCCTCATTTTATGCAACACACTTTCTCCGTCCACAAAATATGTGACGTTCCCAACAGTCACCGTGTTCGTTACTTCTATGTTCAACTGCATGGAATCTCGATTCGGTATAGGCACTACTATTTCTCCCTATATTCTTTATCAATGAAATCGGGTATCAGTAAAATAAAAACAATGGAACTGCCATCCATGGACCCCATACTACTTCTCATATGCCTCAACTTTAGACTGTCAATCTCGAAGTGATCTATTTCGTCATTTGTTAGGAAAAATCTACTTGTCACTCCATATCTAGACATCATAATATTCTCCTGCACCTGGTCAATTTTATTTTTGACTTCATTAATAAAAAAAACGAAGTTATTGTACCTCGCAATTTTCATACTTTCATCGATCACACCTGTATATACCGCATTAAACCAATTCCTATTTTGTTTCACCACCAATCGGATATTCTGTAAGTAGCCCTGTATTTCAATATTTATTTTAACCTGCTTATTCAAATTGTCGATCATACTTTTCTGGTTAAAATCTATATTCTTTAAGTGATCTTCTATTCTCGATTTATCTTCATCATCCATATTCCCAAAGAGCCAGTTTATTGCTCTACCTCCTACGTTTATCAAAGCTCTTCTATTTTTTGTTCTAGTATGAATTCTTAGGGTCTGCAAAGAGTGATCCAAATCTTAAATTTTTTTATTAAGATTAACAATCAACCTACCGTCGTTTATTTTAAAATTTTGAGATATACTTGTTTTCAATTTCTGAATGGTATCTCCCATGTCCCGTATATCGATTACATGGATCGACTCGGAGAATCTATTTATAATATAAACAGGTTCACCCTGTAAAACTACATAACCCGCATGGGTCTCAACATTTCCAATATGCACCGCGGAGTCACTGCATGCTGCTAACCAAAACAGCGGAAGTACCAGAACGATCAACATTTTTGCTACCTGAAAAAGTTTTTAGAGGTCTTTTAATATTTGCTAAATCCACTTTATTAGGATTATTAGAATTAAGCTTCAAAAATCTCTTAGCAGTCTTTTGCCTTTGGGCTTGAGGATTTTTAACGTACAGATCCCGATTATCATATCGAGGAACCTGTTTCCTTCTAGAATTTATTTTTTGTATAGCCCTCCTCTTCCTACTATCCATATATTTGCTTACATTCTGGTAATCGATATCAGAACGGTTTATAAAATCCATAGGCCTCAGCCCAGCAGTCGAGTGAATAGTATTGTTATAAAAGCCCATCGCTCTAACTACCAACTCTTCCGTGTCAATATTTTCATTACTTCTTTTTAAAATTCTAGTGTGCTCCAAAAGTGAAAGATGCATTCTTTCAATATCAGAATTTCCGGTGTGCGAATTTGGGGTAGTGAAATGCATACGTATGTTTTTTTCAGAACAAAACAATCTTATCAGAACATTGTTAAACTCGTTGTCCATTACTAGTAGCTCCGGCGTACCAAGAAAGGCGATTCTTTCCTCTATTTTTACCTTAATGGTGCACATGTTTTTGTCTATAATTTTGTGTACTGAACCCATTTTAGTAAACCTATCAATTGCCGTCAGAAAATAGGTTCTGTGGACCTGAAACATATCCATATGAACTATTATATTAGGCTTAATAGGAGTTACATTATGGTTAAAGTTTTTATGATAGGGATTTCTATCATATTTGTTTTCATTACATACTCTACAAGAGTTTATATACCTGTTAATATATTTTATTGAATTCCTAATTTGCTCAAAATTTTCCAAGATTCCCCTATGATTTCCGCCCCTGGGAATACCTTCTATAATTCTGCACGTTTCCTCTTCGCTAAGCACGTCAACGGCTAATTTTGTGCATCTAACGAATCGCAGACTTCGTTCACCCCCAAACAGTGATTCCAATTTTTCCTGAACTAGGAAGTATAAGTTATCAGGGAGCTCGGAGTATATTCCGACGCAACCTTTCTTCAGCGTTCTTCTAGGCAAATCGTTCAAGTAATGACCATTTTGTAGTTCATCTTCGCTGACATATATAATATTGTATTTTCCATACAAAATTTCGTGCTCTCGCGGTTTAGTTCGCAAAATTCTTATCTGCGTTCTATATTTATTAACGATAGAATCGCTTATGTGAAAATTAGTACTGCCACTGTCTTTCTGTCGACTATGTATCGTTGCAGAATCATCCGACATGGCAAACAAAGGCTTTTCATCACATTCTCTACATTCTCCATTATCGGGTTCCAACCGACTAAGAAAGTCCGCAACATTATTCTCTCTTCCCTTTACATATTTTATTTCGAAGTCGTATTCGGCGCGCATGATCGATCTTCCATCTGCTCAACCTGGAATTTGGTTCCCTCAGGGAACTAAGCCATTTTAGAGGCTGGTGGTCAGTATAGACCAAGAACTTAGTCCCAAAGAGATAGGGACGAAAATACTTAGCCGCCCACACTATAGCCAAGAGTTCTCTCTCGATCATGCTATAGTTTTTCTCGTAGTCGTTTAAAGTTCTGCTTGGGTAACAAACGGGCTTACCTCCCTGACTAAGAACAGCTCCCAGTGCAACACTACTAGCATCGGTGGTGAGAACGAACCTTTTATAAAAATCCGGATAAGACAGAACTGGAGGATTAATTATTATTATTCTCTTCAATTTCTCAAAGGGATCTATGAAGGAGGGATTGCCAATATCAATCTTAGCATCTTTCTTTAAATATTTTATCATGGGCGCCAAAATTAAAGAATAGTTCTTTACGAACTTTCTCTAATATCCAGTTAGACCCAAAAAGGATTTTATTTGCTTCACAGTACGTGGAATAGGCACCTTCTTTATTGCCTCAATTTTGGTTAGGCAAGGCCACAAACCACTAGGCGTAACTATATGTCCCAGAAATTGAGTCTGTCTAGCCAGAAAACTACATTTATTCATTTGAACCTTCAAATTGTGTTTATTCAAAGCATTTGATTGTTTTACTTAAACCACTGAAATGCTCATTCAAGGAAGTTGAGAATACCAATATGTCATCCATATAAATGACTCAGATTTTATTTATGTATTCCCACAGGACATAGTTCATTAGTCTTTGAAAAGTGGCGGGCGCATTTTTAAAACCGAATGGCATTCTGATATACTCAAAATGTCCCATTGGTGTCGAAAATGCTGTCCTTTCAATGTCCCTATCATCCATCTTTATCTCGTGGAAACCCTTTGCCAGGTCAATGGTAGAGAAGTATTGCGCCCTTACCAATTTGTCAAAGAGAGAGTCTATATTAGGCATTGGAAATCCATAATCTACCGTGATATTATTCAGATTTCGATAGTCAATGACTATACGCCATTTTCTTTTGCTCTCATTGTCGAGCTTTTTGGGTACTATCCATAAGGGAGAGTTATAAGGTGATTTACTCGGCCTTATTATTCCCTGGATAAGCATATCTCTTATCTGATTCCTAATCTCTATTTCATGTACCTTTGGGTATCGATAACTTTTCGAATACACTGGTTTATCCGATGTCTTTATTACACTATGCTTTACCGCATTAGTAGTAGTCAACCTTTGACCCTCGTGGTAAAAGGTATTCCTATTTCTAAACAAGAACTTCCTCAAATTCTCACTCTCTTCCTTATTAAGATGGCTGGGCAACTCCATGTTACAAAATTCTATATTCTGTACCTCCAATGCTTCAATTCTGTCATAGCCAATATCGGCTGCACGGGGATAAAGAAGCACCTCCTCATTATTGACCAAAAGCCTCATATTAGCAGGATCAATTACAATGTCCATTGGCATCAAAACACTATTGCCAAGTATACAATCGAAGGCCTTATCCCCCAAGTCGATCATCTTGAGAGACATTGTCTCATTCTTCAAATTAAATTCTAAAGGAACCCCAACTATTACTTCTTCACCAACCATTATATTTCCAGTCAATGTTTTTAACTGAATAACTTTACTCAACTATGTTTTTGTAGATAACCCAACAAATACCTTATAATTGCCTAAAGATGTAGCTGCTCCACAATCTATCAGGCATTTTACTCTTATGTTATTTATTGTCAACAAAGCTATTGGTAATTGGGATCCGGGGCTGGTGTGCGAAAATTTTCACACATCCTTATATTCTCTAATTCCATAGGTTCAGGAGTATTATTTCTAAGTTGACCCGAATCATTCAGATAATTATTTCTAAATTGGCCCGAATTATTCCGAAAGACGTTACCTCTATTACCATTATCATTAAATCTATATCTATTTGGATTATTTCCCTGAGTGTTCATATTGTTATTTCTAAAATTAGCATCAAACTGGTTAAAATTCCGACGCCAATTTTGTCTGTTATTACCTATATTTTGGTTATATCTATTATCTCTTCTATCCGATTGATTAAAATTCCGTGGTTCGTTATTATAATTCCGATTCCCATTTCTCCGAATATGTACATCTATTATAAGATTATTCTCAATAAAATAAGAATACGCTCCACTAAAAGTGGTTATATTGTTCTGAATCAATAGGGTCTTAATACTTAGAGCTAAAAAGTTTAAATATATATCAAATATGATGCGTTCGTTTATATTAGGGGAGAACAATGCGTTGTTCTCCGGATTGAGGTTGTACTTAGTATTCATGAGAGTTAAGATCTCACCCAATTTATGATGAAGCTCTTCAATGGTGAAAGCATTGACATGCATGGCATCATTTCGTAGACTGAGAAAAGAGATTCAATTGCAAGCGATTTGCTAGAACCGACCTAATTGTTGGTTTATTTTCTTCTGAAACTAGTGACAGAACAGTATTTACGTCCCGTAAAAAATTTATTAATGTATACTCAGAAGTACCGCAAAATGTTGGTAAACTCCTAGCCTCACGTAAGGCTTCTGCCAATGATAAAGACATTGTAAAAATTTTTTTTTTTCAGATAAAAGGTTTTAAATATTTATTAGTAATTTGCGTCCTCTTTTTTCTGTGTAAAAGTCGTCGTTTTTATAGTTACTTTCCGTTAAACACTTTTAGTAGTAAATGTTTTTATCTTTGATGTTTAAAATTAGTTGCCTTAAACAATTAATTGTATATATTAAAATGTACACACTTTTTTTAAGTACTTTTTCCCAAATATATAGAAGAAATTTCAGTTTTAAACATATTCTTATTTTCTTCATTTTCTATTACAATTAATTATTGATTTGTAAATATTTTTATGTATATGTAAATCTACAAAACAAAAAATTTCTTTTACGAAAATATGTAATAATTCGATTTTATTTTTCATACTGTATTTAAATGCTATTGTGTGATTTTATCATTTTTAATTGATATATATATATATATATATATATATATATATATAGATATATATATATATATATATATATATATATACTTATTCAGATCTCAGATTGCTGGGTGTTTGCTTTTGTTGTTTCACTGCTTACGATGCCATTCACTTTTTTCTGCTTCCAGTGTTCAATCTTGAAATGTAGCACCTTAAACGTTCCACTCGGTTTTTTTTAAGTTTCTTCTTGTTGAATTTGTTTTCTCATCCAAGATTGCTCTTTTTTTTTGATAATCTTCAATTCGGTTTCCAATTTTACAATTTGTGTTTATTTTGTTTTTATGTATATAAGTTATTTTCTTGCTGGGATTTTTATTTGTTGTTTGTTTTTTTTCGTGGTTGTATATTTAAATATATTTCTTAATGTTTTAATAATTAGTAACTAAGGTTGTTTTTAACTTGTTTTAATATTTCGCTTGTTGTGATGTACATTTTAATTCGTTGCAAACAAAAACGGTTTTGTTTTCAATAAAAAGCAATTTTTTTCTTGAATACATAAATTGTGTTTTATTTTCTTTTAGAAAATCTTAAACTATAAAGTTCAACGGTAATTAAAACTTTTTCTTAACCCGAAAAGGCATTAAAATGCCTAGTATCGAAATATTTAATTTTTAAAGGATACTCGGGTATCCTACCGACTGCGCCAGTTAAATAATTAAGACTGTTTTATTTGGTGAGTTTGTATCAACTAAAAACTTTATTTTTCTCATATCTTAAAGTTACTTAAAACTACTTAATTGTTTACGCCAATACAATCGCACAATCAGCGAAAGATGCTGATTGTGCAATCTTAAAGAGAAGACAAAAAATCGTTCGATCGACTTTTATTTATTTTATCGATCATGGTGGTCGACAAAGAATTTGTAAACAAACCCTTTGTCGGTTTTTAAAGTTCTTTATTTAAAAGAAATACTCCATGTCAGCATTTATGCATGGATTGACAACGGCTGGTCAACAAAGTCGTTTGTGCATATACCTTATACAAACACATGCAAATATATGTACATATATAATACATACACATCCTCACACATATACATGTATATACACCTACATGCACATAGGCAATAATTCTAACAGTTAGTATAAGTTAATATATAATAACAATAATACAATAAATTATCACTAGCAAATAATAGTTAATATTAACAATTATATTATGTAAATCTACAGTTCTTACTAACTAAATGTCTATAATTCTGTGCTAATTTTACTGTATCTATTTTAAAATTTATTCTGTGTGATGAAGGTACGTTTATTATTTCTAACATTAATCGACGTTTATAGGTATTTTCTGTATTTAATATTGAAACATTTTCAAAATCTGGAAAATGATATGTTTTAGAACAATGGGAAGATAAAGCTGTTTTTTGTGAATTTATATCCCTATATTTTTTATCTGATTTGTGACCTGCTATCCTAGTCTTTAATTTATTCTTGGTCGTACCTATGCACACTTTATTACAATTCTCTATATCATTACCCTTGCATGGTATTTTATATACTAAATTTGATCTATCCCATTTTTTAATTTTATTTTTATTTTTATTAAATAGTCTGTTTAATGTATTATACGTTCTATGAGCTATTCTATATATCTGTATCGTAAATTTTAGATTTTGTCAACATTTCTGATATTCCTGGTATGTATATTAAAGATTTAAATAATTTTTGTTCTGTATTACTATTAGTATATTCTGTTCTTCTATTTCTGTATTGTGATATTAATTTATTTATTATATGATTAGGAAAATTTTTATTTTCTAATATATTTATAACTTTCTTTTTATTGCTATAGTGAAATTGTTTTTCACTAATATTTAGAACCCTTTCTATAAAATTTTTAGCTGTGTTTATAATAATATGTCTACTATGTTTTGAATAGTAATTAATCATTCTTCCCGAAGCAGTAGGTTTCTGGAACCAATCTATTATTAATTTATTACCTTTCCTAATAACTAAAGTATCTAAATAAGGAAGTTTCGAGTCCTTTTCCTTTCCAGCTGTAAATTTAATGTTCGAATTAAAATCATTCAATGCTGATAACATATTATCTATCTCACATGTATGAATAACGCAAAATAAATCATCTACATATTTTGTCACTATTTTAGGTTTTATATTAAGTTTTTGAACTAATTTGTCTAATAATTCCTCCATTACTATATCTGCTATTATTGGAGATGCTGGTGATCCCATAGGAAGACCCTTTTGTTGCATATATATTGCTATTATATAGAAAATACCTATTATCTGTTATACAAAATTTTTTAAAACCCAAAAAACAAAGATTTTTCGTTCCTTGTATACCTTGCTATCATATTCCCAAAGAGCCAGCTTATTGCTCTACCTCCTACGTTTATCAAAGCTCTTCTCTTTCTTGAGAATTAGAGTTGTGCTCTTTAGCTCAGTGAGCTGAGCGCTCATTTTAGCTCAGCTCAGTTTACTGAGCTAATTCATTGAATAGCTCAGTGATAACGAAACACATAAGCCACAGAGTATGCATACCCAGAATACCCAAAAGTGAATATATATATATATATATATATATATATATATATATTGTTTAGACATGACACCGCAACATATACAATAACATATTTGTACTCGTCCGGAAGCATATTAAGAACTGTGACATCACTACAAATATGGCAACAGAAATGATTAAAAACGATCAGCTCTGAAACAAAAGCGCTCTGAAACAAAAACCGCTGAGTACTGAGCTGAAATCATGTATTGTAGTGAGCGCTCATTTCGCTCAGCTCAGTGAATCGTTCAAATGAACTAGCTCATAGCTCAGTGACACAACTCTATCTGGCACTCAACCATGCATGGCATGTATATTGTTGTGCTATGTTAGTCAATTTGTTTTTTGACTGTATGAAACGGCAAAAATCATTTGGCAATGTTATAAATCTAGTGTCATCAACAGGCATTGCAGCATTCCCAATTTTCAGCAATTGCTTAGAGAACTTATCAGCAGATGGGTCATTCCATATATATAAATAATTTAAGCAAGCGTTAATTCTATCGGCAGCTGTCGATCTAGGAATCACGGGCAATGTTTGCCTAAAATCGCCTGACAATAAAATCAACGCACCACCAAACAATGAATGAATTTAAAAACGTATTGTATTTCAGTTTTTCAAAATAACAACTCAAATATTTCGAAATTATTGCAGTGTTCACTAAAATGGCTATAACTCATTAACCAACACACATACAAACTGTATGTGCATAAAAACCTTGGTATTGACGTCACCTTTCATATAAAGTTTGCAGAAACAAAATCGGTTCAGGCATTCCAGAGAACATCAATTACTAACACAATGCAATTTATATATATATATATATATATATATATATATATATACATATATATATATATATATATATATATATATATATATATATAACTTATATGTATGTATAAGTTAAATAATTAAAATTGTTTTATCTGGTGAGTTTGTATCAACTAAAAACTTTATCTTTCTCATATTTTAAAGTTACTTAAAACTACTTAATTTTTTACACCAATATAATCTCACAATCAGCGAAAGATTGCACTTAAAGTAAATACAAAAAATCATTCGATCAACTTTTATTTATTTCATCGATCATGTTAGGCGACAAAAAATTTGTAAACAAACCCTTTGTCGGATTTTAAAGTTCTTTATTTATAAGAAATATTTCATGTCAGCATTTATGCATGGATTGACAACGGCTGGTCAACAAAGTCGTTTATGCATATAACTCCCCCACCATTAGGATTCGAGTCCCTTCGAATGAGTTTACAATATTTTATCTTATATAAAGCATAACATAAAAGTAATAAAATAAACAATGTATAAAGTATATAAAAATTATGATTATTTTGTTTTTCTAGAATCATTTCTTTTATTCTACTTACATATATAAAATTAATTGCAAGCAATCTTTCACTTATGTTACTAGGTAGAACATTAAAATTGGGGATAACAATATTCAATTTACTTTTAAATCTTTAAATTTTAAATTCATCGATTTTAATTTCGCAATTTCCAAAATTTACAATATAATTTCCATTTAAAGGGTAAGAGAAATTACTAAATGAGTCATATAGGATACTTTTCACATTGACTAACAACAAGTTTCCAACCTCAATCTGTACTATTGATCCCTGCCTCATTAAAACCCTTTGGCATTCAGCATAACTATTTCTCAGGATATTATGTAAACATGATTTCACGACCCTCATTTTATGCAACACACTTTCTCCGTCCACAAAATATGTGACGTTCCCAACAGTCACCGTGTTCGTTACTTCTATGTTCAACTGCATAGAATCTCGATTCGGTATAGGCACTACTATTTCTCCCTATATTCTTTATCAATGAAATCGGGTATCAGCAAAATAAAAACAATGGAACTGCCATCCATGGACCCCATACTACTTCTCATATGCCTCAACTTTAGACTGTCAATCTCGAAGTGATCTATTTCGTCATTTGTTAGGAAAAATCTACTTGTCACTCCATATCTAGACATCATAATATTCTCCTGCACCTGGTCAATTTTATTTTTGACTTCATTAATAAAAAAACGAAGTTATTGTACCTCGCAATTTTCATACTTTCATCGATCACACCTGTATATACCGCATTAAACCAATTCCTATTTTGTTTCACCACCAATCGGATATTCTGTAAGTAGCCCTGCATTTCAATATTTATTTTAACCTGCTTATTCAAATTGTCGATCATACTTTTCTGGTTAAAATCTATATTCTTTAAGTGATCTTCTATTCTCGATTTATCTTCATCATCCATATTCCCAAAGAGCCAGTTTATTGCTCTACCTCCTACGTTTATCAAAGCTCTTCTATTTTTTGTTCTAGTATGAATTCTTAGGGTCTGCAAAGAGTGCTCTAACTCTTAAATTTTTTTATTAAGATTAACAATCAACCTACCGTCGTTTATTTTAAAATTTTGAGATATACTTGTTTTCAATTTCTAAATGGTATCTCCCATGTCCCGTATATCGATTACATGGATCCACTCGGAGAATCTATTTATAATATCAACAGGTTCACCCTGTATAACTACATAACCCGCATGGGTCTCAACATTTCCAATATGCACCGCGGAGTCACTGCATGCTGCTAACCAAAACAGCGGAAGTACCAGAACGATCAACATTTTTGCTACCTGAAAAAGTTTTTAGAGGTCTTTTAATATTTGCTAAATCCACTTTATTAGGATTATTAGAATTAAGCTTCAAAAATCTCTTAGCAGTCTTTTGCCTTTGGGCTTGAGGATTTTTAACGTACAGATCCCGATTATCATATCGAGGAACCTGTTTCCTTCTAGAATTTATTTTTTGTATAGCCCTCCTCTTCCTACTATCCATATATTTGCTTACATTCTGGTAATCGATATCAGAACGGTTTATAAAATCCATAGGCCTCAGCCCAGTAGTCGAGTGAATAGTATTGTTATAAAAGCCCATCGCTCTAACTACCAACTCTTCCGTGTCAATATTTTCATTACTTCTTTTTAAAATTCTAATGTGCTCCAAAAGTGAAAGATGCATTCTTTCAATATCAGAATTTCCGGTGTGCGAATTTGGGGTAGTGAAATGCATACGTATGTTTTTTTCAGAACAAAACAATCTTATCAGAACATTGTTAAACTCGTTGTCCATTACTAGTAGCTCCGGCGTACCAAGAAAGGCGATTCTTTCCTCTATTTTTACCTTAATGGTGCACATGTTTTTGTCTATAATTTTGTGTACTGAACCCATTTTAGTAAACCTATCAATTGCCGTCAGAAAATAGGTTCTGTGGACCTGAAACATATCCATATGAACTATTATATTAGGCTTAATAGGAGTTACATTATGGTTAAAGTTTTTATGATAGGGATTTCTATCATATTTGTTTTCATTACATACTCTACAAGAGTTTATATACCTGTTAATATATTTTATTGAATTCCTAATTTGCTCAAAATTTTCCAAGATTCCCCTATGATTTCCGCCCCTGGGAATACCTTCTATAATTCTGCACGTTTCCTCTTCGCTAAGCACGTCAACGGCTAATTTTGTGCATCTAACGAATCGCAGACTTCGTTCACCCCCAAACAGTGATTCCAATTTTTCCTGAACTAGGAAGTATAAGTTATCAGGGAGCTCGGAGTATATTCCGACGCAACCTTTCTTCAGCGTTCTTCTAGGCAAATCGTTCAAGTAATGACCATTTTGTAGTTCATCTTCGCTGACATATATAATTTTGTATTTTCCATACAAAATTTCGTGCTCTCGCGGTTTAGTTCGCAAAATTCTTATCTGCGTTCTATATTTATTAACGATAGAATCGCTTATTTGAAAATTAGTACTGCCACTGTTTTTCTGTCGACTATGTATCGTTGCAGAATCATCCAACATGGCAAACAAAGGCTTTTCATCACATTCTCTAAATTCTCCATTATCGGGTTCCAACCGACTAAGAAAGTCCGCAACATTATTCTCTCTTCCCTTTACATATTCTATTTCGAATTCAAACTCGGCGCGCATGATCTTCCATCTGCTCAACCTGGAATTTGGTTCCCTCAGGGAAGCAAGCCATTTTAGAGGCTGGTGGTCAGTATAGACCAAGAACTTAGTCCCAAAGAGCTAGGGACGAAAATACTTAGCCGCCCACACTATAGCCAAGAGTTCTCTCTCGATCATGCTATAGTTTTTCTCGTGGTCGTTTAAAGTTCTGCTTGGGTAACAAACGGGTTTACCTCCCTGACTAAGAACAGCTCCCAGTGCAACACTACTAGCATCGGTGGTGAGAACGAACCTTTTATAAAAATCCGGATAAGACAGAACTGGAGGATTGGTTATTATTCTCTTCAATTTCTCAAAGGGCTCTATGAAGGAGGGATTGCCAATATCAATCTTAACATCTTTCTTTAAATATTTTATCATGGGCGCCGAAATTAAAGAATAGTTCTTTACGAACTTTCTCTAATATCCAGTTAGACCCAAAAAGGATTTTATTTGCTTCACAGTACGTGGAATAGGCACCTTGTTTATTGCCTCAATTTTGGTTAGGCAAGGCCACAAACAACTAGGCGTAACTATATGTCCCAGAAATTGAGTCTGTCTAGCCAGAAAACTACATTTATTCATTTGAACCTTCAAATTGTGTTTATTCAAAGCATTTGATTGTTTTACTTAAACCACTCAAATGCTCATTCAAGGAAGTTGAGAATACCAATATGTCATCCATATAAATGACACAGATTTTATTTATGTATTCCTACAGGACATAGTTCATTAGTCTCTGAAAAGTGGCGGGCGCATTTTTAAAACCGAATGGCATTCTGATATACTCAAAATGTCCCATTGGTGTCGAAAATGCTGTCTTTTCAATGTCCCTATCATCCATCTTTATCTGGTGGAAACCCTTTGCCAGGTCAATGGTAGAGAAGTATTGCGCCTTTACCAATTTGTCAAACAGAGAGTCTATATTAGGCATTGAAAATCCATAATCTACCGTGATATTATTCAGATTTCGATAGGCAATGACTATACGCCATTTTCTTTTGCTCTCATTGTCGAGCTTTTTGGGTACTATCCATAAGGGAGAGTTATAAGGTGATTTACTCGGCCTTATTATTCCCTGGATAAGCATATCTCTTCTCTGATTCCTAATCTCTGTTTCATGTACCTTTGGGTATCGATAACTTTTCGAATACACTGGTTTATCCGATGTCTTTATTACACTATGATTTACCGCATTAGTAGTAGTCAACCTTTGACCCTCGTGGTAAAAGGTATTCCTATTTCTAAACAAGAACTTCCTCAAATTCTCACTCTCTTCCTTATTAAGATGGCTCGGCAGCTCCATGTTACAAAAGTCTATATTCTGTACCTCCAATGCTTCAATTCTGTCATAGCCAATATCGGCTGCACGGGGATAAAGAAGCACCTCCTCATTATTGACCAAAAGCCTCATATTAGCAGGATCAATTACAATGTCCATTGGCATCAAAACATTATTGCCAAGTATACAATCGAAGGCCTTATCCCCCAAGTCGATCAACTTAAGAGACATTGTCTCATTTTTCAAATTAAATTCTAAAGGAACCCCAACTATTACTTCTTCACCAACCATTATATTTCCAGTCAATGTTTTTAACTGAATAACTTTACTCAACTTTGTTTTTGTAGATAACCCAACAAATACTTTATAATTGCCTAAAGATGTAGCTGCTCCACAATCTATCAGGCATTTTACTCTTATGTTATTTATTGTTAACAAAGCTATTGGTAACTGGGATCCGGGGCTGGTGTGCGAAAATTTTCACACATCCTAATATTCTCTAATTCCATAGGTTCAGGATTATTATTTCTAAGTTGACCCGAATCATTCCGATAATTATTTCTAAATTGGCCCGAATTATTCCGAAAGACGTTACCTCTATTACCATTATCATTAAATCTATATCTATTTGGATTATTTCCCTGAGTGTTCATATTGTTATTTCTAAAATTAGCATCAAGCTGGTTAAAATTCCGACGCCAATTTTGTCTGTTATTACCTATATTTTGGTTATATCTATTATCTCTTCTATCCGATTGATTAAAATTCCGTGGCTCGTTATTATAATTCCGATTCCCATTTCTCCAAATATGTACATCTTTTATAAGATTATTCTTAATAAAATAAGAATACGCTCCACTAAAAGTGGTTATATTATTCTGAATCAATAGGGTCTTAAATTTAGAGCTAAAAAGTTTAAATATATATCAAATATGATGCATTCGTTTATATTAGGGGAGAACAATGCGTTGTTCTCCGGATTGAGGTTGTACTTAGTATTCATGAGAGTTAAGATATCACCCAATTTATGATGAAGCTCTTCAATGGTGAAAGCATTGACATGCATGGCATCATTTCGTAGACTGAGAAAAGAGATTCAATTGCAAGCGATTTGCTAGAACCGACCTAATTGTTGGTTTATTTTCTTCTGAAACTAGTGATAGAACAGTATTTAAGTCCCGTAAAAAATTTATTAATGTATACTCAGAAGTACCGGAAAATGTTGGTAAACTCCTAGCCTCACGTAAGGCTTCTGCCAATGATAAAGACATTGTAAACATTTTTTTTTTTCAGATAAAAGGTTTTAAATATTTATTAGTAATTTGTGTCCTCTCTTTTCTGTGTAAAAGTCGTCGTTTTTATAGTTACTTTCCGTTAAACACTTTTAGTAGTAAATGTTTTTATCTTTGATGTTTAAAATTAGTTGCCTTAAACAATTAATTGTATATATTAAAATGTACACACTTTTTTTAAGTACTTTTTCCCAAATATATAGAAGAAATTTCAGTTTTAAGCATATTCTTATTTTCTTCATTTTCTATTACAATTAATTAGAAATGTTATTTCAAATAACTAACTAATTTAAATTAATATTGATTTGTAAATATTTTTATGTATATGTAAAGCTACAAAACAAAAAATTTCTTTTACGAAAATATGTAATAATTCGATTTTATTTTTCATACTGTATTTAAATGCTATTGTGTGATTTTATCATTTCTAATTGATATACATATATATATATATATATATATATATATATATATATGTATATATATATATATATATATATATATATATATGTATATATATATATATATATATATATATATATATATATACTTATTCAGATCTCAGATTGCTGGGTGTTTGCTTTTGTTGTTTCACTGCTTACGATGCCATTCACTTTTTTCTGCTTCCAGTGTTCAATCTTGAAATGTAGCACCTTAACGTTCCATTCGGTTTTTTTTAAGTTTCTTCTTGTTGAATTTGTTTTCTCATCCAAGATTGCTCTTTTTTTTATAATTTTCAATTCGGTTTCCAATTTTACAATTTGTGTTTATTTTGTTTTTATGTATATAAGTTATTTTATTGCTGGGATTTTTATTTGTTGTTTGTTTTTTTTTCGTGGTTGTATATTTAAATATATTTCTTAATGTTTTAATAATTAGTAACTAAGGTTGTTTTTAACTTGTTTTAATATTTCGCTTGTTGTGATGTACATTTTAATTCGTTGCAAACAAAAACGGTTTTGTTTTCAATAAAAAGCAATTTTTTTCTTGAATACATAAATTGTGTTTTATTTTCTTTTAGAAAATCTTAAACTATAAAGTTCAACGGTAATTAAAACTTTTTCTTAACCCGAAAAGGCATTAAAATGCCTTGTATCGAAATATTTAATTTTTAAAGGATACTCGGGTATCCTACCGACTGCGCCAGTTAAATAATTAAGACTGTTTTATTTGGTGAGTTTGTATCAACTAAAAACTTTATTTTTCTCATATCTTAAAGTTACTTAAAACTACTTAATTGTTTACGCCAATACAATCGCACAATCAGCGAAAGATGCTGATTGTGCAATCTTAAAGAGAAGACAAAAAATCATTCGATCGACTTTTATTTATTTTATCGATCATGGTGGTCGACAAAGAATTTGTAAACAAACCCTTTGTCGGTTTTTAAAGTTCTTTATTTAAAAGAAATACTCCATGTCAGCATTTATGCATGGATTGACAACGGCTGGTCAACAAAGTCGTTTGTGCATATAACTTATACACACACATACAAATATATGTACATATATAATACATACACATCCCCACACTGTTGTGTTCTATATTAAGCATCAGAAACGACTATATTTTTATTCAAGTAAAATATAATGGTTACAATTATTCTTAAACATTAATACAGTGAGAGTAAACATAAGAGAGTATTAAGTAAATGATATTCGTGTACAATTACACTATACAACATCTTCCTTGTTTTTTTTTTTTTTTTTTTAATTCATTACAATTAATCCAAAAAATTTATAAACTTAGAGTCCATTTAACATACAATTCAATTCATTTGTTGTCTTAAGCTAGTTTTTTTTTTTTTTTTTTTTTTTTTTTTTTTGAAGTTTTTAGCTAACATGTTTTATTAAAATTTAAAATTATTGATTGTATTGTAATCGTTTTGGAATTATAACTTTTCTTCCTCTTTGAGTTACATAACTGTTGGTACTAGTTTCAGCATTTCGACTTAAACAATCCTCATCTACATTCGATTTCTCTACTGGACTTAAAGCTTCTACATTTTCATTTATAGTCTCTAAAATACCTGGTCTTTTCATTAAATGTTCTCTATTACGTCGGTAAATTATTCCATCATTGTCTTTTATTAGGAATGATCTTGGCTGTTTACATTGCTCAATAACTGTAGCTGGAAACCAGACTGAAACAGGCGTACGCTTAAACATTACCTTTTCTTCGGGGAAAATTGGTTTCGGTTTAACCGTTCTTTTATTGTAATTTCTTGCCACTTTTTCATTGTTTTTTTTAACAAGTTCTTTATATTTTTCATGATTTATAATTTTTGGCTTTAAGTTAGCTTCTAATGATGGTATCTTTGTTCTCAATTGACGTGACATTAAAAGTTCGGAAGGGCTTGGTAAATGTCCTTTTTGAGTTGTTCTATAATGCAACAATGCCGTATAATAATCTGACTTGGTTTCTTTGCATTTGTAAAGTAGCTTTTTAATTGTTTGAATTGAACGTTCAGCCATTCCGTTTGATCTCGGAAAATGGGGACTGGAGGTAATATGATCCAACGACCAATCCTCACAAAACTTTGAAAACTCCTTTGAATTATATGGGGGACCATTATCCGAAATTAAAATTTTTGGAATTCCGTGCCGAGCAAAAATCGATTTTAGTCTTGTTATAACTTGATTTCCAGTGTAACCTGATCTTAAAATTTCAATCTCAATATATTTGGAGTAGTAATCGACGACTAAGAGATATTGATTTTTATCAAACTCGAATATATCGCATCCTACTTTATACCAAGGAGTATCGACAAATTCATGTTGAATTATTTCTTGTCTTGCATTGGCATTTTTAAATTTCGCACAAACCTCACAGTTTGAAATTAAATTGAAAATATCATTTCTGAAGTTAGTCCAATAAATAGAATCTTTAGCAAGAGCTTGAGTACGCTGAATACCCATGTGACTCTCGTGAAGCAAGTTCAAAATTTTTCGACGTAACTTACTTGGGACAATAATCTGTTTATTTTTCAATAGTATGTCGTTAACAAAAGATAAATCATCTTTGATATTGTAATAAGGCATGACTAATTTGTCGACTGACTTTTTGTTAATTGGCCAACTCTCTTTTATATAAGAAATAACTTTTTGAAGTGTTTCATCATTTTTCAAATTCGATTTAATTTCATTTAAAATTGATTCTGAAACATCGAATTCTTGCATCAGTAAATCAACATGTAGTGACAATTCATTATCAATTTCTTGTAAAGTATTGGTTTTTAGTGGCGCTCTTGAGAGAGTATCTGCAATATACAAATGTTTGCCTTGTTTGTATAGAACATCTAGATCATAACATTGTAATCTTAACATAAATCTTTGTAGTCTAGCTGGGATTTTATACAATGGTTTTTTAAATAAAGAAACTAAGCTTTTATGGTCGGTTTCAACTAAGACTTTTAAACCATATAAACACTGGTGAAATTTTGTACAACCAAATAAAATAGCAAAAAGCTCTTTCTCAATTTGAGCATAATTCATTTGAGTATCTGTGAGCGAGGCGGAGGCGTAGGCTATTGGATTGCTATCATGCAAAATTGCTGCACCGACTGCAAATTTAGATGCATCGACAGTAAGCGTTATTGCTTTGTTGGGGTCAAAGTACGTTAAGACGGGTGATTTAGTCAACTCAAGTTTTAAACTATCAAATTCTTTATCATGGACCTGTTGCCATTGCCAATCCGTGTTATGTTTTAATAAATCTCTTAAGTGTTTATTTTTTAAGGACAAATTTTCAATGTACGCGCCCAAATAATTCACCATGCCTAAAAAGCGTTGTAAATCACTGACACATTGAGGTTTAGGCATATCAATAATTGAATTTATTTTTTCAGGGTCTGCCGTGACTCCCTTTTGATTAAAAATGTGACCAATGAATCTAATCTCATTTTTGCAAAACTTTGATTTTTCTTTATTTAATTTAAGACCAAATTGTTTTGCTCTTTCTAAAACTTGTCTTAAAATTTCATTATGACCTTCAATTGTTGGAGAATGAATCAGAAAATCATCTATATAAATGATTAACCCACTTATGTCACCGAAAAGTTTCACCATTTCATTGTGAAAAATCTCTGAAGCTGCATTTATACCGAAAGGAAGTCGTAAAAATCTATATCTGCCAAACGGCGTATTGAATGTACAAAGTCTGGACGAATTCTCAGTTAATGGAATCATCCAGAAACCACAATTCGCGTAAAGTGAACTAAAATATTTTGAGCCACCTAAAGCCGCCTTACAACTATCTATATTCGGAAAAGGACAATGAGGACGTTTAATTGCTTTGTTTAGATTTCGAGGATCTAAACATATACGTAAGCTTCCGTTTGGTTTCTTCACCAATACAATTGAACTCACCCAATCAGTTGGTTCATCTACTTTGACAATTACTTTAAGATCTTCCATTCGTTTTAATTCAATTTTTAATTGGTCATGAAGACTAAATGGAATTCTTCTTGGCGGATCAATGATTGGAATAACTTCCGACTTTACAATCAATTCACATTTATTTTTCAATTCTCCTAAACCCGAAAATATTTCTTTATAACTTTCAAAAATTTTGTCTACAAATAAAATATTAACTTTTTTTATGATATTCATTTTTAAGGCTGCATTCAGGCCTAAAATGTTTTTACATTGCATATTTAAAATATAAAATTCTAAATCATAATTGTTATTTTCAAAATTTAATTTCAAATTGATGCTGCCGACTATAGGCAATTTTTCTCCACTAAATGTTAATATATTTGTTTTGCTTTTACTAACATTTTTATCCATATTTATATTTAAAATTCTAGCTGTATTTATTGACAATATATTTGCCTGTGCACCAGTATCAATTTGAAAGAGAACGTTTTTTTTTTAAATTTTGCTTTCAATATTCCACTCAAAAATGTCTTTGTTACTCATTTCTTTTATTTTATTTGCTTTTAATGCCCCGTTATACTTATCGTTATTATTGTTATTGGTATGCAAAATGCCTACAAATAAATCTTCATTACTTGTATTGTTAATCTGTTTTATATACTTTGCTGATTTTTGCTGTTGTTGTCTGTTTCGACACATTTTAGCAAAATGATTTGGTTTCTTACATACATGACAAATCATACCATCTGCTGGACAACGGTTTCTGTGTTGTTGCCCGCAACGATTACAGACACCAGTTGGACTTTTATTAGATGCTGCTGACTTCTGCTGATAACTTTGAACTGCATAATTTGATGCTGTCTGATGACTGTTGTATTTCCCTGGACTGAATTTTCTTGACTTATTTGACTGATGGCGTAGTGTTCAAATAAAATTGTTGTTATTGACCTCATTTAATTGATTTACATTTGCCTTTGCCATTGTTATTGCTCTCGCAAGATCAATTGCTTTTGATAGTTGAATGTCACCTTCACTCAGCAATTTTTCCTTTATATGACCGTATTTTGATGATAAGCCGCAAACAAAAATATCACGAACTAACTGATCCTTAAGAGCACCAAAGTCACAAGTATTACTTAGGTTTTTCAATACTGTAACGTATTCATCAATTGATTCTTCATTTGTTTGCTTACGTGAAAAGAATTTATGGCGTTCAACGGCTATATTGGCTTTAGGCACAAAATATTCATCAAATTTTATTATGACATCTTTATAAGCAATACTATCCAAATCCACATTGAATGAATCAAAAATCTCCATTGCGTCATTGCCAAGGTGGTGCAATAATAAAGCAACAAGACGTTTGTCAGTTTGATCTTCAAGATTGGATGCACGAATAAAAATAGTAAATTGATTTTTCCATCTCTTCCATTCCATGGCAAGATTTGTTGCTTTTAAATTAATTGGGCCAATTGTAGTTGCGATAGCCATATATTGTTGATTTGCAGCAGGTAATGCAGTTGATGCATTTAGTTGTGTATCACTAATTTTTGTCTCCATGTCAATATATTAAACATTAAACAATATAACTGTTGTTTTTAATTATGTATATTTGTTCTTTGTATTCTATGTATGTTTTATCTTTAATAATTGACTGCCTTTTGTATTTACAGACTTTTACTGACTTGGACTAAATAATTTTGACTTTTTACTTTTTTAGGCACACACCTGACACCATGTTGTGTTCTATATTAAGCATCAGAAACGACTATATTTTTATTCAAGTAAAATATAATGGTTACAATTATTCTTAAACATTAATACAGTGAGAGTAAACATAAGAGAGTATTAAGTAAATGATATTCGTGTACAATTACACTATACAACACACACATATACATGTATATACACCTACATGCACATAGGCAATAATTCTAACAGTTAGTATAAGTTAATATATAATAACAATAATACAATAAATTATCCCTAGCAAATAATAGTTAATATTAACAATTATATTATGTAAATCTACAGTTCTTACTAACTAAATGTCTATAATTCTGTGCTAATTTTACTGTATCTATTTTAAAATTTATTCTGTGTGATGAAGGTACGATTATTATTTCTAACATTAATCGACGTTTTTAGGTATTTTCTGTATTTAATTTGAAACATTTTCAAAATCTGGAAAATGATATGTTTTTGAACAATGGGAAGATAAAGCTGTTTTTTGTGAATTTATATCCCTATATTTTTATCTGATTTGTGACCTGCTATCCTAGTCTTTAATTTATTCTTGGTCGTACCTATGCACACTTTATTACAATTCTCTATATCATTACCCTTGTATGGTATTTTATATACTAAATTTGATCTATCCTATTTTTGAATTTTATTTTTATTTTTACTAAATAGTCTGTTTAATGTATTATACGTTCTATGAGCTATTCTATATTTATCTGTATCGTAAATTTTAGATTTTGTCAACATTTCTGATATTCCTGGTATGTATATTAAAGATTTAAATAATTTTTGTTCTGTATTACTATTAGTATATTCTGTTCTTCTATTTCTGTATTGTGATATTAATTTATTTATTATATGATTAGGAAAATTTTTATTTTCTAATATATTTATAACTTTCTTTTTATTGCTATAGTGAAATTGTTATTAACTTATATTTAGAACCCTTTCTATAAAATTTTTAGCTGTGTTTATAATAATATGTCTGCTATGTTTTGAATAGTAATTAATCATTCTTCCCGAAGCAGTAGGTTTCTGGAACCAATCTATTATTAATTTATTACCTTTCCTAATAACTAAAGTATCTAAATAAGGAAGTTTCGAGTCCTTTTCCTTTCCAGCTGTAAATTTAATGTTCGAATTAAAATCATTCAATGCTGATAACATATTATCTATCTCACATGTATGAATAACGCAAAATAAATCATCTACATATTTTGTCACTATTTTAGGTTTTATATTAAGTTTTTGAACTAATTTGTCTAATAATTCCTCCATTACTATATCTGCTATTATTGGAGATGCTGGTGATCCCATAGGAAGACCCTTTTGTTGCATATATATTGCTATTATATAGAAAATACCTATTATCTGTTATACAAAATTTAAAAAAACGCAAAAAACAAAGATTTGTCGATCCTTGTATACCTTGTTATCATATTCCCAAAGAGCCAGCTTATTGCTCTACGTCCTACGTTTATCAAAGCTCTTCTCTTTCTTGAGAATTAGAGTTGTGCTCTTTAGCTCAGTGAGCTGAGCGCTCATTTTAGCTCAGCTCAGTTTACTGAGCTAATTAATTGAATAGCTCAGTGATAACGAAACACATAAGCCACAGAGTATGCATACCCAGAATACCCAAAAGTGAATATATATATATATATATATATATATATATATATATTGTTTAGACATGACACCGCAACATATACAATAACATATTTGTATTCGTCCGGAAGCATATTAAGAAACTGTGACATCATTACAAATATGGCAATAGAAATGATTAAAAACGCTCAGCTCTGAAACAAAAGCGCTCTGAAACAAAAACCGCTGAGTACTGAGCTGAAATCATGTATTGTAGTGAGCGCTCATTTCGCTCAGCTCACTGAATCGTTCAAATGAACTAGCTCATAGCTCAGTGACACAACTCTATCTGGCACTCAACCATGCATGGCATGTATATTGTTGTGCTATGTTAGTGAAACACATTCAATCAATTTGTTTTTTGACTGTACGAAACGGCAAAAATCATTTGGCAATATTATCAATCCAGTGTCATCAACAGGCATTGCAGCATTCCCAATTTTCAGCAATTGCTTAGAGAACTTATCAGCAGATGGGTCATTCCATATATATAAATACTTTAAGCAAGCGTTAATTCCATCGGCAGCTGTCGATCTAGGAATCACGGGCAATGTTTGCCTAAAATCGCCTGACAATAAAATCAACGCACCACCAAACAACTCTGAGTTATCTTGGAGATCTTTCATTTATCTTTCCAAAGCTTCAACAGATTTCTTATTCGCGTACTCATGCATATGACGTGGGCTGTGAATAATGTATTTAAATATTTAAGTTTTTAGTGATGTATTTAGGTGTAATTTATTTCATAGATCCCCGAAGTTGTGATTTAGAATACCTAAGTATATAAATTGAATTAATGGTTTGGCTAAAATTGAATTGTAATGAATTCAAAAACGTATTGTATTTCAGTTTTTCAAAATAATAACTCAAATATTTCGAAATGATTGCAGTGTTCACTAAGATGGCTATAACTCATTAACCAACACACATACAAACCGTATGTAAATAAAAACCTTGGTATTGACGTCACCTTTCATATAAGCTTTGCAGAAAAAAATCGGTTTAGGCATTCCAGAGAACATCAATTACTAACACAATGCAACTTATTTATATATATATATAGAATTATCTATATACCTACATACATATAAATTTAATAGTTAAGATTGTTTTATCTGGTGAGTTTCTATCAACTAAAAACTTTATCTTTCTCATATCTTAAAGTTACTTAAAACTACTTAATTGTTTACACCAATACAATCTCACAATCAGCGAAAGATTGCACTTAAAGTAAATACAAAAAATCATTCGATCGACTTTTATTTATTTCATCGATCATGTTGGACGACAAAAAATTTGTAAACAAACCCTTTGTCGGTTTTTAAAGTTCTTTATTTAAAAGAAATATTTCATGTCAGAATTTATGCATGGATTGACAACGGCTGGTCAACAAAGTCGTTTGTGCATATAACTCCCCCACCATTAGGATTCGAGTCCCTTCGAATGAGTTTAACATTTTTTATCTTATATAAAGCATAACATAAAACTAATAAAATAAACAACGTATAAAGTATATAAAAATTGTGATTATTTTGTTTTTCTAGAATCATTTCTCTTATTATATTTACATATGTAAAATTAATTTCAAGCAATCTTTCACTTATGTTACTAGGTAGAACATTAAAATTGGGGATAACAATATTCAATTTGCTTTTAAATCTTTAAATTTTAAATTCATCGATTTTAATTTCACAATTTCCAAAATCTACAATATAATTTCCATTTAAAGGGTAAGAGAAATTACTAAATGAGTCATATAGGATACTAGTAGTATAAATATGGGGATTCCGTATCAAAAATCCCATACATTTTTGGGATCATGTCATAACCCAGCAAACCATATAGTCTGATAACGATAATAATTTGTATGCAAACATTTCCAATAGCCTACTGTATGGTTAGCTGGGTTATTTCTATTAGGGCGTATCCGATCGCTGAGCAGCTGTGTACATACATATGTATGTACATATTTCTAAACACGCGTACATATGTATGTATGTATGTATGATTATCTTTTTGACGAGCGCCTCTCGGGCACATTTTTGGCAACTGGGCTGGCACGACTTGGCTTGGTTTGGCTTGCCTGGAGTTGGGTGGGGGTTTGGGTGGGGGTTTGGCTGAGGTTTGGGTGGGGTTTGGCTGGGGTTGGTTGGTTAGGATTTGTATTATAATTTTGTATGAGAAAACTAACAACGATGATATAAGTGCCACCCTATTGTATTGTTGTTCTGTTGTGGTTTTTTCATTGATATATATGAATGTGTTTGAAACAGTTGATTTAATTAAGTTGTTTGAATACAAAAGCTTGATTCTAACCATACACAACAAAGTTGATTAGAAATAAAAATCAAAAAATACTATTTATGTATATACATACATATATTATTTATTAATTTGTTTGAAAATTTTATAACATAATAAAAAATAGTAAAAAAGAAAAAAATAAATCTCATATTGAAGTATATATAATATTATTGAAGTTCATCTTTATTGATCCAAGAATTATATTGATTGGAAAATCCCAACCATTTTACGTACGCCTGGTGCCCCTTAGTTTTAATAACATTTTCAATCAAGTATGTATTTGGAAAATGTGTCTTTAATAGTTCATGTTCATAGAATCCACCAACAATCGGATTCCTTTGATAGTCTTCCAATAAATAGGTAATGGGGTTTGTGTTCTGTAAAGTACGAATTTTAAAAATTTCAGTTGTCCAGTTTGGAGTATATCCTTTTGAAAAAATATGTTTATATTTGCTAATTCGAACGTGATCTCCAACTTTTAGTTTACCAGATTTATATATTTTGGGATGATTATAGACTTGTTTTAGTATAGAACTTTCATTTTCTGCGTTAACAGACTTTGGTGTCATTCCAATTGTTCTATGCTTTTTATTATTATATTGATTAATTAAATCCTTGCATATATGTATCCATTGATAATTTCCTTGTAGACTAAAATTTTTCCACATCATTCCTTTTAGAGTTCTATTAAATCGTTCTACAATAGACGCTTTCATGATACTATATGTAGAATAGTGGTTGATATTATGTTTTTTCATCAAGTTTTGAAATATTTTATTATAGAACTCTTTACCATTATCGGTTTGCAAGTTTTCTGGAATTCTCTTTAGCGAAAAAATAGATTGCATAGCATTGGTTATATCTTCACTACTTTTAGATTTTACAGGTACAGCCCAAGCAAACTTTGAAAATGTATCTATAACTGTTAAAATAAATCTATAGCCTTTGTTATATTTTGAGTAAGCACCCATTTCAACAAGATCTGCTTGCCAAAGATCATCAATTCCCTTGACCACCACTCGACGTCGAATGAAATTTCTACGTGCTTGCTTATGAAGCTCCTGAACCACTTCTTGTCGCTCCATTTCTAACGTCTATCTTACAGACTACATCAATTTAAATGCTGTTGATATTGAATTTAAATCAAAAACGATTTATATTTCTATGTTTAAATGTTTTGTAATGAGTTTCGTTTTTTCATTTAGACGTTCTTCAACTGAATCAATTTTGTAATTAAATAATGATCTCATTTCTTTTAGTGATTGATTGAGATTATCTAGTATTATACTTTGATCACGTATTAATTTACTTAAACGTGTTTCTACATTATCAAATTTTTCTGTATTCAACACGTTTTGTTGTTGTATTATTTCGTTAAAAAAATCCTCCATTCCCTTAATTCTCTCCATATACATTGTATCCAGTTGTTTCTTTATTTCACTTAAATAACTTTTCATGTAAATTTTGTTTACAGCATCGTTTTCCAATACAGGACTAGCAATATTTTTTATTCTTCGCAAGTTAAAGTTGAAATTACGATCACTATCCAAATGAATCTTGAAATGTTGATTTTGGTATCTTGCAGATATTTCAATATAATGTCCAAACTTATCGATAGGCATTTTATGAATATGAATTGTTAAACATTTTTAAGTCTATTTATATAATAATTTTTGCTTCTCTCAATTCCTCAATAATTGATACAATTTCATTATTATGATTTGAGTGACCAGCTGTTGTTGATGAAATCAAAAGACGCAATCTATCAACCAATTCATTAGGATCATCCCAATAAACATAATTATGCTTTTTTCTATTCAATTTCATTAAACCTTTTCCCTTATGAATTTGCTGTTGTTTAAATAGGTTTTTAATAATTGTTGTATATTTAATTGAACGATTTCCTTTAATTTGACCATTAATACTGTTATTTCGTTTATGGGCATTAGTCATCTCCAATATTTGTTTATAATTATTTAAATCTCTTTTATTATAACTGATTGGTTTCTTATAAACTAACAATTCATATAAGCCTGATGTGAAGGGCCATTTTAAATTACCTACAGTAATATTGGTTGAATTGAAAGCGATGGGTTCATTACCCAGTCTCCATATTTGATTTTTATCCTTATGAGGACCATAGGTTTTATCATATATATTTAAGTTAATTTTTGATAAATTGTATTGAATACTTTGATTGGGATGTATTGCAATGGTGTTATCATCATCATTGTTATCATCCTCATTATCAACATTATCATTATTATCATCATCATCATCATCATCATGGTCATCATGATCATTTTCATCATCAAATGATTGAAACGTGTTTGAACTTTTCTCGATTTTCTTGTTATTAGAGCCTGAAGAAAACGTGTTATAATCAAGCTTACTCTTTTTATATGGTGTACTGAAGGCAACTTTATTATTCTCAAGATCATGTTTAAAAGAGTCATCCGGATATTTTTCATGTTTTATAATGGTGTTATTATTATTATTATTAGTTGATTGAACTAATTCTTTTAATGGTTTTGATATTGGTTTCAATGTCTTTTCCAACAATTCATCATTTGCAATTTCTCCAAGCAAAATATTCCTATATTTCTTTTTTAAAATATTTCGAGTTTTAATAAGATTATTAACTAGATTTGTGTTCATATTTATAGATAGAATTAGAAACAGATTCAAAACAGATCAGTTTAGCAGTTAGCGGTTTAATAGTTGAGAAGCTATTAGTTTAATAATTAATCTTGTACTGATTTTAAAATATCTGTAATGTTTCTTTTATAGATTTATAAATATATCGAAACCTTTTCTATATCGACCATTATTCATAGAATCATCTTTGTTAATAACTAGAAAACCATATTTTTCTTTCCAACACTCGGCACATAACTTATGAAATGTTTTGAAAGTCATATCAGAACCAACATGATCATTGTAAATATGCTTAATATTCATTACATCCTGTTTAAAAACTATAATCATATTAGCATTATCGCGAATCAAGTGTTTTGGTATACGTGTATAGGTTTGGCATAAATAAAAACTATCAATATCTTTATGACGGCCCATACAGAAGTAAGAACGTACATGATTTTGTTTCTCACAAGCTATATCGTCGAATATAAATACTGAATTTGGTTTAACTTCGTCTGGCGATAGAACATCATCATTATTGGAAAATGATGAAAAATGTATCTCCTTGATAGGTTTAATTAGACTTTCTAAGTACTTATATTTCGGTTGTTGTGTTGACTTTGAATATAAGTAAATATTTTGAAATTTCAATCCATGAGGACTTTCAATAAGACTGATCATCACATTTGTTTTTCCACAATTTGATGGACCCACAATAAGAGCTCGAATAGAATTCGGTAGTAATGAGCTATGACGAATTTTATTTGATGAACCGAGCTCTGATTCGATATTCCTTACATTAATCCTTTTATGTTGTTTAAAAAAACGCATTCTGAAATCTAATGATAGCATAATATATAAACCAGTCTCTTTTATTTGTTTTCAATCAATTTGATTTTAATCTTTAATCGATAAAGTGTCAATAGATATGACAATCATTTATAAAAAGATATTCAATCATCATCCATACTTCATCGGTAAAGGTTTTCTGAATAAAATAATTAATAAACTTCCTATTGAACTTCATTTACCCGGTTATCAATTTTGTGGACCTGGAACAAAATTAAAGAAACGTTTAGAGAGAGGTGATCAAGGAATCAATCCATTGGATACTGCTTGCAGAGAGCATGATATAGCATACTCAAACAATAAAGATTTAGAGAAAAGACATATTGCTGATAGAATCTTAACTGAAAAGGCTTGGCAAAGGGTTAATGCTAGCGATAGTAGTTTCGGTGAAAAATCAAACGCTTGGTTTGTTACTACTGCAATGAAAACAAAAACAAAATTCGGAATGGGTAACGTTATTAGTAAAACTAAAAGATTGTCTTCAGTAAATAAACATCAACTATTTAGACATGCATTGAAAAGTGCAAGAAAGAATATAAAAAAAACTGAAAACTTGAAAGATGCTATAAAGATTTCACGAAAAGTAGTAAACAATATTTTCAAGGGCAAAAAAAAATCATTAATAAAAACACCTCGAATTATACCTCTACCTAAATCTGGAGGTTTTCTTCCACTTGCACCTATATTCGCTGCACTGGGCGCACTTGGTGGTTTAGCTGGTGGTGTATCTGGCATTACAAAAGCAATCAATGCAGTCAAAAATGGAAAGGAACAATTGACTGAAGCAAAACGACATAATAGTACAATGGAAGCCATTGCGATGGGAAAAGGCATGTTCTTAAAACCATATAAAAAAGGATTTGGATTATATTTAAAACCTTATCAACAAAATTTTTAATGAAGCTACCTAAAAGAGCTCTTTCTGATGTAGACTTGAGAAAATATGCAAAACATATTCCAAATTTTAGAGGCGTGTTTATGTGTAACACTCTTCCAAGCAAACCATTTAAAAAAGAATGTGGAATAATCAATCTGGATACTTCAAAGGGACCTGGTACACATTGGGTAGCATACTGGAAAAACAACAATCAAATCGAATATTTTGATAGCTTTGGCAATTTGCAACCACCGAAACAATTAATAAAATATTTAGGAAAAAACATTAGTTATAATTATGATAGATATCAAAATTTTAATACAATAAATTGTGGTCATTTATGTTTAAAATTTTTGTTTTCGAAGCTAAACTAAAAAGAAACTATAAATGTTTTAATAAAATACATTGATTAAGAATTAAAAAGATCTTGTTTTATTTATTTTTTTTAATTTTAATTTTTCTAATTTATTATATTATAATTAAATAATTTTTCTAATTTCACTTGTTAGAGGTGAGTATTCGATTAAGCGATCATGAATAACTAAACAGTATGCTGATGTTTTTTCTGGAATTGGTTTGTTTGCTTCAGTATCAAATTCAATTCGTACATCAATAGGTCCAATTTTAACAGTTTCATTTTGATGTGAAACATCAACAACAATAAGCGGTGCGTAAGACTTGTAATCATTAACATCCAGCAATGGTTCAGGTTCTCGCATGTAAAAACTTTGTTGAAATTTTGCATACATATTATATAGTACAGAATACTGGCCATTCTCAAAACGATTATTTAAATCATCATATGGATATGACTCTGAGTTTAGATATACTTTTAAATTAGAGATATTACAATGGTCAAATATATTTCCTTGTTCTTTACTTTTCACTTTTTGTAAACCAATTATAAGAAATCGTGGTCTTTCGTTTTGTGGAGAAAGCTTCACATTCCATAAAACCTTTGTATTCGTTGGTAGTGCAGGATTCACATGACAATCCCAACTACGAAATGCAATTGGTATAGAATTTTTGCTGTTGATTATCTTAAACATTTCCAATTTTGCAAAGTCTGATAGTTGAATATGCGGCATTTTCCATGTTATATCCAGAATTGTTAATTTCAACTGATCAGTTGTATTTGTAGAATAATATGATCTCTCATCGGATGTAGAACGTTGAAGAATGAGTTCATGTTTCGAATTTAATAGTATTTTGTTATAATCTTCAGCAAACCCCATCAACATTTTCAGAGGTATACAACAGCTAAAATGACTTTTTTCTAAAACAAAAGTTTTGTTAAGACACCAACCAGCGTTTTTTAGTGTAGCACTTTCAGCCTTATTCAATGATACGAAATTTTTCATGGTGGATGAAATTCCAAGTTTGCGTGTACGATCAACTTCAAAACCATTAATTTCATAACGAATTTCATCAAACAAATATGAAACAAAGTTGTTTTTAAATTTCACATCTATAGCTGGAACCTCTTTGTTTGCTTCCTTCTTTACTATAAAACCATGAATGTAAATCATACTCTCACTTGGTAAGACAAAGAGATCCTGATTTTGAATTGGTATACGAATTTCATCATTGTTGTTGAATGATTTTAGATATGGAGAGTAACTATGATATTCTCTTTTTACAATACTCTCATCATATATGGGTTTTTGAAGGACATTTAGTATTTCATTCATGGTTGAATATTAAATCCTAATGATTTTAAGTATTCTGTATTATATGATGTTAACGGGTTTTTTCTTTTTATACTTTCTCGAATGTGAGTTGATGAGGGATTGAATGGAAATCCTCTTTGCATTACGTTTTTATTGTAAATGATCATTATTCTGGTTTGAAGTGGAGTCTAAGAGTGATTTTTTCTCCTCTAAAATTTATAAGTTCACCGTCTTGATTTAAGATTCTAATCGTTATGTTGTTTATTTGCTGACAGTTGACAGGAAAATAAATAACATTTCGAGGTTTTTCGCTTATTTTATATCCTGGAGGAACATCAAGAGGAAATTCATGAATAGCATGAGTCGAAGTGTTATTAATAAATGATCCGGTTGTTAAGTTGCTTTCAATGCGTATTGTATTAACATCCGTAATATGTGTAGGTAAGTCAGATTCAAATAACCTTGTAGTATTCAATTGATTAATATCTACAATCGTCACTTCCACAGATTTATCATTTTGAAGATTTTGATCAGTGTTATAATAGTCAGTTGAATTTACTTCTAATTTACTTTTGCTAAATCCGAGCAACTTTCCTATACTGTTTGGTTGTGAAAAATCTATATTCATTGATGAGGTTATTTCAGTTTTAAGTGTGTTATTGTTAGCTTCAATTATTAGATAAATTGATTCATCAATTCAATATCCTCAAGTTCATATGAACCAACCGGAATAGTAATAATATGATTTCCTATATGAAACAAATTGTTGTGAACATCTACATTGGGTATGGAATTGAATGTTGCAAAATCAATAAGTCCACAAACATATTTTGTAGGGAGTTCAATTGGAGGAAAATATTCTCCAACCAGAGTTGAAGTGTTTCCGTTTAAAGATATTGTTATTGACATTTCAAGTATTCAGAATGAACTGATGTTTGATGATTATTTTATCTGATTTAAGTGTTAAATAATAAATCAAAAAATGTCTTTTATAATTTTATGTTTTCTTTATTAATATTTGATTTAATAAACTTTCTTAATAGTATTACATTTTTTTCAGCACATATACAATATTTTCTATGATAACAACAAACATTTACAGATTTATCATTTTGATATAATGTTTTTAAATTTGGACAATTTAGATCATCTAGGTTATAAAAATTAATTTTATCTTTAAAAATATTTTGAATCCACTTAATTTTTTCTAATCCTTTAGCATAATAAATAAAGTTTTTATCTTTAACATGCGCAATATAATATTCCACAATATTTGTTAAGGTTGAATCACCATCTTTCCATTTTAATCCATGATGATGATTATAAAACCAATTAATTGAATCTTTTTCTTTTGTTGTCAACAATGAATATGGAAAAGGTGGCTTAATAATAAATGTTTGTACTTGTATATCGTTAATTGAAATACTCAGTTCTTTTTCGATGAATTTATTGTTGAGATAAAAACCTTGTACATCTACAACTAATATTCTCTCCTCGGACATTGTGCAATACTAATCAAGTCACAACGACGACGACGACGACTGTAGAACTGTTTATAAAGTCTATGTTTTTAAATTATTATAAAAATTCATTATACATAATGCTTGTTCCCAACTTTTATCGATAAGGGAACATTTACAGGTATCAGGTCCACAAGTTGTTTCATTATTGGACCACACACAATTCGTGTAATGATATCCAAATTTTGATTTACTTTTCTTATAAAATGCATATTCATCGAATTGAGTTTTTAATTTCTTCAAAATAATCTCATGTTCATACCACAAAAACCTTTCTTCATTCAAGAAGTCATGTAAAATTTTCGAATAAAACTGATTATTCATTATTTTTCTTATTTTAATTTTTTTATTTATGTTAAATAAATCTTCTTAACACATCAACAACAAAGTTTATATTAAGTAGTAGTAAACGTATTTCATCATATTAGTTAATTTATAATATTTCCATATCCAAATCATGTGTATAATCTTGAATGTTGATTAATGTTATATCGGATCGGTATGTAGTATCATCCTCAGAAACCGCCTCAATTTCACCATTACTTAAAATTCTTTCGTATTCAACTTGACGGTATTCGAAACATGAAATATTTAATCGACGTTTCAAGTAATTGCTGTCATATGTACAACGGATTCTCAATTTTATATTATCTTTGTATTGAAGTTGAAAATGTCTATAAAATGGAGCCGAACTTTCAATTATTCCTGCAATATTTTTTTCTTTTTTTACTAAATCTTGCCTAAATGCTTCAATAGCTTGTTCGACAGTAAAAGATTGATTTATAGGTGGTGGTGAGGAGTCTTCTTGTTCTTCGTTTGATTTATTTTCTGCTTTTGTTGTTAACTCGATGTTTTTATTTAAATCATTACTATACTTTAAAAGTTTGAAATTTAGTTGTATGCTCACAGTATCATTATTCGGTAATTTTATAGCAAATTCTGTATTTTTAAGTTCATTTTCACTCAAATCAATAGGTAATGAAGCTGAAAACACTTGTATGATATAGATATATGAAAACAATATGATAAAAATATTTTTCATTTTAGTTTTTCTTTTTAATATATATGTTCTTAGGTTAGCGATATATTTTTGAATGAGATGATAAGAATTGTTTCTTATATTTATATACTAATTTAATAATCTTCATATTGAAATGAGTCATCACCACCGCTAGCACCACCAGCTGCTTTCTTAACTATACTATTATTAACCATTTTCTGGGGGAGGGGAGGTTTTTGTTGATTTTTATTCAATGAATGGATACCAGTCTTACCATTATAAGATTTAGTTGCATATTCATCTATTTCACTATAAACACATGATGGTTTGTATGAGTATACATTTATATCTTTAAAACCACCCTCATAGACTGTTCCGACTAGTGATATCATACCACCAATAACCTCAATTTTTATATGTTGATTGTACTAAATTGAAATATTGGAATATTTGTTGGCATTTGTTGTCCTCTATTAAGAGAAAAAATTTGCGTTCTAGTCCCTCCTTCTGCGGTTAGAAACACCTGCATTATAATATCCAAAACTATTGCATTTATTATTTGAAAAGTTTTCCACTGTGCATGACAAGTACAATATTTATCACCAGTTTTTAAAAATTGACCCCAATACATATTTAACAAAGTTTTTAATTCAACTAAATCTCTCATTATAAATAACGTATATATATATATATATATATATATATATATATATATAACACAAACTTGGATACAATAAGATTAAAACACCAGCTGTTTATATATTATTACATACATACATACATACGTATACTTTTTTAATATTTATGCTTAACCGCAATTGATAAGAAGTTATTAAAATATCTAAAAACACCTTATAATATCAATTATTGAATATAAAGAATCAGTTTGAAAATTCGTTTTACAGTGAAAAGTTAAAAGCAAAATAATGAGAGCAAGTTTAAGAAAATTGTTTCAAAATCCTAATATTATATACTTACCTTTAAAGGATATGGAAGAAAATACTGCATATGAAATCAACAAGATAGAACGAGTAGATACAAAATATGGTGAAAGTATAAGATGCCTTGTAAATAAAGAATATCATATTTATTTACCTAAACGATTTCTGATTATTACTAAAAATCAGATGGATTATCTAAACACAACTCCACACATTTTAAAGAAAGTTAAAGAAGCGAAGGGATCATATACTCTAATCGTTAAAAAGAAGAAGCAATTTGCATTCTACAACGACTTGTATGACAGTACTGAAGAAGAAGATGTTGATGATGATCATGATGATAATGAAATAGCAAACACATTTTAAATAAACCTCGAAACAGAAACTTTTTTAAAATTATAAAACATACATATCAATAAAAAAACCTCACAAACTCTAAAATTTCTCACGTATTTGTTAAATTAGGAACTTTATAAAACATGAAAACCGCATATGTATATCAATAAAAAAAACCCTCAAACTAAAATTTCTCACATATTTAATAAATTAGGAACTTTATCAAAATGAAAAACCGCAACGAATGCTTTTTTAAAATTAAAAACCTGTTTTTATTAATGATTTTTTTTTGCCCTTGAAAATATTGTTTACTACTTTTCGTGAAATCTTTATAGCATCTTTCAAGTTTTCAGTTTTTTTTATATTCTTTCTTGCACTTTTCAATGCATGTCTAAATAGTTGATGTTTATTTACTGAAGACAATCTTTTAGTTTTACTAATAACGTTACCCATTCCGAATTTTGTTTTTGTTTTCATTGCAGTAGTAACAAACCAAGCGTTTGATTTTTCACCGAAACTACTATCGCTAGCATTAACCCTTTGCCAAGCCTTTTCAGTTAAGATTCTATCAGCAATATGTCTTTTCTCTAAATCTTTATTGTTTGAGTATGCTATATCATGCTCTCTGCAAGCAGTATCCAATGGATTGATTCCTTGATCACCTCTCTCTAAACGTTTCTTTAATTTTGTTCCAGGTCCACAAAATTGATAACCGGGTAAATGAAGTTCAATAGGAAGTTTATTAATTATTTTATTCAGAAAACCTTTACCGATGAAGTATGGATGACGATTGAATATCTTTTTATAAATGATTGTCATATCTATTGACACTTTATCGATTAAAGATTAAAATCAAATTGATTGAAAACAAATAAAAGAGACTGGTTTATATATTATGCTATCATTAGATTTCAGAATGCGTTTTTTTAAACAACATAAAAGGATTAATGTAAGGAATATCGAATCAGAGCTCGGTTCATCAAATAAAATTCGTCATAGCTCATTACTACCGAATTCTATTCGAGCTCTTATTGTGGGTCCATCAAATTGTGGAAAAACAAATGTGATGATCAGTCTTATTGAAAGTCCTCATGGATTGAAATTTCAAAATATTTACTTATATTCAAAGTCAACACAACAACCGAAATATAAGTACTTAGAAAGTCTAATTAAACCTATCAAGGAGATACATTTTTCATCATTTTCCAATAATGATGATGTTCTATCGCCAGACGAAGTTAAACCAAATTCAGTATTTATATTCGACGATATAGCTTGTGAGAAACAAAATCATGTACGTTCTTACTTCTGTATGGGCCGTCATAAAGATATTGATAGTTTTTATTTATGCCAAACCTATACACGTATACCAAAACACTTGATTCGCGATAATGCTAATATGATTATAGTTTTTAAACAGGATGTAATGAATATTAAGCATATTTACAATGATCATGTTGGTTCTGATATGACTTTCAAAACATTTCATAAGTTATGTGCCGAGTGTTGGAAAGAAAAATATGGTTTTCTAGTTATTAACAAAGATGATTCTATGAATAATGGTCGATATAGAAAAGGTTTCGATATATTTATAAATCTATAAAAGAAACATTACAGATATTTTAAAATCAGTACAAGATTAATTATTAAACTAATAGCTTCTCAACTATTAAACCGCTAACTGCTAAACTGATCTGTTTTGAATCTGTTTCTAATTCTATCTATAAATATGAACACAAATCTAGTTAATAATCTTATTAAAACTCGAAATATTTTAAAAAAGAAATATAGGAATATTTTGCTTGGAGAAATTGCAAATGATGAATTGTTGGAAAAGACATTGAAACCAATATCAAAACCATTAAAAGAATTAGTTCAATCAACTAATAATAATAATAATAACACCATTATAAAACATGAAAAATATCCGGATGACTCTTTTAAACATGATCTTGAGAATAATAAAGTTGCCTTCAGTACACCATATAAAAAGAGTAAGCTTGATTATAACACGTTTTCTTCAGGCTCTAATAACAAGAAAATCGAGAAAAGTTCAAACACGTTTCAATCATTTGATGATGAAAATGATCATGATGACCATGATGATGATGATGATGATGATAATAATGATAATGTTGATAATGAGGATGATAACAATGATGATGATAACACCATTGCAATACATCCCAATCAAAGTATTCAATACAATTTATCAAAAATTAACTTAAATATATATATGATAAAACCTATGGTCCTCATAAGGATAAAAATCAAATATGGAGACTGGGTAATGAACCCATCGCTTTCAATTCAACCAATATTACTGTAGGTAATTTAAAATGGCCCTTCACATCAGGCTTATATGAATTGTTAGTTTATAAGAAACCAATCAGTTATAATAAAAGAGATTTAAATAATTATAAACAAATATTGGAGATGACTAATGCCCATAAACGAAATAACAGTATTAATGGTCAAATTAAAGGAAATCGTTCAATTAAATATACAACAATTATTAAAAACCTATTTAAACAACAGCAAATTCATAAGGGAAAAGGTTTAATGAAATTGAATAGAAAAAAGCATAATTATGTTTATTGGGATGATCCTAATGAATTGGTTGATAGATTGCGTCTTTTGATTTCATCAACAACAGCTGGTCACTCAAATCATAATAATGAAATTGTATCAATTATTGAGGAATTGAGAGAAGCAAAAATTATTATATAAATAGACTTAAAAATGTTTAACAATTCATATTCATAAAATGCCTATCGATAAGTTTGGACATTATATTGAAAAATCTGCAAGATACCAAAATCAACATTTCAAGATTCATTTGGATAGTGATCGTAATTTCAACTTTAACTTGCGAAGAATAAAAAATATTGCTAGTCCTGTATTGGAAAACGATGCTGTAAACAAAATTTACATGAAAAGTTATTTAAGTGAAATAAAGAAACAACTGGATACAATGTATATGGAGAGAATTAAGGGAATGGAGGATTTTTTTAACGAAATAATACAACAACAAAACGTGTTGAATACAGAAAAATTTGATAATGTAGAAACACGTTTAAGTAAATTAATACGTGATCAAAGTATAATACTAGATAATCTCAATCAATCACTAAAAGAAATGAGATCATTATTTAATTACAAAATTGATTCAGTTGAAGAACGTCTAAATGAAAAAACGAAACTCATTACAAAACATTTAAACATAGAAATATAAATCGTTTTTGATTTAAATTCAATATCAACAGCATTTAAATTGATGTAATCTGTAAGATAGACGTTAGAAATGGAGCGACAAGAAGTGGTTCAGGAGCTTCATAAGCAAGCACGTAGAAATTTCATTCGACGTCGAGTGGTGGTCAAGGGAATTGATGATCTTTGGCAAGCAGATCTTGTTGAAATGGGTGCTTACTCAAAATATAACAAAGGCTATAGATTTATTTTAACAGTTATAGATACATTTTCAAAGTTTGCTTGGGCTGTACCTGTAAAATCTAAAAGTAGTGAAGATATAACCAATGCTATGCAATCTATTTTTTCGCTAAAGAGAATTCCAAAAAACTTGCAAACCGATAATGGTAAAGAGTTCTATAATAAAATATTTCAAAACTTGATGAAAAAACATAATATCAACCACTATTCTACATATAGTATCATGAAAGCGTCTATTGTAGAACGATTTAATAGAACTCTAAAAGGAATGATGTGGAAAAATTTTAGTCTACAAGGAAATTATCAATGGATACATATATGCAAGGATTTAATTAATCAATATAATAATAAAAAGCATAGAACAATTGGAATGACACCAAAGTCTGTTAACGCAGAAAATGAAAGTTCTATACTAAAACAAGTCTATAATCATCCCAAAATATATAAATCTGGTAAACTAAAAGTTGGAGATCACGTTCGAATTAGCAAATATAAACATATTTTTTCAAAAGGATATACTCCAAACTGGACAACTGAAATTTTTAAAATTCGTACTTTACAGAACACAAACCCCATTACCTATTTATTGGAAGACTATCAAAGGAATCCGATTGTTGGTGGATTCTATGAACATGAACTATTAAAGACACATTTTCCAAATACATACTTGATTGAAAATGTTATTAAAACTAAGGGGCACCAGGCGTACGTAAAATGGTTGGGATTTTCCAATCAACATAATTCTTGGATCAATAAAGATGAACTTCAATAATATTATATATACTTCAATATGAGATTTATTTTTTTCTTTTTTACTATTTTTTATTATGTTATAAAATTTTCAAACAAATTAATAAATAATATATGTATGTATATACATAAATAGTATTTTTTTGATTTTTATTTCTAATCAACTTTGTTGTGTATGGTTAGAATCAAGCTTTTGTATTCAAACAACTTAATTAAATCAACTGTTTCAAACACATTCATATATATCAATGAAAAAACCACAACAGAACAACAATACAATAGGGTGGCACTTATATCATCGTTGTTAGTTTTCTCATACAAAATTATAATACAAATCCTAACCAACCAACCCCAGCCAAACCCCACCCAAACCTCAGCCAAACCCCCACCCAAACCCCCACCCAACTCCAGGCAAGCCAAACCAAGCCAAGTCGTGCCAGCCCAGTTGCCAAAAATGTGCCCGAGAGGCGCTCGTCAAAAAGATAATCATACATACATACATACATATGTACGCGTGTTTAGAAATATGTACATACATATGTATGTACACAGCTGCTCAGCGATCGGATACGCCCTAATAGAAATAACCCAGCTAACCATACAGTAGGCTATTGGAAATGTTTGCATACAAATTATTATCGTTATCAGACTATATGGTTTGCTGGGTTATGACATGATCCCAAAAATGTATGGGATTTTTGATACGGAATCCCCATATTTATACTACTGATACTTTTCACATTGACTAACAACAAGTTTCCAACCTCAATCTCTACTATTGATCCCTGCCTCATTAAAACCCTTTGGCATTCAGTATAACTATTTCTCAGGATATTATGTAAACATGATTTCACGACCCTCATTTTATGCAACACACTTTCTCCGTCCACAAAATATGTGACGTTCCCAACAGTCACCGAGTTCGTTACTTCTATGTTCAACTGCATGGAATCTCGATTCGGTATAGGCACTACTATTTCTCCCTATATTCTTTATCAATGAAATCGGGTATCAGCAAAACAAAAACAATGAAACTGCCATCCATGGACCCCATACTACTTCTCATATGCCTCAACTTTAGACTGTCAATCTCGAAGTGATCTATTTCGTCATTTGTTAGGAAAAATCTACTTGTCACTCAATATCTAGACATCATAATATTCTCCTGCACCTGGTCAATTTTATTTTTGACTTCATTAATAAAAAAACGAAGTTATTGTACCTCGCAATGTTCATACTTTCATCGATCACACCTGTATATACCGCATTAAACCAATTCCTATTTTGTTTCACCACCAATCGGATATTCTGTAAGTAGCCCTGCATTTCAATATTTATTTTAACCTGCTTATTCAAATTGTCGATCATACTTTTCTGGTTAAAATCTATATTCTTTAAGTGATCTTCTATTCTCGATTTATCTTCATCATCCATATTCCCAAAGAGCCAGTTTATTGCTCTACCTCCTACGTTTATCAAAGCTCTTCTATTTTTTGTTCTAGTATGAATTCTTAGGGTCTGCAAAGAGTGCTCCAACTCTTAAATTTTTTTATTAAGATTAACAATCAACCTACCGTCGTTTATTTTAAAATTTTGAGATATACTTGTTTTCAATTTCTGAATGGTATCTCCCATGTCCCGTATATCGATTACATGGATCGACTCGGAGAATCTATTTATAATATCAACAGGTTCACCCTGTATAACTACATAACCCGCATGGGTCTCAACATTTCCAATATGCACCGCGGAGTCACTGCATGCTGCTAACCAAAACAGCGAAAGTACCAGAACGATCAACATTTTTGCTACCTGAAAAAGTTTTTAGAGGTCTTTTAATATTTGCTAAATCCACTTTATTAGGATTATTAGAATTAAGCTTCAAAAATCTCTTAGCAGTCTTTTGCCTTTGGGCTTGAGGATTTTTAACGTACAGATCCCGATTATCATATCGAGGAACCTGTTTCCTTCTAGAATTTATTTTTTGTATAGCCCTCCTCTTCCTACTATCCATATATTTGCTTACATTCTGGTAATCGATATCAGAACGGTTTATAAAATCCATAGGCCTCAGCCCAGTAGTCGAGTGAATAGTATTGTTATAAAAGCCCATCGCTCTAACTACCAACTCTTCCGTGTCAATATTTTCATTACTTCTTTTTAAAATTCTAATGTGCTCCAAAAGTGAAAGATGCATTCTTTCAATATCAGAATTTCCGGTGTGCGAATTTGGGGTAGTGAAATGCATACGTATGTTTTTTTCAGAACAAAACAATCTTATCAGAACATTGTTAAACTCGTTGTCCATTACTAGTAGCTCCGGCGTACCAAGAAAGGCGATTCTTTCCTCTATTTTTACCTTAATGGTGCACATGTTTTTGTCTATAATTTTGTGTACTGAACCCATTTTAGTAAACCTATCAATTGCCGTCAGAAAATAGGTTCTGTGGACCTGAAACATATCCATATGAACTATTATATTAGGCTTAATAGGAGTTACATTATGGTTAAAGTTTTTATGATAGGGATTTCTATCATATTTGTTTTCATTACATACTCTACAAGAGTTTATATACCTGTTAATATATTTTATTGAATTCCTAATTTGCTCAAAATTTTCCAAGATTCCCCTATGATTTCCGCCCCTGGGAATACCTTCTATAATTCTGCACGTTTCCTCTTCGCTAAGCACGTCAACGGCTAATTTTGTGCATCTAACGAATCGCAGACTTCGTTCACCCCCAAACAGTGATTCCAATTTTTCCTGAACTAGGAAGTATAAGTTATCAGGGAGTTCGGAGTATATTCCGACGCAACCTTTCTTCAGCGTTCTTCTAGGCAAATCGTTCAAGTAATGACCATTTTGTAGTTCATCTTCGCAGACATATATAATTTTGTATTTTCCATACAAAATTTCGTGCTCTCGCGGTTTAGTTCGCAAAATTCTTATCTGCGTTCTATATTTATTAACGATAGAATCGCTTATTTGAAAATTAGTACTGCCACTGTTTTTCTGTCGACTATGTATCGTTGCAGAATCATCCAACATGGCAAACAAAGGCTTTTCATCACATTCTCTAAATTCTCCATTATCGGGTTCCAACCGACTAAGAAAGTCCGCAACATTATTCTCTCTTCCCTTTACATATTCTATTTCGAATTCAACTTCGGCGCGCATGATCTTCCATCTGCTCAACCTGGAATTTGGTTCCCTCAGGGAAGCAAGCCATTTTAGAGGCTGGTGGTCAGTATAGACCAAGAACTTAGTCCCTAAGAGCTAGGGACGAAAATACTTAGCCACCCACACTATAGCCAAGAGTTCTCTCTCGATCATGCTATAGTTTTTCTCGTGGTCGTTTAAAGTTCTGCTTGGGTATCAAACGGGTTTACCTCCCTGACTAAGAACAGCTCCCAGTGCAACACTACTAGCATCGGTGGTGAGAACGAACCTTTTATAAAAATCCGGATAAGACAGAACTGGAGGATTGGTTATTATTCTCTTCAATTTCTCAAAGGGCTCTATGAAGGAGGGATTGCCAATATCAATCTTAGCATCTTTCTTTAAATATTTTATCATGGGCGCCGAAATTAAAGAATAGTTCTTTACGAACTTTCTCTAATATCCAGTTAGACCCAAAAAGGATTTTATTTGCTTCACAGTACGTGGAATAGGCACCTTGTTTATTGCCTCAATTTTGGTTAGGCAAGGCCACAAACTACTAGGCGTAACTATATGTCCCAGAAATTGAGTCTGTCTAGCCAGAAAACTACATTTATTCATTTGAACCTTCAAATTGTGTTTATTCAAAGCATTTGATTGTTTTACTTAAACCACTCAAATGCTCATTCAAGGAAGTTGAGAATACCAATATGTCATCCATATAAATGACTCAGATTTTATTTATGTATTCCCACAGGACATAGTTCATTAGTCTTTGAAAAGTGGCGAGCGCATTTTTAAAACCGAATGGCATTCTGATATACTCAAAAAGTCCCATTGGTGTCGAAAATGCTGTCTTTTCAATGTCCCTATCATCCATCTTTATCTGGTGGAAACCCTTTGCCAGGTCAATGGTAGAGAAGTATTGCGCCCTTACCAATTTGTCAAACAGAGAGTCTATATTAGGCATTGGAAATCCATAATCTACCGTGATATTATTCAGATTTCGATAGTCAATGACTATACGCCATTTTCTTTTGCTCTCGTTGTCGAGCTTTTTGGGTACTATCCATAAGGGAGAGCTATAAGGTGATTTACTCGGCCTTATTATTTACTGGATAAGCATATCTCTTATCTGATTCCCTATCTCTGTTTCATGTACCTTTGGGTATCGATAACTTTTCGAATACACTGGTTTATCCGATGTCATTATTACACTATGCTTTACCGCATTAGTAGTAGTCAACCTTTGACACTCGTGGTAAAAGGTATTCCTATTTCTGAACAAGAACTTCCTCAAATTCTCACTCTCTTCCTTATTAAGATGGCTGGGCAACTACATGTTACAAAATTCTATATTCTGTACCTCCAATGCTTCAATTCTGTCATAGCCAATATCGGCTGCACGGGAATAAAGAAGCACCTCCTCATTATTGACCAAAAGCCTCATATTAGCAGGATAAATTACAATGTCCATTGGCATCAAAACATTATTGCCAAGTATACAATCGAAGGCCTTATCCCCCAAGTCGATCAACTTGAGAGACATTGTCTCATTCTTCAAATTAAATTCTAAAGGAACCCCAACTATTACTTCTTCACCAACCATTATATTTCCAGTCAATGTTTTTAACTGAATAACTTTACTCAACTTTGTTTTTGTAGATAACCCAACAAATACCTTATAATTGCCTAAAGATGTAGCTGCTCCACAATCTATCAGGCATTTTACTCTTATGTTATTTATTGTCAACAAAGCTATTGGTAACTGGGATCCGGGGCTGGTGTGCGAAAATTTTCACACATCCTTATATTCTCTAATTCCATAGGTTCAGGATTATTATTTTTAAGTTGACCCGAATCATTCAGATAATTATTTCTAAATTGGCCCGATTTATTCCGAAAGACGTTACCTCTATTACCATTATCATTAAATCTATATCTATTTGGATTATTTTCCTGAGTGTTCATATTGTTATTTCTAAAATTAGCATCAAACTGGTTAAAATTCCGACGCCAATTTTGTCTGTTATTACCTATATTTTGGTTATATCTATTATCTCTTCTATCCGATTGATTAAAATTCCGTGGTTCGTTATTATAATTCCGATTCCCATTTCTCCGAATATGTACATCTTTTATAAGTTTATTCTCAATAAAATAAGAATACGCTCCACTAAAAGTGGTTATATTGTTCTGAATCAATAGGGTCTTAATATTTAGAGCTAAAAAGTTTAAATATATATCAAATATGATGCGTTCGTTTATATTAGGGGAGAACAATGCGTTGTTCTCCGGATTGAGGTTGTACTTAGTATTCATGAGAGTTAAGATCTCACCCAATTTATGATGAAGCTCTTCAATGGTGAAAGCATTGACATGCATGGCATCATTTCGTAGACTGAGAAAAGAGATTCAATTGCAAGCGATTTGCTAGAACCGACATAATTGTTGGTTTATTTTCTTCTGAAACTAGTGACAGAACAGTATTTACGTCCCGTAAAAAATTTATTAATGTATACTCAGAAGTACCCCAAAATGTTGGTAAACTCCTAGCCTCACGTAAGGCTTCTGCCAATGATAAAGACATTGTAAACATCTTTTTTTTTCCAGATAAAAGGTTTTAAATATTTATTAGTAATTTGTGTCATCTCTTTTCTGTGTAAAAGTCGTCGTTTTATAGTTACTTTCCGTTAAACACTTTTAGTAGTAAATGTTTTTATCTTTGATGTTTAAAATTAGTTGCCTTAAACAATTAATTGTATATATTAAAATGTACACACTTTTTTTTAAGTACTTTTTCCCAAATATATAGAAGAAATTTCAGTTTTAAGCATATTCTTATTTTCTTCATTTTCTATTACAATTAATTAGAAATGTTATTTCAAATAACTAACTAATTTAAATTAATATTGATTTGTAAATATTTTTATGTATATGTAAAGCTACAAAACAAAAAATTTCTTTTACGAAAATATGTAATAATTCGATTTTATTTTTCATACTGTATTTAAATGCTATTGTGTGATTTTATCATTTCTAATTTAGATTCATATATATATATATATATATATATATATATATATATATATGTATATATATATATATATATATATATATATATATATATATACTTATTCAGATCTCAGATTGCTGGGTGTTTGCTTTTGTTGTTTCACTGCTTACGATGCCATTCACTTTTTTCTGCTTCCAGGGTTCAATCTTGAAATGTAGCACCTTAAACGTTCCACTCGGTTTTTTTTAAGTTTCTTCTTGTTGAATTTGTTTTCTCATCCAAGATTGCTCTTTTTTTTGATAATCTTCAATTCGGTTTCCAATTTTAAAATTTGTGTTTATTTTGTTTTTATGTATATAAGTTATTTTATTGCTGGGATTTTTATTTGTTGTTTGTTTTTTTTCGTGGTTGTATATTTAAATATATTTCTTAATGTTTTAATAATTAGTAATTATGAATTATAATTCATTAAGGTTGTTTTTAACTTGTTTTAATATTTCGCTTGTTGTGATGTACATTTTAATTCGTTGCAAAAAAAAACGGTTTTGTTTTCAATAAAAAGCAATTTTTTTCTTGAATACATAAATTGTGTTTTATTTTCATTTAGAAAATCTTAAACTATAAAGATCAACAGTAATTAAAACTTTTTCTTAACCCGAAAAGGCATTAAAATGCCTAGTATCGAAATATTTAATTTTTAAAGGATACTCGGGTATCCTACCGACTGCGCCAGTTAAATAATTAAGACTGTTTTATTTGGTGAGTTTGTATCAACTAAAAACTTTATTTTTCTCATATCTTAAAGTTACTTAAAACTACTTAATTGTTTACACCAATACAATCGCACAATCAGCGAAAGATGCTGATTGTGCAATCTTAAAGTGAAGACAAAAAATCATTCGATCGACTTTTATTTATTTTATCGATCATGGTGGTCGACAAAGAATTTGTAAACAAACCCTTTGTCGGTTTTTAAAGTTCTTTATTTAAAAGAAATACTCCATGTCAGCATTTATGCATGGATTGACAACGGCTGGTCAACAAAGTCGTTTGTGCATATAACACATAGGCAATAATTCTAACAGTTAGTATAAGTTAATATATAATAACAATAATACAATAAATTATCACTAGCAAATAATAGTTAATATTAACAATTATATTATGTAAATCTACAGTTCTTACTTACTAAATGTCTATAATTCTGTGCTAATTTTAATGTATCTATTTTAAAATTTATTCTGTGTGATGAAGGTACGTTTATTATTTCTAACATTAATCGACGTTTATAGGTATTTTCTGTATTTAATATTGAAACATTTTCAAAATCTGGAAAATGATATGTTTTAGAACAATGGGAAGATAAAGCTGTTTTTTGTGAATTTATATCCCTATATTTTTTATCTGATTTGTGACCTGCTATCCTAGTCTTTAATTTATTCTTGGTCGTACCTATGCACACTTTATTACAATTCTCTATATCATTACCCTTGCATGGTATTTTATATACTAAATTTGATCTATCCCATTTTTGAATTTTATTTTTATTTTTACTAAATAATCTGTTTAATGTATTATACGTTCTATGAGCTATTCTATATTTATCTGTATCGTAAATTTTATATTTTGTCAACATTTCTGATATTCCTGGTATGTATATTAAAGATTTAAATAATTTTTGTTTTGTATTACTATTAGTATATTCTGTTCTTCTATTTCTGTATTGTGATATTAATTTATTTATTATATGATTAGGAAAATTTTTATTTTCTAATATATTTATAACTTTCTTTTTATTGCTATAGTGAAATTGTTTTTCACTTATATTTAGAACCCTTTCTATAAAATTTTTAGCTGTGTTTATAATAATATGTCTACTATGTTTTGAATAGTAATTAATCATTCTTCCCGAAGCAGTAGGTTTCTGGAACCAATCTATTATTAATTTATTACCTTTCCTAATAACTAAAGTATCTAAATAAGGAAGTTTCGAGTCCTTTTCCTTTCCAGCTGTAAATTTAATGTTCGAATTAAAATCATTCAATGCTGATAACATATTATCTATCTCACATGTATGAATAACGCAAAATAAATCGGTTTTATATTAAGTTTTTGAACTAATTTGTCTAATACTTCCTCCATTACTATATCTGCTATTATTGGAGATGCTGGTGATCCCATAGGAAGACACTTTTGTTGCATATATATTGCTATTATATAGAAAATACCTATTATCTGTTATACAAAGTTTAAAAAAACGCAAAAAACAAAGATTTGTCGATCCTTGTATACCTCTTACGTTTATCAAAGCTCTTCTCTTTCTTGAGAATTAGAGTTGTGCTATTTAGCTCAGTCAGCTGAGCGCTCATTTTAGCTCAGCTCAGTTTACTAAGCTAGTTCATTGAATAGCTCAGTGATAACGAAACACATAAGCCACAGAGTATGCATACCCAGAATACCCAAAAGTGAATATATATATATATATATATATATATATATGTATATATATTGTTTAGACATACCACCGCAACATATACAATAACATATTTGTATTCGTCCGGAAGCATATTAAGAAACTGTGACATCATTACAAATATGGCAATAGAAATGATTAAAAACGCTCAGCTCTGAAACAAAAACCGCTGAGTACTGAGCTGAAATCATGTATTGTAGTGAGCGCTCATTTCGCTCAGCTCACTGAATCGTTCAAATGAACTAGCTCATAGCTCAGTGACACAACTCTATCTGGCACTCAACCATGCATGGCATGTATATTGTTGTGCTATGTTAGTGAAACACATTCAATCAATTTGTTTTTCAATGTTATCAATCCAGTGTCCTCAACAGGCATTGCAGCATTCCCAATTTTCAGCAATTGCTTAGAGAACTTATCAGCAGATGGGTCATTCCATATATATAAATACTTTAAGCAAGCGTTAATTCCATCGGCAGCTGTCGATCTAGGAATCACGGGCAATGTTTGCCTAAAATCGCCTGACAATAAAATCAACGCACCACCAAACAACTCTGAGTTATCTTGGAGATCTTTCATTTATCTTTCCAAAGCTTCAACAGATTTCTTATTCGCGTACTCATGCATATGACGTGGGCTGTGAATAATGTATTTAAATATTTAAGTTTTTAGTGATGTATTTAGATGTAATTTATTTCATAGATCCCCGAAGTTGTGATTTAGAATACCTAAGTATATAAATTTAATTAATGGTTTGGCTAAAATTGAATTGTAATGAATTCAAAAACGAATTGTATTTCAGTTTTTCAAAATAATAACTCAAATATTTCGAAATGATTGCAGTGTTCACTAAGATGGCTATAACTCATTAACCAACACACATACAAACCGTATGTAAATAAAAACCTTGGTATTGACGTCACCTTTCATATAAACTTTGCAGAAAAAAATCGGTTCAGGCATTCCAGAGAACATCAATTACTAACACAATGCAACTTATTTATATAGATATAGATATATCTATATACCTACATACATATAAATTAAATAATTAAGATTGTTTTATCTGGTGAGTTTGTATCAACTAAAAACTTTATCTTTCTCATATCTTAAAGTTACTTAAAACTACTTAATTGTTTACACCAATACAATCTCACAGTCAGCGAAAGATTGCACTTAAAGTAAATACAAAAAATCATTCGATCGACTTTTATTTATTTCATCGATCATGTTGGACGACAAAAAATTTGTAAACAAACCCTTTGTCGGTTTTTAAAGTTCTTTATTTAAAAGAAATATTTCATGTCAGCATTTATGCATGGATTGACAACGGCTGGTCAACAAAGTCGTTTGTGCATATAACTCCCCCACCATTAGGATTCGAGTGCCTTCGAATGAGTTTACAATTTTTTATCTTATATAAAGCATAACATAAAACTAATAAAATAAACAACGTATAAAGTATATAAAAATTGTGATTATTTTGTTTTTCTAGAATCATTTCTCTTATTATATTTACATATGTAAAATTAATTTCAAGCAATCTTTCACTTATGTTACTAGGTAGAACATTAAAATTGGGGATAACAATATTTACTTTTAAATCTTTAAATTTTAAATTCATCGATTTTAATTTCACAATTTCCAAAATCTACAATATAATTTCCATTTAAAGGGTAAGAGAAATTACTAAATGAGTCATATAGGATACTTTTCACATTGACTAACAACAAGTTTCCAACCTCAATCTCTACTATTGATCCCTGCCTCATTAAAACCCTTTGGCATTCAGCATAACTATTTCTCAGGATATTATGTGTTGTATAGTGTAATTGTACACGAATATCATTTACTTAATACTCTCTTATGTTTACTCTCACTGTATTAATGTTTAAGAATAATTGTAACCATTATATTTTACTTGAATAAAAAGGGCAGTCGTTTCTGATGCTTAAGATAGAACACAACATGCTGTCAGGTGTGTGCCTAAAAAAGTAAAAAGTCAAAATTATTTAGTCCAAGTCAGTAAAAGTCTGTAAATACAAAAGACAGTCAATTATTAAAGAAGTCAAATTAAAGCCGTCGAATTAATTATAAAAAAAAGTAAACGTTAATTAATTATAAAAAAAAAATAAATAAAAAAAATTAAAAGTTAAAAGACAAACATACATAATTAAAAACAACTGTTATATTGTTTAATGTTTAATATATTGACATGGAGACAAAAATTAGTGATACACAACTAAATGCATCAACTGCATTACCTGCTGCAAATCAACAATATATGGCTATCGCAACTACAATTGGCCCAATTAATTTAAAAGCAACAAATCTTGCCATGGAATGGAAGAGATGGAAAAATCAATTTACTATTTTTATTCGTGCATCCAATCTTGAAGATCAAACTGACAAACGTCTTGTTGCTTTATTATTGCACCACCTTGGCAATGACGCAATGGAGATTTTTGATTCATTCAATGTGGATTTGGATAGTATTGCTTATAAAGATGTCATAATAAAATTTGATGAATATTTTGTGCCTAAAGCCAATATAGCCGTTGAACGCCATAAATTCTTTTCACGTAAGCAAACAAATGAAGAATCAATTGATGAATACGTTACAGTATTGAAAAACCTAAGTAATACTTGTGACTTTGGTGCTCTTAAGGATCAGTTAGTTCGTGATATTTTTGTTTGCGGCTTATCATCAAAATACGGTCATATAAAGGAAAAATTGCTGAGTGAAGGTGACATTCAACTATCAAAAGCAATTGATCTTGCGAGAGCAATAACAATGGCAAAGGCAAATGTAAATCAATTAAATGAGGTCAATAACAACAATTTTATTTGAACACTACGCCATCAGTCAAATAAGTCAAGAAAATTCAGTCCAGGGAAATACAACAGTCATCAGACAGCATCAAATTATGCAGTTCAAAGTTATCAGCAGAAGTCAGCAGCATCTAATAAAAGTCCAACTGGTGTCTGTAATCGTTGCGGGCAACAACACAGAAACCGTTGTCCAGCAGATGGTATGATTTGTCATGTATGTAAGAAACCAAATCATTTTGCTAAAATGTGTCGAAACAGACAACAACAGCAAAAATCAGCAAAGTATATAAAACAGATTAACAATACAAGTAATGAAGATTTATTTGTAGGCATTTTGCATACCAATAACAATAATAACGATAAGTATAACGGGGCATTAAAAGCAAATAAAATAAAAGAAATGAGTAACAAAGACATTTTTGAGTGGAATATTGAAAGCAAAATTTAAAAAAAAAACGTTCTCTTTCAAATTGATACTGGTGCACAGGCAAATATATTGTCAATAAATACAGCTAGAATTTTAAATATAAATATGGATAAAAATGTTAGTAAAAGCAAAACAAATATATTAACATTTAGTGGAGAAAAATTGCCTATAGTCGGCAGCATCAATTTGAAATTAAATTTTGAAAATAACAATTATGATTTAGAATTTTATATTTTAAATATGCAATGTAAAAACATTTTAGGCCTGAATGCAGCCTTAAAAATGAATATCATAAAAAAAGTTAATATTTTATTTGTAGACAAAATTTTTGAAAGTTATAAAGAAATATTTTCGGGTTTAGGAGAATTGAAAAATAAATGTGAATTGATTGTAAAGTCGGAAGTTATTCCAATCATTGATCCGCCAAGAAGAATTCCATTTAGTCTTCATGACCAATTAAAAATTGAATTAAAACGAATGGAAGATCTTAAAGTAATTGTCAAAGTAGATGAACCAACTGATTGGGTGAGTTCAATTGTATTGGTGAAGAAACCAAACGGAAGCTTACGTATATGTTTAGATCCTCGAAATCTAAACAAAGCAATTAAACGTCCTCATTGTCCTTTTCCGAATATAGATAGTTGTAAGGCGGCTTTAGGTGGCTCAAAATATTTTAGTTCACTTTACGCGAATTGTGGTTTCTGGATGATTCCATTAACTGAGAATTCGTCCAGACTTTGTACATTCAATACGCCGTTTGGCAGATATAGATTTTTACGACTTCCTTTCGGTATAAATGCAGCTTCAGAGATTTTTCACAATGAAATGGTGAAACTTTTCGGTGACATAAGTGGGTTAATCATTTATATAGATGATTTTCTGATTCATTCTCCAACAATTGAAGGTCATAATGAAATTTTAAGACAAGTTTTAGAAAGAGCAAAACAATTTGGTCTTAAATTAAATAAAGAAAAATCAAAGTTTTGCAAAAATGAGATTAGATTCATTGGTCACATTTTTAATCAAAAGGGAGTCACGGCAGACCCTGAAAAAATAAATTCAATTATTGATATGCCTAAACCTCAATGTGTCAGTGATTTACAACGCTTTTTAGGCATGGTGAATTATTTGGGCGCGTACATTGAAAATTTGTCCTTAAAAAATAAACACTTAAGAGATTTATTAAAACATAACACGGATTGGCAATGGCAACAGGTCCATGATAAAGAATTTGATAGTTTAAAACTTGAGTTGACTAAATCACCCGTCTTAACGTACTTTGACCCCAACAAAGCAATAACGCTTACTGTCGATGCATCTAAATTTGCAGTCGGTGCAGCAATTTTGCATGATAGCAATCCAATAGCCTACGCCTCCGCCTCGCTCACAGATACTCAAATGAATTATGCTCAAATTGAGAAAGAGCTTTTTGCTATTTTATTTGGTTGTACAAAATTTCACCAGTGTTTATATGGTTTAAAAGTCTTAGTTGAAACCGACCATAAAAGCTTAGTTTCTTTATTTAAAAAACCATTGTATAAAATCCCAGCTAGACTACAAAGATTTATGTTAAGATTACAATGTTATGATCTAGATGTTCTATACAAACAAGGCAAACATTTGTATATTGCAGATACTCTCTCAAGAGCGCCACTAAAAACCAATACTTTACAAGAAATTGATAATGAATTGTCACTACATGTTGATTTACTGATGCAAGAATTCGATGTTTCAGAATCAATTTTAAATGAAATTAAATCGAATTTGAAAAATGATGAAACACTTCAAAAAGTTATTTCTTATATAAAAGAGAGTTGGCCAATTAACAAAAAGTCAGTCGACAAATTAGTCATGCCTTATTACAATATCAAAGATGATTTATCTTTTGTTAACGACATACTATTGAAAAATAAACAGATTATTGTCCCAAGTAAGTTACGTCGAAAAATTTTGAACTTGCTTCACGAGAGTCACATGGGTATTCAGCGTACTCAAGCTCTTGCTAAAGATTCTATTTATTGGACTAACTTCAGAAATGATATTTTCAATTAAATTTCAAACTGTGAGGTTTGTGCGAAATTTAAAAATGCCAATGCAAGACAAGAAATAATTCAACATGAATTTGTCGATACTCCTTGGTATAAAGTAGGATGCGATATATTCGAGTTTGATAAAAATCAATATCTCTTAGTCGTCGATTACTACTCCAAATATATTGAGATTGAAATTTTAAGATCAGGTTACACTGGAAATCAAGTTATAACAAGACTAAAATCGATTTTTGCTCGGCACGGAATTCCAAAAATTTTAATTTCGGATAATGGTCCCCCATATAATTCAAAGGAGTTTTCAAAGTTTTGTGAGGATTGGTCGTTGGATCATATTACCTCCAGTCCCCATTTTCCGAGATCAAACGGAATGGCTGAACGTTCAATTCAAACAATTAAAAAGCTACTTTACAAATGTAAAGAAACCAAGTCAGATTATTATACGGCATTGTTGCATTATAGAACAACTCAAAAAGGACATTTACCAAGCCCTTCCGAACTTTTAATGTCACGTCAATTGAGAACAAAGATACCATCATTAGAAGCTAACTTAAAGCCAAAAATTATAAATCATGAAAAATATAAAGAACTTGTTAAAAAAAACAATGAAAAAGTGGCAAGAAATTACAATAAAAGAACGGTTAAACCGAAACCAATTTTCCCCGAAGAAAAGGTAATGTTTAAGCGTACGCCTGTTTCAGTCTGGTTTCCAGCTACAGTTATTGAGCAATGTAAACAGCCAAGATCATTCCTAATAAAAGACAATGATGGAATAATTTACCGACGTAATAGAGAACATTTAATGAAAAGACCAGGTATTTTAGAGACTATAAATGAAAATGTAGAAGCTTTAAGTCCAGTAGAGAAATCGAATGTAGATGAGGATTGTTTAAGTCGAAATGCTGAAACTAGTACCAACAGTTATGTAACTCAAAGAGGAAGAAAAGTTGTAATTCCAAAACGATTACAATACAATCAATAATTTTAAATTTTAATAAAACATGTTAGCTAAAAACTAAAAAAAAAAAAAAAAAAAAAAAAAAAAACTAGCTTAAGACAACAAATGAATTGAATTGTATGTTAAATGGACTCTAAGTTTATAAATTTTTTGGATTAATTGTAATGAATTAAAAAAAAAAAAAAAAACAAGGAAGATGTTGTATAGTGTAATTGTACACGAATATCATTTACTTAATACTCTCTTATGTTTACTCTCACTGTATTAATGTTTAAGAATAATTGTAACCATTATATTTTACTTGAATAAAAATATAGTCGTTTCTGATGCTTAATATAGAACACAACAGTGTGGGGATGTGTATGTATTATATATGTACATATATTTGTATGTGTGTGTATAAGTTATATGCACAAACGACTTTGTTGACCAGCCGTTGTCAATCCATGCATAAATGCTGACATGGAGTATTTCTTTTAAATAAAGAACTTTAAAAACCGACAAAGGGTTTGTTTACAAATTCTTTGTCGACCACCATGATCGATAAAATAAATAAAAGTCGATCGAATGATTTTTTGTCTTCTCTTTAAGATTGCACAATCAGCATCTTTCGCTGATTGTGCGATTGTATTGGCGTAAACAATTAAGTAGTTTTAAGTAACTTTAAGATATGAGAAAAATAAAGTTTTTAGTTGATACAAACTCACCAAATAAAACAGTCTTAATTATTTAACTGGCGCAGTCGGTAGGATACCCGAGTATCCTTTAAAAATTAAATATTGCGATACTAGGCATTTTAATGCCTTTTCGGGTTAAGAAAAAGTTTTAATTACCGTTGAACTTTATAGTTTAAGATTTTCTAAAAGAAAATAAAACACAATTTATGTATTCAAGAAAAAAATTGCTTTTTATTGAAAACAAAACCGTTTTTGTTTGCAACGAATTAAAATGTACATCACAACAAGCGAAATATTAAAACAAGTTAAAAACAACCTTAATTACTAATTATTAAAACATTAAGAAATATATTTAAATATACAACCACGAAAAAAAACAAACAACAAATAAAAATCCCAGCAATAAAATAACTTATATACATAAAAACAAAATAAACACAAATTGTAAAATTGGAAACCGAATTGAAAATTATAAAAAAAAGAGCAATCTTGGATGAGAAAACAAATTCAACAAGAAGAAACTTAAAAAAAACCGAGTGGAACGTTAAGGTGCTACATTTCAAGATTGAACACTGGAAGCAGAAAAAAGTGAATGGCATCGTAAGCAGTGAAACAACAAAAGCAAACACCCAGCAATCTGAGATCTGAATAAGTATATATATATATATATATATATATATATATACATATATATATATATATATATATATATATATATATATATACATATATATATATATATATATATATATATGTATATCAATTAGAAATGATAAAATCACACAATAGCATTTAAATACAGTATGAAAAATAAAATCGAATTATTACATATTTTCGTAAAAGAAATTTTTTTATTTGTAGCTTTACATATACATAAAAATATTTACAAATCAATATTAATTTAAATTAGTTAGTTATTTGAAATAACATTTCTAATTAATTGTAATAGAAAATGAAGAAAATAAGAATATGCTTAAAACTGAAATTTCTTCTATATATTTGGGAAAAAGTACTTAAAAAAAGTGTGTACATTTTAATATATACAATTAATTGTTTAAGGCAACTAATTTTAAACATCAAAGATAAAAACATTTACTACTAAAAGTGTTTAACGGAAAGTAACTATAAAAACGACGACTTTTACACAGAAAAGAGAGGACACAAATTACTAATAAATATTTAAAACCTTTTATCTGAAAAAAAAAAATGTTTACAATGTCTTTATCATTGGCAGAAGCCTTACGTGAGGCTAGGAGTTTACCAACATTTTCCGATACTTCTGAGTATACATTAATAAATTTTTTACGGGACTTAAATACTGTTCTATCACTAGTTTCAGAAGAAAATAAACCAACAATTAGGTCGGTTCTAGCAAATCGCTTGCAATTGAATCTCTTTTCTCAGTCTACGAAATGATGCCATGCATGTCAATGCTTTCACCATTGAAGAGCTTCATCATAAATTGGGTGATATCTTAACTCTCATGAATACTAAGTACAACCTCAATCCGGAGAACAACGCATTGTTCTCCCCTAATATAAACGAATGCATCATATTTGATATATATTTAAACTTTTTAGCTCTAAATTTAAGACCCTATTGATTCAGAACAATATAACCACTTTTAGTGGAGCGTATTCTTATTTTATTAAGAATAATCTTATAAAAGATGTACATATTTGGAGAAATGGGAATCGGAATTATAATAACGAGCCACGGAATTTTAATCAATCGGATAGAAGAGATAATAGATATAACCAAAATATAGGTAATAACAGACAAAATTGGCGTCGGAATTTTAACCAGTTTGATGCTAATTTTAGAAATAACAATATGAACACTCAGGGAAATAATCCAAATAGATATAGATTTAATGATAATGGTAATAGAGGTAACGTCTTTCGGAATAATTCGGGCCAATTTAGAAATAATTATCGGAATGATTCGGGTCAACTTAGAAATAATAATCCTGAACCTATGGAATTAGAGAATATTAGGATGTGTGAAAATTTTCGCACACCAGCCCCGGATCCCAGTAACCAATAGATTTGTTAACAATAAATAACATAAGAGTAAAATGCCTGATAGATTGTGGAGCAGCTATATCTTTAGGCAATTATAAGGTATTTGTTGGGTTATCTACAAAAACAAAGTTGAGTAAAGTTATTCAGTTAAAAACATTGACTGGAAATATAATGGTTGGTGAAGAAGTAATAGTTGGGGTTCCTTTAGAATTTAATTTGAAGAATGAGACAATGTCTCTCAAGTTGATCGACTTGGGGGATAAGGCCTTCGATTGTATACTTGGCAATAATGTTTTGATGCCAATGGACATTGTAATTGATCCTGCTAATATGAGGCTTTTGGTCAATAATGAGGAGGTGCTTCTTTATCCCCGTGCAGCCGATATTGGCTATGACAGAATTGAAGCATTGGAGGTACAGAATATAGACTTTTGTAACATGGAGCTGCCCAGCCATCTTAATAAGGAAGAGAGTGAGAATTTGAGGAAGTTCTTGTTTAGAAATAGGAATACCTTTTACCACGAGGGTCAAAGGTTGACTACTACTAATGCGGTAAATCATAGTGTAATAAAGACATCGGATAAACCAGTGTATTCGAAAAGTTATCGATACCCAAAGGTACATGAAACAGAGATTAGGAATCAGAGAAGAGATATGCTTATCCAGGGAATAATAAGGCCGAGTAAATCACCTCATAACTCTCCCTTATGGATAGTACCCAAAAAGCTAGACAATGAGAGTAAAAGAAAATGGCGTATAGTCATTGCCTATCGAAATCTGAATAATATCACGGTATATTATGGATTTTCAATGCCTAATATAGACTCTCTGTTTGACAAATTGGTAAGGGCGCAATACTTCTCTACCATTGACCTGGCAAAGGGTTTCCACCAGATAAAGATGGATGATAGGGACATTGAAAAGACAGCATTTTCGACACCAATGGGACATTTTGAGTATATCAGAATGCCATTCGGTTTTAAAAATGCGCCCGCCACTTTTCAGAGACTAATGAACTATGTCCTGTAGGAATACATAAATAAAATCTGTGTCATTTATATGGATGACATATTGGTATTCTCAACTTCCTTGAATGAGCATTTGAGTGGTTTAAGTAAAACAATCAAATGCTTTGAATAAACACAATTTGAAGGTTCAAATGAATAAATGTAGTTTTCTGGCTAGACAGACTCAATTTCTGGGACATATAGTTACGCCTAGTGGTTTGTGGCCTTGCCTAACCAAAATTGAGGCAATAAACAAGGTGCCTATTCCACGTACTGTGAAGCAAATAAAATCCTTTTTGGGTCTAACTGGATATTAGAGAAAGTTCGTAAAGAACTATTCTTTAATTTCGGCGCCCATGATAAAATATTTAAAGAAAGATGTTAAGATTGATATTGGCAATCCCTCCTTCATAGAGCCCTTTGAGAAATTGAAGAGAATAATAACCAAACTTCCAGTTCTGTCTTATCCGGATTTTTATAAAAGGTTCGTTCTCACCACCGATGCTAGTAGTGTTGCACTGGGAGCTGTTCTTAGTCAGGGAGGTAAACCCGTTTGTTACCCAAGCAGAACTTTAAACGACCACGAGAAAAACTATAGCATGATCGAGAGAGAACTCTTGGCTATAGTGTGGGCGGCTAAGTATTTTCGTCCCTAGCTCTTTGGGACTAAGTTCTTGGTCTATACTGACCACCAGCCTCTAAAATGGCTTGCTTCCCTGAGGGAACCAAATTCCAGGTTGAGCAGATGGAAGATCATGCGCGCCGAATTTGAATTCGAAATAGAATATGTAAAGGGAAGAGAGAATAATGTTGCGGACTTTCTTAGTCGGTTGGAACCCGATAATGGAGAATTTAGAGAATGTGATGAAAAGCCTTTGTTTGCCATGTTGGATGATTCTGCAACGATACATAGTCGACAGAAAAACAGTGGCAGTACTAATTTTCACATAAGCGATTCTATCGTTAATAAATATAGAACGCAGATAAGAATTTTGCGAACTAAACCGCGAGAGCACGAAATTTTGTATGGAAAATACAAAATTATATATGTCAGCGAAGATGAACTACAAAATGGTCATTACTTGAACGATTTGCCTAGAAGAACGCTGAAGAAAGGTTGCGTCGGAATATACTCCGAACTCCCTGATAACTTATACTTCCTAGTTCAGGAAAAATTGGAATCATTGTTTGGGGGTGAACGAAGTCTGCGATTCCTTAGATGCACAAAATTAGCCGTTGACGTGCTTAGCGAAGAGGAAACGTGCAGAATTATAGAAGGTATTCCCAGGGGCGGAAATCATAGGGGAATCTTGCAAAATTTTGAGCAAATTAGGAATTCAATAAAATATATTAACAGGTATATAAACTCTTGTAGAGTATGTAATGAAAACAAATATGATAGAAATCCCTATCATAAAAACTTTAACCATAATGTAACTCCTATTAAGCCTAATATAATAGTTCATATGGATATGTTTCAGGTCCACAGAACCTATTTTCTGACGGCAATTGATAGGTTTACTAAAATGGGTTCAGTACACAAAATTATAGACAAAAACATGTGCACCATTAAGGTGAAAATTGAGGAAAGAATCGCCTTTCTTGGTACGCCGGAGCTACTAGTAATGGACAACGTGTTTAGCAATGCTCTGATAAGATTGTTTTGTTCTGAAAAAAACATACGTATGCATTTCACTACCCAAAATTCGCACACCGGAAATTCTGATATTGAAAGAATGCATCTTTCACTTTTGGAGCACATTAGAATTTTAAAAAGAAGTAATGAAAATATTGACACGGAAGAGTTGGTAGTTAGAGCGATGGGCTTTTATAACAATACTATTCACTCGACTACTGGGCTGAGGCCTATGGATTTTATAAACCGTTCTGATATCGATTACCAGAATGTAAGCAAATATATGGACAGTAGAAAGAGGAGGGCTATACAAAAAATAAATTCTAGAAGGAAACAGGTTCCTCGATATGATAATCGGGATCTGTACGTTAAAAATCCTCAAACCCAAAGGCAAAAGACTGCTAAGAGATTTTTGAAGCTTAATTCTAATAATAAATAATAAAGTGGATTTAGCAAATATTAAAAGACCTCTAAAAACTTTTTCAGGTAGCAAAAATGTTGATCGTCCTGGTACTTCCGCTGTTTTGGTTAGCAGCATGCAGTGACTCTGCGGTGCATATTGGAAATGTTGAGACCCAAGCGAGTTATGTAGTTTTACAGGGTGAACCTGTTTATATTATAAATAGATTCTCCGAGTCGATCCATGTAATCGATATACGGGACATGGGAGATACCATTCAGAAATTGAAAACAAGTATATCTCAAAATTTTAAAATAAACGACGGTAGGTTGATTGTTAATCTTAATAAAAAAATTTAAGATTTGGAGCACTCTTTGCAGACCCTAAGAATTCATACTAGAACAAAAAATAGAAGAGCTTTGATAAACGTAGGAGGTAGAGCAATAAACTGGCTCTTTGGGAATATGGATGATGAAGATAAATCGAGAATAGAAGATCACTTAAAGAATATAGATTTTAACCAGAAAAGTATGATCGACAATTTGAATAAGCAGGTTAAAATAAATATTGAAATACAGGGCTACTTACAGAATATCCGATTGGTGGTGAAACAAAATAGGAATTGGTTTAATGCGGTATATACAGGTGTGATCGATGAAAGTATGAAAATTGCGAGGTACAATAACTTCGTTTTTTTTATTAATGAAGTCAAAAATAAAATTGACCAGGTGCAGGAGAATATTATGATGTCTAGATATGGAGTGACAAGTAGATTTTTCCTAACAAATGACGAAATAGATCACTTCGAGATTGACAGTCTAAAGTTGAGGCATATGAGAAGTAGTATGGGGTCCATGGATGGCAGTTCCATTGTTTTTATTTTGCTGATACCCGATTTCATTGATAAAGAATATAGGGAGAAATAGTAGTGCCTATACCGAATCGAGATTCCATGCAGTTGAACATAGAAGTAACGAACACGGTGACTGTTGGGAACGTCACATATTTTGTGGACGGAGAAAGTGTGTTGCATAAAATGAGGGTCGTGAAATCATGTTTACTTAATATCCTGAGAAATAGTTATGCTGAATGCCAAAGGGTTTTAATGAGGCAGGGATCAATAGTACAGATTGAGGTTGGAAACTTGTTGTTAGTCAATGTGAAAAGTATCCTATATGACTCATTTAGTAATTTCTCTTACCCTTTAAATGGAAATTATATTGTAAATTTTGGAAATTGCGAAATTAAAATCGATGAATTTAAAATTTAAAGATTTAAAAGTAAATTGAATATTGTTATCCCCAATTTTAATGTTCTACCTAGTAACATAAGTGAAAGATTGCTTGAAATTAATTTTACATATGTAAATATAATAAGAGAAATGATTCTAGAAAAACGAAATAATCACAATTTTTATATACTTTATACGTTGTTTATTTTATTAGTTTTATGTTATGCTTTATATAAGATAAAAAATTTTAAACTCATTCGAAGGGACTCGAATCCTAATGGTGGGGGAGTTATATGCACAAACGACTTTGTTGACCAGCCGTTGTCAATCCATGCATAAATTCTGACATGAAATATTTCTTTTAAATAAAGAACTTTAAAAACCGACAAAGGATTTGTTTACAAATTTTTTGTCGTCCAACATGATCGATGAAATAAATAAAAGTCGATCGAATGATTTTTTGTATTTACTTTAAGTGCAATCTTTCGCTGATTGTGAGATTGTATTGGTGTAAACAATTAAGTAGTTTTAAGTAACTTTAAGATATGAGAAAGATAAAGTTTTTAGTTGATAGAAACTCACCAGATAAAACAATCTTAACTATTAAATTTATATGTATGTAGGTATATAGATAATTCTATATATATATATATATATAAATAAGTTGCATTGTGTTAGTAATTGATGTTCTCTGGAATGCCTGAACCGATTTTTTCTGCAAAGTTTATATGAAAGGTGACGTCAATACCAAGGTTTTTATTTACATACGGTTTGTATGTGTGTTGGTTAATGAGTTATAGCCATCTTAGTGAACACTGCAATCATTTCGAAATATTTGAGTTATTATTTTGAAAAACTGAAATACAATACGTTTTTGAATTCATTACAATTCAATTTTAGCCAAACCATTAATTCAATTTATATACTTAGGTATTCTAAATCACAACTTCGGGGATCTATGAAATAAATTACACCTAAATACATCACTAAAAACTTAAATATTTAAATACATTATTCACAGCCCACGTCATATGCATGAGTACGCGAATAAGAAATCTGTTGAAGCTTTGGAAAGATAAATGAAAGATCTCCAAGATAACTCAGAGTTGTTTGGTGGTGCGTTGATTTTATTGTCAGGCGATTTTAGGCAAACATTGCCCGTGATTCCTAGATCGACAGCTGCCGATGGAATTAACGCTTGCTTAAAGTATTTATATATATGGAATGACCCATCTGCTGATAAGTTCTCCAAGCAATTGCTGAAAATTGGGAATGCTGCAATGCCTGTTGATGACACTGGATTGATAATTTTGCCAAATGATTTTTGCCGTTTCGTACAGTCAAAAAACAAATTGATTGAATGTGTTTCACTAACAAAGCACAACAATATACATGCCATGCATGGTTGAGTGCCAGATAGAGTTGTGTCACTGAGCTATGAGCTAGTTCATTTGAACGATTCAGTGAGCTGAGCGAAATGAGCGCTCACTACAACACATGATTTCAGCTCAGTACTCAGCGGTTTTTGTTTCAGAGCGCTTTTGTTTCAGAGCTGATCGTTTTTATTCATTTCTATTGCCATATTTGTAATGATGTCACAGTTTCTTAATATGCTTCCGGACGAATACAAATATGTTATTGTATATGTTGCGGTGTCATGTCTAAACAATATCTATATATATATATATATATATAAATATATATATATATTCACTTTTGGGTATTCTGGGTATGCATACTCTGTGGCTTATGTGTTTCGTTATCACTGAGCTATTCAATGAATTAGCTCAGTAAACTGAGCTGAGCTAAAATGAGCGCTCAGCTCACTGAGCTAAAGAGCACAACTCTAATTCTCAAGAAAGAGAAGAGCTTTGATAAACGTAGGACGTAGAGCAATAAGCTGGCTCTTTGGGAATATGATAACAAGGTATACAAGGACCGACAAATCTTTGTTTTTTGGGTTTTTTTAAATTTTGTATAACAGATAATAGGTATTTTCTATATAATAGCAATATATATGCAACAAAAGGGTCTTCCTATGGGATCACCAGCATCTTTAATAATAGCAGATATAGTAGTGGAGAAATTATTAGACAAATTAGTTCAAAAACTTAATATAAAACCTAAAATAGTGACAAAATATGTAGATGATTTATTTTGCGTTATTCATACATGTGAGATAGATAATATGTTATCAGCATTGAATGATTTTAATTCGAACATTAAATTTACAGCTGGAAAGGAAAAGGACTCGAAACTTCCTTATTTAGATACTTTAGTTATTAGGAAAGGTAATAAATTAATAATAGATTGGTTCCAGAAACCTACTGCTTCGGGAAGAATGATTAATTACTATTCAAAACATAGCAGACATATTATTATAAACACAGCTAAAAATTTTATAGAAAGGGTTCTAAATATAAGTTAATAACAATTTCACTATAGCAATAAAAAGAAAGTTATAAATATATTAGAAAATAAAAATTTTCCTAATCATATAATAAATAAATTAATATCACAATACAGAAATAGAAGAACAGAATATACTAATAGTAATACAGAACAAAAATTATTTAAATCTTTAATATACATACCAGGAATATCAGAAATGTTGACAAAATCTAAAATTTACGATACAGATAAATATAGAATAGCTCATAGAACGTATAATACATTAAACAGACTATTTAGAAAAATAAAAATAAAATTCAAAAATAGGATAGATCAAATTTAGTATATAAAATACCATACAAGGGTAATGATATAGAGAATTGTAATAAAGTGTGCATAGGTACGACCAAGAATAAATTAAAGACTAGGATAGCAGGTCACAAATCAGATAAAAATATAGGGATATAAATTCACAAAAAACAGCTTTATCTTCCCATTGTTCAAAAACATATCATTTTCCAGATTTTGAAAATGTTTCAAATTAAATACAGAAAATACCTAAAAACGTCGATTAATGTTAGAAATAATAATCGTACCTTCATCACACAGAATAAATTTTAAAATAGATACAGTAAAATTAGCACAGAATTATAGACATTTAGTTAGTAAGAACTGTAGATTTACATAATATAATTGTTAATATTAACTATTATTTGCTAGGGATAATTTATTGTATTATTGTTATTATATATTAACTTATACTAACTGTTAGAATTATTGCCTATGTGCATGTAGGTGTATATACATGTATATGTGTGTGTTGTATAGTGTAATTGTACACGAATATCATTTACTTAATACTCTCTTATGTTTACTCTCACTGTATTAATGTTTAAGAATAATTGTAACCATTATATTTTACTTGAATAAAAATATAGTCGTTTCTGATGCTTAATATAGAACACAACATGGTGTCAGGTGTGTGCCTAAAAAAGTAAAAAGTCAAAATTATTTAGTCCAAGTCAGTAAAAGTCTGTAAATACAAAAGGCAGTCAATTATTAAAGATAAAACATACATAGAATACAAAGAACAAATATACATAATTAAAAACAACAGTTATATTGTTTAATGTTTAATATATTGACATGGAGACAAAAATTAGTGATACACAACTAAATGCATCAACTGCATTACCTGCTGCAAATCAACAATATATGGCTATCGCAACTACAATTGGCCCAATTAATTTAAAAGCAACAAATCTTGCCATGGAATGGAAGAGATGGAAAAATCAATTTACTATTTTTATTCGTGCATCCAATCTTGAAGATCAAACTGACAAACGTCTTGTTGCTTTATTATTGCACCACCTTGGCAATGACGCAATGGAGATTTTTGATTCATTCAATGTGGATTTGGATAGTATTGCTTATAAAGATGTCATAATAAAATTTGATGAATATTTTGTGCCTAAAGCCAATATAGCCGTTGAACGCCATAAATTCTTTTCACGTAAGCAAACAAATGAAGAATCAATTGATGAATACGTTACAGTATTGAAAAACCTAAGTAATACTTGTGACTTTGGTGCTCTTAAGGATCAGTTAGTTCGTGATATTTTTGTTTGCGGCTTATCATCAAAATACGGTCATATAAAGGAAAAATTGCTGAGTGAAGGTGACATTCAACTATCAAAAGCAATTGATCTTGCGAGAGCAATAACAATGGCAAAGGCAAATGTAAATCAATTAAATGAGGTCAATAAGAACAATTTTATTTGAACACTACGCCATCAGTCAAATAAGTCAAGAAAATTCAGTCCAGGGAAATACAACAGTCATCAGACAGCATCAAATTATGCAGTTCAAAGTTATCAGCAGAAGTCAGCAGCATCTAATAAAAGTCCAACTGGTGTCTGTAATCGTTGCGGGCAACAACACAGAAACCGTTGTCCAGCAGATGGTATGATTTGTCATGTATGTAAGAAACCAAATCATTTTGCTAAAATGTGTCGAAACAGACAACAACAGCAAAAATCAGCAAAGTATATAAAACAGATTAACAATACAAGTAATGAAGATTTATTTGTAGGCATTTTGCATACCAATAACAATAATAACGATAAGTATAACGGGGCATTAAAAGCAAATAAAATAAAAGAAATGAGTAACAAAGACATTTTTGAGTGGAATATTGAAAGCAAAATTTAAAAAAAAAACGTTCTCTTTCAAATTGATACTGGTGCACAGGCAAATATATTGTCAATAAATACAGCTAGAATTTTAAATATAAATATGGATAAAAATGTTAGTAAAAGCAAAACAAATATATTAACATTTAGTGGAGAAAAATTGCCTATAGTCGGCAGCATCAATTTGAAATTAAATTTTGAAAATAACAATTATGATTTAGAATTTTATATTTTAAATATGCAATGTAAAAACATTTTAGGCCTGAATGCAGCCTTAAAAATGAATATCATAAAAAAAGTTAATATTTTATTTGTAGACAAAATTTTTGAAAGTTATAAAGAAATATTTTCGGGTTTAGGAGAATTGAAAAATAAATGTGAATTGATTGTAAAGTCGGAAGTTATTCCAATCATTGATCCGCCAAGAAGAATTCCATTTAGTCTTCATGACCAATTAAAAATTGAATTAAAACGAATGGAAGATCTTAAAGTAATTGTCAAAGTAGATGAACCAACTGATTGGGTGAGTTCAATTGTATTGGTGAAGAAACCAAACGGAAGCTTACGTATATGTTTAGATCCTCGAAATCTAAACAAAGCAATTAAACGTCCTCATTGTCCTTTTCCGAATATAGATAGTTGTAAGGCGGCTTTAGGTGGCTCAAAATATTTTAGTTCACTTTACGCGAATTGTGGTTTCTGGATGATTCCATTAACTGAGAATTCGTCCAGACTTTGTACATTCAATACGCCGTTTGGCAGATATAGATTTTTACGACTTCCTTTCGGTATAAATGCAGCTTCAGAGATTTTTCACAATGAAATGGTGAAACTTTTCGGTGACATAAGTGGGTTAATCATTTATATAGATGATTTTCTGATTCATTCTCCAACAATTGAAGGTCATAATGAAATTTTAAGACAAGTTTTAGAAAGAGCAAAACAATTTGGTCTTAAATTCAATAAAGAAAAATCAAAGTTTTGCAAAAATGAGATTAGATTCATTGGTCACATTTTTAATCAAAAGGGAGTCACGGCAGACCCTGAAAAAATAAATTCAATTATTGATATGCCTAAACCTCAATGTGTCAGTGATTTACAACGCTTTTTAGGCATGGTGAATTATTTGGGCGCGTACATTGAAAATTTGTCCTTAAAAAATAAACACTTAAGAGATTTATTAAAACATAACACGGATTGGCAATGGCAACAGGTCCATGATAAAGAATTTGATAGTTTAAAACTTGAGTTGACTAAATCACCCGTCTTAACGTACTTTGACCCCAACAAAGCAATAACGCTTACTGTCGATGCATCTAAATTTGCAGTCGGTGCAGCAATTTTGCATGATAGCAATCCAATAGCCTACGCCTCCGCCTCGCTCACAGATACTCAAATGAATTATGCTCAAATTGAGAAAGAGCTTTTTGCTATTTTATTTGGTTGTACAAAATTTCACCAGTGTTTATATGGTTTAAAAGTCTTAGTTGAAACCGACCATAAACCCTTAGTTTCTTTATTTAAAAAACCATTGTATAAAATCCCAGCTAGACTACAAAGATTTATGTTAAGATTACAATGTTATGATCTAGATGTTCTATACAAACAAGGCAAACATTTGTATATTGCAGATACTCTCTCAAGAGCGTCACTAAAAACCAATACTTTACAAGAAATTGATAATGAATTGTCACTACATGTTGATTTACTGATGCAAGAATTCGATGTTTCAGAATCAATTTTAAATGAAATTAAATCGAATTTGAAAAATGATGAAACACTTCAAAAAGTTATTTCTTATATAAAAGAGAGTTGGCCAATTAACAAAAAGTCAGTCGACAAATTAGTCATGCCTTATTACAATATCAAAGATGATTTATCTTTTGTTAACGACATACTATTGAAAAATAAACAGATTATTGTCCCAAGTAAGTTACGTCGAAAAATTTTGAACTTGCTTCACGAGAGTCACATGGGTATTCAGCGTACTCAAGCTCTTGCTAAAGATTCTATTTATTGGACTAACTTCAGAAATGATATTTTCAATTTAATTTCAAACTGTGAGGTTTGTGCGAAATTTAAAAATGCCAATGCAAGACAAGAAATAATTCAACATGAATTTGTCGATACTCCTTGGTATAAAGTAGGATGCGATATATTCGAGTTTGATAAAAATCAATATCTCTTAGTCGTCGATTACTACTCCAAATATATTGAGATTGAAATTTTAAGATCAGGTTACACTGGAAATCAAGTTATAACAAGACTAAAATCGATTTTTGCTCGGCACGGAATTCCAAAAATTTTAATTTCGGATAATGGTCCCCCATATAATTCAAAGGAGTTTTCAAAGTTTTGTGAGGATTGGTCGTTGGATCATATTACCTCCAGTCCCCATTTTCCGAGATCAAACGGAATGGCTGAACGTTCAATTCAAACAATTAAAAAGCTACTTTACAAATGTAAAGAAACCAAGTCAGATTATTATACGGCATTGTTGCATTATAGAACAACTCAAAAAGGACATTTACCAAGCCCTTCCGAACTTTTAATGTCACGTCAATTGAGAACAAAGATACCATCATTAGAAGCTAACTTAAAGCCAAAAATTATAAATCATGAAAAATATAAAGAACTTGTTAAAAAAAACAATGAAAAAGTGGCAAGAAATTACAATAAAAGAACGGTTAAACCGAAACCAATTTTCCCCGAAGAAAAGGTAATGTTTAAGCGTACGCCTGTTTCAGTCTGGTTTCCAGCTACAGTTATTGAGCAATGTAAACAGCCAAGATCATTCCTAATAAAAGACAATGATGGAATAATTTACCGACGTAATAGAGAACATTTAATGAAAAGACCAGGTATTTTAGAGACTATAAATGAAAATGTAGAAGCTTTAAGTCCAGTAGAGAAATCGAATGTAGATGAGGATTGTTTAAGTCGAAATGCTGAAACTAGTACCAACAGTTATGTAACTCAAAGAGGAAGAAAAGTTGTAATTCCAAAACGATTACAATACAATCAATAATTTTAAATTTTAATAAAACATGTTAGCTAAAAACTAAAAAAAAAAAAAAAAAAAAAAAAAAAAAAAAACTAGCTTAAGACAGCAAATGAATTGAATTGTATGTTAAATGGACTCTAAGTTTATATATTTTTTGGATTAATTGTAATGAATTAAAAAAAAAAAAAAAAAAAACAAGGAAGATGTTGTATAGTGTAATTGTACACGAATATCATTTACTTAATACTCTCTTATGTTTACTCTCACTGTATTAATGTTTAAGAATAATTGTAACCATTATATTTTACTTGAATAAAAAGGGCAGTCGTTTCTGATGCTTAAGATAGAACACAACATTATGTAAACATGATTTCACGACCCTCATTTTATGCAACACACTTTCTCCGTCCACAAAATATGTGACGTTCCCAACAGTCACCGTGTTCGTTACTTCTATGTCCAACGCTATATTCTTTATCAATGAAATCGGGTATCAGCAAAACAAAAACAATGAAACTGCCATCCATGGACCCCATACTACTTCTCATATGCCTCAACTTTAGAATGTCAATCTCGAAGTGATCTATTTCGTTATTTGTTAGGAAAAATCTACTTGTCACTCCATATCATAATATTCTCCTGCACCTGGTCAATTTTATTTTTGACTTCATTAATAAAAAAAAACGAAGTTATTGTACCTCGCAATTTTCATACTTTCATCGATCACACCTGTATATACCGCATTAAACCAATTCCTATTTTGTTTCACCACCAATCGGATATTCTGTAAGTAGCCCTGCATTTCAATATTTATTTTAACCTGCTTATTCAAATTGTCGATCATACTTTTCTATATTCTTTAAGTGATCTTCTATTCTCGATTTATCTTCATCATCCATATTCCCAAAGAGCCAGTTTATTGCTCTACCTCCTACGTTTATCAAAGCTCTTCTATTTTTTGTTCTAGTATGAATTCTTAGGGTCTGCAAAGAGTGCTCTAATTCTTCAATTTTTTTATTAAGATTAACAATCAACCTACCGTCGTTTATTTTAAAATTTTGAGATATACTTGTTTTCAATTTCTGAATGGTATCTCCCATGTCCCGTATATCGATTACATGGATCGACTCGGAGAATCTATTTATAATATCAACAGGTTCACTCTGTAAAACTACATAACCCGCTTGGGTCTCAACATTTCCAATATGCACCGCAGAGTCACTGCATGCTGTTAACTAAAACAGCGGAAGTACCAGAACGATCAACATTTTTGCTACCTGAAAAAGTTTTTAGAGGTCTTTTAATATTTGCTAAATCCACTTTATTAGGATTATTAGAATTAAGCTTCAAAAATCTCTTAGCAGTCCTTTGCCTTTGGGCTTGAAGATTTTTAACGTACAGATCCCGATTATCATATCGAGGAACCTGTTTCCTTCTAGAATTTATTTTTTGTGTAGCCCTCCTCTTTCTACTGTCCATATATTTGCTTACATTCTGGTAATCGATATCAGAACGGTTTATAAAATCCATAGGCCTCAGCCCAGTAGTCGAGTGAATAGTATTGTTATAAAAGCCCATCGCTCTAACTACCAACTCTTCCGTGTCAATATTTTCATTACTTCTTTTTAAAATTCTAATGTGCTCCAAAAGTGAAAGATGCATTCTTTCAATATCAGAATTTCTGGTGTGCGAATTTGGGGTAGTGAAATGCATACGTATGTTTTTTTCAGAACAAAACAATCTTATCAGAGCATTGTTAAACTCGTTGTCCATTACTAGTAGCTCCAGCGTACCAAGAAAGGCGATTCTTTCCTCTATTTTTACCTTAATGGTGCACATGTTTTTGTCTATAATTTTGTGTACTGACCCCATTTTAGTAAACCTATCAATTGCCGTCAGAAAATAGGTTCTGTGGACCTGAAACATATCCATATGAACTATTATATTAGGCTTAATAGGAGTTACATCATGGTTAAAGTTTTTATGATAGGGATTTCTATCATATTTGTTTTCATTACATACTCTACAAGAGTTTATATACCTGTTAATATATTTTATTGAATTCCTAATTTGCTCAAAATTTTCCAAGATTCCCCTATGATTTCCGCCCCTGGGAATACCTTCTATAATTCTGCACGTTTCCTCTTCGCTAAGCACGTCAGCGGCTAATTTTGTGCATCTAACGAATCGCAGACTTCGTTCACCCCCAAGCAATGATTCCAATTTTTCCTGAACTAGGAAGTATAAGTTATCAGGGAGTTCGGAGTATATTCCGACGCAACCTTTCTTCAGCGTTCTTCTAGGCAAATCGTTCAAGTAATGACCATTTTGTAGTTCATCTTCGCTGACATATATAATTTTGTATTTTCCATACAAAATTTCGTGCTCTCGCGGTTTAGTTCGCAAAATTCTTATCTGCGTTCTATATTTATTAACGATAGAATCGATTATGTGAAAATTAGTACTGTCACTGTCTTTCTGTCGACTATGTATCGTTGCAGAATCATCCGACATGGCAAACAAAGGCTTTTCATCCGACTAAGAAAGTCCGCAACATTATTCTGTCTTCCCTTTACATATTCTATTTCGAATTCATATTCGGCGCGCATGATCTTCCATCTGCTCAACCTGGAATTTGGTTCCCTCAGGGAAGCAAGCCATTTTAGAGGCTGGTGGTCAGTATAGACCAAGAACTTAGTCCCAAAAAGATAGGGACGAAAATACTTAGCCGCCCACACTATAGCCAAGAGTTCTCTCTCGATCATGCTATAGTTTTTCTCGTGGTCGTTTAAAGTTCTGCTTGGGTAACAAACGAGTTTACCTCCCTGACTAAGAACAGCTCCCAGTGCAACACTACTAGCATCGGTGGTGAGAACGAACCTTTTATAAAAATCCGGATAAGATAGAACTGGAGGATTGGTTATTATTCTCTTCAATTTCTCAAAGGGCTCTATGAAGGAGGGATTGCCAATATCAATCTTAGCATCTTTCTTTAAATATTTTATCATGGGCGCCGAAATTAAAGAATAGTTCCTTACGAACTTTCTCTAATATCCAGTTAGGCCCAAAAAGGATTTTATTTGCTTCACAGTAAGTGGAATAGGCACCTTTCTTATTGCCTCAATTTTGGTTAGGCAAGGCCTCAAACCACTAGGCGTAACTATATGTCCCAGAAATTGAGTCTGTCTAGCCAGAAAACTACATTTATTCATTTGAACCTTCAAATTGTCTTTATTCAAAGCAGCAAATATTTTACGTAAGCCACTCAAATGCTCATTCAAGGAAGTTGAGAATACCAATATGTCATCTATATAAATGACACAGATTTTATTTATGCATTCCCGCAGGACAGAGTTCATTAGTCTCTGAAAAGTGGCGGGCGCATTTTTAGAACCGAATGGCATTCTGATATACTCAAAATGTCCCATTGGTGTCGAGAATGCTGTCTTTTCAATGTCCCTGTCATCCATCTTTATCTAGTGGAAACCCTTTGTCAGGTCAATGGTAGAGAATTATTGCGCCCTTACCAATTTGTCAAACAGAGAGTCTATATTAGGCATTGGAAATCCATAATCTACCGTGATATTATTCAGATTTCGATAGTCAATGACTATACGCCATTTTCTTTTGCTCTCATTGTCAAGCTTTTTGGGTACTATCCATAAGTGAGAGTTATAAAGTGATTTACTCGGCCTTATTATTCCCTGGATAAGCATATCTCTTATCTGATTCCCTATCTCTGTTTCATGTACCTTTGGGTATCGATAACTTTTCGAATACACTGGTTTATCCGATGTCTTTATTACACTATGCTTTACCGCATTAGTAGTAGTCAACCTTTGGCCCTCGTGGTAAAAGGTATTCCTATTTCTAAACAAGAACTTCCTCAAATTCTCACTCTCTTCCTTATTAAGATGGCTGGGCAACTCCATGTTACAAAAGTCTATATTCTGTACCTCCAATGCTTCAATTCTGTCATAGCCAATATCGGCTGCACGGGACTAAAGAAGCACCTCCTGATTATCGACCAAAAGCCTCATATTAGCAGGATCAATTACAATGCCCATTGGCATCAAAACATTATTGCCAAGTATACAATCGAAGGCCTTATCCCCCAAGTCGATCAACTTGAGAGACATTGTCTAATTCTTCAAATTAAATTCTAAAGGAACCCCAACTATTACTTCTAGCTGGTCCACAATCTATCAGGCATTTTATTCTTATGTTATTTATTGTCAACAAAGCTATTGGTAACTGGGATCCGGGGCTGGTGTGCGAAAATTTTCACACATCCTTATATTCTCTAATTCCATAGGTTCATGATTATTATTTCTAAGTTGACCCGAATCATTCTGATAATTATTTCTAAATTGCCCCGAATTATTCCGAAAGACGTTACCTCTATTACAATTATCATCAAATCTATATCTATTGGGATTATTTCCCTGAGTGTTCATATTGTTACTTCTAAAATTATTGATTTTTTGATATTTCGTTGTTGGATCTCTATTAACTAAATTATAATTTGTAATATCTCCTACAATACTATTGATTCTTAAATCATAATCGTGTTTATTAATGGTAACAATTACATTAAATATATATATATATATATATATATATATATATTAATTATATATATATATATATATATATATATATATATATGTATATATATATATATATATATATATATATATATATATTAACTATATAAATATTAATTATTTATACATATATATTTCAACTTTCACAAAAATAAAGATAAATATGTTAAAAAAAATATTTTTTTTGTTTAACAATGTAGCTTAATCTATTTTTAATTTAAAAAAAATATAAGAGAAACAAAAATAAAATTCCTTAAACGCTATTAATTAAACGCCGCTAGATGAGCCTTTTCGCCCACTGTGCTTCGGTTAGCTTCTTCAGGATATTATTTTCTATTGTCAAAAATTTTCTTTTCAATTATATGTATACAAATTTTTTTAACAACATAAATCAAATTTTTTTAATGTTAAAAAAATACTAACTCTAAAATGTATAAAAAGTATAAATTTGTTAATTTTAAATATTAAAACATACTAACTACAAAATGCATAAATATTATAGATTTTAGATATATATAATAATTTCATGAAAACGATGTGTGTGTGTTAAAATACAATTCTTTTAATGTTGTGTAATTGATATTATTAATGTAAAAAAGTTCTACATAATACAAGAATAATTATGATCAATATGATCTTAACATGTATAATATATATGATCTTAACATATGCATACAGCGCAAATAATTTAACATAATAATCATTATTATTGATTTTTAATTGTATACATGCATGCATATGTCAAAATATTCTAATTTCACATAAACAATTAATTCTAATAACTTAATTTCTATGAATTAAATATCTATAGTTCTGAGCTAAATTGTCAGTATCTATTTTAAAGTTCATTCTTTCTCTAACAGGTATATTAATAATTTCTAACATTTCTAACAGAAGTCTTCGTTTCGATTAAATTTAAAACAATGAGATGATCATGCACTTTTTTCAGAATTAATGTGTCTATATTTTTGATTACTTTTATGTCTTTCTATTCTGATTTTAAATTTATTTTTTGTTGTACCTATGTATACCTCGTTACAATTGACAAATCCATTACCATACATTACATGGTATTTTATAAACTATATTTAACCTATCCCATTTTTCCACTCTACCTTTGATTTTACTAAACAATTTATTGTTGGTGCAATATGTTTTAAAAGCCATTTTTTATTTTTGAGTATAATTTTTCTAGTCTTTCTGACATTTCTGGTATGTAAATTAAGGATGTATATAATTTTGGTTCTGTGTTATTATTTGTATTATTTCTTATCTTTTTTATATTGATTTATTAAACTATAAACTAACTTTTCTGGAAAGTCATTCTCAATAAGAATTTCTGCAATTTTCTTCTTATATTGTATATGAAATACGCTATCTCTAATTGTTAAGACTTTTTCTATCAAGTTTTTTGCTGTGTTAATTATAATTCTCTTACTATGTTTAGAGTAATAATTAATTATTATACTTGAAGCTGTTGGCTTTTGATACCAATCCATTACTATATTGTTATCTCTCCTCATAATTAATATATCTGAATAAGGCAACTCTAAATTACATTCTCTTTCAATTCTAAATTTAATATTACTATTAAAACTATTTAAAGGTAGGAGGCCAATGTACGCGGCACGCGGCTGCGGGCGGCCAAGTAGAACTTTGTTCTACTTTTTGTCATTGCCGCGCGGAATTTGACAGCTAAAACAAGATGGATAGCTTTGAAGACGAAAAATTTGTTGCGGAGGTAAAGAAATATAAAAATTTATATGAAAAAGGTTCGGTTGACTACCGAAATATATATAAAAATGCCAAGGCTTGGGCAGAGATAAGCGCTGCCATGAATTCAAGTGGTAAGTTTTTGTGGATCGAAATTCTAATTCCAATGTTTTAAAATTTCTGCAATTTGAAATCCTTAGAAGCTGCTTGCCAAACAAGATTGAAAAATATTAGGGACTGGTACGTAAAACTCAACCAGAAAAAGCTGGTCTCTGGCAGTGGAAGTACGGTTCCGGAATCATCGTGGAGTTTGATGAGCCATCTGGAATTCTTGAATGACCATATTCAACCACGGAAGTAAGTCAACTTTTGGAGTAAAACATTAGTGCTGTTTCTATTAATATGAATTTATTCCTATAAAAATTGCAGAATAACATCAAGTTTAGCCCCAGTGGAAATTGTGTTGGATGAACTCGTTTCCCACATTGAAGAAAGCTCGCAGTCTATGAATGAGTCTTTGCAATTTGCCCCAAGTGAAAATTCATCCAGTACACCATCAACCTCCAGAAAAAGGAAAAGTGAGCGTGAATCCGAAGATCCACTTACAAAAAAAATGTGTGATCTTATAACACAATTTACACATTATACAACAGAAAGACGACAACAAACAGAAATGAACCTTTTTATAAAATGCTTGAACAGAAATTCGAAAACATTTCGCAGGAGCATGTGGACATTATGCAATTAAATATAATGAATTATGTATTTAACTATGTGAGGAATCTGCATAATAATGAAAATTTTCAAGATCTTAGATTAGAATAACATGAAATATATATATATAAAATATATCCTACACTTTAAACAAATTTGTTTATTTTATATTTTTGGCAAAAAAACAACGTATAACACTTATGTATGGTAAGGTATGGTCCAAAATTCCCATAATTCTGACTACCCTTTTTTAATAAAATTACATGTTGTGAACTTTTTCCTGCTGAAATTGTTAATTTCTTTGAATCAAGAAAAAAGAAATACTTTGACTTGTTTGAAGTGATTTGTATATATGTTTTATTGAATATATATATATATATATATATATATATATATATTAATATATATTAAAATAAGAAAAACCCAAAAAGTCTATATTTTGTTCTCCCACAAGTATTCTGTCAATAAATCTCTTGCGGCAAATGCTGATCGAGGACAGTTATTTGAAGTCAGACCCTTAACATTTGGTAACGAAGTGATTTCATTTCTCCATAGTCCTTTTACAAAAACGTTATCAACTTCAGTTGTGGAGAACTACTGCAGCTTTTATTACCTTTTCTGCTGATTCATGCTCAGTGATCCTCTTAATATACGTCATCTTGCCGTGCGAATTCCAATTGTATTCTCAATTACTCTTCGCGCCCTTGATAATCTTTTATTAAAATTTTCCCTGGCTTCATCTAGAAGAGATCCTGGATATGGTCGCATAAGGTTGGGACCCAAGGGAAGGGCAGCATCTCCTACGAAATAATAGTTAAATGTGTTGCTGTTTGGTAACATACTTGGTGGAGGTACATCTAATGAACCTCTGAGTAATCGTTTTCCCATTTCAGAAAACGACAATACTCCGCCATCGCTTTGGCTGCCTTACGACCCAATATCAACGACAGTAAAAGTGTAATTTGCACCACAAGTTGCGAGAAGGATGACACTATAAAAAGCTGTAGAAAGTATAATTTAGAAAGTCAGCCAAGGTCGGCTATAATACATTACTAACATTTATAATTATAAAAATTAGATCCCGAATGCGGAGGACATGTAATTGCAATGTGTTTTTCATCTATCGATCCAATGCAATAAAGAAGGTTCCACATATTTTCAAAATCATCAGCAATTTTTTCCCATTCATGCTGATCGCGTGTAGATAGATAAATGCTACTTAGTTCTGTCCATATTAGTTCACATGTTTCCAATACAATACGTGCTACAGATCGCACAGACATTTTAATTTCATAGAAAGGTACTGTCTACTGACTCCTTGTCCTAAATAGTTAAATAACAATAGTTATAATCAATAACAAAACTATAAGCAAATGCAGCAACTTTCATAAGTGTAAGGAACAGTCTGGAACAATCTGGGCTAATTGACTTTCTTCGTGAACATTTTTCTAGTTTGTCCCGAAGCATGTTCAAAAGGGCATCAAACACTTCCGGCGTCAGTCTAGTAGCAATTTGAAACTGTTCCCTGTCTCTTGTTATCAAGTGCTCGAAAGTATTTGCAAAAAACCCGCACGAATCTCTTTGCAAATAGAGATCACGTACCCACACGTTTCTTTCCTTTTTTATTTTATTTAGCAGGATATACATTTGAAAAATCCATAAAAACAAAAAAATATTCTCTTCCATTTCTACATCCATTTTTAATTTTTATAAAACACAATTTTCTTACAAATTTTCCGTAAACAAATATTTTGACATTTCATACCGCGTATCAAAAAGCCGCGTTCATTGGCCTACCATGAAAAACTCTAAGCGGACAATTAAACAGCTGACTTCCGCCCGCAGCCGCGTGCCGCGTACATTGGCCACCTACCTTAATGTACCTAGCATATACTCAATTCCATTCTCAGATATAATACAAAACAAATCATCTACGTATTTGGTAATAAATTTAGATTCAATATTAAGATTGTTAATATATGTATATAACAACTCTTCCATAATAATGTCTGCTACAACTGGCGATGCTGGAGAACCCATAGGTAAACCTTTTTGTTGAAAGTAAAACTTTTCATCTATATATATAAAAAAAAAGTTGCATTGTGTTAGTAATTGATGTTCTCCAGAATGCCTGAACCGATTTTGTTTCTGCAAAATTTATATGAAAGGTGACGTCAATACCAAGGTTTTTATGTATGTACGGTTTGTATGTATGTTGCTTCATGAGTTATAGCCATCTTAGTGAACACTGCAATCATTTCGAAATATTTAAGTTATTATTTTGAAAAACTGAAATACAATTCGTTTTTAAATTCATTACATTCAATTTTAGTCAAACCATTAATTCAATTTATATACTTAGCTATTCTAAATCACAACTTCGGGGATCTATGAAAGAAATTACATATAAATACATCACTAAAAACTTAAATATTTAAATACATTATGCACAGCCCACGTCATATGCATAAGTACGCCAATAAGAAATCTGTTGAAGCTTTGAAAAGATCAATGAAAGATCTCCAGATAACTCAGAGTTGTTTGGTGGTGCGTTGATTTTATTGTCAGGCGATTTTAGGAAGACATTGCGGTTCATTCTTAGATCGATATCTGCCGATGATATTAACGCTTGCTTAAAGTCTTCATATATATGGAGATTTGTTAAAATATTGAAACTCACTACCAACGTTCGTGTTCAGTTGCAGAACAATCTATCAGTTGATAAGTTCTCTAAGGAATTGCTGAAAATTAAGAGTGGTGCAATGCCTATTGATGACACTGGATTGATAATATTCCCAAATAATTTTTACCGTTTCGTACAGTCAAAAGAAGAATTAATTGAATGTGTTTTCACTAACATAGCACAACAATATACATGCGATGCATGGTTGAGTACCAGAGCAATTTTAGCGGCAAAGAACAAAGATGTTACTGAATTAAACATGGCTATATAATCAAAGATTCCTGACGAATTGGTGTTGTACAAGTCTGTCGATACTGTTACCAATGAAGGTGATGTTCTGAATTATCCAACAGAAATTTTGGATCCGTTTTTTATGTAAATACAGTTTATTTATGTGTATTGGTTTATGAGTTATAGCTATTTTCGTGAACACTGCAATCATTTCGAAATATTTGAGTTAATATTTTGAAAAACTGAAATACCATTCGTTTTTAAGTTCATTACAGTTAAATTTTGGTCAAACCATTAATTTAAATACTTAGCTTTTCTAAATCACAATGAAATAAATTACATATAAATACAACACTAAAAACATAAATATTTAAATACATTATGCACAGCCCACGTCATATGCATGAGTACGCGCAGGATGCAATAACTTATGTGCGTCGTTACGATCGACCAGATTTATTTGTAACATTTACGTGTAATCCGCAATAGAGTGACATTAAAGATAATTTATTCGCTGGCCAAAGTCCTACCGACCGCCATGATATCATTTCCCGTGTTTTTAAGCAGAAATTTAAAGCGCTTATGGATTTTAGCGTAAAATCTAAAGTGTTTGGTGAAGTGAAGTTCTGGATGTATTCTGTGGAGTGACAAAAGCGTGGTTTGCCACACGCTCACATTTCAATATGGTTGGTGAATACAATCAAATCGCATGAAGTTGACAATGTTATACGTTCTGAAATTCCAGATCAAATAAGTGAACCTGAATTATATGATGTTGTTGTGCAAAATATGATACACAGTCCATGTACAGCCCACGTCATATGCTTGAGTACGCCAATAAGAAATCTGTTGAAGCTTTGGAAAGAGCAATGAAAGATCTCCGAGATAACTCTGAGTTGTTTGGTGGTGCGTTGATTTTATTGCCAGGCGATTTTAGGTAAACATTGCCCGACATTCCTAGATCGGCAGCTGCCGATGAATATAACGCTTGCTTAAAGTCTTCATATTTATGGAGATTTGCTAAAATATCGAAACTCATTATCAACGTTCGTGTTCAGTTGCGGAATGATCCATCTGCTGATAAGTTCTCTAAGCAATTGCCGAAAATTGGGAACGGTGCAATGCCTATTGATGACACTGAATTGATAACATTGCCAAATGATTTTTCCCTTTTCGTACAGTCAAAAGAGGAATGTATTTTCACTTACATAACACAACAATATACATGCCATGCATGGTTGTGTGCCAGAGTAATTTTAGCGGCAAAGAACAAAGATGTTACTGAATTAAACATGGCTATACAATCAAAGATTCCTTGCGAAGTGGTGTTGTACAAGTCTGTCAATACTGTTACTAATGAAGAAGATGTTTTGAAGTATCCAACAGAATTTTAAAATTCGTTGGACTTACCAGGATTGCCTCCGCATAATCTCCAATAGAAAGTTGGAGCCACTATTATTATGCTTCGTAATATCAATCAACCCCGTTTGTGTAATGGTACAAGACTTGCTATTAAAAGGTTGATGGCTTATGTAATTGAAGCTACTATTTTAACTGGAAAATTAAAAGGCGAAGAGGTATTCATTCCACGTATCACAATGATTCCGTCTGATATACCATTTGACTTTAACAACTTCAGTTTCCTGTTCGCCTTGCGTTTGCGATTACCATTAATAAGGCGCAAGGCCAATCTTTAGAAATTTGTAGACTGAATTTAGTGTATCCAGTTTTCTCACATGGATAGTTCTATGTAGGCTGTTCGCGCTTTGGCAAACCATGGGTTTTGTATATTTACACCGAAAATGGAAAAACAACAAATGTTGTTTACCACAGAGCATTACAATAGCAGTTTATCACTGATTTAAATGAATTCGAATTCATTTTTTAAATTTATTTTTTGCACTACGAAGTGTGCAGGGGGTTCGCTAGTCATATATAAAATATCTATTGTCATCTATACAAAATTTTAGAATTCTACAAAATAAATTTTTATCTATCTCAGTAAATGTTTCCAATAAAGTCCACTTTTCCTCTATTGTATTTATAGCTAAGTCTATTAGTACGTTTGGAAACAAAGATACTACATCAAATGAAATAAGCCTATCATTAGTATCTAACTTAATATTCTTTAATTTCTCTTTGAAATCTAATGAATTCTTTATATTATATATAGATTTTTCATTGATTTTTTTTTACATTTTGTAATGTATTTACTAAGTTCATAAGATGGTGAATTTATAAATTAACAAATAGGTCTCAATGGAAACCCTTCTTTGTGAATTTTAGGTAACCCATATAATCTAGTAGCTACTGCAGTCATTGTTTTAAGTCTATTCTTCTCCAGTGTTGTTACAATCTCCTTTTTGAAAAGTTCTTCTACTAATTCATTATTTTTCTTTTGAACTATGAAAGCTTTTATGGATTATTTAATTGCTTTATTTCTTTACACATTAAAAAATATACATAGTGTTCCGACTTTAACCGCACGATATCAAATTAAAATTGACTCACTTATTGTCCATCAATTTCCACATATACTGCTGCAAGAAATATTAGAATCTACTCTAATTTTCTCGATTTAGAATTACAGGTTAGTTGAAAATACTATATTATAACTTTTAAATCCAAGATCCATGCAAAATACCGTTGTACTTTAGTTTCTTTACCTGTTCACCTAACGAAATGCTATCGTCGCGCATATGAAAGGTTGGTAGCATTACAATATTGGGTACCTGCGGTAAATTGAAAATAAATTATAAATTTTATAACCGATTTTTATGGTTTATAGCTTTTATTATTTCTAAGATCTGTAACTACTAGATAAAGGTGCAAGGTGTTGAATATTAGCTTTAATTTTTTTTAATTTCACTTTTAATCTGAAAAAAATTAAGAATTTTGCACGAAAAAAAAATTTTTTTCTCGATTAATATCTGAATATTTCCAAAACGATAAAAGATAAAGAAAAACTGCATTTGTCTAAAAAAATATATTTTGTTACACATCTTCTGGTGTTTTACTTTTTAAAATCGGATGACTCGTTCTCGAGTTAGAGTGAAATACGTACCTGGTTAATTTAGGGGTAAAAAATTGCCACGCCCATAAAAAAAATATCTGGACCTGATAGAAAAAAAACCGAAAACGGATTCAAGTTTAGCGCATAAAAATCTATATAGTGCACATAGTTTTATTTAAAGGCGCGACAAAAAGTTATTTTTTGCAGAGCAGTGTTATTTTATTCCTTACTGCTTCATATTTATTTATCCAAAATCTAGCATATGGTTTTCTTTTGTAGTATCCGTAATTCATCCTATTTATTTTTCACAGCGACTCTTTGTTATAATATTATTCTTGTGTCTAATTTTTTAACCTTTTTTCTTTTAATAATTAATAGACTTGTTTGAGTTTTGAGGTTATTTTATGTTAATATATATATTTCGATATTTCGCTAACCTTTGGTTAGCTTCTTCAGGAAATTATTTTCTGTTGTCAAAAATTTTCTTTTCAATTATATGTATACAAATTTTTTCCACAACATAAATCAAATTTTTTTATATTAAAAAAATACTAACTCTAAAATGTATAAAAAGTATAAATTTGTTAATTTTAAATATTAAAACATACTAACTACAAAATGCATAAATATTGTAAATTTTAGTTATATACTAGCGAAAAAATAAAATAAAAAAATAAATATAAAAAAATAAATGCAAAAAATAAAATAAAAAAATTAATTCGAATTCATTTAACTCAGTGATAAACTGCTTATATTGTAATACTCTGTGGTAAACAACATTTGTTGTTTTTCCATTTTCGGTGTAAATATACAAAACCGATAGTTTGCCAACGCGCGAACAGGTTACATACAACTGTCCATGTGAGAAAACTGGATACTCTAAATTCACTCCACAAATGTCTAAGGATTGGCCTTGCGCTTTATTAATGGTAATCGCAAACGCAAGCCGAACAGGAAACTGAAGTCGTTTAAATTCAAATGGTATATCAGACGGAATCATTGGGATATGTGGAATGAATACATCTTCGCCTTTTAATTTTCCATTTAAAATAGTGGCTTCAATTACATAAGCCATCGACCTTTTAATAGCAAGTCTTGTACCATTACACAAACGGGGTTGAGTGATATTACGAAGCATAATAATAGTGGCTCCAACTTTCTTTTGGAGATTATGCAGATAATTCAAAGCATCTTCTTCATTGGTAACAGTATCGACAGACTTGTACAACACCACTTCGCCAGGAATCTTTGATTGTATAGCCATCTTTAATTTAGTAACATCTTTGTTCTTTGCCGCTAAAATTACTCTGGCACTCAACCATGCATGGCATGTATATTGTTGTGCTCTGTTAGTGAAAACACATTCAATCAATTCCTCCTTTGACTGTACGAAAGGGCAAAAATTATTTGGAAATGTTATCAATCCAGTGTCAGCAATAGGAATTGCACCATTTCCAATTTTCGGCAATTGCTTAGAGAACTTATCAGCAGATGGATCATTCTGCAACTGAACACGAACGTTGATAGTGAGTTTCGATATTTCAACAAATCTCCATAAATATGAAGACTTTAAGCAAGCGTTCATCTCATCGGCAGCTGCCGAACTAGGAATGACGGACAATATTTGCCTAAAATCGCCTGGCAATAAAATCAACGCACCACCAAACAATTCAGAGTTATCTCGGAGAGCTTTCATTGTTCTTTCCAAAGCTTCAACAGATTTCCTATTCGCGTACCCAAGCATATGACGTGGGCTGTGCATGGACCGTGTATCATATTTTGCACAATAACATCATATAAGTCAGGATCGATTATTTGATCTGGAATTTCAGAACATATAACATTGTCAACTTCATGCGATGTGATTTTATTCACCAACCATTTTGAATTGTAAGCGTGTGGCAAACCACGTTTTTGCCACTCCACAGAATATATCCAGAACTTCACTTCACCAAACACTTTAGATTTCACGCTAAAACCCCTACGCGCTTTCAATTTCTGCTTAAAAACACGGGAAGTGATATCATGGCGGTCGGTAGGAATTCGGCCAGCGAATAAATTATCTTTAATGTCACTCCATTGCGGATTACACGTAAATGTTATGAATAAATCTGGTCGACCGTAATGACGCACATAAGTCATTGCATCCTGCGCGTACTCATGCATATGACGTGAGCTGTGCATAATGTATTTAAATATTTATGCTTTTAGTGTTGTATTTATATGTAATATATTTCATAGATCTCCGAAGCTATGATTTAGAAAATCTAAGTATATAAATTAAATTAATGGTTTGACCAAAATTTTATTGTAATGAACTTAAAAACGAATTGTATTTCAGTTTCTTAAAATATAAAATCAAATATTTCGAAACGATTCACTAAAATGGCTATAACTGATAAGCCAATACACATACAGAAAGTGCATTTACATAAAAGCCTTGGTATTGACATCACCTTTCATATAAATTTTGCAGAAACAAAATCGGTGCACGCATTCCGGAGAACATCAATTACTAACACAGTGCAACTTATTTATATATATATATATATATATATATATATATATATATATGAATTTTGTAGTTAGTAAGTTTTAATATTTAAAATTAACAAATTTATACTTTTTATAAATTTTAGAGTTAGTAATTTTTTAATATAAAAAAAATTTGATTTATGTTGTTAACAAAATGTGTATACATATAATTGAAAAGAAAATTTTTAACAATAGAAAATATTTTCCTGCAGAAGCTAATCAAAGGTTAGCGAAATATCGAAATATATATATTAACATGAAATAACCTCAAAACTCAAACAAATCTGTTAATTATATATGTGTATATATATATATATATATATATATATATATATATATAAGTGTGTATATATATATATATATATATATATATATATATATATATCGATGTATATATATATATATATATATATATATTTAAGTGTATGCGTAAAAAGCATCGGTCAAACTTGTTTATTCGTTTTGGACAAAGCCTGTGATCAAACACATTTAAATTACATTGTTTTAACGGATGTATAAGTTCGACAACAGTGTAAACAAAAATAGCCCAATTCAATGTGTAAATGTTATATTTTTTTAATATGAGTTGTAATCTGTTTTACTACTCATTACTGAGAATAATATTACACATGGGTTAGTAGATGAGACAAGCCTACTCTTTAAAAGCTTTCAAACTTGATTAAAAATACATAAAAAATATCGAAATGTGTGATATCATTATTTAAGTCTATAGAACAATGTAGGCAATATTTAAAAAGGATTTCATGTCCATGTTGACAATTGTTACTCTCTTCATTGGAGCACTCATTGTGAGCTTATTTCTAAAGGTATTAGCTCTAGCAAAGTCCCACAAAAAATGGCCTAAAGGCGACCAATTGACCGGCGCACAGTGACTCAGACTCAATTTTCATTGGCCAAAGCCTACATATTTTTTTGACATAGATTCTTAAAATTTTTATGCCTTCAGAGAGGAAACAGATCAAAACTAAGGTAGCCGAAATTTTTTCTTAAAATATTCGCAGTAGTAGGCATGGCATACTGCTAAAAGCAAAGAATTTAGGCTAATTTAGAAATAAAAAAAAAATATATAATATTTGATCTAATACATATTAATTACGATTTCTTGAAAACTATTATTGATGATGGGCTGCGGTTTTTTTGTTATATTGGGTGGACTGTTATTTTCAACAAATGGTATTTGCGCACCGTATAATTTGTAGTTAGGGTGTTATGTAATAAATTGGATACCACCATACATTTGTAAGATTGGAATTTGATAGTTCATAACTTTTAAAGGACAAAAAATCGAAACCATCCAAGGAAAGGCAAAATTGTTTACTTTAGAAACCATTCACTGTCATAAACACAAATTGCTGATTTTAAACTCTTTAATTTTAATTATGTGCTAGTTCTTTTTTTCCAAAATCTTGTTAAAAAATTCAAAGTGATCTGTTGAGGGGTTTAACTAGTTCCTATGCGCATTTCACTGGGGCTAATGCAGGTCATCAGGGATCCTTTACCCACAATTTCTTAGAATAACTAAAGGTATTTATTTCAAACTTCCACTTTACTAAGTGAAAAGCTTTAAAAGAAATGTCAAAGCCACAACAAGAACTCACTGATCACTTTTCCTTTTATATATTCTTACGTTTCATTCTACTACTGGTTGGTTTTTTGCCGACTCAAATTGTAGTTGTAAGAGAAATAAAGAACAACAACTAATAATTGTTTTAATATAAAAACAATTTATTTAGAGTGTTGACAACATAAGTTGTTTTATTTTGCACAAGCACTTGCATATTTCTAATTAGTATTTTGGGGAATTGTCGTTCTTAATCTCTTTAATTTTAATAATGTGCTAGTTCCTTTTTCCCTAAATCTTACTAAAAAATGCAAAGTGATCAGTTGGGGGGTTTTAGCTAGTTCCTATGCGCATTTCACTGGGGCTAATGCAGATCATCAGGGAACCTTTACCCAACATTTCTTAGAATAACTAAAACACTGGATGGATATTTTAGTTAGCGATGGATCTTCTGGACAAAAACAACATAAACAATTTTTATGAGAAAATATTTCTGACACAGATATGTTCAATTGGAGATTTATCAGAGGAAGCCCAGGAAAAAGAAGTAAGGATTACAAATTTGACAGAGTACATAATACCAGAAAAATGCCACGAAGTTCTACAAATTAAGATTTATTTCATATATTATTGGCAACGTCAGATCCCTTCATCTCTAGCATTCGATGTCAATGGAAAGTGAATCATTCGGACCTACATACTGTGTGATAGTGCTAAGGCACTGCTACAGTAATACAGAGCAGAATATAGAATATTTACAGGAAATATTCCAGCCAAATGAATCAGTATTATAATTTGCATTTAATATTTTAATGAAAAAAGTATACAAATTAATATTAAATGTTATTTTATTTGTCTAGAATTTGCTTATGAGTATAAATAAATACATATATAAATAAAGGAAAATTAAGTTATACTGCTTTATTTTAAAACTTAGAATTTAAGTTATACTGTTTTATTTTAAAACTAGAAATTATGTAAGTATTGTTAATAATAATATTAAAATTTGGGCCATCCTAATGAGAATTAGGAGAATACCTCAAAGAAGCTACCGTAAGGATAACAAAATATTATATTTTCATCCAAGATTGACTTGTGGCCCAAATTTAATCCAAATTGGTTAAGAGGAAGTGGGTGGGGCAAATTTGAAACGGGAATTACAAACAAGAATTATGAAAAACAGAAAAAAAATTAGGGCTCAAGCTTATATATCTTAACAACCGTTGTATCTATATTAATAAAACTTAAACACGATAAAAGCTTAAGATGTTATATACTGACTAAAACAGAACTACTGAAAACTTTTATTAGTTAAAAATTTATAGGGTTTTGGCCAATGAAAAACGAACCACTGTGCGGCGCAAACCTGAAGTAAACTCTTCAAAGAGCTCGTCTCTATTGGATCATTGCTTAGTTGGTGTGATAATTTAATTTAACAATCTGAAAACGTTGCACGTTTGAAAGTCGATATAGTGGTTAAATTATAGGAAAAACTGAACATGTTTACTAGTAACATGTTACACGAAAACAGTTGAGCTACCACAAATAAGCTTCGGAAATAATCACTTTTTTCTACGTAGCGTTACAGCGAAATAAAAAGTACATTGTAACACAAATTATCTATTTTCTCAAATTTCTTCCTGCATCCGCTTCACGGTGAGTAGGGTACGTGTTCTTAGTACCGGACAAATCAAGAAATAAACCGATATGGAGCCTTAACTCAAGAAAAGCTTTTATAAAAGATGTGACATTAAGAATAATTAGATGTAAATTACAAATAAATAATTGGATATTTTTTAGCATTACCTTAGAAGTTAACTGTCCGGTAATCCCTTCCCTAGAAGCAGTAGCTCTTAAGGATTTCTATTATTATCATATAATAAATAAATATGGAATATGCACAACGAAATTCAGCAATTATCTGTCTTACTATCCGTTTTACAGTACATTTACAATTATATATTCATACGAAATAATATAAAAAAAAAATCCTTCACTCTCTATGGACTCCAACAAAAAAGAATTGGTACATAATTTTTGGTAATAATTTTGGTGTATCACCGTGCTACATATATTCGGGAAGTTCTATATAAAGAATGAATTCAATTCAGACGCTATTTCGTGACCAATCGATATTGTGCTTCCATTTATGTTTATGTCGTGTATTGCAGAATTGTTTCTTTTGAATACCACAGATTTTATAGTTTTGCACGCAGTTTTTTTCGCAGCTGGATATTTTGGCGTTAATAAAATATATGTTTGTTATTAATAACTACATACTTTATCTGTTCCCAAACCTTTTTAGTTGTTCTCGTTATATGATATTATTCCAAACAGCTAGCTGTACGATATAATTAGTATAATATTCAACTAGTAGTTTGTAGATACGCTTCTTATGTTTGTTGAAGTTATTATTGGGGTTTTGGCTGAATCAGTACTATTTACTACTACATTAGACTACTCGTTGACACTCATAGAACTACTTTGAAATATTGGGAATAGTTTATTTTGGAAACGGTTATTATTTATTTAATAATTCATTTATAATACAACCAGCCTCTAGGCCAAAATAAATTAGTATTACAATAAAAATATCAGCGAATTTAGTAATATCTATATATAAATATATATATATATATATATATATATATATATATGTATATATATATATATACATATATACACATATATATATATATATATATATATATATATATATAGATATGTACTTACATGCACATGCGAGCATATGCATGTCATATATAACATACATACATACAAACATATATATCCATTCATTTCTCCATACATATACACACACATACATACATACATGCACATACAAGCACACACGTAGATGCATGACTCCTAACATTTCATCATTCCAAGACTAAAATAAAAATAAGGCCAAGCCCGGAAAAAAATTAGTGACGAGTTCTGAACAGATCCCTAAGTTTAGTTCTAAAGTTGTTTGAGTTATAGCAAAGCACATTAAGCACAGACCGAACGCCAAACGCAAGTTAATATACCGAGTTATAAGTACGGGTAACAAACATTTGAAGGTTTCTAACCGATCAAGAGAAAGAAATCAAACATAAAACGGCCAGCGGCATTTGAAACTTAATGATATTCAAAAGATAAATTAATAAACGACATTTAAGATAGTCCTCGAAAGACTAAGAAAATTTGCCATGTGTGCAGATGAGAGAGCTCTAAACCTCAGTTCATAGTTTGTCATCAATTATGATACTTAGGTACCTAAAACGACTAAAACTTTCAGTGATAAATTTACAGATTTTTCGTTCAAAATCTAAGCCATTAAATCTATTTGCCTTAAAAGCTAGTTTTATCTGAGTTAACAAGTAACGAATTTAATGACATCCAATTGTTTAAATTAGCTAACTCGAAATTAATAGTAACTGCAAAGAATCAGAAAAAAAGGAACTTACCTCACCAGTCATCGTCATCAGCAAAAGCAAATCGTTTACAAAAAGGAAAGGTATCAAGTCATTAATAAGCAATATAAAGAAGACCAGTCCAAGTCTTGAAGCACGCCAGACAAAACCTGCATTGAATACCAAATTAGAGAATTGCTGGACACGTATTGATAGATAAGACTACATTAATTTACAAGTCATTTTTAAGAAACAATATTTCCTATGTAGTTTGAAGACTCACAAAGAGTGTTTCACATGGTCAAACGCTTTTGAAAGATCTGTAGAAACTGAAGCACTATTCCGACAATAGTTAAGATTGCTACGAATAAATTCAACCATCTCAGTTAACAGGAGGCTGGTATTTCGACCTCGCCTAAAATCATATTGACATTCATTAAATAAATACCTATCCTCAACAAATTTATTAATTTGAGTAGTATGTTTATGTATTTTCTGTATAGAGTTTTTCATACAAAACGGCTGCTCAAGTTGTGTTTTTATGAAAATGGTTATTCATGCTGACGGTGTTGCCAAGTTGTGTTTTTTGTTTAAACAATTGTTGCTCATGCTGACAGTGCTACCAAGTTGTGTTGTAGTGGAGCACATTATAGAAGATAAGGGTTTTTGTGTTACTTTTTTATTTTGGGAGGGTGGCTGGTTGGTGAATACATATAAAGATGTATGTTTGTATTATATAATTCAGTATTTATACTCATACGCATACAAACATTCTTATAAAGACATCCAGACACAAATTTACACTAAATTTTAAACGTTAACTGATAAGAACACATATGCCTTAGCTGTAGGTGTTGAAATTCAAACACATTTTTTTAAACTGATAACACATTGTCTTTTAAAGGGCATTAAATATATTTATATAAATTTTTTATAATGCTTCCATGAGTGTATTTACCCTTGACAATGAAATAAATACATTTAAATTAAATTTTGGTTAATATATATGTATATATATATATATATATATATATATATATATATATTTATATATATATATATATATATATATATATATACATATACATATATATATATATATATATATATATATATTTATATATATATATATACATATATATATATATATATATATATATATATATATTGATGACATTTCTCTATGAGCTGCTGTTTTAATAAAGTTATTAAATTTTGTTGTAATTAACTAATTTTTTTTCCTAAGTAATTTTTGTTGATAGCGTCTTTTTCTTGTAAAAGAAACGATATATTAGTAATCCTTTTATTTTTCACGTCGATATTGGTATTTTTATCCAGGAGAATTCCAACGACTTGATAAAGTTTCCTTTTTCGGTTTAAATATATCGCTTGAGCTATTACCAAATTTATTAATAGGCATATTATGTCCTAACCCTTCTAATATCATTAATAATTTGAATCTAACAATAAACATACACACACACACACACGCAAACATATATATATATATATATATATATATATATATGTATGTATATACACTAGACTTTTCGTTTATTGCAAACAAAAAATTTTTTGGTGTTGTTTCATAGTTTTTTTATATTTTCTTATATAACTTTAATTTTACAATATTTTATTATTATATAAACGGATTAAAACTAATTAAACATCTATATTTATATTAAGGAAAATGTCATCTTCATCCATAAATGTTTTATATAAATTTAAATTAAATGATCGTAAAGAATTTATTCTGTAATGTCCCCATGAGTAAGTGTCAATATTATTTGTACATATAAATCTATTATCATCTAAATAACTTAATGTTAGTTCACTTATATGTTGTGTATATATTTGTTGAACCCTAGATCTAAATACATACATAGAATCATAATATAGCTTTTTCTCTAGTAAACATTTTCTAAAATCAGTAATACTTTATCTAGCTGTCACACTGTTCTTAATACCCTTAATTTTTTTATTTCACAATCTAGTTTATCTATTATTATTGAATACATTTTAGCTCGTATACCAATGAATTCCTTAATAATTTTACCATTACATTCGTCTTTCATCAACTAAGGGAAACTTAAACACATTGTCTTGAGCATATCAAGATGTATCGAAATTTAACTCATTAGTGGGCAGAGTCCGTTATAAGGGACGCTCGTATATTCTATTGCACAACATTAAAAATTAAAAATTTTTAAATAACAGTAGGCTATGCCGTTGCTGACATTCAAACGAAGCACGTTTTATTTCAATTGCTAAGGTTTTTCTTATTTGTGTGGTGTGTTTTATTCAAAATATGGAAAATAAATTTGTGAAAATTCAAACATCTGGAGCTGGGTGAGAAAAATTGGAATATATTATATATTATCTGAATATATGTTATTTTTTGTGTTTTTATTTGTAAATAAGTGTAACGATTCATTTTATATAAAAAAATTATGACAAAATGTCATGTCACGTGCGTATAGTGAGTTTGAATGCAACGTCCCCTAAAAGGGACACTGCGTCCGTAGTACAATTGCGATACGATAGTTAACTAAATGGTTTTTAATGTGTAGACTTACAGTTTCCCAAATATTGGATGGACTGGATGCCATTGAAAACAATGAATTACATGGTGTTGAAATTTACACCATTCCACCATTAGATGGTGCCGATACTGATCAAGATACCGATGAAAGCGATGATGAACACGAAGCAAATCTTGATCATCTCGGTCCAAAATTATTATTTTTAGCTTGCGAAGTAGTACAAGAGTGTAGTTAATGGGATGATAGTGATGCTGAACCCGTACAGAAATTAGGGCGGACCTCCTGTGATTCAGGCAGGCAAATAAACAGGAGCTCAAATTGTTGGCGAAAAGTCGATCCAATATATAATATAAACACTGAGTGTACAATGATTCCACCAAGTGCTGAGGCTCAATTATGTAAAACTCCAACAGAATTTTTCGAATTGTTTTTCTCTGAAGATATTTTAAAACACACTGAGGAGCAAACAAACTTGTATGGACTCCAAAAAAATTTAAATTTAGAAGTGACATTCGAAGAGATAAAAGTGTTTTTAGGAGGTATTCTCATGTCTGGATACGCCAAGTATCCCAATAAAAGATTGTATTGGTCAAGCAAGCCTGACTTTCCTACTGCTCTGTAATAGCATGAGAATGAAGAGGTTTGAGCAAATATTGAATAACTTTCATTTGAATGACAACCTTCAAATCGATAATATTGATTGCCTTTACAAATTGAGACCCCTAATAAATCACCTAAATTCATAATTTTTGCGACACGGTGGAATTGATGAAAATTTGTCAATCGATAAAAGCATGATTCCGTATTATGGGAAGCATTATGCCAAACAATACATTCGAGGAAAACCAATCAGGTTTGGCTTTAAAAACTGGGCGTTAAATTCAGCTAGTGGTTTTATGATCCAATTCGACATATATATGGGAAAAACTGCAGAGACTGCTTCCAGAGGTTTTGGTGTAGGTGGTGATAAAGTGCTTGATCTCCTCGAAAAAGCTAATGTTCTCTCTCATAAAGGATTCAAGGTAAAATAACTATAAAATTCTCATATAAAACACCAAACTAATTTCATGTACCTTAGCTATTCATAGACAATTATTTTACGTCCGTTAAACTACTGCGACATTTATAATCCATCGGAATATGTACTTCAGGAACGATACGGAAAGGGCAAACAGAAAAATGTCCTCTTCGTTCAATCCCGGTAATGAAAAAAGAAAAAGGGGATCTGTAGATTATAGATTTACAAATAATGGAGACATATTGCTCACACGATGGAAGGATAATAATGTTGTCACGATTGCAACAAATTTTGATGTCAACGAAATAGGATCGTGCCAACGATTTTTTAAAGGAAGGGGTGCTGTAAGTATTTCCCAACCAAAAGCTATTCATCGGCATAATAAGGGCATGGGTGGCGTTGATAAAATGGATCAACTAGTTGCAGTCTACCGCTCTTCAATCAGACAAAAGAAATGGTGGTGGCCAATATTTGCGTATCTTCTTGATGCCTCAGTTGTTAATGCTTGGCTGCTGATAAGAAAAGTTACATCCCAATGATCCAATATGAGCGTCTTTTCACATATTTCGCCGAAATCTTGCGACATCCTACCTTGAAACGTATGGTACCCCATCTGTAAGAGGTTTGCGCACTAACAAAGTGACTACAGATACACGTTATGATGGCAGAAATCATCTTATAGAATATTCTACAACTGATAAACGATGTGGACATTGCGGAAAAAATACAAACTTTATTGCAATAAAAAGGATTGCACCCCAAAGAATGCTTTAAAATTTATCATACGCCTAGTGTACCTGCTGCGCAGTGTCCGTTATAAGGGATAATTTTTAGTAATAATTGGTAAAAATTAGTTCGGGAAAGTGGCCAATGAACTTCGTCCACTAATGGGTTAAATTTAATTCATTTCGAATATCATCATATAGATAATTTGTTTTAGCATCGTATATGAAGGATTCAGTATCCATATAATTCAAGTGCATATCCTCACGATATTTAGGTTTTATATAATCATAATGAAAGCTATACATTTTCAATTTCGATAATTCTAATACCGAAAACCCAATATAAATTGGTTTATGGTAGAACGTTTTAATTCTACTCATTTTTATGCCAATCATTTCTTCATGAATCGTAAGGGAACTATGGAAATTAGGTTTAGATATAAGGGCTCTAGCCCCTAACCTCTTGCCTCTACTCTCCCTTTCACAAAGTAATTTTAAATCTTTTCTTTTGTCTACATTTTCCATAGTTTTGCCATATACAGCATTGCTTAGAAGCTTAAAAAAGTTTTGTTCAAATGTATTTTTAGCTATTATTCTATGATGACTATTTAAGTCAATATACTTTTTTAATCAATCCAACTGATTAAATTGAAGTATTCTATGTATTTTAGTTAAAATCAAACCGTTTGTTGGATACATTGCTGAAGATTTCTATAGTGTATTATATATTTAGTTTTGTGATTTAAATCTGTAATTAATGTTGATTGTTTCATGGTTTACATTTTTTTGTTTTCGGCACAAAATGGAAAATCATTATGATAGTCGTGTAATGTTATTCGATACTCTTAATCTACTTCCAGTATTTATCCCAAAGGACTGTCTTCTTTTATATTATTTACATTAAAATTTTCAACATTTTCTATCCATTTAAAATTTTTTTAGGGAAGGTATTGCGAAATTGCATAACCATACAAATTATTAACGTCTAAATAAATAAGATAATTTGATTACTTAGTAGAATCATAATCACTAACGTATTTATTATTAGCAACTGACCGCCGTTTACTGCACTGTACAATACTTCCCCTAATACCCCGCAAAACAAAATTATACATATTAATATCGGTTAACAATTCAAGTTCTATTTCTGTTTATTTTAACGTTGCGTCCCATGAAAGACCTGGGGTAGTATAATACTGAAAGGGATCTAAATTATAAATACTTTTACAAACTTTTCTAAAACTTTCAAATATATCACAAAGTAATAAAACATCTACTTTTGAATATAAAAGTAGATAGTCCATAAGAGATTTACACTGAAATGTATTCCAAACTTTTTCAGCATGTTCATAATCATCCACAAAAGATGTAAAATTAGTTTGTGAATGTGAAAGTAGAGGTAAGAGGTTAGGGGCTAGAGCCCTCATATCTAAACCTAGTTTCCATAGTTCCCTTAAGATTCATGAAGAAATGATTGCCATAGAAATGAGTAGAATTAAAACGTTCTACAACCAAACAATTTACATCGGGTTTTCAGTATTAGAATTATCGAAATTGAAAATGTACAGATTTCATTACGATTATATGAAACCTAAATATCGTGAGGATATTCACTTGAATTATATGGATACTGACTCCTTCATATACGATGTTAAAACAAATGATCTATATGATGATATTCGAAATGAATTATAATGATTATATGAAACCTAAATATCGTGAGGATATTCGCTTGAATTATATGGATACTGACTCCTTCATATACGATGTTAAAACAAATGATCTATATGAAGATATTCGAAATTAATTAAATTTAAATTTCGATACATCTTGATATGCTCAAGACAATATGTTTAAGTTTCCCTTAGTATGATGAAAGACGAATGTAATGGTAAAATTATTAAGGAATTCATTGGTCTATGAGCTAAAATGTATTCAATAAAAATAGCTAAAAGAGCTAGTGAAATAAAAAATTAAAGGTATTAAGAACAGTGTGACAGCTAGATTAAGTATTACTGATTTTAGAAAATGTTTACTAGAGAAAAAGCTATATTATGATTCTATGTATGTATTTAGATCTAAGGTTCATCAAATATATACACAACATATAAGTGAACTAACATTAAGTTATTTAGATGATAATAGATTTATATGTACAAATAATATTGACACTTACTCATGGGGACATTACAGAATAAATTCTTTACGATCATTTAGTTTTAATTTATATAAAAAATTTATGGATGAAGATGATATTTTACTTAATACAAATATAGATGTTTAATTAGTTTTAATCCGTTTAAATAATAAGAAAATATTGTAAAATTAAAGTTATATAAGAAAATATAAAAAAAACTATGAAACAACAACAAAAAAATTTTTTGTTTGCAATAAACGAAAAGTCTAGTCTATATACATATATATATATATATATATATATATATATATATATATTTTAACCAAAATTTAAATTAAATGTCTTTATTTCATGGTCAAGGGTAAATACACTCATAAAAGCATTATAAAAAATTTATATAAATATATTTAATGCCCTTTAAAAAACTATGTGTTCTTATCAGTTAAAAAAAATGTGTTTGAATTTCAACACTTACAGCTAAGGCATATGTGTTCTTATCAGTTAACGTTTAAAATTTAGTGTAAATTTGTGTCTGGATGTCTTTATAAGAATGTTTGTGTGTGTATGAGTATAAATACTGAACTATATAATACAAACATACATCTTTATATGTATTCACCAACCAGCCAACCTCCCAAATAAAAAAGTAACACAAAAAACCTTATCTTCTATAATGTGCTACACTACAACACAACTTGGCAACACCGTCAGCATGAAAAACAATTTTCATACAAAAACACAACTTGGCATCACTGTCAGCATGAGCAGCCGTTTTGTATGGAAAACTATACAGAAAAGACATAAACATACTACTAATTTGGACTTTAATTATATTTCCCATTGCCTTGGACAACGATGGTAAAATACTTACGGGCCAAAGGTTATTGATGTTCACACGTTGCCAATATTTTTTAATAGGTGTATTACGAGCCACCTTCCAGTCCCTAAGGAAACGGGAATTCTTTAAAATAGTATTCATGAAATGGATAAGATGTGCACTAATGTAGTGAAGCACAATTTGTAATAATTGGATTGGTATGTTAGCAGAACCAAGTGATGAAGATTTAATTTTTAATATTTCACTGCGAACAACCAATTCAGAAGCATTATGAAACGTGAAACAATTTGAAACATTCATAAGCAAATTCCAATTCGATTCCTCATCAAGAGAACTTAGTTGGTTGCCAATAAAAGTTTCATTAATCTCATTAACATTAAGCTCAGACAAGGAAGTATGATTACCTAGTAAATCAGTATTTCATAGACAGTTCCAGATTTATCTGGTATCATCTAACCTAAGCAAACGATACCTACGTAAATTCCTATAATTGCGGATTTCGGATTTGGTTTGATTTCTAAGCCGTTTATAAATTCCCCAAATTCTAAGACTTTTGTCCATATGCTAAGCCTTCAAAGCAAGATCAGTTACGGATCTATAATAAATAATGTGGTTTGGAAAATTTGACTTTTGATGACCGAAATGTGAGGGTAATTTTTTTCATGGGACATATTCAGGAGCATATTAAAAAGATTAGTATAAAATGAAAGTTGCAAGCCAGTATTATTAGTTAAATACAACAGGGAAAAGAATATCAGATAATGATTGGGAAGAAACGGAACTGAAACTGAGCAGACACAACAGAATCCGCGCTATTATATAGTCAATTAGACAAGTGAAACGAATTACAATGAGTGGGGGTAGAATTGTGTAAATACTTAAGATCGTATCTCTCACAAAGCGAACAAACTTTATTCGTTTTAAATATATTGAAAAGATCAGTTTTCAGATCACCAACTATAATCAATTGATTGCAACTTACAAATATATCTCCAAAGGTATTTTCAAATGCAAACAGGTCACCCCTGGGTAGATATGTAACAGCAACAACTAGAGGTGGGACTCCACTAGAGATTTCTGTAAAAATTCCTTCGCAAGTGAAATATTCACTACTTTTAAAAACGCATATTCTAATGCTATATCTAATGAACAATGTTACTCTGTATTGGTTTTATTAAACATTAATATTTAGTCAAAAAAAAACCAAATTAAAAAATAACAGCGAAATTTTCACATATCTTCGCATTCTTCGCTTGGTGATTACACTACTCTGCAAAAGATCATATTTTGTCTTTCCTTGAAATAAAAATATGCGGACTATATGGGTTTTGATGCGCTTAACTCAAATCCGTTTCCGTTTTTTTCCATCAGATCGGGATTTTCTTTTATGTGTAGCAAAAGTTATTTTTATTTTAGAGTTACAATATACATATAAATAAATGTGGTTAAAAAAAAGATTTCTTAAAGCAGGTGTAATTCCAACACTACGATAGCTTAGAGAACTTCGTTGAATATATATGCCACAAGCTAAAGAACGTGATTCCAGGTCCCAAGAAATGCGGAACCCCTTTATTTTATATAGGTGGACCATCTTAGGAAAAGCGGATTACCAAGCCAACAAAGGAAATGATGTCCTACATAAAATTATTATATGAAATCTTTACAAGTAATAATGGGGACAATTTATCAATTGGAAAGGACCTCTTGAAAATCCACCAAGAACAATCTAAACACATAAATTGCAGCAAAAAATTTAAAAATTATTTTTTTGTGCAAGAATGGAATAATAATTGTGTTTTATTTCAATTTTAGAATCTAGACAATTTGGCATAAAAATGAATAAATTTCGAAGAATATTAAAAATTTGTGTAAAATAGCGATTATTTGGAGAACATGTTATAAAAAAAATTAATTATGTATCTAAAAGAATATAAATAAAAACAATTCCGTAGCAGTCGCTTAAAAAACTGAAGCTTTTTACATCAAAAATTATATACACTAGGTGTGAAAAATGTACGCTCTCATAGCGTGTTATTTAGTTTTTAAGTAAAATATAAAAAATAAACAACATATTTGCTAAGATTTTTTTATTAAATTAAATATTGTACTTCAGGCTAATATTATAAGGAAATTTTTTCTTAAATTAATAATATTTTTTTATAAAAACAACAAAAGTTCTTTTCAAGTCAAAAACTACTACATGAAAAGTCTACGCTCATAACAAAAATCTAAAAAAAAGTATTACAACGAAAAAGTAACTTAAGTTAAAAACCTCTCTTAGCTTCGTTTGCATGGAATTTACCAGATGTGTTGTCTCTTCAGAAGAAATGTTCTCCCACTCGCTCTTAACCACTTCCTTAAGCATTGCCTTACTCGTCATATTATGCTGGCGAATTTTTCTTTCTAAAAATGCCCATAAATGTTCTATCGGGCTAATATCGGGCGATTGTGGGGGCGTAGGCAGCATACTTGGAATATTGTATAAAAGCCAAAGCTTTACAATTGCTGCAGTGTGCTTGCTGAAAGTAGTAATCACTTGACAACCCCAAATTTTTTTTGGGACTTTGCTTTAAATTCCTTTTAAGGATGTCTAGGTAACAAAATTTGTCCATTATTGAGTCAATAAATTCATAATTTCCAACTCCTACAGCGGCCATACATCCCCACATCATCACTCGTCCTCCACCATGTTTAACAGTTGGCAGTAGATTTTCTCTCTGAATGCAAAGAAGAAAAATTTGCTTTCATCTGAAAAAAATATAATTTTTCTAAAACTCCGGTGGCATATTAACATATTTATTCGCAAACCAGATTTTTTCAGCACTCTCCTCGCTGTAGATGTACTAATTGTCTTATTAAACTTTTCTTTGACGTCTGCTATTATTTGGAGTGCCGTTGTTTTTGGATTCTTTTGAATAAGGGACACAATGCTTCGAGATTCTCTTTCTGGCAGCCTCCGGGGACGGCCTGATCTTGGCTTGGATGCAATGATTCCCCTTTTTTCGAAATTTTGAATTACTGTTCTTATCGATGTCCAAGCTCTGCCAACCGTTCTTCCTATTTGGCGATAATTTTGTCCCTCTTTCCAAAGTTTTATGATAATTTTTCTCTCACTTACGCTTAATTCTTTTCGTTTTTCATCCATTACTAAAAACTTACAAAGAAATTTAACAAACTTCGGGATTTATATTTTTTATTATATTTAGAAATTAATTTAATCCAAATTAAATTAAAAAGATTGTAATTGATCGCACACTTATCACGTATTAAATAGTATGAGCAAAGGCTCTATAATATAAAGATGTTGCACTTCCATACATTGATTTGTCGGTTGTAAAATGTTAATGGGATTTAGAGCAGCGACCATTAAAAAAAGTAAAAAGTTTTTACTCTTAGCCAGAGAAACTTGTGGAGAGAAATATCAAACGAGAGAATATTTTATAGTATGCAGATGTACATACATACATATTTATGTTTGTGCTTCTGTGTATTTTCCATTTATTTTTTTCATAAAAAATTTATGTGTGACCAGATCTTAAAGTAATATAAAGCTAAATCAGGTTTCAAATAGAGGTAAAACGAGCTAAAGAAGGAATTTTAAAACCAATAAATAAAGCCAAATTTTTTTATAGCCTTGCAATAGCAACTTTTCATTATATCTATATTTTTATAACTTAAATGTTGTTTATGTAGGTATAAAAATTATAAATAAATAAATATATATATATATATATATATATATATATATATATATATATATATAGCAAATATTCTGTTCATAAACATAACTTTTATTTATTTTGAAATAGAAATATGTTACACGATATTTTAATTAAAGAAAAACCTAAACATTGTTGAAAAAAACTGAAAAAGCCAAGAGCTTACTTACATACCTACAAGTGTATATTATTAATGTGCAATATTTGATGCATATTTTGAGGACTACTTTCATCTTCAATTTCGTAAAATAAAATATCCATAGTATTTAAATTCCATGTTTTGAAATTGTGAATGCACTATCTTGTACTTATCAATTGTGCTGATGTAGGTATTGTTTATTCATGTAAGATATGTCCATCTGTATATATTCCCTTATTTTGTGGATGTTGGCGTTTTCGTTATTAGTTGTTTATTTGCCCTTCTTTCGTATTAATTTTGTAGGCAATTATTACAATCTAAGCGTCATTTCTTATGCATATTTCGAATGTTAGGCCAATAGTAAATTAATGCCATATCTTGAGTGTTAAGCTGGATTCACCCACTTTTAATTTTTAGTGCCCAGTTTTTGACTTCGTATTTAAGTTCTATTTAAACTTAAAGTCTATTTAAATACAAAATTCATTTTTACAGATCATATTTAAATAGAACTTAAATAAAACTCATTGAACACTTAAATGGTATTTAAATAGAGCACAGTAAACATAAGACTTTGACTCTTTTTCTTTTAAGAAAGCGAAAACATTGTGATGTTGAGAAAAATTAGCAAAAAAAATTTTAAAAAGTTACATAAATATAGTTAATTATCAATAGAATAAAGTAAAAAATCAATAAAATAATATTTATTGTACAAATAGACTCTTAACACAATTGAAAAACTTAAAATAATTTCATGCACAACACTTGAAATACTTTGAATCATAAGCAAAACACATGTTTTCTGAACAATGGCGATTTTTGTTTACATATTTCATGGTGCTACCACATTTTTCGCATAAATTAATTTAAGTATTTATATATGACTGAAGAACTCAAAGCGTATTTAAACACAACTTAAGTTTATGAAAAAATTAACTAGTTTTGTACTTAAATACGAAGTCAAAAACTGGGCATAAGAGTATGTTCTGAAGCGATTCACCCACTTCGCGCATTTGTTCTGAAACGTCAAGGCTACCACATGAAGTAATTTTGTAAACTATTGGGGTATTCACACTTCGTGCTATTTTTTGTTGTGCTGCATATAAAAAAATCATAAAATAATAGCACTCTTGCAGGTATGTATGTTCTTGTGTTGTCATGAAATGCTCTGGAGGTCTGAGTCGAAGGATTGAAAATCTTCAGGCGAGATATATATACAGTGACTCAAACGGAAAACCGGACATGCCTAAAACATTTATATTAAGAAAGATTATAACAAAAATTAAATTTCATTTTTTTTTAATATAACATATATTTCTATTAAGAAGGTTAATTTCGAAGTTATTGATAAGAAAAAAAACGAAAAATTTTAGTTTTTGCAAGAAATATAAGTGATTAAATAAAATAACTCAGTTTTTTTAACTCAAACTTAATAACATAAATAAAAACGAGCAATAATAAATAAATAAATTTATAAAGAATAATATTTTAGTATTTTGTAGCGTTACCTTAAGATTCAATAACTTTTTTTGTTGTATTTTTTGTATAGATTTAACTAAATTTGCACACATTTCTCGAGGTATTTTGTCCCACTCTGTTTTGAAAGCTATTTTTAATTGACTAATATTGTTAAACGAGTTTTTGTAAACTTTTCGCTCTAGTTCATCCCAAAAATGTTTAATTACATTCAGGTCTAGCGATTTTGGCGGTGGTTTCAAAAGTTTAGGCAAACTTCGGCGGTATGATTTGGATCATTATCTTGATAGAAATCAAAATTGGCTAGTATGCTCAATTTTTCTGCGCTTTGATCGACATGATTCCTTAAAATATTTAGGTAATCAAGTCCGCCCATTTTTCCATCAATAAATTCTAAATTACCTACTCCAGCGCTTGACATACAGCCCTAAACCATTACAAAACCTCCCCCTTGTTGTTTAATTGTAGCTCCAGTATTTTTAACTCAAACAAATCTCCTTCCAGTCAGGTTTTTTTTTAGAAAATACATTCCAGTTGTCTTTATGAAGGTTCTGTATAAGACGAAAGTAAATTTAATCTGTATGTAATCTATAGGTGATTCTAAGAAATTTTGCTAGAGAGACCATAGCTCTAAGTTGGATTTGGAGCCTCGCAAAATTTCAAAATAGAAATTTCTCCATATACACATAGAATAATTTAATTAAATTCGTCTAAAATCAGATAGGATTATAGTAGATTCCTCAATCTGGGCTTTCTGGTATTTTTATCACCTTTCAGAATCTGTATTGATACTAAAATTTTTTTTAATTTTTAGTAGAGATATTAGGAGTTTTTTGTCGATAAATAGCCTAAAATGAACTTTTAATTAATAAATTCTGAATTTTCTTTGATTTTTTTCGAGATTTTTTTTTTGCAATCTAATAAAGTTCAGATAATTTCCAACAAATTTTATCACGATAAATTTTTTGAAGAACCATCAACATCGTCTGCGGTGTCTTCGCAAATGAAAGCAACCACATCAACAAGTTTTGACTATAGATTGACTAACATGCCTCATCAAGATATTGTTGTTTCTGGTTTATCAAGTGAATTAAATGATCTTAGTTTGCCTACTAAATGTGACAGATAATAAATTGTTCTATGTATATATGGAAAAATTTCTATTTTGAAATTTTGGGAGGCTCCAAATCCAACTTAGAGCTATGGTCTCTTGAGCAAACTTTCTTAGAATCACCTATAGATTACGTTTTTGCTATACGCTTACTTACAAAAAAAATTACCTACCCTAATATAAATAGATTAAAAAAAATATATATATGTATATTTATGTATATATATATATATATATATATATATATATACATAAACATATATATATATATATATATATATATATATATATATATAAATATATATATATATATATATATATATATATAAATAAGTTGCATTGTATTAGTAATTGATGTTCTCCGGAATGTTTGAACCGATTTTGTTTCTGCAAAATTTATATAAAAGGTGACATCAATACCAAGGTTTTTATGTATATACAGTTTCTGTATGTGTATTAGTTCATGATTTATAGCCACTTTAGTGAACACTGCAACCATTTCGAAATATTTGAGTTAATATTTTGAAAAACTGATATATAATTCGTATTTAAATTCATTACAATTCAATTTTAGTCCAACCATTAATTTTAATTTATATACATACTTTGCTGTTCTAAATCAGAACATCGGGGATCTACGAAATAAATTACATATAAATACATCACTAAAAACTTAAATGCAATGACTTATGTGCGTCATTACGGTCGACCAGATTTATTTATAACATTTAGGTGTAATCGGCAATGGAGTGACATTAAAGATAATTTATACGCTTTCCAAAGTCCTACCAACCGCCATGATATCACTGCCCGTATTTTTAAATAGAAATTGAAAGCGCTTATGGGTTTTAGCGTGAAATCTAATGTGTTTGGTGAAGTGAAGTGCTGAGTGTATTCTGTGAAGTGGCAAAAGCGTGGTTTGCCACACCCTCACATTTCAATATGGTTGGTGAATACAATCAAATCGCATGAAGTTGACAATGTTATACGTTCTGAAAATCCAGATCAAATAAGTGATCCTGAATTATATGATGCTGTTGTTCAAAATATGATACACAGTCCATGCACAGCCCACGTCATTGGCTTGAGTACGCGAATAAGAAATCTGTTGAAGCTTTGGGAAGAACAATTAAAGATCTCCGATATAACTCAGAGTTGTTTGGTGGTGTGTTGTTTTTATTGTCAGGCGATTTTAGGCAAACATTACCCGCCATTCCTAGATCGACAGCTGCCGATGAAATTAACACTTGCTTAAAGTCTTCATACTTATGGAGATTTGTTAAAATATTGAAACTCACTACCAACGTTCGTGCTCAGTTGCGGAATGATTCATCTGCTGATAAGTTCTCTAAGCAATTGCTGAAAATTAAGAATGGTGCAATGCCTATTGATGACACTGGATTGATAACATTGCCAAATGATTTTTGTCGTTTCGTACAGTCAAAATAGGAATTGATTGAATGTGTTTTCACTAACATAGCACAACAATATACATGCCATGAGCTCCAGAGCGATTTTAGCGGCAAAGAACAAAGATGTCACTGTATTAAATATGGCTATACAATAAATGATTCCTGGCGAAGTGGTGTTGGGCAAGTCTGTCTATACTGTTACCAATGAAGAAGATGTTATGAATTATCCAACAGAATTTTTAAATTCGTTGGACTTACAAGGATTGCCTCCGCATAATCTCCAATTGAAAGTTGAAGCCCCTATTATTATGCTTCGCAATACCAATCAAATACGTTTGTGTAATGGTACAAGACTTGCTATAAAAAATTTGATGGCTTATATAATTAAAGCTACTATTTTAACTGGAAAATTCATTGTATTCATTCCACGCATCCCAATGATTCCTTCTGATATACCATTTGAATTTAAACGACTTCAGTTTCCTGTTGGCCTTGAGTTTGCGATTACCATTAATAAGGCGCAAGGCCAATCCTTAGACATTTTGGAGTGAATTTAGAGTATCCAGTTTTCTCACATGGATAGTTATATGTAACCTGTTCGCGCGTTGGCAAACCATCGGTTTTGTATATTTACACCGAAAATGCAATAACAATAAATGTTGTTTACCACAGAGCATTACAATAAAGCAGTTTATCACAGATTTAAATGAATTCGAATTAATTTCTTTATTTTCTTTTTTTCACTACGAAGCGTGCAGGGGGTTCGCTAGTATATGTATATATATATATATGTATACATATATGTACATGTATATATATGTATACATATATATATATATATATATATATATATATATGTTTATATATATACATATATATATATATATATATATATATATATATATATATATATATGTATAAATATGTATATATATATATATATATATATATATATATATGTTTATATATATATATATATATATATATATATATATATATATAAATATGTATATATATATATATATATATATATATATATTAGATTAATTAGGGCCATTATTAGAACTTGCCGACAAAGTTGGTGGTAGTAAATGGCAACGTTAGCATAACAGGGCGATAAAGTGGCTGGTAGCAACTTTCCATAATTACAACTTGCCGGTAAAATTAACCGCTAGCAATTACCGACTACGTTTGAAAGATTATTTAGATTGCGAAAAATTATAGTGGCAACGACGCTTTTGTTTGTGAAAATATGGGTTTGTGTTATAAAATAAAACATTATAGCATCTAAGGAAACAATCGTGCGAGCTGTGAGAAAGAGAGCAAAAAACTTTTTATTTTTTTTTTATTTTAACTTTTTACTATATTAAAAAATAAGAATATATGGTGATATTAACATAAATCCTCCTGGTAAAACTTATCGCAAAGTCGAACTTGCCTTTATTTGATCGTTTATATTTAGGTTAAGGGCAAGTTGTAATAATGAAAATGTATTTATGCGACCGATAAATTCTTAGAGTGTTAATCAAAATTAGTTTCTGTTATTTGCGCGCTATTCCTTTCCATAGTTGTTGCTTTAGTTGTTAGTAGCATGTCGTTAAGGGAAACCGCCTTTAGAGAATGACGTTGTGAGCAGCGTCGGTTAAAGGCTGGCCTTTTACGTCTATCCATACAACGTAAAGCATAAAGAAACTCGTCTAACATTTCTACACATAACGAACGGTGATGTTGTATTTGTGCTGGTAGTGCGCCGTGTTCATGTGGTGAGTGACAAGGATACTCATTTATTTTTAAGATTTGTGTTTGTTTCTCTTCATCATCATTATCGTTATTATCATTGTAGTGCTTTGAAGATAAGCATATTAAATTTTTGAATTCTCTTTGTTGAAATTTATAATACTGCCGAAATTCCAAAATTGCCACACATATTGCAACTGCGATTCCAACTATCAGAACCATAAAAACTCCACCTATTTGTATTTCAAAATGACAAAACTGTATGATATAAAATATTTAATTCAGTTGGGAAACATACCGATACTTTCTAATCCTAAAGCGTTTGCTTTCGATTTTTTCTTGTTGTGGTTTCTGACGCAGGTATCACCAGTGTTTTTCCACCATTTGTCATATAGCATTTGTATATCGCCCTTTTCTTGGAGTTTCAAAATAGCCAAAGATACCTTGTCGCGCCAAGGAGAACCCTTAGAAGTTGCAATACCATAACCTATTGCGGAAAGTGGTGAGCCTCTTTTAATATTGAGCAAGTAAAATATACATATGTACATATCGTTAGTCTCACGCGAAATTCTAACTTTACAGTTAACACAATTAAAACCATAAGCGTTACGATAAAAACTGTAGTTTTAAGTTGCTTGTAAGGCCGTAGTTTTTAGTGCTAATAAAACCCTTTTTTGTGGTGAATCATTAAATAGCCGAAATTCTGAAAAATTTTATTTAAGGTTTTGCTGCATAACATCAACGTTACAAAGACTTATCGTGACTCATTTATATACATATATTTTTCTAGTTTTTGACAATAAAATGTTATTTTTTTTATATATTTCTGAGATTTTATTCTGATTATTTTCGCTGCTTTTCTATATAAATCACATTTAAGATAAAATCTAATCTTTATTTAAAGAAGAAATACCAAAAAAAATAATTTATTATCGATATATATTTTCATTCTCTATCTAACCTTTTAAGAAAATTAAAATCTCACATGCAAAATTATGAAATTAGGATTTATTAGCTTAATAATTGGGCTCTCAGTAACACTGCTGCCGTTAACCATTGTAAAACTTTGAGCATTTAGTTTGCGTTTGACTGTAAGATGCAGATAAACACGAGTGCAATTACACATTCGTAAACAGTTCTAACAAAAATCCATAGATTGGTAAAAAAAAAACGTTTAGCCCATCCCTTCATATTATTCACATTTAGTGATGGAGTTATCAGACAGCTCTCGTTCTGTTATACGGTTCGCAAATATGTGAAAGGGTTTGTCATACATTCTGTAATATTCTCATATTTAATATGCGACCCCATAAAGTGTATATATTCTAGGTCCTTATGAATATGAAAGTCGAATAAGCAATTTTTGTCTGGCCATCCGTTTGTAAGTGACATTGGTTTCCCAAAGCCCTTAGGAGAGCTAGATAATTCATTCCTAGACTTTCATTCTTAGTATTGAAAAGGGTTACAAATATATTGGTATTGAAAATTAGTAACTCATAATACGGTTCCAGAGCAGCAAAATTTCAACTTGGTTTGATTATTTTTATATATCGAAAAATATTATATTGGTATTAAAAATCAAAAACAAGAACACGGTCGGAAAATAGTTTTTTAATTGTTGGTTTTTATTATGAACTGAAAATATTTCAGATTTTTAAAGCAATTTATTGAAACTAAAGAAGTATAAAATATAGTTTTAGAGCTAGACAGTTGATTTTATTAAAAATATAAAAAAGAAAGTAGAGTCTGTGGACATTCGATTTTAACCTTCCCAAATAAAAAGTGGCAAGTATGCCCTTGCTGATAGAAAGAACAAATCCTGTCTGTAATGCAGAATAGTTTTAGTAGTGGTGAAAAGAAATTAACGAACCTATTTTTCACATACTTAGTGCAGGGATGCCCAGCTCATGAAACAATTGTTTGGAGCGAACTCACACATATTCTTAAACTCTTTCTTCAGTCGTTAATGATAAGTCGACAAGTGTACATGTTTAGCGAATGCTTTGTTGCTTTTTTCAGGTTCACACTCAAAAAATGTTGTGTGTCCATTCAATGATGAATGCGTATGTGTAGCAACTGTTTTTTATTTTTTAATATTATATGATTAGAATCGTTTACATAAGATTCTTAATTGCCATCTTTTCTTTTTCTAGAAAGTTTTTTGATTTTTTATAATGAATTATATGTACTATTAAGTTGTGTTTTGTTATGTTGTTGTTAAACAAAATTTATGCGCGACATAAATATCATATTAACATATATATAATATATATGTTAATATGTATATATAATTGAGTATTTTAATTTAAAATTTAAAAAATTAAATTCGATTATTTTATTTACACATGTACATACATACATACATATATTAATATGTTTCCTTCTTGATATAAATATAAATTTTCTGTTTTTCAATCTCTTACTAACATTATAATTTGGCTTTAATTAAATAAAGTCTCTCAATTTGTTATTTCTCTCTGACTCACTAATACACAAAAAAAACTTTTTGGGCATTACTGACTTAGTGAAAACACAAAAATTGTTAAAAGATATTATATGATACAAAATGACTTAAGAATACATTTCATGGATGTTGATTTTCAGAAATGCGTTATTTTTATGGGAAGATGTTAACATCTTTTTTATCCAATGTTAGATGTGTTAAAATGTTTTGCTGGATTATTAAAAACTTTATAAACATTATTAAAAACAGTTCTTTAGTTTTCAATCACTGTCAATCTCAAATTGTATCTTGAAAAAAATCTACCAACTTGAAAAAAATGCCGTTAAAAGATTTTCAGTTCAGATTATTTGTTCAGCCACCGGTTGTCTCATTACATTCGGTGGTGCGAACGAATCCCATGTTATAAGCATGTATATTTGATGAAGAGATATCCTATAATTATCGACATATTCTCTAAACTCTTCCCAAACTAAACTTTTTAGAGGCCATGATTAGCTATCCCATTAAGTCGCAAGATTCATTCACTGCAAAATCTTGAAAAAAATCTAACTAGCTTGAAAAAAAAGCTTCAGTTGTATGTGACACTCTATTATACAGCAATGATGAAAAGTTACCTGTTTTGCATATGCACGTACAAATAGTACTCTGATTGAATGAACAAAAACTTTCAAATAATTCAAACAGTTTTTGATGAATATTCGTAAGATATTTACACTAAATTTGCAAATGTCAAATAGTTTTATAATTGTTGTTGACAATCTGTCTTTAGCTAATTTTGATCTAACTTTATTTATGTCAATAAAAAAGTTTTTTATTACATATTTTACCCGACGTTTCGTCAATTTTTTGTTGACTTTTTCAAGGGTTTGTCTATTTCAAATTAAAAACTGTAACGACACATTCTTGCTCTATGCTGGGGCAGGCTCGCGGCTGCCAGGTTCTGTTACAAATATTTATATTTCTTCTGATGAAAGAGTAGAACCACCTTTAATTTTCTCTTTAATAAATGAATTTATTCGCAGTTCTCTTAACCTAGCTGTATATCTCATTTATAACTAGACTCTGACACCAAGTCACCGACAACACGCTTCCGTTAAACACACGTACGCAACACGAGTGGTCTCTCTAAATAAATGCTCTCGCCTGACACCGCGCTATATTTATGCTTATGGGGAATTTGGCCGACGCTCTTTAGGCGGGAGGATAAAATTCTGCCCATGGTCGCTGCCCACAGTCTAAACGCCGACTTGCTGCCACTGAGCGAATAAGATTCTGCATCAGCCTCAGCCCGCCGAAGTTAGACGTTCTCCCTTCGCTCTTACGCGCTAACCGCACTGGAGGGTCCCGTAGGAGTCACAGCACGGCGACGACGAACTTACAGACTTATAGTCAACGAGACAGGGTGAACAAGGTTCTATCCTGCCTACGAATGACAAAGCCCGCAGCAAGACACGGCAGGGGGAATTTCTTCTACTGGGGTGGTGAATAAAATTCTATCTCACCCAATTAGAAGCGACCTCTTTTACTTCGTTTGACTAGTTGAGTTAAATTTAATAATATTCTAAGTTAACCCTACACGTCTTACCAAGTTGCTGGCCGGCGACTCACTGACTCTCTACTTGTAAATCCACTGTCTTATATTCCCCTTGTGCATGTAGTGTCGTCGTTGAACTTACGAATCTACAGCCTCATGGTATTTGTTTACACATACATAAGTAATCCATCAGCTGTTGAGGACAGCAGTGTTGTAACATTTAATAATCTCTGATCTATGTTGCCCTTATTTGGTGTCAGATGGCGCCGTATAACGGCCGTTAATATTTTAAATTTAATTCTAAATTTCTATAATACAAAGTATTATTTATCCATAAAAGTAAACTCAACATTAGTAATTCAATGTTCCAGGTTGGTTTAAAGTATAGTAACAATTCTTAATCATGGTCTAATAACAAAATTGCATACTTCGAAATGGCAATAATACATAAGGAGAAGCAATGGCAAAGAAATAACTAACTTACAGGATTCATGTGCGCCAAAAACGAACTCTGACTTTTGGCTCGTCACATTGCCCCTCCTTTTCGGGTAATCAAAACAATAAATATTACGAAATATCCTAAGAATACAATAAGAAAATAATAACATAATAAAACTAAATAATAAAACTAATTTTATTCCATTAGTGTTCAAAAATAAGAGAATTCATAAAAAATATTATGAGGTATGCAATACCCGATACCTACAAAAAATACACAGAAAATAAATCAATAATAACTTATACAGTGTGTCCTGGCGCGTATGGGCTTCATTCCGGCAATCGGTGGACTTCGTATTGCCCATTTTGTCTGATGAGGACTTGGTAGCGTACTCCGCCCACTTCGTTTAGGAACTTCAAGCGCTGGTTCGGTCTGCGTCTTTGGAGGGCCTGTTCCACGTTAGCTCTGACCTCTGGAGGGATGTCATCTACCCCCTTGTTTTGTGGTGCTGTTGCTGGGAGAGACGAATGTTTCTGTACCCACTCTTCAGTGTGTGTCTGTGGGTCAGTGTTCAACTGGCAAGGGTACTGTGTGGTGTGGTCCGGACGCTCTGAACGTGATTCTACTAGGGATGACAATGGTGATGTGGCTGAAGCTGATGACGCTGATGATGATGGTGATGATGATGGTGATGATGATGATGATGATGGTGAGGGTGGTGATGATTTTGGAGCGGATGTCGTAGGTGAGCCCGTAGTGGTCGTGGTATACCGAGTTTCTACCGACTCAGGCCGTAGTGGCGTACTTCTAACAGATGATGGCTCGAGTTGTGGCGGTAAACCATTGCTTCCCATAGGTACGAGCAAGCGTACCCTCATCACTCGCTCATAACATAAGAATCCGGCGTATTGATATCTTCGGTCTTCGAAGTTGAGACTACCTAGGCCCCAGCATTTTGGTGGTGTTGGCAGATGATAGTTTTCGTCCTCGGAATTAAGAGACGGTGGCGATCGTAGTGGTAGCGGTGAAGACGGGGTCCAGGGGCGTTGATCGACCCTCTGATCTTGATCGCCCAGAAATGTGCGTCGCATCTCCATGTCATGTCTCTTTCCTACCTTAAGACACGCAGGTACTCCTCGAATTCCTCTGCCGTTAATTCGTGGCTATCGTCGGCTCTGCTGGGTGGACTGGCAGTAGCGGTGTTGTTACTAGCGGGTGGTGTACGGGTGCGTGTTGGTCGTGGCGTTGAGGCCCCCTCACCCACACGGAAACATGTATCGGGCTTGGGCCGTGTTCGTGGTCTGGCATTGTGTGATTTCGACCCTTTTCTGCCTCGACTAGTAGTGGGACTGTCATCATCAATAAAAATGGTGCGCCTTTGCTTGGCCTGTTCTCGTTCCCACGATTTACGGAACTTCTTGCGGGCGTTCTCGAAATTTTCTTCCATGGTGACTTTTCGTTTTATTTCGGTTGGTCGGCTATTCCGATGTCTAGATGGAGTCAAAATGAGAAAACAACAGCATGATTAGTAAAGAGACACTGGTATTGTTGTAAATACATAAATTAAAATCGAACGGGGAATAATTATTTAAAGTATATATGGCTTAATTTCGCTGATGTACGCAGTTCGCACTTCTTCGGTATCTTGGCTCTTTACCGGGGAGATAAACTCATTGACAGTAAACGGTCCTCCGTATTTTGGAGCTAGTTTAGCCGCGAAGTTTTCGGTAGCTTTCGAGAGGGGGTGTTGTCTGATAAGTACCCAATCACCCACTTTTGGTTTCCACTGCCGACGTCGTAGGTTGTAATGACGTTGTTGGTCGACAGAGGCATTTGCTATGTTTCGTCGAACTATATTGAATATTTGTTGCATTTCTCGATCGTGAATATTTGGTGGCCAATTTTCGATGCCCTTACCAATAGTTACCTCATCGTAGAGGGATTTAGATAGTCGTGGCTCCCGTCCTTGCGTAAGGAATGCCGGTGAGTATCCGGTTGTCTCCGATATACTAGTATTTATCGCGAGCATGATTTCTGGGAGGTATTCGTCCCATTTATTATTTTGCTGTTCTGTAAATTGAGCGATCATAGTTTTTATTGTACGATTGGCTCTCTCGGTGGGATTGTCTCTAGGTGTATACGGAGCGGTAAACTGTTGGTGCACTCCTAGTTCTGTTAGATATTTCTTGACTAATCGTGATGTGAACTGTGTGCCATTATCTGTAATCAGTACTTTAGGGACCCCATACCTGGCGACAATACGTTCCCGAAATGCTTTTATCAAGCCTTCGGAGGTGGCTTTTCTTAACGGTATTAGCTCATTCCATTTTGTGAATTTGTCGAAAAATACGAGAAGCATCGTGCATCCGTGCTTAGAACGAGGAAGGGGACCTACAAAGTCTGCGCATACGGTTGTCCAGGGTTCCTCTGGGACGTGTGTGAGCATTTCTCCTGCGGGTCGTTGCTGCATGACCTTATGTCGGTGACAGGATTCACATTTTCTTACATACTGGCTAATGTTTCGAAACATCCCCGGCCAATAATAACGCAGGGCAATTCTGTTTCCAGTCTTGCGTATACCAAGATGTGCGGCGGTTGCGTGATCGTGATTCTCCTCTAATATGCGGCGTCTCAATGGGGTGGCAACACACAATTTCCAAGGATTTGAATCGTGGTCATGTAGACCACGTGGGAAATGTCGATATAGTTGACCATTCACAATACTATAATCTGGAAATTTCTCTGGTTGTTCACTTACTTCTTTTGTCCTTTTACTTAGCCATGGGCATGTTATGGGGGTTCGCTGGGTGCCTGCAACGTGCAATTTTTCTCGGGGTTGTCGTGATAAGGCGTTGGCCACCGTGCTCTGCTTGCCCTTTCTATATTTGATTGTGTAGTTATACTGTTGCAGTTCGAGCGCCCACCTCACTAAGCGTCCGACTGGGCTCTCAATAGAGTTCAGCCACTTCAGTGATAGGTGAGCCGTCATGATGATAAAAGCATAACCCTCTAAGTACGCTCTCATTTTCCGTAGTCCCCAAACAATGGCCAGGCATTCCTTTTCTATTGTGGAATAATTCTCTTCAGCCTTGTTTAGACGACGGCTGGCGTAGGCAATTATTCGTTCCGACCCTTCCAGCTCTTGGGTCAATACTACCCCCAATCCGTAGTCACTGGCGTCGGTTTGCAGGGTAAACGTTTCATTGAAATCGGGACAGGCCAACACGGGAACTTCAATTTTTGTTTTAGGATTGTGAATGCTCCTTGTTGCGCAATACCCCAGCACCAATGCTTGCCTTTTTTAGTTAGCTGTGTGATATTGTTGCAAGGTCCGGGACAAATATTTTATACCAGGACGCTACTCCTAGAAAACTGCGTAATTCTTTTACATTCGTCGGTGGCGGTATCTCTTTTATGGCGGCTATTTTCTCGGGGTCTGTTTTGATCCCCTCACCGCTTACAATATGACCAAGATATTTCGTTTCGCCTTTGAAAAATCACATTTGTCAGGGTTGATCCGCAGATTTGCAGCACTTAATCTTCTGAAAACTTCCTTCAAATTTGACAAATGCTCATTAAGAGTTGCCCCAATTACCAAATACGCAAAGACGTGTGGCTCCATATCGGCCCCAATCACGCTATCTAAGGCCCTGAAGAATAGCGGGTGCAGAATGCAGCCCGAATGGCATAACACGCCATTGATATAGTCCTCTGCCTGTTACGGCGAAAGCTGTATATTTCTTACTACCTTCCTCCATGGGGATTTGCCAATAATAATCTTTAAGTTCAAGGCTACTTACGTATTTGGCATTTCTTAGTCTATTCAAAATTGTATCTATTCTAGGTAACGGATAAGCATCAGGTACTGACCTTTGACTTAACTGCCTGAAATCCATACACATCCTCCAGGAGCCGTTCTTCTTCTTGGCGAGAGTTATGGGAAAACTATATGGGCTTTTGGAAGGCTCGATGAATCGCCAGGAGTTTGCTAACCTCCTTGTCAATTATGGCTTGCATAGCAGGGTTTCGAGGCGCATACCTTAGTTTGATGGGACGATCGTCCTTCATTACTATTTTATGGGATACAATATTCGATGGGCCCTTGATGTCGCTAAATTTATTTAGTTCGATCACTAGAAAGGTTTTTAGTCTGTTCTGATCCTCTGCATCTTGGCTTTCAAAGGTAACATTAGGGGTGAGCGTTGGTGAATGAATGGGATCTTGCTTTTGTGTCGCTAAAGACACCGGTATCATTGGGCCGGAAGCCTTGGTGTTTCCCTGACGTTCTGTTGTACAATTCTTGAAGGTGCAATAAGTAGACAGTCCCGCACAGCTGATAGTGGCGTCAAAACTTCGCAAAAACTCCAGGCCTAGAAGAAGATTTTCACTACATCCCGGCATTAGATAAAACACACACTTCTTAGATTTCTTTCCCAGGGTAACACGATATCGTACACCCTCGGCTAATAACACTTCTAGTTGTCGTTTGACTATTTTGGGCTTACCTCGTAATTTGGGAACAAAATCTGGATTAATAAAATTTCGAGAGGCTCCAGTATCGATGGTAGCGGTGATCAGTTCATACCCGATAATTATTGTTGCCGTGATTTGCGTTTCTTCGGAGTTTAAAGATGTTTTGTTTGATGAGGCGTGTTTTGTGGGAGGGCCGGCTTGCCTCAGTTCTGCTGCCCTCCGGTTTGGTTTCCCGAATTTCGTGAGTTATCATAACATCTATCTGCCCTTCCTTGCCGCAGGAACTGCATATAATGTGTTGACGCTTTTTACTGTCTTGAGCTGAGAACGATGCAGGCTGATTTACTTGGTCATTGCGCGAATTTTTAATATGTTCTAAGTCATCTGCCAGAGCCATGAACTCTTGAATGGATGTGAAGTCGTTTCTACGGATATACAATTGGTAATCCGGATGAGAGTTCCTGAAGATTCTCTCTAGCTGTGTTCTTTACTAAGGTTCGAATGTCTCATAAGATTTTGTAGCGCAAGCATATAATCTTTAAAAGGTTCTTTGGTGCCTTGTTTGCGTTTATGGATTTCATCATCAAGTCTCTCGTAGTAATGTGTGGGGAGGAAAAATCTACAGAAATCTATTTTGAAACTACTCCAGGTACTCCAGAATTCATTACTATTTCGATACCAGGCCAACGCACGCGCACACAAAAGTTCTGGCATAATTTTTGGGAGTTGGTCCAGTGCAATTACGTACATTTGTGATAGCTCCTCAATGCGTTCTATCATTTCCAGTGGGTCATGTGTGCCATGGTACCTTAATCCCCACTTTCTTACCTGATCGATAATTTGCGTCCTACAATCTATATCCGGAGTTTTAGGACGTTCATGATGGTCATGCCCAAAATTGACACTTGGTTCTTCCTTAGCTGGAGATCTGGGCGGTTGTTTGTTTGCTGGAGGCTCCAGTTGCTTGAGTGGTGGTGGACTGGCTTCATGTTGTGTTTGTATTTCTATTAAACGTTCCAACTGTTCTGGACTCTGTTCCGTACCAAAGAACAGAGCCCATCGTCGTCTGAGCTCATCCACATTTCCCGTGACATCTAATTGAAATTCAGTCAGATATTGCAAAAGGTCATCCCGTTTAAGGGAATATGCCCACGATGTTTTCAACATCTTTACTGTAGATATTTCAGTAAAATCTTGTTGATCGGAATATTCACAAGTTTTCAGTACTTTTCTAATATTCTGGTTCGTATCACTACCTAGTGTCTTGATATATTAATAAACTGTCCTTGTTTTTTTTTTTTAATCGTAGAGATGGTTTTCATTAATTTTGTATATTAATATAATTTTTAATTATCAAAAGAATTTACAGAATTTGAAATGAGTTCACTGCTTGTCATATAATAGAATATTTTCTGGGGAATTAAAACAAAGATTCAGCAATATTTTATGTTTATGCGTATTGTTCCTTTTTTTCTTTATTTTACAGTTGCAAATTCTGTATGTATTATTTTTGTGTTATTATTCATCTTCCGGCAAACTTGTTGATGGTATGTATTTGAAATATATATATATTTTTTTCCCGCACATTTGTGCGAAAAATCTTCTTCACTCTAGATTATTACCTCACTGTTCTCTTTGCATGGTCATGTGATCACTCAATTATTTCATTGTTTACAGCACAGTTTTTTTTTCAATTTGTCATTAGTCTTTAGGTTGAATTATTAAGTCGTAATAACCCGCTCTCCTTACGGTAGAAAACTTTAAGAAACAAAACACTCGATCATGATGAACTCTCCTTCATTTCATTGTCCCTGCTCGGGCGCCCGCGTATTGATATCTTCGGTCTTCGAAGTTCAGACTACCTAGGTCCCTGCTCGGGCGCCATTGTAAGACACATTCTTGCTCTATGCAGTTCTCTTAACCTAGCTGTATATCTCATTTATAACTAGACTCTGACACCAAGTCACCTACAACACGCTTCCGTTAAACACACGTACGCAACACGAGTGGTCTCTCTAAATAAATACTCTCGCCTGACACCGCGCTATATTTATGCTTATGGGGAATTCGGACGACTCTCTTTAGGCGGGAGGATAAAATTCTGCCCACGGTCGCTGCCCACAGTCTAAACGCCGACTTGCTGCCACTGAGCGAATAAGATTCTGCATCAGACTCAGCCCACCGAAGTTAGACGTTCTCCCTTCGCTCTTACGCGCTAACCGCACTGGAGGGTCCTGTAGGAATCACAGCACGGCGACGACGAACTTACAGACTTATAGTCAACGAGACAAGATGAACAAGGTTCTATCCTGCCTACGAATGACACAGCCCGCAGCAAGACACGGCAGAGGGAATTTCTTCTACTGGGGTGGTGAATAAAATTCTATCTCACCCGATTAGAAGCGACCTCTTTTACTTCGTTTGACTAGTTGAGTTAAATTGAATAATATTCTAAGTTAACTCTACACGTCTTACCAAGTTGCTGGCCGGCGACTCACTGACTCTCTACTTGTAAATCAACTGTCTTATATTCCCCTTGTGCATGTAGTGTCGTCGTTGAACTTACGAATCTACAGCCTCATGGTGTTTGTTTACACATACATAAGTAATCCATCAGCTGTTGAGGACAGCAGTGTTGTAACATTTAATAATCTCTGATCTATGTTGCCCTGATTTGGTGTCAGATGGCGCCGTATAACGGCCTTTAATATTTTAAATTTAATTCTAAATTTCTATAATACAAAGTATTATTTATCCATAAAAGTAAACTCAACATTAGTAATTCAATGTTCCAGGTTGGTTTAAAGTATAGTAACAATTCTTAATCATGGTCTAATAACAAAATTGCATACTTCGAAATGGCAATAATACATAAGGAGAAGCAATGGCAAAGAAATAACTAACTTACAGGATTCATGTTCGCCAAAAACGAACTCTGACTTTTGGCTCGTCACAAAACTTAAATAATTATAATATACACACCAATATACTATTATAAATACTTACAATTTCCAAAAGAATTTATATCAAAAACATAAATAAAAACTTATAATTCCAATTTAAAAAAACTATAAATTTAATTTTAAATAGACAAACCCTTACAAAAGCAAAAAAAAAAAATTGAGGAATTGTCGAGTAAAATATGTAATAAAAAAGTTTTTTATTGACTTAAAGAAAGCTAGACCGAAATTAGCTAAAGGCAGATTGTCAACAACAATTATAAACAGTAACTGGGTCAAATTAAATAATAACTTCGTCAAATAGTTTTTTCGACTACATAAGTTAATATGTATATATTTTACAAGTTGAACCCAATCAGCCTCTACACACTGGATGAATTGTACTGGCATAACATGGCATATTGTTCGCATTTTCAGAACTAATACATACGTATTTATAAAAACAAAGAATACACAGGTTCCGTGTTTTCTATTTTACAGAGCGTTTTTAGTCTTCAGACGTCCATCGTGGTGTAAACGTGAATATGAAAACAGAAGGGCAACAAACAGTAGAACTAATAAAAGAAACTCATAAAAGTTTTTTCAGTAACTAGGAAAAGTAAAAATTTTCTGTTTGAAAATTTCAGCAATATTTTACTGAAATTACCTACATAAATCTTAATGGTCGCATGGATAAGCAAAAAATTCTATTGGTTCTTTAATAGTCTTTTTAATTATGCGTGGGAAAATAATTTTATAAGAATGTACTTCTAAAAATTCATTTTCCTGTTTAGCCAAATCGCACTACATACTTTTTTTGTTTGCTTATTTTCTTAAAAAACAATTATATATAAACTATAAAAACTTTATTAATATTTATATAGGCTAAATTGTTCTAACTTAGTTGAAATCTCAGAAAGACATGATGATAAACATTCCTAGGCACAAAAGAAGTCAACATCAGTTTTATTCAACATACACAGCAGAGCAGAACAGCTGTTTTCGAAAGTCGCTATACTTTCATCTTCAGTGCTCATGTGTATATTGTGTTTATCACCACTGTTTAGGTGGCTTAGTTGAATAAAACTGATGTTGACTTCCTTTGTGCCTAGGAATATTTATCATCATGTCTTTCTGAGATTTTAACTAAGTTCGAACAATTTAGCCTATATAAATATTAATATATATAATATAATATAATATAATATATAGTTTTAAATAAAATTAAATTTAACTGTCGACCGTGTCGGACGTACTTTTGTTGAACTCTGCTTACATTTTTTAATTTTCTGGCAAAAACTGTTTTAATCAAAAAAATACAATAAAATAAAAAACTAAAAGAGCTATATTCTTATTGTTGTTACATTCTTTCGCATATTTGGTGCTTACAACAAAACAAACAATCAATAACAACAATATCATTTAACATTTTTGCATATTTCAATTTTCATTAATACCAACAACAACAATCGCTGCTGTTGTGATACAATAAGTGAAAATAAAAATAATAATTTGCAATATTTGTTCCTGCTCTGCTTTAAACCTGTTTTTACATTCTACACCTGATCCTCTTTATTCGAGTGATTTCAAAAATCAACTAACAACAAGTAATAAATAACAATAAAAAAAAAGGTCACAAATAAAATATTTGTTAAATATGTCCTGCTCAAAACCAAAATACCGCAACAAAACTGATGAGCCAATGGTATCTTGCTGGCTTTGTTATACTGTTTATCACGCTAAATGTGTTGATTTGGCTGCTCGAACTGCCGACAATCTGCGTGAAGATAAAGGCCTGCGCTGGTGCTGTAAAAAATGTATTGCGCTTGACATTGAATTCTATTCATTCTTCAAAAACACGCATATAAAGTTTAACGAAATTCAAAATGATCTTAACAACCTTTCTTTGAAATTTAATCAATACAAAAAATTACTTGAAAAAGGTCCGTGCTCTCCTAAAAAAAAGAAACCTACAACTGACATCAATACTATTGTTGATGAAAAGGCTGAAAATGCGTTATCATTGCAGCCATTAATAGCAGAAAAAAATCCCGTCACTACTTCTGATCCCTCGCCAAATTTTCCTGATTTACCTAACAACATAGCACCTGTTTCTCCTTCCTGTATAAATACTAATTCAACTTCCTCATCTGTTCCGATTAATTTTAATCCGCCAGTTCCTGTTTTTAAACCGTCAAGTACCTCAATTAATTCAAATCCATCCGTTCCTGTTTTTAATTCTTCTAACAATCCAACTCTTAAAGTTATTTCACCAAAAAAAACTATATTTGCTGCTCGATTTTCATCCTCTACTACTACTGATGATATTAAACATTATATAACAAATAAGATTGGACTTAATATTGAAATGACTGTCTTTAAATTTAATTATTCTGAGCCAAGAAACAAAGCATCTTTCAAAATAATCATACCTCAAAACTACTTTGATACAATTGTGCATCTAGATTTTTGGCCGCCTAATGCTTTTATTCGTGAGTATGAAAACAGAACTACACCAACGACTGATATTGTTCACTCACCGAAATCATCGTCATAAAAAAACTAATTAAACTATCTATAAATAAGCCCATTAATATTATATACCAAAATGTAAGAGGTCTCAACACTAAATTAAACAATCTTTTTATAAATAGTTTTGATTTTTCATATCGTGTTATTGTATTTACCGAAACTTGGCTGAGTGATAAAAAATGTATTCATAACAACGAAATATTAAGTTCTAATTATCAAATATTTAAATATAATCGTGCGAAGAAACCTGGTGGTGGTGTTCTGATTGCTGTCCTGGATATATTCCAAATTTAGCCTATTTATAGACCTTTTTATGATTACAGTGATGAAATTGAATTTATTGCCGTTAAAATTCGTGTTGGCTCTTTGCACCTTTATGTCACATGTTCATATATACCACCCAATTCCTCTTCTGCGGTATATAATGAAAATTTTTCTGCAATTAATTCTGTTCTGGATCAATCAAATACTTCCGATATCTTACTTGTTTTAGGTGATTTTAATATCCCAAACGTAAAATGGATTAAGCCCTTTTATAGTAATTACATGTTACCAACAACCACGGCAGATTTTATACACTGCCTCCTTGGATGCGGCTTTTTTCAATTAAATTATATAGAAAATGTGTCTGGAAATATTCTTGATCTTGCTTTCGTTAATACTCCTAAGGAATTTTGTCTACGTAATACAATGCCTGTGACTCATCCTATGGACCTTTATCACCTTTGAAATTGATTTATCGCTATCATATAACAAATATGAAGTAATCAAAAATCAAGGTATGAAACGTTCTCAATCTACAAACTACATGGAACTTAATTCTTTGTTATCTAATGTTAACTGGGATTCTGTGCTAGCTGATGATAACCTGGATAATATTGTATCAAGCATTTATAATATTTTGTATAATGCTATTAGTATAACTGTGCCAAGAATTAACATACTCGGTAAAAATGGGCCTCCGTGGAATGATCAATACCTACGATATGCTAAAAATAAAAAAATAAATGTTTCGTTACATATAATAAAACTGGCACACTGAATGATTTTCGTAAATATGCTTTAGCTAGATCTGAATATAATTCTGGTAACAAAACTGCATATATTACTTACATAAATCGTGTTAAACAAAATATAAGAACAAACCCTAAATCATTCTATAACTTTGTTAACTCTAAACGCCGCTCCTCTGGTTATCCAAAGCATTTGAAGTATGGTTTACTGACTGCTGATGATGATGTATCAATAAGCAATATATTTGCGGACTTCTTTTCTACAACGTATTCTACCAAGTCATATGATTGCACAACAAGTTATCCTTATACTATAACTCATTCTTGTGGGATCTATATTCCTTTCATAAATATTGACACAGTACTCTCTAACTTAAAGTCCCTGAAAAACTCGTTCAGCCCTGGTCCTGATGGTATACCAAGTTGTATCCTTAAAAACTGTGCTGCATCACTGTCTGTACCTCTTACTGTAATGTTTAACAAATCTATTGAGTCTTGCTATTTACCATCAGTGTGGAAGAAATCGTATATAATTCCTCTATTTAAATATGGCTGTAAATCCGAGGTATCTAACTATAGAGGTATCGCCAAAATTAATGCAATTCCAAAACTACTTGAAAAAATTATCACTGATTACTTAACTCATCAAATTTCTTCCATTTTAACGCCTTGCCAACATGGTTTTCGTAATTCCCGTTCAACTATTACTAATGTTTTGGAACTCACTACTACTGTCATCGAAGGTTTTACAAATAAAATGCAAACTGATGGAATACACACTGACTTCAGTAAGGCGTTCGATAAAGTTAACCACAATCTTTTATTACACAAATTATCACTTATGGGCTTTAATAATTCTGCTTTAAAATGGTTAAACTCTTATCTGTCTGGAAGAACTCAACAAGTTAAGTTTGGAAACACTATATCAAATACCATTTATGTTCATTCTGGTGTTCCTCAAGGCAGTCACTTGGGTCCAATTTTGTTCACTTTATTCATCAATGATCTTCCGACGGTTGTATGTCATTCCAGAGTGTTAATGTATGCTGACGATGTAAAAATTTTTAACTCTTTTAGTGATATTAATGGATATAATTTACTGTGTACTGACTTTACACATTTTTCTCAATGGTGCAGCTATAATTTATTAGAGTTAAATGTAAAGAAATGCAAACACATGTCATTTTTCAGACACAATCTAATTGAGACGTCCTATTATATTTGTAATGATATTTTAAATAAAGTTGATACTATATTGGATCTAGGCATACTGTTGGATCATAGACTAAACTTTCGTGATCACATCTCTATAATGGTCAACAAAGCCTACGGTGTACTTGGATTTATGAAACGCTGGTCTAAGGAATTTCTAGATCCTTATATTAAAAAACTATTATATACATCTCTTGTTCGGCCAATTCTTGAGTATGGATCGATTGTCTGGGATCCTTGTTACTCCATTCATATCAATAGTATTGAATCTGTACAGAAACAGTTTCTAATTTTTTGTCTGCGTGGGCTTGGTTGGAATTCGTATGTCTTACCGCCGTATCAAAGTAGACTTGCTCTAATAAAATTGCCTACACTAAAAAGTCGACGATCGATGTTGAGTGCTTTATTTGTTATGGGACTGGTTCGAGGCGATGTTGATTCGGAGTTCTTACTTAATCAACTATACTTCAACGTTCCTGTAAGACCTACTCGCAATTTTGAAATCTTGGCATTAAAATATTACCGCTCTGTTTATGCTAATAATGATTCTTTTCGTTGCGCATGTGTCAACTTTAACAAATGTTACCATATCATGAACTTATCTGAGAGTAATACCGTATTGAAAAGAAATCTTATTTTATATTTAAATTCTTGAACTAATTTGTTATCTAGTCAGTAAGGATGTAAAATCTATTGAATTATTAAATAAATAAATAAACAAAATAAAAATGTTCAATAAAAATAAAATCACATACAATTTAAGCTTTGGCTTGAGCTACCAATGAAAATTGGAAAAACGTTCACATATACTTAAGTATAAAATTCAAACCAAAAAAGTTTGACTTAACGTATAATGGAACAAAAAATTCAGGAAAATGGGACATGAAGAAAATAATCAAATGGTAACACAGGTTTCATAACACACAAGTGTTAAAATCAGGTTGAAACAGCTCTCGGATTGTTTTTCACAATAAAATTTGTGTAAATAGAAAACTGTTATTACATTCAACTAAGCCACCTAAACAGTGGTGATAAACACAATATACACATGAGCACTGAAGATGAAAGTATAGCGACTTTCGAAAACAGCTGTTCTGTTCTGCTGTGTAAGTTGAATAAAACTGATGTTGACTGCCTTTGTGCCTAGGAATATTTATCATCATGTCTTTCTGAGATTTTAACTAAGTTAGAACAATTTAGTCTATATAA
>OY776281.1:48747801-48787801 GCA_963675445.1 Linnaemya vulpina | reverse complement strand
TCGAATGAAATTTAGTGTTATTTATTAGTTCGAATGTTAAAATAATAGTTATATATTATTAAATTATATTCTCACGATTATAAAACTCTAACAATTGACAACCGTACTCTGTTACTAAATACATATATCATGTTTTGGAAATGGCATGATTGCGTAGGATAGTGAATCATTTCCTTAATATAAGACATATACCACTAGCATAGACACTTGGATTAATTGAGTATGCATATATTTGAACGTAATTAGATAACGAAAGATGTTAAATGTTCTCTGATATGAGAACATTACTTTGTTTTTAGACCCACTTTTAAAGAATTTTGTTAATTTTCCTGGACTCTGCTTTAACTTTTATCATATTACAAAGCCATTCACCAATAAACTGATGACATAACTTACAAAATCCTGCTTATGATATGTTACAACCACGGTACCATCTTAGGTGATGCTAGATACCGATTAAGCAACTTATTTTATAATTACCTTTCGTATCCAAAAGACCACCGATTTGTGTAAGATTGCAATCACGCTGAACAATATAATCCAACATTGTCGATTCCATTAGAAATGCGTAATTACTTTCTTTTACTCTCTTTATACCTTCCTCATACGTACTTGTAAGAGCACTTGGTTTCTTCTTATTATCCATATTGCGCCACATTTTACGGTATGTTTCAATAAGGGAATCTCTAAAAAATGTCATTGTCGAACCACTGTCCAGAGTTCCGTATGATATTTCAGTTTGACTGGCCAAGTCTTCTGCATTTTCAATAGGTGTTATCATACGTTCCACCGTAAGAAAAGCAGCCAAATTGGCTGTATAGGATGAGATTATTATAAGCGTAAAGAACCACCATATGGCACTCACAATACGTGTTGAAAAAGCCTGTGGTGACAAATCAGAATCCTGTTGCATTAAAGTACCGATTGCAAACCAAAAACTATTTAATAAGTTGAAATTTTCACTATCCCTATTGATGCAAATGTTGTTTTTGTCCCCGGTATGTTCCATTGGAGAAAACTTTGCCACGATGTATATGGTGAAAGAAACAAAAACATATGCCGCTAACACATAAAGCCAAATTTCAAATCCCAAAGGATTCATAAACGAAAATAATTTCGTTGGCGGTGCTGTTGGGACCTTAAAAAGAATGCTAATGCCGAGATTCATAAATGGTTTTGTAAAGTCAATGACACTTTCCCGAGCATGTGTTATTGTCATGGGAGCTACGGCTAAATCCGCTTTCTGAAAAAATATTAATTAAATTATGATGTACTAAATATGTATAATAAATAATTATTAGCATTATAATATTGTTGAGAAAGATTTTCCATTTCTTAGATCCTTTGGGGTCAGTTGTAATCGTGTAATACTAACCTCTCCTTTACGGCAACATGATATTTTTTCACACCTCCATCGCCTTTCAGAGTGACCACTAGTGAGAATATGCAATTCTGCTTTACATTCGTATAGCAATACGTACAGAAACAGTCTTTGCACAATTACTTTTTAGGTGCAGCTAAACCACTGATCGTTTGCTCTCTTCCGAGAGTTTTGTCTTTTGCTAGCACTAGTAGAATTTAAATGCCTCAGCTAACTATATAGATTTAAGGTTTTCCATACTTAACTACGTTTGCCATTTCAATCAATCACAACACCAAAAAAATTAATTAGGGGCTAATAACATCGCCGATAAATAATACAAAAGTATACCCTGCAGTTAGGAAACCAACCAGTTTTTTCTTCCAAAGATCTCAATTTCTAAACTAATTAATGAGGGAGCTGTTTTCACCTTCTGAGTAAAGTAGCGGAAAGCATTCTTTGTGGCAGTTATTTTGTAATTGTATTCGTAAAAGTAATGGAAACTAAGTCGCATTGGACGTACATGGAAAACAATATATTAAAGGAATCAGAATACTGTTTTTCTTTTTCGTACAATGCTAATTATTTTAAAAGAAAAGCAAATGCTAGGTTCATCTTTTTTTCCGTTAAATACTTGAAATTTGCAAAATTAGGGCCTTAATATTATAAAAACAGTTCACTGTATATATTGCTAATATATGTACAACTTTATAGTTTTATAAGTGCACACAAAAAAGTTAACTTTTAAATCATTTCAACAACAAACAAAAAAAAACAAGTTTTGAAATAAAGAAAAATAAGTATATATTGTATATAAAATATTTAGCAATATATATAAAAATTTTTTTAAAATTAATATTATAAAATATATTATTATTTTAAAAATGCAGCATTTTAAAAACACAACCGCTACTTTTTTGCTGCACTGTATGTACTCATATGTAAAACTTTGAGCTTTAGAAATACAATTTCTTTTTCGTATTATGCTCGATTCACGTGAATGGTGAAAAATAATTATTGAAGCCACGCTTGCATGTGTAAGCGCCACTCAGCAATATAAGACCGTGCGTGATATTTAAAATGTATGGCACTCACGCACTCAAAGCGTGAATTTTTATTGTATTATATGTACGTATAAATAATACTTTTTAACTTGCGCTAAAGATTAAACACAATGCGTTCGGGAGCGTGTGTGATAGTGACGAGATGAATGTTGATAACAATATCAAAGTCAATTTCACATAATAATATGTCTAACGAAATATCTATTACTTACATATTTCATAAGTTGAGCCACCATGCCATTCCATTGACTAGTTTGAGGATCCTTAGCACCATATTTACGATCTGGTACTAAATCTAGTATGTAGTCGAAGCCCACATCTCGTGACACTAAGTCCAAAACATCTACACAAAAACCAAAAAAGCGCTGGTTTCCGGTAAAGTTTTTGCCATAATGCAACATTACGTATGGAGCCTCCTATATTCCAGATATAAAAAATTAAAAACATATTCAGTTTTAAAATTCTTAGGGGATTTACCAGAATTGTGATTACAACCAATGTAACATTCATGGATCCTGTATCGAAAAATAATGAAGGTGCTGTGATATTGAGGCGACCTTGAGGAGACCATTCCCCCACCTTAACGATAGAATGCTGTTTTAATTTTACCATATCTAATTTAAATTGGATGCGCTTTCCTTCTTTAAATTGTATGGGACCAGTTAAGCCACGCCATTCTACCTAAATATTAATGATCGTTATTGTACTTTAATTCTTTTATTTTTGTCATTATTACAGAGTTGATGTAATTTATTAAACTCAGTCCCCCATCCCAAGGGTTGGCTTCGGTACATGTCATATTTTTTAGACGTAAGGTATGTGACTGTTCCAAAGTTTGTAAGCCAATAGCAAATATGTAAACAGAATCAAATACTAATGCTGGTTCAGCCCCAATTGTGCGTCTCTTACGATAATTTTCACGGACCCCCGAATTTTCTTCTTGATTTTTCGTTGAAATTCTCTCCGTTGTGCTTGATAATTCCTGTTCGTACTTAAAAGTTTCCATGCCCTTCAATATTTCTTTAATAGCGACATCATTGATATCAACTAATCGATATGATGTTATATTAACAAAATTGTATTTAAAATCTTCCAAATCGAATAGCTCAATATCGAAACTTGTAAAAAAATAATGGTATTTGTATTCGTTCATTTGTGATCTTAAAATCTTAAAAAATAAATATACTAATTTTAGTATTTGATATTGTTATTATTATAAATTTTATTTTTAATATTGATTGTTGTTATTACTGAGTGAATAATACTAGCACAGAAATAAATCTTACTCTAATCAGACTTAAGGCTCCGTTAGCCAAACGTTGATATCACCGCACCTTACTGTTACAACATTATAGAATACTTAAAAACGTTTATCCACTTTTTGTTATAAACTAATATATCGGGTGTTTTATATAGAGTGATACAACTTTGAGTTACCATCACTGCTTTATTTGACCACCCATTTAACAGTTGATAGTTGCTTTTTGTTTAGTTTGCTTTAACATGTCATTATGGATCGACTTACACCAGAGCAACGCGTGGAAATTTTTAATCAAAATAATGGTTCTGTTCCTCAAACTTATCGTGCACTTCGTCCATTTTATGGCGTACATAATCGTTCCTGAGAGCTGCTAATTCGAGTAAGAGATCGTTTTCGGACAACATTTACTGTTACTGATAATGTGCATCCTGTGAGACGCCGAATAGTTCGCACTGAAGAATCTATAGCCGCTGTACAGGAAATCATTGAAGATAATCCTAATCAATCGATTCGTCGCCATTTTCAGCAACTGGAGGTTGTGTCCTTCCACTTTCTGGAAGATTTTACGCAAAGATGTTGGCTTAAAAGCTTTCAAGATTAAACTTGTGCAGGAATTAAAGCCAAACGGCCATCGTATGCACCGCTAATTCGGCGAATGGACCGAAGCACAAATTGATATTGATTTTGAATTTCCATTCAAAATTTTATTTTCCGATGAAGCCCATTTTTGATACATAAATATACAGAATTGTCGCATTTGGAGTGAGGAGAATCCAAAAACTTTTGTCGAAACACCATTACATCCACAAAAAATTACTGTTTGGTGCGCTTTAGGGCAGGCGGAGTCATTGGCTCACATGTCTTTAAAAACGATGATGGTCAGAATGTTACTGTCAATGGCGAACGGTATAGGAACATGATTCGAAGTTTCTTCGTATCTCAATTGGCTGGCATTAATCTTGCTTATATGTGGATCCAACAGTTCGGAGCCACATGCCACACAGCGGGCGCTACAATTGATTTACTCAAGGACACTTTTGACGAAAAAATCGCAAATGCTGCGAAAAGTTTGTGAAAATTAGTATTCCAGATTGCGTCTTGTACGTGCCAGCCACATAGCGAAATCATATTGAATCATTAATGTCTTAAAATTTTCTATCCAATAAAGACTGTTTCATTGATATCTATATTATTATCTATACTATGTTTTATTAAAACGTGTATCACTCTATAAAAAACACCCGATACAAATGAAATTGCGCGTTTGGTATGATGAGCAGCCAGAACCATTGCAAAAACTGCCTTGGCATGTCGAAGAATGTACTTTTTGGTGTTAATGTATTATGGTCCGTTAGCGTTATTGCAGGATACTTTTTAAAAGACGATGAAAGTAGAAATGTTGATAGAGATTATTAGAAAACAGTGGGATTTGTTCATACAATGTTTGGCATAAAATATAAGGAGTACTCGAAGAATGTTGAAATTTTGCTCTGAGCCTTTTATTACCTCAATTAAGAATAAAATAAAGTTTCATAAAAATTGGCCACGCCCCCTACCCACCGTCCATAGAAACCAATATTTATTTTTGGTCCAAAGTTTTTGCAATTCGGCGTAGAGCCTTTTATTATCTCAATTAAGAATAAAATAAAGGTTCATCAAAATGGGCCATGCCCGCTACCCTCCGCCCATAGAAACCAATATTTATTTTTCGCCCAAAGTTTTGGAAACTTGGCACAGATCCTTTATTACCTCAATTAATGCCCACCGCCCATGTAACCCATATTATATTTTTTCCCAGAACTTTTTGCTTCTTTACCAAAACTAATTATTTTATAATTAAATTTCAATACATGCATTTAAATATAGACTCTTATTCATCATCTATCACTTTTGTAACTACATCAAGTTCCAGAACCTATTTACTGGGTAGACATCTAATGCTACTGGATCTGACAATACTAGAAGTCTATGAAAAACAATTGTATTTGTTGAAACTCTATCACACTTTCTGGAGAACCTTAATCTATAATTTCTATAATCTTTATTTCTGATAATAAAGAAAGCATGTCTATCCATGACATCTTTTCTGTGTATCAGTATTTTGTGTACTGTTAATGGCATATAATACAAACTATATATTTCAACAAAAAGTTTTGCTGTATCTTGAGCAAAATTCTTGAACTTCAAGGGATTAATTTTCTTTCCACTAGTTATTATTTGTAGTATAATGCGAAATCTATCAATTAGTTGCTCCTCCACACCAGTCAAATCCGTAACAAGTGCGGGGTTAGAAAAGAAACACCTGGACGTATTTCCATCCTGGACGTATTTTCATGTCCATCGTTAGTAGATAACAGTTTGAGCTGTCTTGACATCTAACATTGTAAACACGAAATTATGCTTGATCGAAAATTGCTTCCCGCACGCTACTACTTCGGTATTTTTCAAAGAATCAGTATCTAAATTAATTTTTTCTTTTGTTTCTTTGGTGAATTCAAAAGAGATAGTACGTCAGAATTTTGTTGATGACGGACTATTATTTCGCCAATATTTTTCTTGAGAAATCGTCTGTAGACTTAACGGAACCATATATGCCAGTAAAAAAGTTTTATCGCTTACATCAGCACGTGTCTAAGAATATGCCATATATTTTTATAATTTTTTAAAATTTAAAATTTCATGAATTTGGAGACAAATTTTATGATTTTATAAAAGATTATTAAAAATTTAAACTTTTTTTTTTAATGTTAATATGGAGTCTTAGCTTTCATTTTATTATAGCGGGAGCACCTAGCACGACTGAGCAACCCTTTTTTTCTTTCAAGGAAGTTTGCAATCATGGCACATTATGGAACAAAATTTATTCTATCATATCTTATAAACCATATGAGCGAACTTTATAACTCTTATCCTTAAATATGCAGAAAAGGCTATATTTGAAAAAAAAACTACTATTCAAATCAGAGCAATAAAATTACCTCACGTACAAACACTATAGAAGTGCGTAAACAGTTTTCAATATTTTAAACCAAAATTTACACGTGACTTTCCTTCATTACTTCAAAGACAAATAACCGTCTTTTTGGGATACAATTTATGGATTCTTCATACTGAATCAGTTTTCTACAAAACTGTATCATTACATTTTTAAATTTTATATGTCAAAAAAATTACTTATTGCACAAAAAATCCTTCTGTGCGATGCCACACAGCACGCGAAACAATGGCCCAATTGAGAGTCGAGTTAGGAGAACAGCTTAGTAAGTGGGCAGTGTTAGCGCTATGTTAAAGCTTATGTCCATAGAGACAAGCCAACAACGGCTGGCCCACTGGAAGTGTATATTGAAGAATCCTTTTGAAAGCTAACGAAGGATATGTTATGGATAGTGTAAAAATATTAAACCTAGCGTTAAACACTAAATAATGTTCAGCGTTTTATTGAATCGAAGACTTCATACATTTCTATAAATTTTATGTATTTTTTTGCAATCAAATACGAAAGCTCTTTATAAATCAAAACCCTTTTTCTTCAACTTTCTTCTTCTGTGCTATTAAAATCATGCCTTACCTTACCAGGCTGGGAAAAATGTATTGCTTAAGTAGAGGTCGTCTCTAAAGCGCATATCCTTGTCAAATAAAGCTCTAATTCGTTATTAATCACCTTATCAACTAAAAATTTAATAAAGAACTTATAAAACAGTGTAGAAGAATTGCTAATGATTCGTTCTGCCACTCTGTTAACTCGATTTAACAAGAGACATTCCTTTCTTAACATAAAATTTAATATGATTTAGAATTAAAATCTAATATGTATCTTCAATTATTCAACTCAGGCCCATATAACTCAAAATAAACTCAGTAATATATTAAAGACCTAATTAATTCAACTTACACCTTTTAATATAACTTGAATATGCTCCGAATTCGTATCAATTATTAAATTGTGTATTTCTTTTTCTTTCATTTCATTTAGGGTCCTTAAATAGTTGTTTGGTCCCACATGTCGTATATGAACTTCAAGTGGTATACGGATTAAACGACGCAACTGAATACGACCTAAAAATAATAAAAATGTATATATACAAGTACATATATATATATATATATATATATATATATATATATACATAAATATATATATATATATATATATATATATGTATATATATATATATATATATATATATATATATGTATATATATATATATATATATATATATATATATATATATTTATATATATATATATATATATATATATATATACATTTATATATATATATATATATATATATATATATATATATATATAATATGAAATTTATTAGTTGGGTGGTTAAGCAATGTCTATATGCATTTCATTGGCACTTTTTACCAAATCGTTAGGAGACTTCAACCACAGTTTTGAAAAGTTTCAAACTTCTAAACTTATTAAAAGACTTTTACAAGCCATCTGAGAATTATGTTAATAAATTAACTATAAAAATTCACAAATGATCTAAAAAAATCACAATATAATAAGTGTAGTAGGCTATGAAACTACAAACCAAAGCCCAACAAACAACTTTTATTCGATATGACTCTATTTTATTTTTCTACACCTTTATACAACGAGAAATACTTTGGATAACAATAAAAGTATTCATAAGGCAAAATGAAAAATAAAATCTCAATTCAACTGTTAATAAATTAACTATTTGACATACTGTCATTGTACTATTATAATATGAAATTTATTTGTTGGGTGGTTACACATTTCATTGGTGCTTTATACCAAATCGTCAGTAGACTTCAACCACAGTTTTGAAAAGTTTCAAACTTCTCAACTTATCAAAACACCTATATAAACCACCTGAGAATTCTGTAAATAAATTAACTATAAAAACTCACAATTTACACAATTTCGTACGTTTTCTGTACAAACGCAAAAACGAAAGTGCCATCACTATTTCAAACAGCTGTTTAGATTTTTTGCTTATATATGGTAAACATCACAAGCAACATATATAGTATTCTGTGACATTTTGCACAAACGTAAAAAGTTTAAACAGTTTTTTTCTGTGAAAACATATGGTGCGTTTTTAAGCATTCCATAAGCAGACCTACGTTAGCATTTGCCTGTGTCAGCATTTACGCAACGGTTGCGATTTCAACGTTTAGCTAAATGCGCCTTAAGAGAGCGTAAGCGTATATATGTATATATATATATATATATATATATATATATATATAAATATATATATATATATATATATATATATATATATATATATGAATATATGTATATATATATATATATATATATATATATATATATATGTATATATGTATATATATATATATATATATATATATATATATATATATATATATATGTATATATATTAATACATATATACATATATATATATATATATATATATATATATATGCATATATATATATATATATATATGTATATATATATATATACATACATATATGTATTTATGTATATATGTATGTATGTATATATATATATATATATCTATATATATAAAAATATGTTGCATTGTGTTAGTAATTGATGTTCTCCGGAATGCGTGCACCAATGTTTCTGCAAAATTTATATGAAAGGTGATGTCAATACCCAGGCTTTTATGTAAATACAGTTTGTGTATGTATATTGGTTTATCAGTTATAGCCATTTTAGGCAACAATGCAATCGTTTCGAAATATTTGATTTTATATTTTAAGAAACTGAAATACAATTCGTTTTTAAGTTCATTACAATAAAATTTTGGTCAAACCATTAATTTAATTTATATACTTAGATTTTCTAAATCATAGCTTCGGAGATCTATGAAATATATTACATATAAATACAACACTAAAAGCATAAATATTTAAATAAATTATGCACAGCTCACGTCATATGCATGAGTACGCGCAGGATGCAATGACTTATGTGCGTCATTACGGTCGACCAGATTTATTTATAACATTTACGTGTAATCCGCAATGGAGTGACATTAAAGATAATTTATTCGCTGGCCGAATTCCTACCGACCGCCATGATATCACTTCCCGTGTTTTTAAGCAGAAATTGAAAGCGCGTAGGGGTTTTAGCGTGAAATCTAAAGTGTTTGGTGAAGTGAAGTTCTGGATATATTCTGTGGAGTGGCAAAAGCGTGGTTTGCTACACGCTCACAATTCAAAATGGTTGGTGAATAAAATCACATCGCATGAAGTTGACAATGTTATATGTTCTGAAATTCCAGATCAAATAATTAATCCTGAATTATATGATGTTATTGTGCAAAATATGATACACGGTCTATGCACAGCCCACGTCATATGTTTGGGTACGCGAATAGGAAATCTGTTGAAGCTTTGGAAAGAACAATGAAAGATCTCCGAGATAACTCTGAATTGTTTGGTGGTGCGTTGATTTTATCGACAGGCGATTTTAGGCAAATATTGCCCGTCATTCCTAGATCGGCAGCTGCCGATGAAATGAACGCTTGCTTAAAGTCTTCATATTAATGGAGATTTGTTGAAATATCGAAACTCACTATCAACGTTGGTGTTCAGTTGCAGAATGATCCATCTGCTGATAAGTTCTCTAACCAATTGCCGAAAATTGGGAATGGTGCAATTCCTATTGATGACACTGGATTGATAACATTGCCAAATAATTTTTGTCGTTTCGTACAGTCAAAGGAGAAATTGATTGAATGTGTTTTCACTAACATAGCACAACAATATACATGCCATGCATGGTTGAGTGCCAGAGCAATTTTAGCGGCAAAGAACAAAGATGTTACTGAATGAAACATGGCTATACAATCAAAGATTCCTGCCGAATTGATGTTGTACAAGTTTGTCGATACTGTTACCAATGAAGAAGATGTTTTGAATTATCCAACAGAATTTCAGAATTTGTCGGAATTACCAAGATTGCCTCCGCATAATCTCCAATAGAAAGTTGGAGCCACTATTATTATGCTTCGTAATATCAATCAACCCCATTTGTGTAATGGTGCAAGAAATGCTATTAAAAGGTTGATGGCTTATGTAATTGAAGGTACTATTTTAACTTGAAAATTAAAAGACGAAGATGTATTCGTCCCACGTATCCCAATGATTCCGTCTAATATACCATTTGAATTTAAACGACTTCAGCTTCCTGTTCGCCTTGCGTTTGCGCTTACCAATAATAAGGCGCAACGCCAATCTTTAGAAATTTGTGGACTGAATTTAGTGTATCCAGTTTTCTCACATGGACAGTTCTATGTAGCCTGCTCGCGCGTTGGCAAAGTATCGGTTTTGTACATTTACACCGAAAATAGAAAAACAACAAATGTTCCTTACCACAGAGCATTACAATAAAAGCAGTTTATCACTGATTAAAATGAATTCGAATTAATTTTTTTATTTTCTTTTTTGCACTACGAAGTGTGCAGAGGTTTCGCTAGTATATATAAATATATATATATATATATATATATATATATATATATATATAGAAATTTGTAGCCATTTTTTAAATTTACAAGCACGAATATTTACGAAACAAACAAAAACAATATTTTTTTCAGATGTCAAATGCTAATTGAGTCAGCTAAATTTAGTATGTGCGAACACTAGATGTAATTGCTCAATTAAAATTAAATTGACGCAATTAAAAATGCACGTCTTAACACAGTATAAAAGTAAATTAATCCATTTTTAACATATTACATGCATATATATATGTATATATATATATATATATATATATATATATATATATACATATAGATATACAGTAGTTTCGCGGTTTATCGAACCTTCATTTTATCGAACACTGCATTTAACGAACACTTAAATTTTTCTATTGAGTACCCTGTATAGTTAACAAAAAATAATTTATGTATTCAGTTTAACAAACAGATAAAAGAAAAGTTTTCATTGAAAATATACAAATTTTACTTTTTAATTTTGTGCATATTTTTGGGAATTGTCGTTTTTTTAAACCTCTAAATTAATTATGTGCTGATTTTTGTTCCCCAAAAACTTACTAAACAATTGAAAGTGATCAATTGGGGGGTCTATGCTAGTTCCTATGCGCATTTCACTGGGGCTAATGCAGATCGTCACAGAACCTTTACCCAACATTTTTTAGAATAGTTAAGGACATTTCAAACTTCCACACTATTTTTTAATTGATTTTATGGAGGTTTTATGAAACGGAACTTAGTGCTACCAAGTTATATATTGGAAATATCTGACATTGTTTAAAATATGAAATAATATACTTTTGAAGCATTTATTTTCTCTTGATATGTTAATTTGCAATACATAAAACAGTTCCTATATTAAACTGCAAGGTACATTTTTTATTGTTTTATATAAACAAACAAATACACTGATTTCTATGAGATATTTAAGATTGTGATTAACATGATTGGACAAACTATGTGTTAAATCGTGAAAATCTGCAGTGTGAATGCAAAATCTTATGTTTTTGGCTTTATGCTAAAACCGTTAACCTTCAGCGTGAAAATTCTATTAGCATTTTATATCATTCTTGCTCCGGCAGCCCTGAATTTACTGCAGTCGCAAAAACAACATTAGCAACAACCTGCTAAGGCTAACTCCTTTTTTATTGAAAAAAGTTCCTTCAATTACCAATTCCGCGAAATTATAAGAAAGACACAAATCTCTATCCTATTAAAATCATATATAAAAAAGTCAAAATAATTTAATAAACTTAAAGCAAATGGATTTTTTTGATGATTTGGAGAACTTATTTTTATTGAAAATTATTAGCAATAGACACCGCGAAGGAGCTATTTAAAAGTTGCAAGTCGTTTGGATTTTATTTTAGGGGGTTTAATATTATATTGGAAAAATACCCGGAGTTATTTTTATTAAGTCCGCCAGGCGAAACCAATTCAACCTATTAAAAATATTGCTGATTTTGATTGAGCCTTGGCTAAAAAAAAATATCGGAAGAAGCCGATTGAGCCACGACAGAGGTTATATATTACATTAAAGTGATTAAATTTGTATATGATTAAACTGAATTACTTAATGTCTTATTATTATATTATTATTAGTTTCCTAGCTCACGGACCAACTCTTCATGTAATTTCAATGAAGTTTGGAAACAGCCAGAAGTACAGTTTTGGAAACTTCCGAAGTCTTGTGGAGAATACTTAAAAGTATGTATGTAAGCCCATCAAATATTCCAGAGTGGAATACTATTTTTAAAAACTTTTTGAGTTCCACGGGATCGCCACATTGCTTAGGAGCACTAGACGGCAAACATATTCGAATCGTTTATCCCCATAAATCTGGTTCAAACTATTATAATTATAAGAAATATAATAGCATCGTAAGTATGATAGCAGTACATATACTTAAGATGATAAATAAAATAAATTAACCCATAGGTTCTACTAGCAAACACACATTTACATTAGTGGACGTTGGAGCACATGGAAGCCAAGTGATGGCGGAATTTTTAAAAACTCTGAGCTTGGAAAAAAATATTAAGGCGTTAAAAATATTTTCATACCTTTGGCAAATAAACTGCCTGGTTCAGACTTATTTTTTCTCTATTTTTTTTTTGCTACTGATGCTGCATTTCCTCTAAAAGAAAATATTATAAAACCGTATTCTAAAGTAACCGGCGTTGCTAAAGAGGTTTTTAGTAAAAAGTTATGTTATTTATTAAAGGTATTCTGACTTCAAAATGGAGGATTTTAAGAAAATGTATGCCGTTCTCATCGGAAAATGCGAAAAGGTTCTTATATTTAAATTTTCACAATACACTTTTGTATCTTTGTTTTTTTTCTATTTAGATTGATTGCTTTAGCGACAATAGTGCTTCAAAGTTTCCTCCGGTTTAGTAAAATAAATTCCAGAGATGAGAAGTTTTTGAGCACCAAACATTAATTAGTATCAGCAGACATGCTCTTTATTTTAGAAATGAACTGTGCAATTATCTTAATTCAATTTAATATTTCTTATTTATTTTTATTTGGTTAAACAACTTTGTTGAATTATGTAAACATTATGTAAAAATGAATTGAAGTCACTATTAAGTTGTTCTAAATAAATATAATATTTGCTAAACATAAAACTTGCTGTGAACTGAAGAGACTGGCCTTTAAGCATTTTATACAAAATGTAATTTTATTCAAAGTTATATATTAAATAAATGCATTGAATGAAAAGTAAGAACGTTTTGCATACATTTTTCTATTAACTACTTGGAGAATTTTCTGTTTAACATCATCAATTTCGTCTTCAGATAAGCGATCAAACTTTTCTCTACGCAATCCAAAAAAATGTTCATACTTCACAGCAATAACTGTCGGATATGTCTCATATTTGTTTTTCATATCAATCAATAAATCGGAAAAGATATCATAATTTGCTATATTAATATTTATATAGGCTAATTGTTCTAACTTATAATTTGTTTGTTTCTTAGGATTTAATTTTAAAGGAGTCAGTGAGCCATTCTGCCGCACTGTCATCAATGTCTTCACAAAAATTTATCATTGTGCTATGTATGTTGGTACAATGAAATTATTTACATACATTTTGTTATACAAGTGTCATAAGTTCTACGATTGTTTTGGAAATTTCACCCGGCATACTCCATAGATTCTGCTAAGAAGTCAAGGCAACTTAAATGCTTCCACGGAGTACCAATCTGTGCAGAAGATCCGAAGGGAAGCGTTCTTTTTCCTCCTGTACCTGTCTCGCAAACTCTTCCATTTAATATTGCATTCTTTAACTGAAATTTAAAAACGAAAAAAAATATATAAGTTTAAGTATGTCCTTTGTTAATAAATATGTAAACTACCTGACAAATTTAACTTTACTGCTATATATTCCCAAATCTCTTCTTTGTATTTAACAAATTTGTATTTGGCATCTCTTTTTTCATAAATACATGAATTTGCACGTTCTAACTCAATTATTTGTTCATTTACATTCTAAAAAAAAAACCAGTAATTAATTTAGCAATTTAATTTTTTTTATTGCAAATAATGGACTTACCTCCATTTACAAAATATGTATGGGTGTGTATGAGTATTAATGACACATTGACAAAATAAACAATAGTACTTTTGCAGTCAACTTCACTTTTTTCCGCGAGTTATGTCGTCACAACAGCCCCCACCAAACCCCAGAGGACACCACCAAAACCACCAATAAAGCAACAACAACAAATCAGTTAATTTATTTTTATTGTATTTTATTTTATTCGATTTTATTGACACATTTAATTTTCATTTGAATTCTAAATAGTTTAGATCAGCAATATAAAGCACTATTTTTTTGACAAACCAATTGCATTTATGTAAACTGCTGATAATAAATTTTCTCTTTAATTTTAAACTATTAACATCAGCAGAACAAAACATTGCAACAATTTTGTACTAATTAATACTTACTTCCTGTTTACCAACTTTTACACAATTTTTATTGTTTCATTCTTTTACTGCTTTTTTTTTGTTATTTTCTTGAGTCATCAAAATTATTTTATTTACGTAGCTTCATGTTAAGTTAATTTAAGAAATAAACATTATTATTTGGTGTAACTGAAAACAAACTACATGTGTTTCGATATTAAAGTTAACTGGCGCAGTCGACGGCCAGCAAATCGGGATAATTGTGAAAAAATAAAAAAAAATAAAATAAATGCTGTAACCACAGCCGAATTCATATCGACACTAGGCTAACAGGGATAAACCTCAAATAACAAGGACCGTCTGTTCAACATACAAGAGAACGTTGTACGAAGAACAAGTTTCGAAGGCATATCGATACCAGGTCAACATAAGCAACTGAGGAGACCACAATCAACTGAGAGGATCTCAATCCTTAATAATCATAGGGGCTCTGTAAGTACTGTGTTGTGTGCTAGTAAAAAATTATTGCAAAATAAGACGAGAATACATGTATATGTATAATAATAAACAATTTTAATAGAAAAATCTAAATTTTTGCATAAAATATAAAACAAATTTGTTACATATTCTTCTGTGTACATCACTGTTTCTAATTATCATATGGTATAACATTATATATAAGTTTATCCACCTCACCTTTGTTTAAAAAGATTTTATAAATTAATAAAAGGCAGACTGTAAGCAAACTCCGAGCGTTTCAATACGTCACATTGGCGACGAGGATAAAACACAATTCGTATTTATGAGTGTGAGTGTAGATACACAAAAGCAAATAATTTGCTCAAGTGCCGAGTAGTGCAGTAAACTAAGCTGACAGAGTGCTTGAGTCACAGACATATGTATGTATGCACATATTATGGAGATGAAGCTATTAACTGAAGAAAATAATGACATGCGAGTTGCAAATGTAAATTCTGGCAAATATAGAGCAAAAAGTGAATACAACAACAATAAAAATTTAAATTATCGTAATTACGATTTTAAGAAAAAGCAACAAAACCAAAGCAAGACAAGTAGTAGCTGTTCTCAATGCGGTTGGAGTAACCACAAATCGATTGACTGCAGATTTAGGCAAAGTATATGTAACTTGTGTGGAAAAATTGGTCATTTGTCATCCGTTTGTAGAGTAAAAAATAAAACTGTAAATTATGAATCTAATTCAGATAGTGAAGACGCAAACAAATATAATACATGTGATTTTTCTATTTTCAGTATAAATAATCAAGAAAACTGTGACATTTCAACTGGATTATACAAAGTTACAGTTAAAATAAATGGCATTTATTTTGACGTGGTATGTGATTCGGGTGCTCCATGTAGCTTGATTCCAAAGTCATTTGTAAACAGTTTGACTAAAAACGTAAGTCTCAAATTTTGTAATGATCCATTTGTTTATTTCAACGGAAACAAAATTAAAGTGTTAGGTGAATATGAAGAAGAAGTTGAGTTAAAAGGTATAAAAAAAAGTTAAGCTAGTTGTATCAGATAATAATAATAGTCCACTTTTTGGTAGAAATTTTCTGAGAACTTTTAATTTTGAACTTGTCCAAGTAAACTCCATTAGTTCTGTACAGTCTCTATTTTTAAGTGAGCAAATAGAAAATGATTTTCATGATGTCATTAGTAGTGGCCTAGGGTGTTATAAATTTGGAAAAATCTCTTTATCCATAAATATGGATGCAAAACCCGGGTTTTGTAAACCGCGACCAGTACCATTGGCGTGGAAAAGTAAGATTGAGAAAAATTTAAGGCAATTGATTGAAAATTATGTATTAGAACCGGTAGACCTTTCAGAATGTGGTACTCCTCTAGTTCTTATTTTAAAACCTAATGGGGAGATAAGAATTTGTGGAGACTACAAAGTGACCATTAACAAATATCTGTCCGATTTCAAATATCAGTTACCTCTCATTGATGAAATTTTTGCTGCGCTCCGGGGTGGTCAATTATTCTTGTTTTAGATGAGAAATCGCAATTGTTATGCACATGGTCTACACATATGGGAACCATGAAAATGAAACGTTTGCATTTTGGCATCAAACCAGCAGCAATATTTCAAAAGGCTATGGAAAATTTGTTACAAGGCATTCCATATGTAGTAGTTTATCAGGATGATATCACTGTCTCTGGTAAAGACATGACAGAACATGTAAGAAATCTTAGAAGTGCTTTAAATAAATTGTCAAAAGCTGGTCTCATACTAAATTTATCAAAATGTGAACTTTTCAAAGAAGAGATATCGTATCTGGGTTTTACTATTGATAGATTTAGCCTAAAAAAAATAAAGACCGTATAAAATCAGTTTTAAATGCTCCGGTGCCTAAAACTGTTTCAAAGTTACGTGCATTTGTAGGCATGGCAAACTACTATGCTAAATTTGTTAATAATTTTGCCAAAATCATGACTCCACTATACCACTTATTAGAAAAAAATGTACAATATCAATGCTCGAACATATGTAACAATGCATATAACGCAATTAAGGTACAAATCAATTCTGAAAACGTTTTGGTTCACCTTAATCCAAAATTACCAATATATTTAACAACTGATTTTTCAGAAAATGCAATTGCAGGGCGGTTATTCTCTATTGCGATGCGTAAGCTTGTACGATGCGAAAGATAAATGCGATAAGAAAACAATTTGATACTCTGTAGCGTTAACGCAAACGCTTTCGTAAAATAAATTGAAAAAGAAGCAACACTGGCAATTCAAAACAAACAAAAGCGAAGAACAACAAAATGAAATGTCAAAATTTATAAACAAAAACATTTAAAAAAATTGTTTGTGCAGTACGATTTTATTGTGAAAAACAAAATATAAAATAAATAGTGATGGATTCGGTGGCGTTATGGTTTGACGAAGAAAATGAACATGTTGAACGGGTTACAAGGAGAGTTTTGAGAGATAGGTCAGATATATTCTCCCTAAATGACCACAGGTAAGTATTATGTGCAAGTGTTATGTGAAAAATGGTTTCGAGCGTTTCATTTTTATAGCTTTATACAAAACTTTCGGCTAAATAAAGATGCGTTTATGTATGTATTAAACGCTATTCAACACGACCTCATCGTTCCTAAGAGATCCACAGCAATTCCAAACATAATAAAAGTGGCCTCTGCTTTGAAATTGCTTGGGCAAGGTGGATATCAACACCAAATTAGACAAGACCATCTCTTAGGTTTATCGCAGCAATCCATGTCGCGTTGCTTGCAAGAAGTTTGCATGGTGATTGAGCGAATACTCTGCCCCAAGCACATACGATTTGAGATAACAGCGGAAGAGGAAAACGAAACCAAAAGAAGCTTTTTTCACAAATGTGGCATTCCTGGGGTGATTGGAGCAGTGGATGGCACCCATATTCAAATGATCCGACCGGCCAGGAATGAGCACTTATACTTCAATAGAAAATTAAAGCACAGTATGAACGCTATGCTGGTATGTAAGCTTTTATCCACGCATTTGGCTTATTAAATCTTACTTTGATATTGCATTTTTAGATATGTGATCACAAAATGATAATTAAATTTATAGATTGTCGATACGGTGGTGCAAGCCATGACTCACATGTTTGGGCCCTTTCTAACTCAAAGCAAAAATTAAAAGAACGTTTCGAAAGAGGAGAAAAGGGATTTTGGTTAATTGGTAATTAAATTAAAATAGATCCAATAGATTTTAGTTATTTATTTTTTAAATTTCTTAAAGGCGATTCGGGCTACCCATTGGAACCCTGGCTGCTTACTCCATACAGAAACGTAATGGAAAACTCATCCGAATCAATTTATAACAAACAATTTTGCAAAGGAAGATCTATAATTGAGAGAGTATTTGGTGTTTTAAAAGGCAGATTTCGGTGCCTGTTGGCAGCCAGGGAATTGCATTACGAACCAGAAAGAGTGGTTCAAATAACGAATGTTTGTTGTGCCCTCCACAATATTTGTGTTAATTTTAATGTGCAACTGCCAACACACGAGATTGCTGAGATAGAAAGTCTAAATGAAATTGCATTGTCTGTTGATAGCAATACGAACAACAGTGACCTAACAACTATTGCTAAAGAAATAAGAAATAATATTAGAAATCATTTAATTTTAAGAACATAAGTTTTATTTCATATAGTTTAAAAAAAAACAAATATGTACATACACATACATACATATATATATAATAAATTCATTTCAGAAATCATTTTAAATACATAAGTTTTATTTCAAAACATTTTTTATAAAAACAAATATGTATATACATACATATATATATATATATATATATATATATATATACAATAAAATAAATTCAGTTCATTGCAGTATAAATTAAAAAAAAAAAAAACTTAAAATCTAAAGTTTTAAAGCTTCTTTATGGCGATTTTGAGATCTTGAAATTAGTATTTAAAAGTTCTTAAACTAGAAATTGCACTTTTAGGCACATTAAAATAAAAAATAACTTCTTTTGTGGAAAATAACAATTAATCAACATAAAAATAACGAAAATATAAAATACAAAAGCGTACCACAGTGAAAATATCACATATTATTTCCCATTTCTAATTCTATTATTTTCTTTTTTAATTCAAGCTTTTCTAATTCAATTTTTTGTTTTTGAAGCTTGTACTTCTTTTTAAAATCAAATTTTTCTTTGCAAAATGCTATATTTTTCTCCTTTAATTCAAAATGTTTTCTACTATATCTTACCAATTCCTTTAAGTTATTCCGTACTTCGCCCAAAAGTTTGACGGATTCCTTATGGAATATTCCCTGGTTTTCAACTTGGGTTCTTAGCATAATATCACGGTCGGTTTGGTTTGATAGCCGTGTAGGTTTAGGTGTCTGAAAACTTTCATCAACACATGTTCGTTTGGAAGCGTGCGCTGATACATCTAAAGTACTTTCTTCATTTTGCGAAGGTAAAAAAACTTCTGCAAGCTCTTTGTCATTTGAAATATCGAGACTAGCATCACGACTTGTGCCAAAGCATGTTGATGTTGGCAGCCCGTTGACAGCTTCTTCCATATGAAGAAGATTCATTATTTGTTCCTCCATAGAGGAAAGTGGGCAATATTGTGACACACCACCACCCGTACTGGAAATGCTAACTTTATTTTTGCGCATTTTAACCTTCGTATGCGTTTTTAGGTCAGACCAAACCTATATGTATGTATATATTTATACTGTGTTAGTTTCACATTTTATATACACAAATGCATAAAATATCACAATACATTACCTTTTTCCAGCCAGCTACATCCCTAACAGGAGGTCCATTACAATTAAGGTCATCCACAAGCTCCGTCCACAAGTTGCTGGCGCGTTGTTTGGCATTGCCGCACTGCAACTGGCTCTTGGCCAAATCGCTGTGTTGTACCATAAAATCAACTAAGATTTCAAATTGCCTTGGCTGAGTCTGCAACTTCTTCGGCTTTTCCCTAAAAATAACAATTTAGATATAAATAAAAAATTTATTTACTCTTACTTACATGATTCGTTTCCTCTGCGTTTGATATTTTGCTAGCGCATGATATTTGCGCTCAGAGTGCGGTGATGCCAAATTTGCGAATGGGAAAATTTAGATGCGAAAGAAAAACGCAATAAACAGTCCCAATTGTTCGATGCGTTAAAATGTTTCTTTCGCATCGCAATAGAGAGTAACCCCCCAGGCGTACTTTCACATAAGTTTTCTAACAATGAGTTAAAACCAAATGCATTTATTTCAAGAGCTTTATCTAAAGCTGAACAAAGATATAGCACGCATGAGAAGGAAGCATTGGCAATTGTTTTTTGTGTCGTAAAGTTGAAACAATATTTGATTGGAAATGTTTTTACCTTGAGAACTGATCATAAATCTCAGTATTTGGCCAAACAAAAGGCTTGCCTGTAATGGCAGCTTCAAGGGTACAACGATGGGCTTTTATTCTTTCAGGGTTTAATTATAATATTGAGTATATCTAAGGTGATTTAAATGAAGCTGACAATTTTTCGAGAACGCCTCAAGTCAGGATAAGTAACAGTAAGGATTATAACGATAGTACATATGTAAATTGTATAGAAAGATAGAATGTCTTAAATCTTGATTTTAGGGATATAGCGAGGGAAACCAGACGTGATCCAACTCTATTTAAGGTTTGTGATTTTGTTAGAATTGGAAAAATCAAAGATCTAAAAGAGAATCAATTTAAAGCAAGAGTTTGAATTAAACGTTGATAACGATTGCTTATTGTGGGGTTACAGAGTCATAATACCTGAGAAATTAAGAAAATCCATACTTGAACTGTTACATGAATCTCATTTTGGTATAGTCAAAACTAAGGCATTAGCAAGATAATATGTATGGTGGCGCAATCTTGATAATGATATTGAAATAATGGTTAAGTTCTGTATGTCGTGTCAGAAACTCACATCGAGTCCTGAGAAAAGCACACTGATACCTTGGAATCCCACAAGCTCTTTATGGCAAAGAATCCACATCGATTTTGTCCGATTAAAAACTATAAATATTTTGTAATTGTTGACTCGTACTCCAAATGGGTCGAAGTTTTTAAGACGAAAGAAATCACGTCAAATTTTGTTATAACGAAATTAAGGGAAACGTTTTGCCGCTTTAGCATTCCTAATACAATTGTAAGTGATAACGGTAGACAATTTGTTTCTGATGACTTTGTTTCTAGATACTTTCGTATCTAGAAACAAAATAAAACACGTTCTAACAGCACCTGGACATCCAGCTACAAACGGTGAGGCGGAGAACTTTGTAAAAACTTTAAAAAAATCAATTTATGCAAACATCTACTCTGATAGGAATGAAAATATAGATGTAATTTTAAACAGATTTTTAATGGATTTACGTAATTCTAAACATAGTTCTACTTAAAAAAGTCCAGCCAAAATCCTTATAGGAAGATCGATTAGAACACGGTTTGATTTTATTAAGCCTCCTCTTATTAGAGACAACCTTGTAAATCAACAAATGAAGAGTGTAAAAAATTTTAAAGGTAGTAGATCTGTCGTTTTTGAAAAAGAACAAAACGTTTTTATTAGAGACTATACAAATGTAAATAGAAAGTCATGGGCCCCTGCCATTATTAATGAAAAGACTGGTCCACGATCGTATCAGTGTATTTTGAGTACTGGTAGAATCATTAAAAGACACATTGATCAGATTAGGTCGGGAGTGATTGAAACTCAAAAAATTAGTAATGATATGGTGTCGACTGAATGAACATCATGTTTAAGTGGAACAACAGTTCCACTTATGAAATACGTATATAAGATAATATTTCTAAATCCATTAAATGTACAAATAACATGTACATATCTATAGTATTAGAAAAGTAAAGATATTGAGACTCCTTAGTAACTTAATTTACGTGGGGAAGTGTTACATATTCTTATGTGTAGATCATTGTTTCTAACTATCATATGGTATAACATTATATATAAGTTTATCCACCTCACCTATGTTGAATAAGGTTTTATAAATTAATAAAAGTCAGTCTGTAAGCAAACTCCGAGTGTTTCGATACGTCACAAAATTAAAAATATTTTAATAAATTTTTGTAATTAGAAAAAATAAAACAAACAAAATCAATATATGCATACCTTTTACTAAGCAAAGTAATTAAAAAAAATAAATAAATATATAGAAATATGTAACAAAAATATACAAAGAGAATATTAGCAATAAAAGTAGCAATTATTTAAAACAAACTTTATAAAAACAAAGAATTAAATAGAATAAATATTATCAGATAGATTAAAATTAGGAAAGAGGTCGTACAGCTTAAGCTTGTGCGTAATTATTTATCGAAAATCAAGTAGAAAGTGCATTTAATAGGTTTTTATATTTAATGAGCGGAAAATATCGATTCCTTCCTTATCCTAAACTTTTTTTATATTAGCATTTTATATCATTCTTGCTCTGGCAGCCGTGATTTTACTTCAGTCGCAAAAACAGCATTCAGTGAGTTCTTGTTGTGACTTTGATATTGTTTTAGGCTTCCCATTTATTAATGTGGAAGTTTGAAATAAATGTTTTTAGTTATTCTACGAAATGTTGGATTGGTTGCATTAGCCCCAGTGAAATGCGCATAGGAACTAGCTAGAACCCCTCAACTGATCAATTTGAATTTTTTAATAAGATTGTGGGAAAAAAGAACTTACACATAATTAAATTAAAAGAGTTTAAAAAACCCCCATAATATAAACTAAACTAATTTCTATTTTGGTGAGCGACAATGAGTAAATGCTATGTTGCCAGTATAATACAAATAAATTCAATGATTGTTAACTCGAAAATATACTGTTTTATTATACAAAAAGAAAAAACAAACTATATTTTCAAGCTAATGAAATGGTTTCTTGTCATATACTGTGGTCCTTAAATATATTTAATGGGAATAACACGCTGTCATATATATAATACTCTTAATTACATATATGAAAGCGGCTACACTGGCGTTTGAAGAGAATTATACCACAAAGAACAACACATGGTTATTGATTTGGTGGTGCCGTTCTAAAAATAATTTAGTAGCTGAATAAGAAGCGACGATTGTAGTCAGCAACTTTTGTAGTCGGTGTTCTTGTAGCCTGTTGTCGTTATTGTGTTCTGCCTTTAGTTTCTTCTTAAGAAACAGATATCTGCGAAAATCATATGGACATATAATTTAAACACCCAAATAAAATAAGAACAATCGTTCGAACACAAAGGTTCGCAAACATGGTTCAGAGAGCGAACCAAGTGGATAATTTTACCTTGCTGCATAGTTACATATATAAAATTGCTAGTATGATCAAAAGTAATATTGACTTACCATAGTATTTTTCATGCAATATCCCTACCCTTGTCCAATTCAAATATTGTATTGCGTCCAAAAAGGCTTCATTTACATAATTTTGGTAGGGATGTAAATTTATGGCAATTTCATTGTCGGCATCAATTTGAACTTCCAAATGTGGCAAATCTAAGGCATCACAAATTGAGTTCACGTGTGAACTAATAAGACTATTAGAAGGACCAAATATTGCTTGAACACCATTACTAATTTGAGTACACACTGCAGAAGATATTAGACATATTTATATTGGGTGAATAACTTTTTCAATTTGTTTGCAAAAATAAGATCTGCCAAGGTGAAGCAAGGTTTTGTATGCACAAAATACGTAACTATGCATATTCACTTTATAAAACTTAAAATATATATAATATAATATATGTATGTATATATATATATATATATATATATATATATATATATATATATATATATATGTACATACATATATATTCAGACATGTATTATAATATCTGTATAGAATGATTCTAATAAAACACAGTGACAGATATACTCTCAGTCATTCAACATCTAACTATGTTTTAAGTGTAACTAGATTACTGCTCGATTACTTTTTTTGGAGAGTTTTACGTCTCGCTCGCACGAGTTATCTTCTGGTAATAACCATATAGGGTTACAGTTCTGCTGACGATTTTTCGTGGTTAATAGCTTTTTCACACTTGGTCACATCTAATATCTACCATAAATTTTATCAAATATTCCTATCTCATTTCGTTTCATTCAACATCTTTCGACAATTTTTATATCATCACTACAACACGGAATATTTGAACGTTGACATTTTAAATGTAAGCTAAATGTGTCAGCTGACCCAACCCGTTAAATAGCAAGCTGTGTAAATACTTACTTCACTGTAAGAAAATGTTGTCGTAACGTCCCAACCTGCAGAAAATATAATTTCTTTCTACAGTTATGCATTAAACACAATAACGATAGTACACAGAGCGGAAACTGCCTAGTAGATTCAAGAAGATTTTCTCTACGAAACGTTTTTGGGATGAGGGGTATTCCAGAAGAAAGAAACGAGGACTTTTTCAAAGAGATTTCTTATTGTTTTTATGTGCTAAATCTTTTTAATGTTCTTAATAAGTAAAACATGAAATTAAGAAGAAAAGCTTATTATTTAGCCTTTTTTTTTACTCAAATTCCGTTATTTTTGGCACCAAAAAAACAAACCATAGAGAAAATCTTCCAGATTCTATTAGGTTTTCTTATAAACTGTATAAAACAAGGATTTGTTATTAACTTAATGAAGCCCAGTGGGGCTGTCTTATTAATTTTTTCAAAAAGAATATCTTATTGATTTCATTAAGCCTAGCTAATACTTTTTTTAATTAGGTCTTTCTTCTTGATTTCATTAGGTTTCTATTTGATCATGTGTAAAATATCTTATTAATTTTCTTAATAAGAATATCTTCTTGATTATATTAGTTGGCTTATTATTTCATGAATGCATACAAATCAACAGAGACAATTTTTTGTGATGTTTTTGTTTTTTTACATTTATAATTTTTTTTTTGCGTGTTTGCAGAAGTGTTGCGGCGAACATATCTAACTATATGCACTGTAAATCAAACTTTTAGTTAAAGTGGACAAGTGATAAGCCAAGAAGTGGATAACGTAATAAAAATATTTTTGCTTAAGAAATAGAAAATTATTATTTAAATTAATTAAATCTAATTAGTAAATAATGGACTCTATTTGGCAAAACGCATCGAAGAGTGAAAGATAATATGGAAAACAAAATCTTTTTGAAACGGAAAGACGGGAAGAATTGATGAGATACAAAATATTTCTACCACTCCGGAGAAATCTTTTAAAGATTAGCATAACGATATGAACATTGCAAATTCCTTAAAGTAATATACACATGTACATCTTAATACATATATCTTTCTCTCTCAAAGATACACATTTCAACCGAAAATGCTAGTAGCAGTCCACGAGATTAGGTATTTTCTGTTCTGGAGGGAAACTAGAATTGATGAGATACAAAATGCCAGTTCTTTGACGAATATTTTTCATGAATGGCCACGATACAACGATTTCTCATATTATGAACTTGTAAGCGTTGACAATTTAAAATTTTTTATAACTATATTAATTAATTATAATTATATTATATTACTTTAAAAATTTTTTATTATATATTTACTTACTGAGTACTGAATTAGTTTCTATAGAATTATTATTATTTGTATTATTTATTTTTATGTAATATCCTTTAAATACTTATAAGTGAACTTATTAATAAAAATCCATAATATCAAACAAACTCAAGAAGTGTTGTTAAAAATAAGAAGAAGATAGCCTCATAAAATTAAGAAGAAGCTCGTTTTGAAAAAAACAAAAAGAATACCTCATAAAATTAAGAAGAAAATCTTTTTGAAAAAAAACCAGAAGAAAACCTAATAAAATCAAAAAAGAAACTCTTTTTGAAAAAAACAAGAAGAAAACCTAATAAAATCAAGAAGAAAATCTTTTTGAAAAATACAAGAAGATTACCTAGTAAAAACCATAAGTTTTCTTTTTGACTTTTTCAATTAGGTTTTCCTTATTAAAGTAATAAGATCTTCTTCTTGAAGAAAAACCATAGAGAAATCTTATTAATTTTGGTTTATTTTATTAGGTATTTATTAGGTACTGTTTTCTCTGTGTAGGCTACAGGAACACCGACTACAAAAGCCATAGGCTACAATCGTTGCCTTGTAGCAAAGAATATGCACTATAAGAAGACGCATGTAGAACAAATCACGAAATAAAATTTTAATATTCGTATTATTTTTGGGACATGATTTTCCTTTGCACAGTGGTCCGCAAGTGCAGTTTTTTTGCTCCATGGGTTTGTTTTTCATTCTTATGTCTGATTTTTTAGTTGTTCCTACGTATTTTTTATTGCATTGCATTGTGTTATTCGTCTTAAATGCAAGTTGATATTTCTCAATGTCATACAGATCTGAGTTTTTTAACCTCTCTTGTGTATGACACAATAAAAACTTTGACAACACTCACGTATTGTTTATTTACATATAAAAAAGGCTGGTAATCTTTTAATTTTATTGTAATAAAAACGAATAAAAGTTTAAAATGCTTTTGGACGATATATTGGAATTGGTTGTAATTGTGCTTTTGATGGATGAAGCATTGGATCTATTAAAAAAATGTTCAACGCGCGCAAAAAGATGAGAGTTGCCCAACTTTACGCTTCGCGCTACGTTAAAAGTACTTTATGTGACATGTTTCATATAGGTATGTATATTTCATCTTAAATGTCAAAGCGAAACTATAACGCAACGCGAATCAAAAGTTCTATCTGACACGGCCTTTAGTCCTTTATAATACTTTGTATTAGTCTCTCTTCTTATTGTTGTGTCACTCTTCTTAGATATTAAATTGCTTATAATTGTTTTCGGAAAATTGTTCACTGTGCAAAGGAAAATCATGTGCCAAATTTTGATAATGTAAAAATATTACAACAAGAAAACCATTATTCCAGGAGATTTACTTTAGAGATGTTACGCATAATTGACGTTCCTACAGAGAAAAGACTTAACTATAAACAAGACACAGAAAAATGCGCTCAAATTTACAGACGTGTGATAAACAAACACAAGAAATAACATAAACAAATCAGTTTTCGCAGCTAAGGACTACAGACGATCGACATATTGAAAATATGTCAACTTTGTCTATTTTAATTTCATTTTTAATTTACATGTATATAATTGTGATTTTATTAGATGTAATAAAAAATTAATTTTAATGTTTATCATATATTGTTTTGTACCTAACAGTGTTACCCTGAAGATGAATAGCGAAGTTATTCGAAATATTGGGAAGTTAAGATTAAATAAAGATTAAATAATAAAATTATTTAATGTTTATGGATATTTTTCTAAGCATGACCTATAGCCGAACGATAGAAATACGAATATTATTATAATACAACAGATCAACGATTCAACTAAAAATATACATATGAAATAAAATTTTAAAATCTTTATTGGTGCCGGCGGTGAGCGAAAAAAATGAAGAAAAAAACAGAAACCAACGAGTTGGATCGTTGGTCATCGAACATGTTTAAAAGTTGGTTTCAACAAATTTAAATTAAGGTACTGATGGCATGGTGGAAAAAAACATATGCAAATAACATATGCAAGCTTTGTATGGTAGTTATTTTAACGAACAGTTTAATTGCTATGTTAAATCGAATTAAGATTCATTGCTAAATTTCAAACAATTAGCTAATGAATCTTAATTTGATTTAACATATATGCAAACTTGTTTGAAGATCTTTACAGAAAATTATATATTCTTTTCAAAACATTGTTAATGATTAAGCTACAATATTTACGTGCGTGTGTAATTTTCTTTTTCTTTACCTGATGAATGCAAGTGAGAAAAAATAAAACAATTTAATATCGGGAGGGAAATGATGGGTAAAGATGTGTAAAAGATCTAGGAGACATTTTAAAGGTTTACGATATTTTTATTCGCTTTAGGGCAAATTTGGCGGGGAAAATGTCGAATGCCCGAAAAAGATTACAAAAAGTTCTTTATACATACTTATTGCGATCGTAATTTTGAAAGCTCATTCATTTGGATAAAAAACTAAAGGCGGAAGCAAAGACTCTATAATATAAAGATGTTGCACGCCATAGGTATATTACTAAAATTAAAAAATTTTGCACTTCGAAATTCAATGACATATTTATTCTCTTTCTCATGTTTTTGCAAACACAACTTTTGAGTAACTTAATATATTTTCTTACACTATGTGTTGTGTATGTTTGTATATATGTATATGTTTACATACATACATAAGTAGGGCTGTTATTTATTTATAACACTGGTTTCAGCCAAAAAATACCAAGAACGCCAAAACACCACAAAGCTCCACAAAGGTTTGAGTGGGACCATACACCGAAAAACACAAAAGTACAGTTATCTAAAAAACGGTACTTAAGAAAAAAAATTACAGCGTTTTTCGTGTTCAGGAGGTCCAAATTAACTTATCTAGGCATGTGGCGTTCTTGGTATATTTTTCAAATTAAAAATTTGTAAAGCTGTGTAATAGTTCTTTCATACTATTGCTAAGGCCGAACTGTCCTTTTTTGTTTTGTTTTTTCCAAATGTGCATACATTTTTATTTTCTACAATTTTTAGTCTGCACACACTGATATTTTTTCCACAGAAAATATTATAAAATGTTTCATATATTTTTCTAAAAAATATCTCAATTAATATTTTTAGATAAAATATTTTATGATGAAAAATTGTTTATAGGAAAAAAATTCATTCATAATGAAAATGTTAGTAGAAAAAATTTCAGAACAATGTTTCTATGGAAAAAAATCATTGATTATAAAAATTTCATAAGCTACATCTCTTCATAAAAAAAATTGTAATAAAAATCTTTCAATAGAAAATTTTTTTTTAAATATGTATACAGAAAGAAAATTTTTCATTACAATTCATTTTCTATAAAATATTCTATATGGATAATTTTTATATCGAAAAGTTTGTGTATCAAAAAATTTTCCATAGAAAAGTTTTTATAAAAAATTTGTTGTACATAGAATAGAAATGCTTAATCTTTTAATAATAACTTTACTGCGTAAGCATTCTTCATGGGAGATTTATAAGTACATATCATCTAGTGCTCAGAAGGTTAAAGTTTTAAATCATTAGAAAAGGAAATGTAATATGTAATATGTTTTATTGTCAATAAAGCAATTTGAATTTAAATACTATGGATATTTTATTTTACGAAATTGAAAGTAGTCCTCAAATATGCATCAGATATTGCACATGTATGTAGGTATTAACACTTCGGTGCGAGTTGATATTTATTTGTTTCTACACAAATAAAATACATATTCTTTACCCTACATTAACATAAAAAATTGTTAACTCGTTTTCTTATTCACATATGTATATATTTTTTTAAAAGAATAATACGTTTAAGGTTGTAAAGCAAAAATGCGCACAGTTGGACGAAAGAGATTCTAAGTAAATGGTTTTGGTTATGGAGGAAATTATCATTGAAAAGAGTTAAGGTATAACCAGAGTTTAGATTTAACAGATGGATTCGAAACAACATGTTTTCTTAGAACTAACATTGTTTTCTAATTGGAGTATAATTTAAAAAAATTCACGTGAGACTCGCAACTCAATTTTTAGCAGAACTGTTGCAGCTGCTATTAAAACAATATGCAAAATTACACAATTTAAGAGCTGTTCCGCAGAAGTAGCCCTTTCAACAGCTTAGTTTGTAGAAAACATTTTTAATATTTTCGATTGTCTTAATATCAAAAAATTGACGGAATATTTGGATGACGTGGAATTCTCTGACCAGAAAAGGCATGTTTTCTTTTTAAATGGTATGAAGCTCACTCTTAATTCAGTCCATATGCTGGTTAATGATATTTTAAAAGAAGGAGGTCATTTGTATTATATCATGACAAAATCTCTTAATCAGAACAAGTCTTTTGTATTCTTTAAGAATTATTAGTCTCTGATAGGTTTTGGAAATTTAGCTGCTCCATCAGACAAACTAATGGATGCAAGTTAGAAACATATTTTAATTTTTCATATTATCTTTAACACTGAACCGGAACGAAATGGTATTAAATAATTTATTATTGACTTGTGCAAACGCTCAACCCCAGAATGGTTAAGTGATGATTCTTTCCACTATAAAGAGAAATTTTTGGACTTTTAATTATTGGTCCTCCTTCGAAAGCACTGCTTTTGGGCTATAGAAAAAGGTACATAGTTCTAAGCAAAGAAAAGTGCAGATTTTTTCAAATAAATAAAAATCAAAAGCAATTCTAAAAAAAGTAATAAAAAGAAATATAACAAAAAAAATTAATAAATATATGCAAAATATTAAAATAAAGATAATATTACTAATAATAATTAAATTTGTTTCTATATAAACATTTTTAAAAAGTTTTAAATATTTTTATTAAAATCTCCAACTCTCTTGATTTGACCAAAATAAATGTATCCTTTTTTATATTAAATTTTACAGAAAACCTAAATGTCTTAGCTTTAGTGCACAATAACGTAATATAATTTATAGAAAGGGTTACTGCGTGTGACCATTTTATATGAATAAAAAAGCTAATTACTATGATTTTTTTTTGTATTCCTTAATAACTTATTTCTAATACAAAATCAATTCTTTTATTTTAACAAAGCAAATGCATTCAAAATTTTTGATTTATCAGTAATTAATTTATATATCAATTCAATTCATATTTTGGCGATATTTTGTAATTCACTAATGCCAAACGAATCACCTGCGCCAATAAAATAAAATTTTTTGATACTTAATTTTACAAAAATAATGTATATGTATATAAAGATATATATATATATATATATATATATATACACATATATATATATATATATATATATATATATATAAATACATATATATATATATATATATATATATATATATATATATAGATATATACATCTATACATATATATATATATATATATATATATATATATAGACATATATATATATATATATATATACATTATATATTCATTATATATACATTATATATGTTATATATATATATATATATATATATATATATATATACATGTATATAATATAATATAATATATATATAATAATATAATATATATATATATATATATATATATATATATGTGTATATATATATATATATATATATACATATAGACATATACATATATATATATATATATATATATATATATATATATATATACATTATATATTCATTATATATACATTATATATGTTATATATATATATATATATATATATATATACATATATATAATATAATATAATATATATATAATAATATAATATATATATATATATATATATATATATATATAAAGTAATATATATAAATATATATAATATATATATATATATATATATATATATATAAATACAGTAGAATCTTACAAAAGTTTACTCGCGTAAAAGTTAAACACGCGGATAAGTTAACAGTTTTTCATTATCAACGTGCAGCTCTAAAAAGTTAACTTTTCGGTTAACTTTTTAGAGCTTGTACACTTTTTTAAAAACAACGGCTGTTTCAGTGATAATAGTGGCAGCTTGGTCACTTAAAATCTTCCCAGTGGCAATGCTAAATCTTTATTTTTGTTTAATATATTATGGAATTCCCCGAACTTCCTTTTTATTTTGAGCTGCCAAAAATGTTGTCTATCTTCAACATTGCTGTTGAAGTTCTTGTTAGTCGTCAGTGTTTAGCTTGTGAGTTGTGCAGTGCTTATTTAAAAAATGCCAAAGCAGAAGAAATCATCACAAATCAGGTTGGATTTGCAGCAAAAAGTGCAGATTTTAAAAATGCTTGATCAAGGTATGCACGGAAAGCGATTGGCGTTGAATTATGGTGTAACCAAAGTAGCCACATGGAAGATAAAGAAAAAACGTAACGAAATCTTGGAGGCTGTTGAGAACACATATGAAAAATCTATCAGGAAAACTCTTCATAAACCGGAATATGCTGGTCTTGAGTCAAAGTTGTACAATGGTTTTTAGACCAAAGACAGCGTAACTGTGCACTGAATGGACCAATTTTAAAAAGCAGGGCCAAGTACGAATTCGCAAAAATGCACCCACCTGAAAAAACATTTTATGCCAGTGGCTAGCAAATTTTCAAAGGAGGTACGGTATTCGCAATCTAAAAATTTGTGGCGAAATCCTCTCAAGTGAAGCCTCAGGTGTTACACCTTTTATTCATAATTTAAGAGCAAAAATCAATGAAATGAAGTTAGCCGATTCACAACTTTACAACGCAGATGGAACTGCACTTTTTTTTATCGTTTTTTGCCTGATAAAACATTTGTGGCTGCAAGCGAAAAGACAGCACCGGGTCGAAAAATTGCAAAGGAAGGAATAACTCTTTTGTTGTGTGTGAACGCAGATGGTTCGCACAAATTGAAACTGTTGGTAATTGGTAAATCTGCAAATCCTCGTTGTTTTAAGGGATTTGAAAACCTATTGGAGTACACAAATTCGAAGAAGTCGTGGATGACCTCAGAGTTATTTTTCAACTGGTTTCATCATTCTTTTATAAAGCAGGTGAACTTAATTTTTAAAATTTACATTAACGTGTTTAGCTTTATGCAGGATCAATTTTACAGGTTCGGAAACTTTCGGCTGATTTACCACCAAAGGCATTGTTGCTGATTGATAACTGTACTGCCCATAAGCCAATTGATATGTTACAATCTGATGATGGACAAATTGCAGCAATGCTTTTACCACCTAACATAACTGCGGTTTTGCAACCCATGGATCAAAATCCAATAAGACTGGTCAAGTTAGGATATCGATCTAAATTGTTGTGCAACATTGTCGCGCAGGAAACCGTTCCGGTGGAAAATATTTTGAAGGCACATACAATACGTGATGCTGTTTTGATACTAAAATTAGTGTGGGACGAACTACCTCGAGAAGTCCTGACAAAAGCATGGAACAAGATAAAAAAGTGGGATGACGATCAGTATGAGAGCGAAGACGAAATTCCTTTCTCTGAAATGATTTTATCAAATGGTCATACAACGATACGCGAAGTTCAATTCTTGATATCAAAGATTGGGGATAATGTTGACATCCGCATTAATGAAATCATAAATTGGAACAATGACGAAATTCAGAAAATAACGATGATTCCGAAGTTACCGATAATGAAAACGACGTGTCAATTATCGAGGAAGATGTTCAACGATCTAAAGTAAGTTTCTCGAAAGCAGTTGAAAGCATCAATAACGTTATAAAATGGTTTGAAAGCAACAAGGATGCAAATCAAGTGGCAGACCTAGTCAATATGCGTACGAAAATGATCAAGAGTTATTATACAAGAGAAAAGAAACAAGCCTTGACTGCTTCTTTAAACGACTATAAATTAATATTTTTTGTGCTGAGTACGACTGTGAAATTTAATACCCAGTACACATTAAACCTAAGTTTCTTATTTGTAATAATGAAAACTATTTAAACCTTTTAATAATAAATAATAAAAAAAACATAACATTTTGTATCTAAAAAGAGTTGTGTATGACTTTTAAAAGTTATTACACTCTTTATTTATTCCTTTTTTCGACTAAAAAAACGCGCTTAGAAAAGTTTAAAGTTCAGAAAAGTTAATATCCCTTGGAACATTTTGGTTACCATTTTTAAGATTCTACTGTATATATATATATATATATATATATATATATATATACATATATATATGTATGTATATATACATATATATATATATATATATATATATATATATATACATATATATATGTATGTATATATACATATATATATATATATATATATATATATATATATATATATGTATATATACATATATATATATATATATATATATATATATATATATATATGTGTATATAAATAAAAAATGTATATAAAAAAATTTTATATGATATGTATATCATAATAATATATGGCATCATCGCATCGGTGCTGATAGATACATTTTCGTTTATCCAACAACAACACAAGTATTATTTACCCTACATTAATTTACTCAGTACTTTTTTTCGCTTCGGACATGGCTATATTCAATGCAACATAAAAGTACACGAACAATAACAATTTTCTGCAACAAATAATAACACATTCCGCCTGACAAGTTTCATTGTTGAATGCTCTAGACAAACCAACAAATTTTTTGTGTTCTTCGAACAAATAACTACACAAGACAAGATGAAATATGTTTGACAACATATGTTTGACGAATATGTTCGATGCGGGTCGTAATATTGGGACCCTTATATACATAATCTTTGCTTGTAGTCAGCAACTTAATTATTTTTAAACGACACCACCAAATCAATAACCATGAGTTGTTTTTTGTTGTAGAATTAGGTCTGTTTCTTTACTTTTCTAGCAATATTTATCCAGCAGCTTCGTGATAGAGGATATAACGAAATTTACTTTCAATTGTTCTCAATTATAATAATTAGCAAGAAAGTACGCGAACAGCACTTTGCAAAATTTTGCCAGTTATTTAGCTGAACAGCTGATGAATAATGCTAATTCAAAAGAATGTTCATGTGTACTTATGATTTAATGTGTTAAAAATAAAGTTTTAAGAAAATTAATAAATTTTTATAACTTTAATTCAAGTTTTTGTGGTTTCTTGAGCAAATACATAAATACATACATACATATTTTGACCAAAAACGCAATTTGAAAACTTTTTGCAAAATATTTCAAAAATAAAATTCTTTTGTTTACTTTTAAATTGGTAAGAAGAAGCAGTCAGAAAAACATCTGCTTTATCTTGCAAAATTTTACTGAACAAAATTTCTCCAGCGAGATTTTGCAAGTTCTCAGTTATTCAAATGTCACTTTTCTGACTCTCTTTCTCTCAATTGAAATAAATTTTATTGCTGGAGATAGTAAACGAACAACATCCAGTAATATTTTGCACAATTTGTTACGAAATATCACGTAAACAAACCGACCTATTCTCTTCATACGCCAGTGTAGCCGCTTTCTTATATTTAATACTTTTAAATAGAGTTATACCAATAAAATATATTTAAAGTCAACAATATATGACAAGAAATGATTTCATTAGCTTGGAAATATAGTTTGTTGTTTCTTTTCCAGATTTTGAAAATGTTTCAATATTAAATACAGAAAATAACTACAAAACGTCTATTAATGTTAGAAATAATAAACGTACTTTCATCACACAGAATAAATTTTAAAATAGATACAGAAAAATTAGCACAGAATTAATTATAGACATTTAGTTAGTAAGAATTGCAGATTTACATAATATAATTGTTAATATTAACTGTTAGTTGCTAGGAATAATTTATTGTATTATTGTTATTATATATTAACTTATACTAATTGTTACAATTATTGCCTATGAGTAAGTATATACACCATACATGAATATGTGTTTGAATGTGTATGTAGGTATATATGTACATGTATTTGTATGTGTATGTATGTGTGTGTATATGTATGTGTACGTATGTATATGTATACGCGCGTACAGATATATATATATATATATATATATATATATATATACATATATATATATATATATATATATATATATATATACATATACATATACATATATATATATATATATATATATATATATTTATTGTTACGTTTTTAGACCTTTTCGTAAAAACGGTTTTATTACTTATCCATCAAGGATTCGTTTTATTGCATCAAATTAAAACACGGACAAATTAATTTTAGAAATATAATGCGGCAACACTTTATTTATTACTTTATTTACACGAGTATTTGTACTACTCAACACTTAGCGATGTTAACACGTCTATATTTGAAATCACACTGACTCTCGCTGAGCTCTGACAGCGCCTTTATATAGCAAAAATGACGTCGTCTGGTAACTTCGCGAAAGTTCTGGGCATGGTGGTTGTATTTTACTTGACATGTGTGTGTTTGTATACATGACAATGCTGACTTGTTTGGTTTGCTTATGGTAACTATGTGTGGTTGACTGTATGAGTGTTCTGTGTGTTTTGCCTATGGTAACTATGAGTGGTTGTATGGATGAGTGTGTGGTTTTTGTTTCTTCTACGTGTATATGGCTGTGTATACTTGGGAATCTGTTTAGCTTTATTAGCAGCGAATACTTGCATACAAGATCATTAAGAATAACATCTCTTAGCATTTATGTTGCTAGGTTTGTTGTTGTTGTGGTTTACTCTTATTGGCACAGCCTTGAATGATCTTGTATATTCTGGAGTATTCCATTTCCGTTAATTTGAATATTATTTATATAGTGTTGACCAGGGTTGTAACATTTTGACAACTATAGATTAATTGGCAGTGCTGCCAAGTACATATAGCCACATTGTCGTTTTATTTTAAATCTATTTCTAATCTTTGTAACACTGCCGCCCACTTAAGCCTGTTCGACCCGAATAGGCATACAATCACCTCTTCCATAGTGCGCCAGTCGTTCGAGATGTACTATCTTCATTTTCGACCTTGGGCTATTATGCTTCTGTATCCGGTATACAACGTCATTCACTCTCTTAATCGCTTTATACGGGCCATCCCAGTGGGTCTGTAATTTTGGGGACAATCCTTTCTTCCGTTGTGGGTTATACAGTAAAACCAATTGTCCTTCCATAAATCGCTCCGAGTTTGCTGCGCGGTCATACCTAGCCTTCATCTTGCCACTGACCATCTTGATTCTATTACGCACGAACTCATGCAGTTCGTCTAAGTCCTCCTTCTCTTGAGACGTAATAGCTCCTGAGTTGTACTGTGTTAGCTGCTCGCGGCTTCTTCTTACTGGGCCTTTGGATGCTATACACTGTGGGCAGTTTGCTATCGAGTCGGCTACAGTTTGTCGACATCCAACCCAATAAAAATGCTGCTTCAGTTTCTCAAGTGTTTTTGTTACTCCAAGATGACCGCCACTAGGTCCATTATGAAACTCCTGTAACACTTTACTTATCTTGGAGTATGGCACAACTATTAAATTTGTAGTTGTTCTGCCATCTACACTTTCCCATACGCGGTATAAACAACCTTTTATTACCTTGCGGCTGTTCCACTGAGCCCAATAAGATTTGGAAAGTGGGCTTTCAGCCGAAATATCATTCCGGGACGGTCGTCTGTCTTCTTCTTTGGCCGCTATAATTTTCCTTAGCATGCTGTCGTCCCTCTGTGCCGCTGACCAGTCTTCACCAGGGCCGATGTGAACTAGCCGAACATCAACAACGCCTTCCTTTTGCTCGGTTGTATCACAATTCTTACGCTCTGAACAGCAGGGTCTTCCTGAAAGAGCATCCGCATTGTTATGCGTTGTGCCTCTTCTATGCTCAATGCTCTTTCTTGGTGGCAAAACAGATCTACCTCTCTTCCTTGATGCTTTGCAGCTGCGCTGAAAATTACCAATCCTTCCGCAGTTGAAGCACTTAGGCTTTTCTTTGATATCACTTTCTGCCAGCAGTTGTCGCATTGCCTCCTTAAAGCTGGCAATTAGGTTGTTATCTTCCTCAGACAAAACCTCCACATTCCGCCCTCTACCTCTCTTCCTTGATGCTTTGCTGGTGCGCTGAAAATGACCGATCTTTCCGCAGTTAAAGCACTTAGGCTTTCCTTTGATAGCCTTCTCTGCCAGCAGTTGTCGCATTGCCTCCTTAAAGCTGGCAATTAGGTTGTTATCTTCCTCAGACAAAACTTCCACATTCCGCACTCTACCTGTCTTCCTTGATGCTTCAGCAGTTGTCGCATTGCCTCCTTAACGCTAGCCACTAGGTTGTTATCCTCCTCAGACAAAACCTCCACATTCCGCACTTTACATATCTGTGGCTTGAAAACCATCCTGGCAGTCTCTTGAGCCAGAACAAATGACACAGCTTCAGCGAAAGTGGATTTCTGCGTAGCGTACACCGCCAGTTTAACATCAGAGTCGCGAATGCCGTTAACGAAAGCCTCAGTTTTAAAATGGTCCAGGAACGGGTGACTCTCGCCTGGATATGTGAGCTGTACTAAACGCTCGATTTCCATTGCGAAATCTTGTAGAGATTCGTTAGGCTTCTGAACTCTACATCGCAATTCCATTCTGTATAAATCGCGCTTGTGCTCACCACCATACTTGCGCTGCAATGCTGCCATTATTTCATTATAGTTGTTTCTGCAGCTTATTGACACCGTCTCAAGTACCTCTGCGGCTGTACCCTTTAAGGACAAGATCAACTCTATGGCCTTTTCTTCAGCATCCCATCCATTTCTGCTAGCAACCGTCTCGAACTGGAATTTGAAGATGCCTAATGGTACGCTGCCGTCGAAGCATGGCGCTTTTATCCGCGCAGAAACCTCCGCAACTGCTCGTACTGGCCCGCCACTACACTCCAGGTTATGCACTTTGTCCTCTCGAGCATGCAATTTCTCTTCGAACTCCTTTGCATGCTATTCCAGGCCACCGCTTTCTAGATGTTGGACTCTATCCTCCAGCTCTGAGAATTTATTCTCAATAGAATCCATCCTCCTGTTGATGGCTTCAGAAACCTCTACCAGGATATCGTCCATGGCCTTATTTGACTCCTGTATCTGCTGAGAGTTCTGTTTTATTTCAGTTATTTCGGCAACAAGTTTTTCTTTCATTTGCTGAGAGCTTTTTTTTATTTCACTTATTTCGGCTACAAGCTTGTCACTGCTGATCCTTGATGCCTCCTGCATCTGCTGAGAGTTTTGTCTTATCTCACTTATTTCGGTTACAAGCTTTTCACTGTTGACCCTTGATGCCTCCTGTATCTGCTGACAGTTCTGTTTCATTTCGATCTTCATAGCAGCGAACATTGAATTTATGTCCATGCTGCTGGTCGTGACAGGAGGGCATACCTGCACATCGTCTTTGTCCTCAAACTCGTATGTCCCGATGTCCATGCCGCGATTCTTAAACTCATCTATTAGCCTCTTCTGCAGTTCAGCCTTGTTACCTGCAGTTGGCAATTCCAGCTTACTGAGTTTCCTTTTCAGCTGTTCAACTTTTAGCTCATCAAATTTCATGATTATTTATTTTAATTTTATAATTTCCTTTTTTTTTCCCTTAAATTGCAATGTCCTTCTAATTATTTTTGCAATCCCACTTCTGACACCAATTGTTACGTTTTTAGACCTTTTCGTAAAAACGGTTTTATTACTTATCCTTCAAGGATTCGTTTTATTGCATCAAATTAAAACACGGACAAATTAATTTTAGAAATATAATGCGGCAACACTTTATTTATTACTTTATTTACACGAGTATTTCTACGACTCAACACTTAGCGATGTTAACACGTCTATATTTGAAATCACACTGACTCTCGCTGAGCTCTGGCAGCGCCTTTATATAGCAAAAATGACGTCGTCTGGTAACTTCGCGAAAGTTCTGGGCATGGTTGTTGTATTTTACTTGACATGTGTGT
>OY776281.1:48380301-48745301 GCA_963675445.1 Linnaemya vulpina | reverse complement strand
TTAAGAAATAAATTGGAAAGTACTACAATGTACAACAATGTATAACAATGTGTGCAAGTAGTTGGCAACGTATCATAAATTGTAGGAAAATACACAAAAACACTATAATGTATATACAATAAACAAACGCTAAACATTTAATGTTTCCATTAATTTTTGACATTATTTATTCAATTATCTGTAGAATTGATTTCGGCGTACATTGCAGCTTCTCTTGTGTGCACGTATCACAGTCTATGGTATGTGTGTATCTAAAAATAATTATCAATAATAACGAACAAACAGTTGGCCTTTAAAGAAAATGCGATCAGTTTCTCTCTATGCGTAAGAAAATTAAATTCAACGAAAAGTTAGCAAAGCATATTATGTTCGCACACATTTGATTGTATGTATTCGCAAATTCGCCTGCGCTAGCGTACGCATATTATAGTTGGGCCCAAGGCTCATCTATACTAGGTATACTCAATTTGCAACCCTGCAGAAAATATATGTAGTGGATTCGCCTTGATATGTATTTTGTTTGTGTAAAATATTTTCGTCTGTAAAATGGACTTGACAAATAAAACATAAGAAAAATGGCGATACAGAAGAAAAAACAGCACAGGCACCAAGGCACATCTATATTTGCAAATTAAACTCTGTCTTTTTTTGTTAAACTGGAACTAAATATATTAAAATAAGAAAATATTTCTATTACTACATTTTTGAGTATACATATATTACATAAATGTAATGCCATGGTATTTAGTGTGAATAAACAGCAAGTCGATGTAAAGTCTAAATAAAAATTGGTTATTTCCAATTAGAGTACAATTCACTCCAACTAGGGAGTCATTATATCAAGAAGTTAATTTAATACATATGTACTTTAATATTGTGCAAACAAAACCACAGAGTAAGAAAATGATGCTCTCATCGATAAACAATTCCTTTGAGCAGGATACACATGATACGGATGCCAACTGTGATGGGCCAGATTTAGACTGTGTATGCAGACGTAGATACTTATCAAAATGAAATTGCTGAATTATATACGGAGTTTAGCTATACGGAGTTTAGCGAGTTTCAGCAGAACGTCAAAGCATTCGAAGTCCAAATGGAAATGTATGATTTGCCACCCAACTGGAAAAAACTAGACGCAAATGCACAAAGAAGGTCTCGAATCGCTCGCTCCGTATGCAAGCTGCAAGATGTATATTGTATTTGGCTCAAGATATTTAGATGAGCAAGAGCAGATGGACATGGAGTTAAGTCCCGGCAATGAAAATGCCCCAAACGGTGGAAACAATGGTTCTGGTAATGGAAGTAATCAAAATGGTGAAAAAATCGAATAAATCAACCGCAGCCATAACAACTGCGAATCATAACAGTTACATTCCGCAACCATCTGTACAAGCACCTCAAATAACTACGAGTTTGCCCTGGACTCCAAAAGTTCGCCAAAAGAATATCGATCAATTCTTAGATATATCTCGAAATAAATTTATTGGCTATTCTTTCATTGATAACCACGAAAGCTTAGCTGGTTTACAACAGCCCATACATGAGGGTATATGATTGCTTTATTTAAAGTACTGCAGTTTACGAAATATTTGTTTCTTGTTATTCTAAATATATGAATTCATTACGTGTTAATGCCAACTCACCAGTATGCATTAAATAATTTGTTTGAATAATTTTCAAATTCATGTGTTAAATGTATATATAATGCACTTTAAATGATTTTGTTACCTTGAAATTGCTTATCCTGTCATTCAAATCGATTGCATTATTGGAAATCATTTTTTATTTAAATAATAATCATTTTTTATTAACAATAATATCTTAATTTCGAATAAATCATACGATTTGAACTTAACTATTTTCAATTTTATATTTAACAACAATTATATACTACAACTTTTAATTAACTTATTAGAACAAATAACTTATTATTATTAGTTATTTATAATGAAATAAAATAAAAATGGTCAGCGCAGATCAGTGCTGTTGCAGAAAGTGCTACGCAACAAATCTCACCCCATTTCATCCTGGATACCGCATCTTTCGGCGCTTGAAACAACGATCCCTCTCCCTTGAAGAATTCGCGCTTGCACACTGCACAAACACGCTTTGTTTTATAAGTTCACAAAATGTTTTTAAATAAAAACTATTGCTTTTAACAATAATAATCAAATGAATTATATATTATATAAATAACTTTTGTTTTTTTAGGAATTATCACAATTTTTGTTTTTGAACTCTTCACAAATTTTTCTTTTTGGCGCAAAGACTAAAAAGCAGATTTTGACAACCGACTTCAAGGCGAAAGCAGAAGATTTTGACAACCGACTTCAAGGCGAATCAGGCGAATTATATCAGCTGTTCACCATTTTTCGTATTAAGGTCACCTAGTATAGATGCGCCTTGGTTGGGCCTTTAGTATTTTTCGCTTCGGACAAAACATTTAGCCCAAGGCGCATCTATACTAGGTGACCTTAATACGAAAAATGGCGAACAGCTGATATAATTCGCCTGATTCGCCTTAAAGTTGGTTGTCAAAATCTTCTGCTTTAGTGCTGTTTTTTCTTCTGTATCGCCATTTTTCTTATGTTTTATTTGTCAAGTCCATTTGACAGACGAAAGTATTTTACACAAACAAAATACATATCAAGGCGAATCCACTACATATATTTTCTGCAGGGTTGCAAATTGAGTATACCTAGTATAGATGTGCCTTGATTTAGCCTATGAAACATAAAAATACATGAACAATAACAATTTTCTCCAGCAATTAATGACACATTCCGCCTCACAAGTTTCGTTGTTAAATCCTCTAGGCAAACTAACCAATTTTTTGTGTTATTCGAAGAAATAAATAGATATTCTTTGAACTCCGTAATAACATATTTCCAATACAAAATCAATTCTTTTATTATAACAAAGCGAATGCATTAACAATTTTTGATTTATCATGAATTAATTTGTATTTCAATTCAATTCATATTTAAGACAGAATGAGTTCATTTAAAATACAACAACTCAATTCCTGAACGAAATCTATTACAGCTCCGCCGTGTATACAGATCTTAGCGCTTATTTTGTAAATTACTAATGCTAAACGAATCACGTGTGCCAATAAAGTAAAATTTGTTGATACTTAATTTTTCAATAAATAATATATATATATATATATATATATATATATATATAATACATATACATATATATATATATATATATATATACATATATATATATATATATATATATATATATATATATATATGTATATATATATATATATATATATATATATATATCACATTCCGCCTCACAAGTTTCATTGTTAAAACTTTGCCTAGACCAATTTTTTGTGTTATTCGAACAAATAACTCTACAAGACAAGATGAAATATGTTTGACAACATATGTTTCAGGAATATGTTCGGTGCGGGTCGTAATATTACGACCCGCATATAAATTTTTCCGTGGTAGTTATGCACTATGTTATATACATAATCTTTGCTATAACAAAGTATAATTATATAAATGTACATATATAGAATTACAGACAATAAAAAAATCAATTAGATATTTTTAAAAACTGTATCGTTTTATTTAATAATTGTACGTACCGCATAAAAACTTGCTAATAGCAGTTCTAATGTTTACTGCGGAAATAGACTGATCAGAAAATATATTAGCGCTTTCTTGCTGTATAAGAAATGGATTTTGGTTAATTTTCCAATTTTCATTTATAGCACATGTACATTTAGGATATTGTGCAGAACGGAACACGCCGTATATTACCTCTATTGAACCTATGGTGGTTATCTAGGCCCTTTCCAATACGTCTGAACCTCGGCTTTCGATGACCAAAAGCATTTTTAACTACACGTCTGGCTCTAGGTAAATTATAGTTTAAGTTTTTCTTTAAGTAAATTGGGAATGTATCATTTGGCCTAATTATTATTCATAGTAATTTATAGTGCGACTTATAAACATCAACATTTTCGAGGAACAATCACAATTATGTGCACTAATAAATCGTCATATTCTTCTTCTGCAATGATTTCTACAATTTTCATACACGTCATTAATAATTGGTTTAATGCTTTTAAAGCAGCAGCTAATCCAGCTAATAAAAATATTTTATAAAAATAAATTTTACGCGTCTTTCTCAATATATTTGGCAGCAGTGATGATGGTAGAAGTTGTTTGGTATTTAAATGGAATTTAAAGATAAACTACATTTAAATAGCCACTGATTTATTGGGTATAGGTATGTATACTAAATACATTTTAGGGATTGAATTTGGTGCGTGTAGTTTTTTCATAAAATTGACGTATATTTTTTTATTTTCAAAACAATGTGTACTGTAAGATAGACACATGGAAGAATGACATTCAAACGATTTATTACCCTTATATAGATATGTATGTGAATATATAAATAATTTGTATGGATTTTGAATTCAATTAAATTGTGTGTACCTTTACCTTTTTTGCATGTATGGAATGAGTCCAATTCATTTGTGTATTGTATATCATACAACAAATTAGTTGCTGGTAATATACCTTTATCGCCATTTATACTGTGGACAGCATATTTAAAAGCCAATTCTGAAGAACTTTGGCGCTGTGTTTCGGAAAATATAGCACCGATTTTTAAGGCCGGTGGTAGTCCGTTAATATTAATAACTCTCACAGTTAATGCTATTAAAACATATAATATGAATTTTATTAAACACGGTAGAATAACGTGAAAATACATTATGCTAACTAACACACTAATCGTACATGGAACAAGCATACACCTTACAGCTTTCGACAGCCGTAAAAGGGTTTGCATACTTAATATTAATTGGAATTTTTACTGGCTTACTGACAAACCCTTTGCTAATGAAACAAATAAATAGTGAATTAGTTCATCAATTTTAACAATTGCCAGAATTTATATACAATAGAGTGTAGTAAGAAAATAGTTTTGAACGCTATGCATAAAGAATGTAAAAGAGCTTTTAAAACATATGTGCGGAAATAAATAATCTATATATATATAAAAATAAGTTGCATTGTGTTAGTAATTGATGTTCTCCGGAATGCCTGAACCGATTTTGTTTCTGCAAAGTTTGTATGAAAGGTGACGTCAATACCAAGGTTTTTATGTATATATATATGGTTTGTATGTGTGTTGGTTCATGAGTTATAGCCACCTTAGTGAACACTGCAATCATTTCGAAATATTTGAGTTATTATTTTGATAAACTGAAATAGAATTCGTTTTTAAATTCATTACAATTCAATTTTAGTCAAACCATTAATTCAATTTATATACTTAGCTATTCTAAATCACAACTTCGGGAATCTATGAAATAAATTAATCTAAATACATCACTAAAAACTTAAATATTTAAATACATTATGCACAGCCCACGTCATATGCATGAGTACGCGAATAAGAAATCTGTTGAAGCTTTGGAAAGATCAATAAAAGATCTCCAAGATAACTCAGAGTTGTTTGGTGGTGCGTTAATTTTATTGTCAGTCGATTTTAGGCAAACATTGCCCGTCATTCCTAGATCGACAGCTGGCGATGAAATTAACGCTTGCTTAAAGTCTTTATATATATGGAATGATCCATCTGCTGATAAGTTCTCTACGCAATTGCTGAAAATTGGGAATGGTTCAATGCCTGTTGCTGACACTGGATTGATAACATTGCCAAATGATTTTTGTCGTTTCGTACAGTCAAAAAAGAAATTGATTGAATGTTTTTCACTAACATAGCACAACAATATACATGCCATGCATGGTTGAGTGCCAGACCGATTTTAGCGGCAAAGAACAAAGATGTCACTGAATTAAACATGGCTATACAATAAATGATTCTTGGCGAAGTGGTGTTGTGCAAGTCTGTCTATACTGTTACCAATGAAGAAGATGTTGCGAATTATCCAACAGAATTTTTGAATTCGTTGGACTTACAAGGATAATGGTACAAGACTTGCTATTAAAAAGTTGATGGCTTATATTAATTAAAGCTACTATTTTAACTAGAAAATTCAAAGGCGAAGATGTATTCATTCCACGCATCCCAATGATTCCTTCTGATATACCATTTGAATTTAAACGACTTCAGTTTCTTGTTCGCCTTGCGTTTGCGATTACCATTAATAAGACGCAAGGCCGATTCTTAGACATTTGTGGAGTGAATTTAGAGTATCCAGTTTTCTCACATGGACAGTTGTATGTAACCTGTTCCCGCGCTGGCATACCATCGGTTTTGTATATTTACACCGAAAATGCAAAAACAACAAATGTTGTTTACCACAGAGCATTACAATAAGGCAGTTTATCACTGATTTAAATGAATTCGAAATCAATTTTTTATTTTCTTTTTTGCACTACGAAGTGTGCAGGGGGTTCGCTAGTATAATATATTCTTTATTTGAAGTACATAAAATATGATTTATGCCCATAAAAATATACATTTTATTACTTAATAGTGTTAATACTAGACAGCTCAGCTCGTCTGCAAGACATTGTATAATTTGAATTTAAATTGTTAACTAATGTTGATGTAGTTCAATGTTTATCAAAAATGTAAAAAAATAAAAGTTAAAAAAAAAATTTTTCTGCAAACTGAATTTAAAGTTTTCAAAGTAAAATTTCCGGTTCAAAAGCTGTCTAAGTCGCGGTCTACATTAGTTTTGCGTGAGAGCAATGAAATAGAACTATATACCAAATTTTTCAGTGGCGTGGCATAGAAACCAACAAAGTGAAACATTTCAATTTTTATTTATTAAAAAATACATTAATCTTAGGTCCGTTGCAAGTGGACAAAAGAAAACTCCAAACTCGTACAAATTAGACCAAGAGCATCCGAAGTAAACATTTTTGTACCATTTTAAGAGAATATGAGAAAGTAAAATTTTTAATTTCCAGTATAAACTTTCACCAACTTTTCTTTGGAATAGTTCAGACTAGTATTATAATATCAGCTGTTTTTTGTTTACATTGAAAATTGGAAAGTATATATAGATATATAAAAAAGTTGCATACGCTTTCTATAATACTGAAAAATGTCTGAGTTGCTTTTTAAATTTTATTTCCTCAAATGATGCAAATTCTCATTTGTATAATATTATTTTGTTTAAGCGTCTGAAAATACTAAAATATATCTTATTTTATAAAATAAGCAGCATTAATATATTAAAATCTGAAATCATCTTTATTTCGTTTTAGAAGCTTTAAATTATTTTCGACATATGTAATGGATGTTTTTAAAAATTGACACAAGTTTAAATCATAATAAAACAAACCTTTAATATCAATGAAATGGGCTAAGTTAAAACAAAATTTTATAAAATAAATTTTCAAATACGATTTCTGCAATATGTCTGCCATGTAGAAGACGCAATATGAAACGTGAATTTTCAATAACTTTTCTTAGCATTTGTGGCCGTATTTCGCCGAGAACTTTTCGAATGATGATTTTTAGATGTTCAAATGTTTGGGGTTTTTCGGCGTATACAAATAACTTAACATAACCCGAAGAAATATAAACCAATATGGTTAAATCACACGATTTCGGTGGCCAATTAATTGAACCATTACGTGCAATTATTTTTTCATTAATAGTTTCTTTAAGTCAATCAATTGTAGCGCCCGCTGTGTGGCATGTGGCTCCATCTTGTTGGAACCAGATATCAGGCACGTACTATAAGTCCGAAAAAATTTCGAACCATGTCAATATAACGTTGACTATTTACAATAACGTTTTGACCATCATTGAAGACATATGGGACAAGTGTAACGTGCCATAACAAATATCCTCACCCAATACCTCTTTTAAGGTATACTGTTTACTACATTTGTAGCAATAAAATACATTGATTAGTGATATTGCATGCACAAGAACAAATACTCTTACATGTTAACAAACATGTAAATATAGGTAAACCAAACAGATCATTATTAATAAATCGTTACAATACTTCTCATAAGGTTCATATCATACAATAGATAAGTAGACAACGTTTGCACACAATCGAGGAGCAACTACCGATACCGCACGAATGATAATTACAGGAAGAATATATTTTAATTGTCGTCCGAGAGCTTTACCGATTCTTATTCCGATACTAATATGTAATAAGACTAACCGTAGTTAACCAGTAGCCGATCTCAAGCCCCAAATACTTTTGAGTTCGTTGTAAATTAGTTTTGCCGATTGCGAAGGATCCCGAATACCTCTCAAGATCTTACTAATCGTATCTAGAACGTAGCCGATCTCAAGCTCCCGAAAGCTTTGGTATTCGTTGTGAACTAGTTTTGCCGATTGCGAGGTCTCCCGAATACCTTTCACGATCGTACTAATCGTATTTAGACCGTGGCCGATCTCAAGCCCCGGGTAGTCTTAAGTTTGTGGTTTCGCCAGTTATTTAACCGAATAATCTTAACATTACCTGTTTTACTCCATTACGAGCCCGAACCTTCATAACCACCGGACCGGAGCCACAGTACGAGCCCCGACCACTATTAATTCTTACGGCAAGCTTTTTTACCCGTATGCAATGTTTAACAAATGACATTTTCAATACTAAAGTAGACAATATATGCAAACCTATTTTTTCTGAAAGATAATTTTATTCTCTTAATTTTAGAAAAACAAAATTTTGTTGTACTTTAAAAACAACAACAACAACATTTATTTCTTTGAATGCTTTGCTTAAATGATAAGCAAAATTTGACCAGTTGTAATTCGTACGGTGCTTTATATATTTATTATTTTATTAAACAGGAAATTTTTTAAATATTAATATTGGGTAACGTCGCCTTCGCCTTTATAACACATCTACAACATATCTATAACACATTTATATATATATATATATATATATATATATTTGCAACATTTAGCACGTCCAGATTAATGCAAAAATATATACACATATATATATATATATATATATATATATATATATATATTTGTATATATATGTATATATATTATTGCACTCATCTGGAAGTGTTAAATGTTGCAATGGCTACACGGAAAAAATTTTAGTTATTAATAAAATCAAGCAATGAACCTCGATCCTTAAAACAAGACTTTCTTATATGAAGAAATTTTGAATTTTTCTATTTAAAAAATTTATCTGATTAATTTTTCGACGTTTGATTATAGTTCCTTATTCAAAAATTCCAAAAATAAACACCTGACTATATATATCATGCATTGTACCTGTATTCTTAGCACATAGTAGAATATTCTTTTATATTATTTATGCACAAAGTAACAAAATGCAGTATTATGAGGGTCTGAGCAGTAAAAAATAATCAAAGTATGCTGCGCAGTGCTCAACTTGATTTAATTGGGTATACTCGAATATATGTACATACATATGTGCAATGTTTTAATTGTAAAATGTCTATATTATTCGTAAATATTTTGACTCCCAAATTGCGGGTTGCCGGTAAAACGTAACCGACCAACGAGAATCCCTACAAAGTTCTATATTCGCTGAAACTTTTATGGTATCTCTAAATTGTGTCTGTACATTGTATATATCGTAACGCAACCACTAGTGCATTGCCATAATACAACAATAGAAAAAGTAACACGTAGTTTCTATGTGTAAAAATATCATTGTTTTGTGATAGACAATTTACTACAGCATCAAGCAAAGCCTGTTTGTAGTGTTACGCTATGCTTGTTACAATAACAAAAGCTAATTGTAAACAGTAGAAGGTAAACAACAGCTTTTTTCAAAATTGTGATATATGTCAAGAGCTTGATCGCTCAAAATGCAACCTTATTAAAATCCTCTGTAGAGTTGTTAATTCAAATATGGCTCATATATATTGAGAAAAAAAAACAAATCAAAGTATAAAGTTCATTATGAATATGACTTAAAAGTCAAACTGCAATTGTTTTTTTCTTTGCTGTGAGACGTCAAGAGCGACACATCATGCCTTAATACAAGTAATAATGACGTCAAAAGTGCGACATCAATTTATATTGAATTTGTTTACTTTATGTATGACGATCACCGATGGAGTTTATGTAGTGTTCTGGATGGTGTGATTTCTGTATTTTTCTGTGTGCTATGTTTAAGTGTGAAGTGTGGTTTGTGTGTGTTCTATTGTTTTGAGTGGCGATCGGAATATTTGTCTGTCAGGCAGACGATTGATGTGACTGTACGACAGTTCACTTTTGCTTTCCTGCTGTACAAACATAAGTGCACATTTTTTTAAATAAAAAGACCGTTGTTTAAACATACATATATATTTATGTGCATGACTTTTATTTTTATTAAGCATTTGCAAATGATTTTATAATATTTATACATACATATACATAAATTTTTTAATGCAACTCTGCCTCCACTGCGTCCGCTGCCACAACCAACAATTGATTGTTGGCATCTTCGTACAATTCAAGAAACATTAGCACATCAATATTAGGGACCATTTGGACTTCCAATATCTCTAATGGTGGTTTGTTGGTTGCCTCACTTCTGTTGGATTCACTGTCAGCTTCGGCAGGCTGAATATTGATGCTCAAAAATAGGTCAGCATCTCTTCATAGGTTTCATCTATTTCTTGGAGTGCGTTAGATGAGGTTGGTTGTGATGTCATCTCTAGAAACAGCTCCTCATCTCCTTGGAGATATCACTCAAATTCTTCTCGCATTGCTCTTTTGCGATGCTCCTTTAGGTGATGCCGCTGAGGTCTCCGATATAATGGTGTGTACCAGAAGGGATTCATTGTACAAATAAAAGCTCAACTTCAAAATTTGATAATTCTGCTTTAAAAACTTGTTAAGCTACAAAAATTTTGTAGTTTATCAGTTTCCACAACGTTTCGTCCACGTAGAAGTTTCTTTTGCTACAAAATTTTGTGACGTATCAGCATGCATAAGCATGCCTCCATATTCTATGTACATATATCACTTACCTAATGTACCTAAATTTTGTCAACGTGGCAGTTCTTTCAGTACAAAATTTTTGTAACGTATCTGCATGCATAATCATGCCTTGGTATTCTGTGTATATCATCTATCAAAATTTTTGTTTACATAAATATTGTCTACGTAGCAGTTTCATTCCCCGAAACATTTTGCAACGTATCTGCATGCATAAGCATGCCTCGGCATTCTGTGTATATCACATATCATAATGTTTGTTTACATAAATATTGTCTACGTAGCAGTTTTATTCTCCTAAACATTTTCCAACGTATCTGCATGCATAAGCATGCCTCGGCATTCTGTATACATATATCTCATATAAAAAATTTCTGTTCACGTAGCGGCTTCGCATGCTTAGGCATGCACGCATTTCTCTCTATTTTGTATATACCACACACATTTATATAAATTTTGTCTACGTAGCAACATCATATACAACTCCTTTCACAAATATATTTTGGAGTCAAAAGTTTTTGCACATACACGTTTTTTTCTCATTTCTATATGTTAACCGTTTCTATCAGCACATACACTATTTTTGCAAAGTAACGCAAAACTACTTTGTTGGAATGAAGCGTACTATACCAAAACAAAATTTTTACGAATTCATATTACTCAAAATTTTTCTAGGATAGAACTCAGTGCAATTTTGTATCTAAAAGTAACAAGTCGTGACTATTAAAAAATTCCTTGTGCTCATAATAAATCTATTATAGATAATAAATACATATTCATATATACATATATATATATATATATATATATATATATATATATAGATATATATATATATATATATATATATATATATATATAAATAAGTTGCATTGTGTTAGTAATTGATGTTATCTGGAATGCCTGAACCGATTTTTTTCTGCAAAGTTTATATTGAAAGGTGACGTCAATACCAAGGTTTTTATGTATATACGGTTTGTATGTGTGTTGGTTCATGAGTTACAGCCATCTTAGTGAACACTGCAATCATTTTGAAATATTTGAGTTATTATTTTGAAAAACTGAAAGACAATTCGTTTTTAAATTCGTTACAAATCAATTTTAGCCAAACCATTAATTCAATTTATATACTTAGCTATTCTAAATCACAACTTCGGGGATCTATGAAATAAATTACATATAAATACATCACTAAAAACTTAAATATTTAAATACATTATGCACAGCCCATGTCATATGCATGAGTACACGAATAAGAAATCTGTTGAGGCTTTGGAAAGATCAATTAAAGATCTCCGAGATACCTCAGAGTTGTTTGGTGGTGCATTGATTTTATTGTCAGGCGATTTTAGGCAAAAATTGTCCGTCATTCCTAGATCGACAGCTGCCGATGAAATTAACGCTTGCTTAAAGCCTTTATATATATGGAATGATCCATCTGCTGATAATTTCTTTAAGCAATTGCTGAAAATTGGGAATGGATTGATAACATTGCCAAATGATTTTTGCCGTTTCGTGCAGTCAAAAAAGGAATTGATTGAATGTTTTTCACTAACATAGCACAACAATATAAAGGCATACATGGTTGAGTGCTAGAGCGATTTTAGCGGCAAAGAACAAAGATGTCACTGAATTAAACATGGCTATACAATAAATTATTCCTGGCGAAGTGGTATTGCACAAGTCTGTCTATATTGTCACCAATGAAGAAGATGTTGTGAATTATCCAACAGAATTTTTGAATTCGTTGGACTTACAAGGATAATGGACTTACAAGGATAATGGTACAAGACTTGCTATTAAAAAGTTGATGGCTTATATAATTGAAGCTACTATTTTAACTGGAAAATTCAAAGGCGAAGACGTATTCATTCCACGCATCCCAATGATTCCTTCTGATATACCATTTGAATTTAAACGACTTCAGTTTCCTGTCGCCTTGCGCTTGCGATTACCATTAATAAAGCGCAAGGCCAATCCTTAGACATTTGTGGAGTGAATTTAGAGTACCCAGTTTTCTCACATGGACAGTTGTATGTAACCTGTTCGCGCGTTGGCAAACCATCGGTTTTGTATATTTACACCGAAAATGCAAAAACAACAAATGTTGCTTACCACAGAGCATTACAATAAAGCAGTTTATCACTGATTTAAATGAATTCGAATTAATTTTTTTATTTCCTTTTTTACACTACGAAGTGTGTAGGGGGCTCGCTAGTACATATATAAAAATCCTTGTATTATTACCAGTTATTCAAGCAATCAATATATTTTTTAATAAAAAAGTAAAATAATTTTATAAACCTAAATAAAAATATAAAAAAATAGTTCATCAGTTTTCAAGTGCAATATCTGTAATAAGGTATACAAATACCAAAAATCCTATTTGGAACATTGCAAAGGTCATGTTCAACCTCAACAAGTGCAACAGTCCATCCTGCGTGCAATCCCATAACAACATATCAAAAAGTGCCATAGTCCATATAACCCTCAACATCTGGATACAACCCGATAACAACATATCAAGAAGTGCAACAGTCCATACAACCCCCAACATATGCATACAACCCAATATCCAGGAACAATGTTCAATATCAATATCCAGTGCAGATACAAGAATATGCATATTATCCATTTCAATATGCAGCACCCTTGCAGTTGCAGGAACATAATATCCACACTTACTACCCAAGCTATTGGCCATTTGAAAATCCTCCTCAACCTGCTAAAAATTATGAACATAGAGATATGGATATAAGACAACATCATGCACAAAATGATAATGTAGATGAAGCGAGAATGGATGTATCTAGTTCTTTGAATGAACAGCAGGAGCAAGCTACAAATGAACCTACATATTTCACAATAATTAGTGCATTTAAGAACATCACATGGAATTTGAATAAGTAAAGACTGCCTATTATTTGAAGATGATGTCAAGGAAAATAGACCTATCATCAAGGAAAGACTTGAAAATAGTATACCAGTGCATAACATTATGAAGTTTAATATTACTCTTATTGGGGAGTATATTAAAATTGTTGGGGATGATATGGAATTGTGTACTATTTCGCATAGAGCGAAAATGGATCTTTTGTGGTTTGGAGATAATGTTGAGGAAATGATAACAAAACAAATGCACGAAATCCACAACATAATGTCCGAGTTTCAAGAGCGGGATTCTGGCTGGACAATATTGCAGACATTAGCGCTGATGTTATTCACTTGCAAAACGGAACTGAAATTGATTTTACTAATTTAAAGTTCCCGTTAGCATTAAAAAGTATTAAAACATTTGAAGAACGCAATCCTGATATTAGCGTTAATGTAGTCGGATATAGCAATGAAAGCAATGAAATTGTTGGGCCGTACCACAACAGCAAGAAAGAAAAACATAGGCATGTAAATTTATTAGTTTTAGAATTTTTATATGTTTTTATTAAACATATATAAAAGTAAGTCAAGAAATATACATATACACTAATGCACATATAAATATATTGATTGCAAATTTATATCTATTTTCCTTCCACAGACTTTTAAAAAACTGATGTTTTGCAACAGCTGTCTGCAATATACTCACAACGGTAAGACTATGGAGTAACACAAATTGGAATGTGGACAAATTTTGTCTGAGCTTCCATCAGAGGACAAGTCAACATTATGCTCCAAGGACCATCAACGACAGATGGATGTACCATTTGTTGTATATGCAGATTTTGAATGCGTATTGCAGGATACTAATATTAGAGTTAGTGACAAAAGTAGGTATAATAAAAAACACATTCCTTGTGCTTTTAGTTATTATATTAAATGTAAGCATAATGATATATATTTAGGAATTGTGAAGATATTTACAATGATTATTTGAAAAACAAGAACCGAATGGATGATTTATCTCCTTTATCTTTAATTTTCGAAATGCGATAAATTGTCACATTTGCCATAAATATCTAGGCAATGATAGAGTGAGAGATGACTGCCACATAAGTGGTAATTTTAGAGGAGCAGCTCATTATATGTGCAATTTAAAATTCCAAAATTTATATCAATCTATTTCCACAATTATTCATCTTATGACTCACATCTTTTTGTTAAAGAGGTGGGTAAAAAATCTGATAATATAAAAGTCCTTTCGCTGAACAAAGAATTATACATATAACTATCTAGATTTTCAAAAATGACCGACAACTACAACCTTGAGCTTAGATTTTTACACAAAATTCGTTTGATGTCCGAAAGCTTAGAATCTTTAGCTAATAATCTTTCAGAGCAAGACTTTCATATAATTAAAACACAATTTAAAACAAAAAACAGTTTGATCTTGTAAAAAAGAAAGGCGTTTTTGAAAACTTGAAGGTAGGTCAGCTTCCAGCAAGGGAAGATTTCTTCAATCACCTCAATAATAAGGAGTGTTCGACTGAAGACTCTGACCATGCGAAAGAAGTTTGGAATGCTTTCAGCTGCAAAACCTTCCAAGATTATATGGAAGTTTATTTAAAAACGGACTTACTCTTAATTGCAGATATATTTGAAAATTTTAGAGAGGTTTGTAAGAATATCTATCACCTAGATCCATCTCAATATTACACTGCACCAGGACTATCGTGCGATGCTATGCTAAAGTATACAAATATAGAACTAGAGCTTTTGACGGACATAGATATGTACAATTTCTTCAAGAAAGGAATACGTGGTGGAATTGTATATTGCAGTAACCGATATTCAAAGGCTAACAACAAATATTTACCTGATTTCGAAAGAGAGAAGCCCTCAGATTTTATTGTGTATTTATACGCAAATAACCTCTACGGTTGGGCTATGTCTGAGTATCTACCTTATGGCGGATTCAGATGGCTCTCAGCTGAAGAGCTAAATCTGCATCCTAAGACCATAGATGATAGTTCAAGTGATGGATATGTCTATGAAGGTACTTAAGACTATCCTTCCTATTTACATGACTCTCACAATGATCTTCTATTCTGTGCGGAAAATAAAAAAATTCAGCAAACAAAGCACACTAAATTAATTGCAGATTTTTCCACAAAACAAACATGCGTCATACACTATAGAGTTCTCAAACAATGTTGGAAGTATGGTCTAGTTCTAAAAAAAATGCATCGGATTCTCACTTATAAACAATCAACCTGGTTGAAAAGTTATATCGACTTAAACACCAAACATAGAGCAACTGCAAAAAATGCATTTGAGAAAAATTTCTTCAAATTGATATATAACACAGTATATGGTAAAACTATGGAGAATGTGGAGAAGAGAAAAAATGTACGAATAGTTACGAACTGGAATAAGACGAACTGTAATCATTTAGGATATATGGTTTCCCTCTAGTAAACAAAAAGGTGTTGGGTATGATGAAGGATGAGAATTGTGGAAAAATAATGAAGGAGTTTGCAGGATTGAGATCAAAGATGTATTCTTTTAGTGTGCAGTATCAAAATGATATTAAAAATGCATTCTTGATAAGTACGACACAACTTCTTATAGAAACTGTTCATTTAATAAGTCTATTATATATGATGACATGTTAATATTTAAATCAAAAGTTCATCAAATTTATACAAATGAAATAAATAAAGTAGTGTTAAATTACGCAGACGATAAAAGAAAAATAAGAACTGATAAGATGAGTACATATGCATGGTATCATTTTCGAATCGAGGAAACTAATCGCGATTATGAACTTGACATGCTACTGTGGGAAATTTCAAGACTAGAAGAGGAAGAAGCAATGCTATAACTGTATCCCTATTTTTAAGTAATAACTTTTATATATATTTAAGTAATGAAATCTATTAATAAGTGAAAAAATTGTTGTATTGTTAAGAGAAAAACAGAAATTGTACAAATATATTTAAAATGAAAAAATATTCAGAATTTGTTTTATTTTGTTTTGTGATTTATTATTTGGTTTCATTGAAATATTATATAATACGAATTAATTAAATAATTTATCATCATTTTTTTTAAGTAAAATGCGGCGCAGCGGCTGGTATCTGGCCCTTCCTCACTATCTGGATGGCTCCATGGACAAGACTTAAAGTGACCATTGTCCTTGTCCTCATCTTCCATTATACCAAAATCATCGTTCTCATCCAACATATCGGGGAACATTTTCACCATTTCCATGTGCTCGTATAGTTGACACCCCTCAAAATCAACTAAGAATTGTGCGAGCTTGTTTCTAATGTCACTCATGATTTTTTATTGAATATTTTATACTATCACCAAAATTTACTTCCGATCTTTTTGACTGTTAGTTTTCTACTGATAATTGTTTTCAACGAACAAGTTGTAAGAGAAATCCTATATAATTTATAAAACTAAATCTGCGTTCCACTCCAAAAACGAATTCAAAATTTAGAGTAAAGGACTTAAAAAATGTGTATATGTATCTCTCTATCTTCTTCAGATTTTATTATTCATCTTTTTGTCTTTTGCTCCCTCTCTCTCCCACATACACACACACACACACACAAATCTAATATCATTGCTTAATAATTTTCTAAAAACTTAAATATTTAAATACATTATGCACAGCCCATGTCATATGCATGAGTACACGAATAAGAAATCTGTTGAAGCTTTGGAAAGATCAATTAAAGATCTCCGAGATACCTCAGAGTTGTTTGGTGGTGCATTGATTTTATTGTCAGGCGATTTTAGGCAAGAATTGTCCGTCATTCCTAGATCGACAGCTGCCGATGAAATTAACGCTTGCTTAAAGCCTTTATATATATGGAATGATCCATCTGCTGATAATTTCTTTAAGCAATTGCTGAAAATTGGGAATGGATTGATAACATTGCCAAATGATTTTTGCCGTTTCGTGCAGTCAAAAAAGGAATTGAGAATGTTTTTCACTAACATAGCACAACAATATAAAGGCATACATGGTTGAGTGCTAGAGCGATTTTAGCGGCAAAGAACAAAGATGTCACTGAATTAAACATGGCTATACAATAAATTATTCCTGGCGAAGTGGTATTGCACAAGTCTGTCTATATTGTCACCAATGAAGAAGATGTTGTGAATTATCCAACAGAATTTTTGAATTCGTTGGAGTTACAAGGATAATGGCCTTACAAGGATAATGGTACAAGACTTGCTATTAAAAAGTTGATGGCTTATATAATTGAAGCTACTATTTTAACTGGAAAATTCAAAGGCGAAGACGTATTCATTCCACGCATCCCAATGATTCCTTCTGATATACCATTTGAATTTAAACGACTTCAGTTTCCTGTCGCCTTGCGCTTGCGATTACCATTAATAAAGCGCAAGGCCAATCCTTAGACATTTGTGGAGTGAATTTAGAGTACCCAGTTTTCTCACATGGACAGTTGTATGTAACCTGTTCGCGCGTTGGCAAACCATCGGTTTTGTATGTTTACACCGAAAATGCAAAAACAACAAATGTTGCTTACCACAGAGCATTACAATAAAGCAGTTTATCACTGATTTAAATGAATTCGAATTAATTTTTTTATTTTCTTTTTTACACTACGAAGTGTGTAGGGGGCTCGCTAGTACATATATAAAAATCCTTGTATTATTACCAGTTATTCAAGCAATCAATATATTTTTTAATAAAAAAGTAAAATAATTTTATAAACCTAAATAAAAATATAAAAAAATAGTTCATCAGTTTTCAAGTGCAATATCTGTAATAAGGTATACAAATACCAAAAATCCTATTTGGAACATTGCAAAGGTCATGTTCAACCTCAACAAGTGCAACAGTCCATCCTGCGTGCAATCCCATAACAACATATCAAAAAGTGCCATAGTCCATATAACCCTCAACATCTGGATACAACCCGATAACAACATATCAAGAAGTGCAACAGTCCATACAACCCCCAACATATGCATACAACCCAATATCCAGGAACAATGTTCAATATCAATATCCAGTGCAGATACAAGAATATGCATATTATCCATTTCAATATGCAGCACCCTTGCAGTTGCAGGAACATAATATCCACACTTACTACCCAAGCTATTGGCCATTTGAAAATCCTCCTCAACCTGCTAAAAATTATGAACATAGAGATATGGATATAAGCCAACATCATGCACAAAATGATAATGTAGATGAAGCGAGAATGGATGTATCTAGTTCTTTGAATGAACAGCAGGAGCAAGCTACAAATGAACCTACATAGTTCACAATAATTAGTGCATTTAAGAACATCACATGGAATTTGAATAAGTAAAGACTGCCTATTATTTGAAGATGATGTCAAGGAAAATAGACCTATCATCAAGGAAAGACTTGAAAATAGTATACCAGTGCATAACATTATGAAGTTTAATATTACTCTTATTGGGGAGTATATTAAAATTGTTGGGGATGATATGGAATTGTGTACTATTTCGCATAGAGCGAAAATGGATCTTTTGTGGTTTGGAGATAATGTTGAGGAAATGATAACAAAACAAATGCACGAAATCCACAACATAATGTCCGAGTTTCAAGAGCGGGATTCTGGCTGGACAATATTGCAGACATTAGCGCTGATGTTATTCACTTGCAAAACGGAACTGAAATTGATTTTACTAATTTAAAGTTCCCGTTAGCATTAAAAAGTATTAAAACATTTGAAGAACGCAATCCTGATATTAGCGTTAATGTAGTCGGATATAGCAATGAAAGCAATGAAATTGTTGGGCCGTACCACAACAGCAAGAAAGAAAAACATAGGCATGTAAATTTATTAGTTTTAGAATTTTTATATGTTTTTATTAAACATATATAAAAGTAAGTCAAGAAATATACATATACACTAATGCACATATAAATATATTGATTGCAAATTTATATCTATTTTCCTTCCACAGACTTTTAAAAAACTGATGTTTTGCAACAGCTGTCTGCAATATACTCACAACGGTAAGACTATGGAGTAACACAAATTGGAATGTGGACAAATTGTGTCTGAGCTTCCATCAGAGGACAAGTCAACATTATGCTCCAAGGACCATCAACGACAGATGGATGTACCATTTGTTGTATATGCAGATTTTGAATGCGTATTGCAGGATACTAATATTAGAGTTAGTGACAAAAGTAGGTATAATAAAAAACACATTCCTTGTGATTTTAGTTATTATATTAAATGTAAGCATAATGATATATATTTAGGAATTGTGAAGATATTTACAATGATTATTTGAAAAACAAGAACCGAATGGATGATTTATCTCCTTTATCTTTAATTTTCGAAATGCGATAAATTGTCACATTTGCCATAAATATCTAGGCAATGATAGAGTGAGAGATGACTGCCACATAAGTGGTAATTTTAGAGGAGCAGCTCATTATATGTGCAATTTAAAATTCCAAAATTTATATCAATCTATTTCCACAATTATTCATCTTATGACTCACATCTTTTTGTTAAAGAGGTGGGTAAAAAATCTGATAATATAAAAGTCCTTTCGCTGAACAAAGAATTATACATATAACTATCTAGATTTTCAAAAATGACCGACAACTACAACCTTGAGCTTAGATTTTTACACAAAATTCGTTTTATGTCCGAAAGCTTAGAATCTTTAGCTAATAATCTTTCAGAGCAAGACTTTCATATAATTAAAACACAATTTAAAACAAAAAACAGTTTGATCTTGTAAAAAAGAAAGGCGTTTTTGAAAACTTGAAGGAAGGTCAGCTTCCAGCAAGGGAAGATTTCTTCAATCACCTCAATAATAAGGAGTGTTCGACTGAAGACTCTGACCATGCGAAAGAAGTTTGGAATGCTTTCAGCTGCAAAACCTTCCAAGATTATATGGAAGTTTATTTAAAAACGGACTTACTCTTAATTGCAGATATATTTGAAAATTTTAGAGAGGTTTGTAAGAATATCTATCACCTAGATCCATCTCAATATTACACTGCACCAGGACTATCGTGGGATGCTATGCTAAAGTATACAAATATAGAACTAGAGCTTTTGACGGACATAGATATGTACAATTTCTTCAAGAAAGGAATACGTGGTGGAATTGTATATTGCAGTAACCGATATTCAAAGGCTAACAACAAATATTTACCTGATTTCGAAAGAGAGAAGCCCTCAGATTTTATTGTGTATTTATACGCAAATAACCTCTACGGTTGGGCTATGTCTGAGTATCTACCTTATGGCGGATTCAGATGGCTATCAGCTGAAGAGCTAAATCTGCATCCTAAGACCATAGATGATAGTTCAAGTGATGGATATGTCTATGAAGGTACTTAAGACTATCCTTCCTATTTACATGACTCTCACAATGATCTTCTATTCTGTGCGGAAAATAAAAAAATTCAGCAAACAAAGCACACTAAATTAATTGCAGATTTTTCCACAAAACAAACATGCGTCATACACTATAGAGCTCTCAAACAATGTTGGAAGTATGGTCTAGTTCTAAAAAAAATGCATCGGATTCTCACTTATAAACAATCAACCTGGTTGAAAAGTTATATCGACTTAAACACCAAACATAGAGCAACTGCAAAAAATGCATTTGAGAAAAATTTCTTCAAATTGATATATAACACAGTATATTGTAAAACTATGGAGAATGTGGAGAAGAGAAAAAATGTACGAATAGTTACGAACTGGAATAAGACGAACTGTAATCATTTAGGATATATGGTTTCCCTCTAGTAAACAAAAAGGTGTTGGGTATGATGAAGGATGAGAATTGTGGAAAAATAATGAAGGAGTTTGCAGGATTGAGATCAAAGATGTATTCTTTTAGTGTGCAGTATCAAAATGATATTAAAAATGCATTCTTGATAAGTACGACACAACTTCTTATAGAAACTGTTCATTTAATAAGTCTATTGTATATGATGACATGTTAATATTTAAATCAAAAGTTCATCAAATTTATACAAATGAAATAAATAAAGTAGTGTTAAATTACGCAGACGATAAAAGAAAAATAAGAACTGATAAGATGAGTACATATGCATGGTATCATTTTCGAATCGAGGAAACTAATCGCGATTATGAACTTGACATGCTACTGTGGGAAATTTCAAGACTAGAAGAGGAAGAAGCAATGCTATAACTGTATCCCTATTTTTAAGTAATAACTTTTATATATATTTAAGTAATGAAATCTATTAATAAGTGAAAAAATTGTTGTATTGTTAAGAGAAAAACAGAAATTGTACAAATATATTTAAAATGAAAAAATATTCAGAATTTGTTTTATTTTGTTTTGTGATTTATTATTTGGTTTCATTGAAATATTATATAATACGAATTAATTAAATAATTTATCATCATTTTTTTTAAGTAAAATGCGGCGCAGCGGCTGGTATCTGGCCCTTCCTCACTATCTGGATGGCTCCATGGACAAGACTTAAAGTGACCATTGTCCTTGTCCTCATCTTCCATTATACCAAAATCATCGTTCTCATCCAACATATCGGGGAACATTTTCAAAATTTCCATGTGCTCGTATAGTTGACACCCCTCAAAATCAACTAAGAATTGTGCGAGCTTGTTTCTAATGTCACTCATGATTTTTTATTGAATATTTTATACTATCACCAAAATTTACTTCCGATCTTTTTGACTGTTAGTTTTCTACTGATAATTGTTTTCAACGAACAAGTTGTAAGAGAAATCCTATATAATTTATAAAACTAAATCTGCGTTCCACTCCAAAAACGAATTCAAAATTTAGAGTAAAGGACTTAAAAAATGTGTATATGTATCTCTCTATCTTCTTCAGATTTTATTATTCATCTTTTTGTCTTTTGCTCCCTCTCTCTCCCACATACACACACACACACACAAATCTAATATCATTGCTTAATAATTTTCAGTTAGACTTCTTAAAGTCTAGAAAGCTTATATCGAGATTAATTCGAAATTTAAGTTCAAACTTATAAGTTGTGAAACATTTATAGCGCAATGAGTTTAATAAGCAAATTCAATTCCTGTAATACAAAATCCTTAATCCATATAAAGGATTTAAATGAATCATCCAAATACTCCATCGTACGTGCAAAGCGAGCCTGGTATTCTGTGTATATCATCTATCAAAATTTTTGTTTACATAAATATTGTCTACGTAGCAGTTTTATTCTCCTAAACATTTTCTAACGTATCTGCATGCATAAGCATGCCTCGGCATTCTGTATACATATATCTCATGTAAAAAGTTCTGTTCACGTAGCGGCTTTGAATGCTTAGGCATGCACGCATTTCTCTCTATTTTGTATATACCACACACATTTATATAAATTTGTCTACGTAGCAACATCATATACAACTCCTTTCACAAATATATTTTGGAGTCAAAAGTTTTTGCTTATACACGTTTTTTTCTCATTTCTATATGTTAACCGTTTCTATCAGCACATACGCTATTTTTGCAAAGTAACGCAAAACTACTTTGTTAGAATGAAGCGTACTATACTAAAACAAAATTTTTACGAATTCATATTACTCAAAATTTTTCTAGGATAGAACTCAGTGCATTTTTGTATCTAAAATTAACAAGTCGTGACTATTAAAAAATTCCTTGTGTTAATAATAAATCTAAGATAGAAAATAAATACATATTCTCAGACAGAATATTAATATCTTCTATCTATATATATAAAAATAAGTTGCATTGTGTTTTTGTTTCTGCAAAATTGATATGAAAGGTGACGTCAATAACAAGGTTTTTATGTATATACGGTTTGTATGTGTGTTGGTTCATGAGTTATAGCCATCTTAGTGAACACTGCAATCATTTCGAAATATTTAAGTTATTATTTTGAAAAACTGAAAGATAATTCGTTTTCAAATTCGTTACAAATCTATTTTAGTCAAACCATTAATTCAATTTATATACTTAGCTATTCTAAATCACAACTTCGGGGATCTATGAAATAAATTACATATAAATACATCACTAAAAACTTAAATATTTAAATACATTATGCACAGCTCACGTCATATGCATGAGTACGCGAATAAGAAATCTGTTGAAGCTTTGGAAAGATCAATTAAAGATCTCCGAGATACCTCAGAGTCGTTTGGTGGTGCATTGATTTTATTGTCAGGTGATTTTAGGCAAAAATTGCCCGTCATTCCTAGATAGACAGCTGCCGATGAAATTAACGCTTGCTTAAAGTCTTTATATATATGGAATGATCCATCTGCTGATAATTTCTTTAAGCAATTGCTGAAAATTGGGAATGGATTGATAACATTGCCAAATGATTTTTGCCGTTTCGTACAGTTAAAAAAGGAATTGATTGAATGTTTTTCACTAACATAGCACAACAATATAAAGGCATGCATGGTTGGGTGCTAGAGCGATTTTAGCGGCAAAGAACAAAGATGTCACTGAATTAAACATGGCTATAAAATAAATTATTCCTGGCGAAGTGGTATTGCGCAAGTCTGTCTATATTGTTACCAATGAAGAAGATGTTGTGAATTATCCAACAGAATTTTTGATTTCGTTGGACTTACAAGGATTGCCTCTGCATAATCTCCAATTGAAAGTTGAAGCCCCTATTATTATGTTTCGCAATATCAATCAACCACGTTTGTGTAATAGTACAAGACTTGCTATTAAAAAGTTGATGGCTTATATAATTGAAGCTACTATTTTAACTGGAAAATTCAAAGGCGAAGATGTATTCATTCCACGCATCCCATTGATTACTTCTGATATAACATTTGAATTTAAACGACTTCAGTTTCCTGTCGCCTTGCGTTTGCGATTACCATTGATAAAGTGCAAGGCCAATCCTTAGACATTTGTGGAGTGAATTTAGAGCATCCAGTTTTCTCACATGGACAGTTGTATGTAACCTGTTCGCGCGTTGGCAAACCATCGGTTTTGTATATTTACACCGAAAATGCAAAAACAACAAATTTTGTTTACCACAGAGCATTACAATAAGGTAGTTTATCACTGATTTAAATGAATTCGAATTAATTTTTTTATTTTCTTTTTTACACTACGAAGTGTGTAGGGGGCTCGCTAGTACATATATAAAAATCCTTGTATTATTACCAGTTATTCAAGCAATCAATATATTTTTTTATAAAAAAGTAAAATAATTTTATAAACCTAAATAAAAATATAAAAAAATTGTTCATCAGTTTTCAAGTGCAATATCTGTAATAAGGTATAAAATACCAAAAATCCTATTTGGAACATTGCAAATTTCATGTTCAACCTCAACAAGTGCAACAGTCCATACAACCCCCAACATCTGCGTGCAATCCCGTAACTACATATAAACAAGTGCCATAGTCCATACAACCCTCAACATCTGGATATAACCCCATAACAACATATCAAGAAGTGCAACAGTCCATACAACCCCCAACATATGCATACAACCCAATATCCAGGAACAATGTTGTATCAATATCCAGTGCAGATAAAAGAATATGCATATTATCCATTTCAATATGCAGCACCCTTGCAGTTGCAGGAACAGAATATCCCCACTTACTACCCAAGCTATTGGCCATTTGAAAATCCTCCTCAACCTGCTAAAAATTATGAACATAGAGATATGGATATAAGCCAACATCATGCACAAAATGATAATGTAGATGAAGCGATAATGGATGTATCTAGTTCTTTGAATGAACAGCAGGAGCAAGCTACAAATGAACCTACATATTTCACAATAATTAGTGCATTTAAGAACATCACATGGAATTTCAATAAGTAAAGACTGCCTATTATTTGAAGATGATGTCAAGGAAAATAGACCTATCATCAAGGAAAGACTTGAAAATAGTATACCAGTGCATAACATTATGAAGTTTAATATTACTCTTATTGGGGAGTATATTAAAATTGTTGGGGATGATATGGAATTGTGTACTATTTCGCATAGAGCGAAAATGGATCTTTTGTGGTTTGGAGATAATGTTGAGGAAATGATAACAAAACAAATGCACGAAATCCACAACATAATGTCCGAGTTTCAAGAGCGGGATTCTGGCTGGACAATATTGCAGACATTAGCGCTGATGTTATTCACTTGCAAAACGTAATTGAAATTGATTTTACTAATTTAAAGTTACCGTTAGCATTAAAAAGTATTAAAGCATTTGAAGAACGCAATCCTGATATTAGCGTTAATGTAGTCGGATATAGCAATGAAAGCAATGAAATTGTTGGGCCGTACCACAACAGCAAGAAAGAAAAACATAGGCATGTAAATTTATTAAAACTAATATTTTTATATGTTTTTATTAAACATATATAAAAGTAAGTCAAGAAATATACATATACACTAATGCACATATAAATATATTGATTGCAAATTTATATCTATTTTCCTTCCACAGACTTTTAAATCATCAGACCACGAAACACTGCAAAAAACTGATGTTTTGCAACAGCTGTCTACAATATACTTACAACGGTAAGACTATGGAGTAACACAAATTGGAATGTGGACAAATTGTGTCTGAGCTTCCATCAGAGGACAAGTCAACATTATGCTCCAAGGACCATCAACGACAGATGGATGTACCATTTGTTGTATATGCAGATTTTGAATGCGTATTGCAGGATACTAATATTAGAGTTAGTGACAAAAGTAGGTATAATAAAAAACACATTCCTTGTGCTTTTAGTTATTATATTAAATGTAAGCATAATGAAAAGTTAGATAAGTTTGAAATACATACGGGGGAAGATGCAGGCGAAAAGTTTGTAGATTGTATATTTAGGAATTGTGAAGATATTTACAATGATTATTTGAAAAACAAGAACCGAATGGATGATTTATCTCCTTTCGAAAGTTTTAATTTTCGAAATGCGATAAATTGTCACATTTGCCATAAATATCTAGGCAATGATAGAGTGAGAGATGACTGCCACATAAGTGGTAATTTTAGAGGAGCAGCTCATTATATGTGCAATTTAAAATTCCAAAATTTATATCAATCTATTTCCACAATTATTCATCTTATGACTCACATCTTTTTGTTAAAGAGTTGGGTAAAAAATCTGATAATATAAAAGTCCTTTCGCTGAACAAAGAATTATACATATAACTATCTAGATTTTCAAAAATGACCGACAACTACAACCTTGAGCTTAGATTTTTACACAAAATTCCTTTTATGTCCGAAAGCTTAGAATCTTTAGCTAATAATCTTTCAGAGCAAGACTTTCACATAATTAAAACACAATTTAAAACAAAAAACAGTTTGATCTTGTAAAAAAGAAAGGTGTTTTTGAAAACTTGAAGGTAGGTCAGCTTCCAGCAAGGGAAGATTTCTTCAATCACCTCAATAATAAGGAGTGTTCGACTGAAGACTATGACCATGCGAAAGAAGTTTGGAATGCTTTCAGCTGCAAAACCTTCCAAGATTATATGGAAGTTTATTTAAAAACGGACTTACTCTTAATTGCAGATATATTTGAAAATTTTAGAGAGGTTTGTAAGAATATCTATCACCTAGATCCATCTCAATATTACACTGCACCAGGACTATCGTGAGATGCTATCCTAAAGTATACAAATATAGAACTAGAGCTTTTGACGGACATAGATATGTACAACTTCTTCAAGAAAGGAATACGTGGTGGAATTGTATATTGCAGTAACCGATATTCAAAGGCTAACAACAAATATTTACCTGATTTCGAAAGAGAGAAGCCCTCAGATTTTATTGTGTATTTATACGCAAATAACCTCTACGGTTGGGCTATGTCTGAGTATCTACCTTATGGCGGATTCAGATGGCTATCAGCTGAAGAGCTAAATCTGCATCCTAAGACCATAGATGATAGTTCAAGTGATGGATATGTCTATGAAGTTACTTAAGACTATCCTTCCTATTTACATGACTCTCACAATGATCTTCTATTCTGTCCGGAAAATAAAAAAATTCAGCAAACAAAGCACACTAAATTAATTGCAGATTTTTCCACAAAACAAAAATACGTCATACACTATAGAGTTCTCAAACAATGTTGAAAGTATGGTCTAGTTCTAAAAAAAAATGCATCGGATTCTCACTTATAAACAATCAACCTGGTTGAAAAGTTATATCGACTTAAGCACCAAACATAGAGCAACTGCAAAAAATGCATTTGAGAAAAATTTCTTCAAATTGCTATATAACGCAGTATATGGTAAAACTATGGAGAATGTGGAGAAGAGAAAAAATGTACGAATAGTTACGAACTGGAATAAGACGAACTGTAATCATTTAGGAGCTCAAGATTGGATATCTAAACCTAATTTTCATTGTTTGTCAATAATTTCTGAGGATATGGTAGCAATTCAAATGAGGAGAGTAAAAACGTATTACAATAAACCTATATATTTAGGATTATGTGTACTTGAGCTCTCCAAATGGAAAATGTATGATTTCCATTACGGGTACATGCAACCTAAGTTCAAGTCAAACTTATCACTGAATTATATGGATACTGACTCTTTCATTTACACAGAAGAGTTTTACGCTGACATAAAAACTGACGTCGTCCATATATATGGTTTCCCTCTAGTAAACAAAAAGGTGTTGGGTATGATGAAGGATGAGAATTGTGGGAAAATAATGAAGGAGTTTGCAGGATTGAGATCAAAGATGTATTCTTTTAGTGTGCAGTATCAAAATGATATTAAAAATGCATTCTTGATAAGTACGACACAACTTCTTATAGAAACTGTTCATTTAATAAGTCTATTGTATATGATGACATGTTAATATTTAAATCAAAAGTTCATCAAATTTATACAAATGAAATAAATAAAGTAGTGTTAAATTATGCAGACGATAAAAGAAAAATAAGAACTGATAAGATGAGTACATATGCATGGTATCATTTTCGAATCGAGGAAACTAATCCCGATTATGAACTTGACATGCTACTGTGGGAAATTTCAAGACTTGAAGAGGAAGAAGCAATGCTATAACTGTATCCCTATTTTTAAGTAATAACTTTTATATATATTTAAGTAATGAAATCTATTAATAAGTGAAAAAATTGTTGTATTGTTAAGAGAAAAACAGAAATTGTACAAATATATTTAAAATGAAAAAATGTTCAGAATTTGTTTTATTTTGTTTTGTGATTTATTATTTGGTTTCATTGAAATATTATATAATACGAATTAATTAAATAATTTATCATCATTTTTTTTAAGTAAAATGCGGAGCAGCGGCTGGTATCTGGCCCTTCCTCACTATCTGGATGGCTCCATGGACAAGACTTAAAGTGACCATTGTCCTTGTCCTCATCTTCCATTATACCAAAATCATCGTTCTCATCCAACATATCGGGGAACATTTTCACCATTTCCATGTGCTCGTATAGTTGACACCCCTCAAAATCAACTAAGAATTGTGCGAGCTTGTTTCTAATGTCACTCATGATTTTTTATTGAATATTTTATACTATCACCAAAATTTACTTCCGATCTTTTTGACTGTTAGTTTTCTACTGATAATTGTTTTCAACGAACAAGTTGTAAGAGAAATCCTATATAATTTATAAAACTAAATCTGCGTTCCACTCCAAAAACGAATTCAAAATTTAGAGTAAAGGACTTAAAAAATGTGTATATGTATCTCTCTATCTTCTTCAGATTTTATTATTCATCTTTTTGTCTTTTGCTCCCTCTCTCTCCCACATACACACACACACACACAAATCTAATATCATTGCTTAATAATTTTCAGTTAGACTTCTTAAAGTCTAGAAAGCTTATATCGAGATTAATTCGAAATTTAAGTTCAAACTTATAAGTTGTGAAACATTTATAGCGCAATGAGTTTAATAAGCAAATTCAATTCCTGTAATACAAAATCCTTAATCCATATAAAGGATTTAGATGAATCATCCAAATACTCCATCGTACGTGCAAAGCGAGCCTGGTATTCTGTGTATATCATCTATCAAAATTTTTGTTTACATAAATATTGTCTACGTAGCAGTTTTATTCTCCTAAACATTTTCTAACGTATCTGCATGCATAAGCATGCCTCGGCATTCTGTATACATATATCTCATGTAAAAAGTTCTGTTCACGTAGCGGCTTTGAATGCTTAGGCATGCACGCATTTCTCTCTATTTTGTATATACCACACACATTTATATAAATTTGTCTACGTAGCAACATCATATACAACTCCTTTCAAAAATATATTTTGGAGTCAAAAGTTTTTGCACATACACGTTTTTTTCTCATTTCTATATGTTAACCGTTTCTATCAGCACATACGCTATTTTTGCAAAGTAACGCAAAACTACTTTGTTAGAATGAAGCGTACTATACTAAAACAAAATTTTTACGAATTCATATTACTCAAAATTTTTCTAGGATAGAACTCAGTGCATTTTTGTATCTAAAATTAACAAGTCGTGACTATTAAAAAATTCCTTGTGTTAATAATAAATCTAAGATAGAAAATAAATACATATTCTCAGACAGAATATTAATATCTTCTATCTATATATATAAAAATAAGTTGCATTGTGTTTTTGTTTCTGCAAAATTGATATGAAAGGTGACGTCAATAACAAGGTTTTTATGTATATACGGTTTGTATGTGTGTTGGTTCATGAGTTATAGCCATCTTAGTGAACACTGCAATCATTTCGAAATATTTAAGTTATTATTTTGAAAAACTGAAAGATAATTCGTTTTCAAATTCGTTACAAATCTATTTTAGTCAAACCATTAATTCAATTTATATACTTAGCTATTCTAAATCACAACTTCGGGGATCTATGAAATAAATTACATATAAATACATCACTAAAAACTTAAATATTTAAATACATTATGCACAGCTCACGTCATATGCATGAGTACGCGAATAGCAAATCTGTTGAAGCTTTGGAAAGATCAATTAAAGATCTCCGAGATACCTCAGAGTCGTTTGGTGGTGCATTGATTTTATTGTCAGGTGATTTTAGGCAAAAATTGCCCGTCATTCCTAGATAGACAGCTGCCGATGAAATTAACGCTTGCTTAAAGTCTTTATATATATGGAATGATCCATCTGCTGATAATTTCTTTAAGCAATTGCTGAAAATTGGGAATGGATTGATAACATTGCCAAATGATTTTTGCCGTTTCGTACAGTTAAAAAAGGAATTGATTGAATGTTTTTCACTAACATAGCACAACAATATAAAGGCATGCATGGTTGGGTGCTAGAGCGATTTTAGCGGCAAAGAACAAAGATGTCACTGAATTAAACATGGCTATAAAATAAATTATTCCTGGCGAAGTGGTATTGCGCAAGTCTGTCTATATTGTTACCAATGAAGAAGATGTTGTGAATTATCCAACAGAATTTTTGATTTCGTTGGACTTACAAGGATTGCCTCTGCATAATCTCCAATTGAAAGTTGAAGCCCCTATTATTATGTTTCGCAATATCAATCAACCACGTTTGTGTAATAGTACAAGACTTGCTATTAAAAAGTTGATGGCTTATATAATTGAAGCTACTATTTTAACTGGAAAATTCAAAGGCGAAGATGTATTCATTCCACGCATCCCATTGATTACTTCTGATATAACATTTGAATTTAAACGACTTCAGTTTCCTGTCGCCTTGCGTTTGCGATTACCATTAATAAAGCGCAAGGCCAATCCTTAGACATTTGTGGAGTGAACTTAGAGCATCCAGTTTTCTCACATGGACAGTTGTATGTAACCTGTTCGCGCGTTGGCAAACCATCGGTTTTGTATATTTACACCGAAAATGCAAAAACAACAAATTTTGTTTACCACAGAGCATTACAATAAGGTAGTTTATCACTGATTTAAATGAATTCGAATTAATTTTTTTATTTTCTTTTTTACACTACGAAGTGTGTAGGGGGCTCGCTAGTACATATATAAAAATCCTTGTATTATTACCAGTTATTCAAGCAATCAATATATTTTTTTATAAAAAAGTAAAATAATTTTATAAACCTAAATAAAAATATAAGAAAATAGTTCATCAGTTTTCAAGTGCAATATCTGTAATAAGGTATACAAATACCAAAAATCCTATTTGGAACATTGCAAATTTCATGTTCAACCTCAACAAGTGCAACAGTCCATACAACCCCCAACATCTGCGTGCAATCCCGTAACAACATATAAACAAGTGCCATAGTCCATACAACCCTCAACATCTGGATATAACCCCATAACAACATATCAAGAAGTGCAACAGTCCATACAACCCCCAACATATGCATACAACCCAATATCCAGGAACAATGTTGTATCAATATTCAGTGCAGATAAAAGAATATGCATATTATCCATTTCAATATGCAGCACCCTTGCAGTTGCAGGAACAGAATATCCCCACTTACTACCCAAGCTATTGGCCATTTGAAAATCCTCCTCAACCTGCTAAAAATTATGAACATAGAGATATGGATATAAGCCAACATCATGCACAAAATGATAATGTAGATGAAGCGAGAATGGATGTATCTAGTTCTTTGAATGAACAGCAGGAGCAAGCTACAAATGAACCTACATATTTCACAATAATTAGTGCATTTAAGAACATCACATGGAATTTCAATAAGTAAAGACTGCCTTTTATTTGAAGATGATGTCAAGGAAAATAGACCTATCATCAAGGAAAGACTTGAAAATAGTATACCAGTGCATAACATTATGAAGTTTAATATTACTCTTATTGGGGAGTATATTAAAATTGTTGGGGATGATATGGAATTGTGTACTATTTCGCATAGAGCGAAAATGGATCTTTTGTGGTTTGGAGATAATGTTGAGGAAATGATAACAAAACAAATGCACGAAATCCACAACATAATGTCCGAGTTTCAAGAGCGGGATTCTGGCTGGACAATATTGCAGACATTAGCGCTGATGATATTCACTTGCAAAACGGAATTGAAATTGATTTTACTAATTTAAAGTTACCGTTAGCATTAAAAAGTATTAAAGCATTTGAAGAACGCAATCCTGATATTAGCATTAATGTATTCGGATATAGCAATGAAAGCAATGAAATTGTTGGGCCGTACCACAACACCAAGAAAGAAAAACATAGGCATGTAAATTTATTAAAACTAATATTTTTATATGTTTTTATTAAACATATATAAAAGTAAGTCAAGAAATATACATATACACTAATGCACATATAAATATATTGATTGCAAATTTATATCTATTTTCCTTCCACAGACTTTTAAAAAACTGATGTTTTGCAACAGCTGTCTACAATATACTCACAACGGTAAGGCTATGGAGTAACACAAATTGGAATGTGGACAAATTGTGTCTGAGCTTCCATCAGAGGACAAGTCAACATTATGCTCCAAGGACCATCAACGACAGATGGATGTACCATTTGTTGTATATGCAGATTTTGAATGCGTATTGCAGGATACTAATATTAGAGTTAGTGACAAAAGTAGGTATAATAAAAAACACATTCCTTGTGCTTTTAGTTATTATATTAAATGTAAGCATAATGAAAAGTTAGATAAGTTTGAAATACATACGGGGGAAGATGCAGGCGAAAAGTTTGTAGATTGTATATTTAGGAATTGTGAAGATATTTACAATGATTATTTGAAAAACAAGAACCGAATGGATGATTTATCTCCTTTCGAAAGTTTTAATTTTCGAAATGCGATAAATTGTCACATTTGCCATAAATATCTAGGCAATGATAGAGTGAGAGATGACTGCCACATAAGTGGTAATTTTAGAGGAGCAGCTCATTATATGTGCAATTTAAAATTCCAAAATTTATATCAATCTATTTCCACAATTATTCATCTTATGACTCACATCTTTTTGTTAAAGAGTTGGGTAAAAAATCTGATAATATAAAAGTCCTTTCGCTGAACAAAGAATTATACATATAACTATCTAGATTTTCAAAAATGACCGACAACTACAACCTTGAGCTTAGATTTTTACACAAAATTCGTTTTATGTCCGAAAGCTTAGAATCTTTAGCTAATAATCTTTCAGAGCAAGACTTTCACATAATTAAAACACAATTTAAAACAAAAAACAGTTTGATCTTGTAAAAAAGAAAGGTGTTTTTGAAAACTTGAAGGTAGGTCAGCTTCCAGCAAGGGAAGATTTCTTCAATCACCTCAATAATAAGGAGTGTTCGACTGAAGACTATGACCATGCGAAAGAAGTTTGGAATGCTTTCAGCTGCAAAACCTTCCAAGATTATATGGAAGTTTATTTAAAAACGGACTTACTCTTAATTGCAGATATATTTGAAAATTTTAGAGAGGTTTGTAAGAATATCTATCACCTAGATCCATCTCAATATTACACTGCACCAGGACTATCGTGAGATGCTATGCTAAAGTATACAAATATAGAACTAGAGCTTTTGACGGACATAGATATGTACAACTTCTTCAAGAAAGGAATACGTGGTGGAATTGTATATTGCAGTAACCGATATTCAAAGGCTAACAACAAATATTTACCTGATTTCGAAAGAGAGAAGCCCTCAGATTTTATTGTGTATTTATACGCAAATAACCTCTACGGTTGGGCTATGTCTGAGTATCTACCTTATGGCGGATTCAGATGGCTATCAGCTGAAGAGCTAAATCTGCATCCTAAGACCATAGATGATAGTTCAAGTGATGGATATGTCTATGAAGTTACTTAAGACTATCCTTCCTATTTACATGACTCTCACAATGATCTTCTATTCTGTCCGGAAAATAAAAAAATTCAGCAAACAAAGCACACTAAATTAATTGCAGATTTTTCCACAAAACAAAAATACGTCATACACTATAGAGTTCTCAAACAATGTTGGAAGTATGGTCTAGTTCTAAAAAAAAATGCATCGGATTCTCACTTACAAACAATCAACCTGGTTGAAAAGTTATATCGACTTAAACACCAAACATAGAGCAACTGCAAAAAATGCATTTGAGGAAAATTTCTTCAAATTACTATATAACGCAGTATATGGTAAAACTATGGAGAATGTGGAGAAGAGAAAAAATGTACGAATAGTTACGAACTGGAATAAGACGAACTGTAATCATTTAGGAGCTCAAGATTGGATATCTAAACCTAATTTTCATTGTTTGTCAATAATTTCTGAGGATATGGTAGCAATTCAAATGAGGAGAGTAAAAACGTATTACAATAAACCTATATATTTAGGATTATGTGTACTTGAGCTCTCCAAATGGAAAATGTATGATTTCCATTACGGGTACATGCAACCTAAGTTCAAGTCAAACTTATCACTGAATTATATGGATACTGACTCTTTCATTTACACAGAAGAGTTTTACGCTGACATAAAAACTGACGTCGTCCATATATATGGTTTCCCTCTAGTAAACAAAAAGGTGTTGGGTATGATGAAGGATGAGAATTGTGGGAAAATAATGAAGGAGTTTGCAGGATTGAGATCAAAGATGTATTCTTTTAGTGTGCAGTATCAAAATGATATTAAAAATGCATTCTTGATAAGTACGACACAACTTCTTATAGAAACTGTTCATTTAATAAGTCTATTGTATATGATGACATGTTAATATTTAAATCAAAAGTTCATCAAATTTATACAAATGAAATAAATAAAGTAGTGTTAAATTATGCAGACGATAAAAGAAAAATAAGAACTGATAAGATGAGTACATATGCATGGTATCATTTTCGAATCGAGGAAACTAATCCCGATTATGAACTTGACATGCTACTGTGGGAAATTTCAAGACTAGAAGAGGAAGAAGCAATGCTATAACTGTATCCCTATTTTTAAGTAATAACTTTTATATATATATATTTAAGTAAACAAATCTATTAATAAGTGAAAAAATTGTTGTATTGTTAAAAGAAAAACAAAAATTGTACAAATATATTTAAAATGAAAAAATATTCAGAATTTGTTTTATTTTGTTTTGTGATTTATTATTTGGTTTCATTGAAATTTTATATAATACGAATTTATTAAATAATTTATCATCATTTTTCTTAAATAAAATGCGGAGCAGCGGCTGGTATCTGGCCCTTCCTCACTATCTGGATGGCTCCATGGACAAGACTTAAAGTGACCATTGTCCTTGTCTTCATCTTCCATTATACCAAAATCATCGTTCTCATCCAACATATCGAGGAACATTTTCACCATTTCCATGTGCTCGTATAGTTGACACCCCTCAAAATCAACTAAGAATTGTGCGAGTTTGTTTCTAATGTCACTCATGATTTTTTATTGAATATTTTATACTATCACCAAAATTTACTTCCGATCTTTTTGACTGTTAGTTTTCTACTGATAATTGTTTTCAACGAACAAGTTGTAAGAGAAATCCTATATAATTTATAAAGCTAAATCTGCGTTCCACTCCAAAAACGAATTCAAAATTTAGAGTAAAGGACTTAAAAAATGTGTATATGTATCTCTCTATCTTCTACAGATTTTATTATTCATCTTTTTGTCTTTTGCTCCCTCTCTCTCCCACATACACACACCCACACACACACAAATCTAATATCATTGCTTAATAATTTTCAGTTAGACTTCTTAAAGTCTAGAAAGCTTATATCGAGATTAATTCGAAATTTAAGTTCAAACTTATAAGTTGTGAAACATTTATAGCGCAATGAGTTTAATAAGCAAATTCAATTCCTGTAATACAAAATCCTTAATCCATATAAAGGATTTAGATGAATCATCCAAATACTCCATCGTACGTGCAAAGCGAGCGGTATCTGCATGCATAAGCATGCCTCGGCATTCTGTGTATATCACATATCATAATGTTTGTTTACATAAATATTGTCTACATAGCAGTTTTATTCTCCTAAACATTTTCTAACGTATCTGCATGCATAAGCATGCCTCGGCATTCTGTATACATATATCTAATATAAAAAATTTCTGTTCACGTATCGGCTTCGCATGCTTAGGCATGCACGCATTTCTCTCTATTTTGTATATACCACACACATTTATATAAATTTTGTCTACGTAGCAACATCATATACAACTCCTTTTACAAATATATTTTGTAGTCAAAAGTTTTTGCACATACACGTTTTTTCCTCATTTCTATATGTTAACCGTTTCTATCAGCACATACGCTATTTTTGCAAAGTAACGCAAAACTACTTTGTTGGAATGAAGCGTACTATACCAAAACAAAATTTTTACGAATTCATATTACTCAAAATTTTTCTAGGATAGAACTCAGTGCATTTTTGTATCTAAAATTAACAAGTCGTGACTATTAAAAAATTCCTTGTGTTAATAATAAATCTAAGATAGAAAATAAATACATATTCTCAGACAGAATATTAATATCTTCTATCTAAATATATAAAAATAAGTTCTCAGACAGAATATTAATATCTTCTATCTATATATATAAAAATAAGTTGCAATGTGTTTTTGTTTCTGCAAAATTGATATGAAAGGTGACGTCAATAACAAGGTTTTTATGTATATACGGCTTGTATGTGTGTTGGTTCATGAGTTATAGCCATCTTAGTGAACACTGCAATCATTTCGAAATATTTGAGTTATTATTTTGAAAAACTGAAAGACAATTCATTTTTAAATTCGTTACAAATCAATTTTAGTCAAACCATTAATTCAATTTATATACTTAGCTATTCTAAATCACAACTTCGGGGATCTATGAAATAAATTACATTTAAATACATCACTAAAAACTTAAATATTTAAATACATTATGCACAGCCCACGTCCTATGCATGAGTACACGAATAAGAAATCTGTTGAAGCTTTGGAAAGATCAATTAAAGATCTGCGAGATACCTCAGAGTTGTTTGGTGGTGCATTGATTTTATTGTCAGGCGATTTTAGGCAAAAATTGCCCGTCATTCCTAGATCGACAGCTGCCGATGAAATTAACGCTTGCTTAAAGTCTTTATATATATGGAATGATCCATCTGCTGATAATTTCTTTAAGCAATAGCTGAAAATTAGGAATGGATTGATAACATTGCCAAATGATTTTTGCCGTTTCGTACAGTCAAAAAAGGAATTGATTGAATGTTTTTCACTAACATAGCACAACAATATAAAGGCATACATGGTTGAGTGCTAGAGCGATTTTCGCGGCAAAGAACAAAGATGTCACTGAATTAAACATGGCTATACAATAAATTATTCCTGGCGAAGTGGTATTGCGCAAGTCTGTCTATATTGTCACCAATGAAGAAGATGTTGTGAATTATCCAACAGAATTTTTGAATTCGTTGGACTTACAAGGATAATGGACTTACAAGGATAATGGTACAAGACTTGCTATTAAAAAGTTGATGGCTTATATAATTGAAGCTACTATTTTAACTGGAAAATTCAAAGGCGAAGACGTATTCATTCCACGCATCCCAATGATTCCTTCTGATATACCATTTGAATTTCAACGACTTCAGTTTCCTGTCGCCTTGCGCTTGCGATTACCATTAATTAAGCGCAAGGCCAATCCTTAGACATTTGTGGAGTGAATTTAGAGTACCCAGTTTTCTCACATGGACAGTTGTATGTAACCTGTTCGCGCGTTGGCAAACCATCGGTTTTGTATATTTACACCGAAAATGCAAAAACATCAAATGTTGCTTACCACAGAGCATTACAATAAAGCAGTTTATCACTGATTTAAATGAATTCGAATTAATTTTTTTATTTTCTTTTTTACACTACGAAGTGTGTAGGGGGCTCGCTAGTACATATATAAAAATCCTTGTATTATTACCAGTTATTCAAGCAATCAATATAGTTTTTAATAAAAAAGTAAAATAATTTTATAAACCTAAATAAACATATAAGAAAATAGTTCATCAGTTTTCAAGTGCAATATCTGTAATAAGGTATACAAATACCAAAAATCCTATTTGGAACATTGCAAAGGTCATGTTCAACCTCAACAAGTGCAACAGTCCATCCTGCGTGCAATCCCATAACAACATATCAAAAAGTGCCATAGTCCACATAACCCTCAACATCTGGATACAACCCGATAACAACATATTAAGAAGTACAACAGTCCATACAATCCCCAACATCTGCGTGCAATCCCGTAACAACATATAAACAAGTGCCATAGTCCATACAACCCTCAACATCTGGATATAACCCCATAACAACATATCAAGAAGTGCAACAGTCCATACAACCCCCAACATATGCATACAACCCAATATCCAGGAACAATGTTGTATCAATATCCAGTGCAGATAAAAGAATATGCATATTATCCATTTCAATATGCAGCACCCTTGCAGTTGCAGGAACAGAGTATCCCCACTTACTACCCAAGCTATTGGCCATTTGAAAATCCTCCTCAACCTGCTAAAAATTATGAACATAGAGATATGGATATAAGCCAACATCATGCACAAAATGATAATGTAGATGAAGCGAGAATGGATGTATCTAGTTCTTTGAATGAACAGCAGGAGCAAGCTACAAATGAATCTACATATTTCACAATAATTAGTGCATTTAAGAACATCACATGGAATTTCAATAAGTAAAGACTGCCTATTATTTGAAGATGATGTCAAGGAAAATAGACCTATCATCAAGGAGAGACTTGAAAATAGTATACCAGTGCATAACATTATGAAGTTTAATATTACTCTTATTGGGGAGTATATTAAAATTGTTGGGGATGATATGGAATTGTGTACTATTTCGCATAGAGCGAAAATGGATCTTTTGTGGTTTGGAGATAATGTTGAGGAAATGATAACAAAACAAATGCACGAAATCCACAACATAATGTCCGAGTTTCAAGAGCGGGATTCTGGCTGGACAATATTGCAGACATTAGCGCTGATGTTATTCACTTGCAAAACGGAATTGAAATTGATTTTACTAATTTAAAGTTACCGTTAGCATTAAAAAGTATTAAAGCATTTGAAGAACGCAATCCTGATATTAGCGTTAATGTATTCGGATATAGCAATGAAAGCAATGAAATTGTTGGGCCGTACCACAACACCAAGAAAGAAAAACATAGGCATGTAAATTTATTAGTTTTAGAATTTTTATATGTTTTTATTAAACATATATAAAAGTGAGTCAAGAAATATACATATACACTAATGCACATATAAATATATTGATTGCAAATTTATATCTATTTTCCTTCCACAGACTTTTAAAAAACTGATGTTTTGCAACAGCTGTCTGCAATATACTCACAACGGTAAGACTATGGAGTAACACAAATTGGAATGTGGACAAATTGTGTCTGAGCTTCCATCAGAGGACAAGTCAACATTATGCCCCAAGGACCATCAACAACAGATGGATGTACCATTTGTTGTATATGCAAATTTTGAATGCGTATTGCAGGACACTAATATTAGAGTTAGTGACAAAAGTATGCATAATAAAAAACACATTCCTTGTGCTTTTAGTTATTATATTAAATGTAAGCATAATGAAAAGATAGATAAGTTTGAAATATATACGGGGGAAGATGCAGGCGAAAAGTTTGTAGATTGTATATTTAGGGATTGTGAAGATATTTACAATGATTATTTGAAAAACAAGAACCGAATGGATGATTTATCTCCTTTCGAAAGTTTTAATTTTCGAAATGCGATAAATTGTCACATTTGCCATAAATATCTAGGCAATGATAGAGTGAGAGATGACTACCACATAAGAGGTAATTTTAGAGGAGCAGCTCATTATATGTGCAATTTAAAATTCCAAAATTTATATCAATCTATTTCCACAATTATTCATCTTATGACTCACATCTTTTTGTTAAAGAGTTGGGTAAAAAATCTGATAATATAAAAGTCCTTTCGCTGAACAAAGAATTATACATATAACTATCTAGATTTTCAAAAATGACCGACAACTACAACCTTGAGCTTAGATTTTTACACACAATTCGTTTTATGTCCGAAAGCTTAGAATCTTTAGCTAATAATCTTTCAGAGCAAGACTTTCATATCATTAAAACACAATTTAAAACAAAAAACAGTTTGATCTTGTAAAAAAGAAAGGTGTTTTTGAAAAATTGAAGGTAGGTCAGCTTCCAGCAAGGGAAGATTTCTTCAATCACCTCAATAATAAGGAGTGTTCGACTGAAGACTATGACCATGCGAAAGAAGTTTGGAATGTTTTCAGCTGCAAAACCTTGCAAGATTATATGGAAGTTTATTTAAAAACGGACGTACTCTTAATTGCAGATATATTTGAAAATTTTAGAGAGGTTTGTAAGAATATCTATCACCTAGATCCATCTCAATATTACACTGCACCAGGACTATCTTGGCATGCTATGCTAAAGTATACAAATATAGAACTAGAGCTTTTGACGGACATAGATATGTACAATTTCTTCAAGAAAGGAATACGTGGTGGAATTGTATAATGCAGTAACCGATATTCAAAGGCTAACAACAAATATTTACCTGATTTCGAAAGAGAGAAGCCCTCAGATTTTATTGTGTATTTATACGCAAATAACCTCTATGGTTGGGCTATGTCTGAGTATCTACCTTATGGCGGATTCAGATGGCTATCAGCTGAAGAGCTAAATCTGGATCCTAAAACCATAGATGATAGTTCAAGTGATGGATATGTCTATGAAGTTACTTAAGACCATCCTTCCTATTTACATGACTCTCACAATGATCTTCTGTTCTGTCCGGAAAATAAAAAAATTCAGCAAACAAAGCACACTAAATTAATTGCAGATTTTTCCACAAAACAAACATGCATCATACACTATAGAGTTCTCAAACAATGTTGGAAGTACGGTCTAGTTATAAAAAAAGTGCATCGGATTCTCACTTATAAACAATCAACCTGGTTGAAAAGTTATATCGACTTAAGCACCAAACATAGAGCAACTGCAAAAAATGAATTTGAGAAAAATTTCTTCAAATTGCTATATAACGCAGTATATGGTAAAACTATGGAGAATGTGGAGAAGAGAAAAAATGTACGAATAGTTACGAACTGGAATAAGACGAACTGTAATCATTTAGGAGCTCAAGATTGGATATCTAAACCTAATTTTCATAGTTTTTCAATAATTTCTGAGGATATGGTAGCAATTCAAATGAGGAGAGTAAAAACGTATTACAATAAACCTATATATTTAGGATTATGTGTACTTGAGCTCTCCAAATGGAAAATGTATGATTTCCATTACGGGTACATGCAACCTAACTTCAAGTCAAACTTATAACTGAATTATATGGATACTGACTCTTTCATTTACACAGTAAAAACAGAAGAGTTTTACGCTGACATAAAAACTGACGTCGTCCATATATATGGTTTCCCTCTAGTAAACAAAAAGGTGTTGGGTATGACGAAGGATGAGAATTGTGGAAAAATAATGCAGGAGTTTGTAGGATTGAGATCAAAGATGTATTCTTTTAGTGTGCAGTATCAAAATGATATTAAAAATGCATTCTCGATAAGTACGACACAACTTCTTATAGAAACTGTTCATTTAATAAGTCTATTGTATATGATGACATGTTAATATTTAAATCAAAAGTTCATCAAATTTATACAAATGAAATAAATAAAGTAGTGTTAAATTATGCAGACGATAAAAGAAAAATAAGAACTGATAAGATGAGTACATATGCATGGTATCATTTTCGAATCGAGGAAACTAATCCCGATTATGAACTTGACATGCTACTGTGGGAAATTTCAAGACTAGAAGAGGAAGAAGCAATGCTATAACTGTATCCCTATTTTTAAGTAATAACTTTTATATATATATATTTAAGTAAACAAATCTATTAATAAGTGAAAAAATTGTTGTATTGTTAAAAGAAAAACAAAAATTGTACAAATATATTTAAAATGAAAAAATATTCAGAATTTGTTTTATTTTGTTTTGTGATTTATTATTTGGTTTCATTGAAATTTTATATAATACGAATTTATTAAATAATTTATCATCATTTTTCTTAAGTAAAATGCGGAGCAGCGGCTGGTATCTGGCCCTTCCTCACTATCTGGATGGCTCCATGGACAAGACTTAAAGTGACCATTGTCCTTGTCCTCATCTTCCATTATACCAAAATCATCGTTCTCATCCAACATATCGATGAACATTTTCACCATTTCCATGTGCTCGTATAGTTGACACCCCTCAAATTCAACTAATGTCACTCATGATTTTTTATTGAATATTTTATACTATCACCAAAATTTACTTCCGATCTTTTTGACTGTTAATTTTCTACTGATAATTGTTTACAACGAACAAGTTGTAAGAGAAATCCTATATAATTTATAAAACTAAATCTGCGTTCCACTCCAAAAACGAATTCAAAATTTAGAGTAAAGGACTTAAAAAATGTGTATATGTATCTCTCTATCTTCTTCAGATTTTATTATTCATCTTTTTGTCTTTTGCTCCCTCTCTCTCCCACATACACACACGCACACAAAAATCTAATATCATTGCTTAATAATTTTCAGTTAGACTTGTTAAAGTCTAGAAAGCTTATATCGAGATTAATTCGAAATTTAAATTCAAATTTATAAGTTGTGAAAGATTTATAGCGCAATGAGTTTAATAAGCAAATTCAATTCCTGTAATACAAAATCCTTAATCCATATAAAGGATTTAGATGAATCATCCAAATACTCCATCGTACGTGCAAAGCGAGCGGTATCTGCATGCATAAGCATGCCTCGGCATTCTGTGTATATCACATATCATAATGTTTGTTTACATAAATATTGTCTACATAGCAGTTTTATTCTCCTAAACATTTTCTAACGTATCTGCATGCATAAGCATGCCTCGGCATTCTGTATACATATATCTCATATAAAAAATTTCTGTTCACGTAGCGGCTTCGCATGTTTAGGCATGCACGCATTTCTCTCTATTTTGTATATACCACACACATTTATATAAATTTTGTCTACGTAGCAACATCATATACAACTCCTTTTACAAATATATTTTGTAGTCAAAAGTTTTTGCACATACACGTTTTTTCCTCATTTCTATATGTTAACCGTTTCTATCAGCACATACGCTATTTTTGCAAAGTAACGCAAAACTACTTTGTTGGAATGAAGCGTACTATACCAAAACAAAATTTTTACGAATTCATATTACTCAAAATTTTTCTTAGGATAGAACTCAGTGCATTTTTGTATCTAAAAGTAACAAGTCGTTACTATTAAAAAATTCCTTGTGTTAATAATAAATCTAAGATAGAAAATAAATACATATTCTCAGACAGAATATTAATATCTTCTATCTAAATATATAAAAATAAGTTCTCAGACAGAATATTAATATCTTCTATCTATATATATAAAAATAAGTTGCATTGTGTTAGTAATTTATGTTCTCCGGAATGCCTGAACCGATTTTGTTTCTGCAAAATTGTGTTGTTATATAATAAATCTTGTGTTAATAATAAATCTAAGATAGAAAATAAATACATATTCTCAGACAGAATATTAATATCTTCTATCTATATATATAAAAATAAGTTGCATTGTGTTAGTTAGTAATTTATGTTCTCCGGAATGCCTGAACCGATTTTGTTTCTGCAAAATTGATATGAAAGGTGACGTCAATAACAAGGTTTTTATGTATATACGGTTTGTATGTGTGTTGGTTCATGAGTTATAGCCATCTTAGTGAACACTGCAATCATTTCGAAATATTTGAGTTATTATTTTGAAAAACTGAAAGACAATTCGTTACAAATCAATTTTAGTCAAACCATTAATTCAATTTATATACTTAGCTATTCTAAATCACAACTTCGGGGATCTATGAAATAAATTACATATAAATACATCACTAAAAACTTAAATATTTAAATACATTATGCACACCCCACGTCATATGCATGAGTACGCGAATAAGAAATCTGTTGAAGCTTTGGAAAGATCAATTAAGGATCTCCTTTATTTATTTATATATTTTATCTTTTATTGTCAGGCGATTTTAGGCGAAAATATCCCGTCATTCCTAGATCGACAGCTGCCGATGAAATTAACGCTTGCTTAAAGTCTTTATATATATGGAATGATCCATCTGCTGATAATTTCTTTAAGCAATTGCTGAAAATTGGGAATGGTGCAATGCCTGTTGATGACACTGGATTGATAACATTGCCAAATATAGTTTTGCCATATACTGCATTATTTAACAATTCAAAAAAATATTTTTTCAAAAACATTTTTTGCAGTAGCCCTATGTTTGGTATTCAAGTCTATATAACTTTTCAACCATGTTGATTGCTTATAGGTGAGAATTCGATGCACTTTCTTTAGAACTAGACCATACTGCAAACATTGTTTGAGAAATCTATAATGTATGACATATGTTTGTTTTGTTGAAAAATCTGCAACTAATTTATTGTGCTTTGTTTGCAAAATTTTTTTATTTTCTGGACAGAAAGGAAGGTCATTGTGAGAGTCATGCAAATGAGAAGGATAGTCTAAAGTACCTTCATAGACATATCCATCGCTTGAACTATCCTCTAGGGTTGTCGGATCTAGATTTAGCTCTTCAGTTGACATCCATTTGAATCCACCATAAGGTAGATACTCAGACTTTTCCCAACCGTAAAGGTTATTTGCGTCTAAGTACACAATAAATTCTGAGGGCTTCTCTCTATCAAAAACAGCTAAATATTTATTGTTAGCTTTTGAATAACGATTACTACATTGTACAAGCCCACCACGTATTCCTTTCATGAAGAAATTTTACATATCTATATCCGTCAAAAGCTCTCATTCTATACTTGCATGCTTCAACATAGCATCCCACGATAGTCCTGGTGCAGTATAATACTGACATGGATCTAAGTGGTAGATGTTCTTGCAAACCTTTCTAAGACTTTCAAATATATCTGCAAGTAAGAGCAGCTGAAAGCATTCCAAACTTCTTTTGCGTACTCATAGTCTTCAATCGAGCACTCCTTATTATTGAGCTGGTTGAAGAAATCTTCCCTTGCTGGAAGTTCACCAACATTAAATTTTTCAAAAGAACTCTGTTTTGGTTTTGAATTATTTTTTAATAATGTGAACGTCGTGCTCTGAAAGGTTATTGGGTAAAAATTCTAAGCTTTCAGGCATAAAACGAATTGTATATAAAAATCTAAGTTCAAGATTGTAGTTGTCGATCATATTTGAAAATCTAGATAGTGATATGTATAATTCCTTGTTAAGCGGAAGGACTTTTATATTGTCAGATTTTTTAACCAACTCTTTAACAAAAAGATGTGAGTCATAAGATGAATAATTGTGGAAATGAACTGGTATATATTTAGGAACTTGAAATTTTAAATTGCATATATTATGAGCTGCTCCTCTAAGTTTACCACTTATGTGGCAGTGATCTCTCAATCTGTCATTGCCTAGATATTTATGGCAAATGTGACAATTTATCGCATTTCGAAAATTAAAATTTTCGAAAGGAGATAAAGCATCCATTTCCCTTTTGTTTGCTAGATATTCATTATAAATATCTTCACAATCTTCAATCAAATTTTCTACAAACTTTTCTACTGCATCCCTCCCCGTATATAATTTAAATTCACCTGAACTATCATTATGCTTACATTTAATATAATAACTATAAGCACAAGGTATGTGCTTCTTAATATAATTACTTTTATCACTTACTCTAATACTAACCTCCTGCAGTATGCATTCAAAGTCTGCATACACAACAAATGGTACATCCATTTGTCGTTGGTGGTCTTTAAACTGCAACACCGCTTTTTCCTCAGACGGTAGCTCAGCAACAATTTTCCCACATTCTTCTTTATGTTGTTCCAACGTCCTCTCATTTTGGGTATATTGGAGGCAGCTGTTACAAAACACAAGTTTTTTGCAGTGCTTGGTAGTCTGAGGTTTTAGAAGTCTGTGGAAAGAAAAAAGTCATAAGAATACATATTAATATATTTACGTAAATAAATGTATATATCTTTACTTACTTTGATATATTTGTTATAAGAATATAATGCTGATATCCTCCAGCATTTTCTAATAATAACAAATTAATATGTTGAGATTTTTCATTCTTGGTGTTATAGAATGGTCCAACAATTTCATTCCTTTCATCGTTGTATCCGAACACATTGACGCTATTTGGATTAATTTCTTCAAATATCCTGATACTCTTTAACGCAAACGGAAACTTTAAATTGTTGAAATCAAGCTCAATTCCGTTTTGCAAGTATATGATATCAGCGCTGCGTTGTGGTCTTTCAATAACAGAGGTATCCAGTGCAGATATTATAGCCCATTTAAAGCAGTAAATGTCATTGTTTTCAACATTTGTGCAGGCAGCTCTACTTTTTAATTTCTCCGGCGTATTTATCCAGTTCGATCCTCTCACCAAAGATGTCTTATATATGACGATTTCGAGGCGAACAATTCTAATTAAAGTCCATCCTGAATCCCGTTCTTGAAATTCAGACATTTTGTTGTGGATTTCTTGAAATTGCTTTGCCATAATTTCTTCAACATCATCTCCAATGCACAGAAGATTCATCTTTGCCCGGTGAGATATAGTACACAATTCCATATCATCGCTTATAATTTTAATATACTCTCCAATAAGAGTAATATTAAACTTAATTATGTTGTGCACGACAAGACTATTTTCAAGTCTTTCTTTGATAATAGGTTTATTATCCACAATAACATCTTCAAATAGAATGCAATCTTTATTTATTGGAACTCCAAAGGTTGTAATATTATTTTTAAAAGCACTATTTATTATATAATACTTGCATTCATTTGGAACTTGAGAGAGTAGATCATCCGCAGAATTTGAGATATCCATTTCTACTTCATCATTTTGTGTATTTGCCTGATCATGTGGAATAACTTGACTTATATCCATGTCTTGAGGAGGATTCTCTACGGGCAAATAGCTTGGGTAATAATTAGACATATTATTTTGCTGCAACTGTATAGGTACGCTATATTCAATCGGATATGGAATTTCCATAGGTGCTGTGAATTGGTTGGTTGACACTGGATACGGATACAAAGGATACGCTGGAACCTGCGCTGGATACTGATACTGCACTGCATACTGATACTGCACTGGATACTGGTACTGCACGGATACTGATATAGCAAATTGTTGTGGACCATTGGGTTATAGGGTTGTATGGAATGATATACGTCTTGGGGTTGTACGGACTGCTGCACATTTTGGGGTTGTATGGATTGCTGCACACCTTGGGGTTGAACATGACTTTCGCAATGTTCTAAATAGCACTTTTGGTATCTGTATTGCTTATTGCAGATATTACAACGGAAAACTGAAGAACTAATTTTTTTTTATATTTATTTATTGAAAAAACACTTTAATATATATAAACATATATTGAAACAACTTTATAAATGCACTTATATACTGCTTTAAGTTTGTTATATTAAAAAAAATCTATTTATTAAAACACAAGGAGTTTTGAAGCATTCACGACTTATTGGTTTTAGATACAAAAATGTACTGACTTTAGTCTTAAAAAATTTGATTTACATTAATTCGTGAAAATGTTTCGTATGGTCTAGTACGCTACATTTCAACAAAGTAGTTTTCAGTATTTGCGTAGTTAGTAACTTGTAGCAACAAAAATCGTTGGTTGCAAAATTTTAATAAAGTAGTCTTAGAAGTACAGCGGGTATATGAGATCGAACTTATGCATTCTGCGATAGGGAATGCATAAGGGAATGAAACTGCTACGTAGACAATATTTATGTAAACAAACAGTTTGATAAGTTATATGCATAGAATACGTAGACATGCTTATGCATGTAGAGACGTTCCAAAATTTTATGGCAAAAGAAACTACTACGTAGACAATATTTATGTAAACAAAAATTTTGATAAGTGATATCTACAGAGTACAGAGACATGCTTGTGCATATAGATACGTTACAAAGTTTTGAACGGAATGTGATATATACAGAGTACAGGGACATGCTTATGCATGCCTCTACGATACAAAATGTTTACCGGAATGAAACTGATACGTAGACAATATTTATGTAATCAAACATTTTGATAAGTGATATGCACAGAATACGTAGGCATGCTTATGCATGTAGAGACGTTCCAAAATTTTGTAGCAAAAGAAACTGCTACGTGGACAATATTTATGTATATAAATGAAAAACTATAAAAGCTTTGCAGCTAAACAAATTTTCAAAAGCAGAATTATTAAAATTTTAAGTTCAGCTTTTGTTTGTCAAATGAAGCTCTTCTGGTACACACCATTGTATCGCAGAATTCAGCGTCACCATTTGAAGAAATATCTAAGAAAAGCCAGACAGGAAGGGTTCGAGAGACATCTTGAAGGAGATGAGGATCATCTGCGCCTGAGATATCAAATCCTTCGAATTCAGAATACGATGATATGCTAACAGGCGATGAGGATCAGTTTTAGTGGTGTCTTCGCAGCCAACATCTGCACCTGAGATATCAAATCCTTCGAATTCAGAATACGATGATATGCTAACATCCAATGAGGATCACTTTTTAGCGGTGTCTTCGCAGCCAACCGCAACAGACCATCGAAGAGAGGTAGCAATCAAACCTCAAATAGAAATATTGAGTGTTGAAATACTCCCAAAAATAGATATACCTATTTTTATTACGATGTATGGAGACGATCAATTGTTGGTAGAGGCAGCGGATGTATTATAAGCAAATTTAAATTAAGATATAAATAAAAATATACACATAATTTGATAAATATGACATATTAATAAAAATTAAAACAATGCATATGTTTAAACAATGGTTCATTCATTCAAATGGTCAAGGGAATATTTGGGCACAAAGAATAAACGCTTATTATTTGTTTGTATGCATATGCTTAAATGAAATAAATTTGTAGATATATATGTACGCATGAATATGTACATCTTATCACATTTCATACTGACCCACTTGCGGTAAATCCAGGAAAGCAAAAAAGCGGACAGTCATACAGACTCACCAATCGTCACACACACAGCCTGTCTTGCAGGCAGACATTCCAATCGCCACTCAGAACACACACACTTAAACATAGCATAAATATTCATATTCTACAAAACACAGAAATCGCACCACCATCCAGATCCCCAAATAAAATCCATCGATGATCGTCATGTATAAAATAAACAAAATATCAGTTTCAATATTTATGCAATAGAAAATCAAATTATTCCCCCACACTCAAGCGTTGCACACAAAAAAGAAATAACTGAATTCCTGGACAAAATATATTAAGTAAACAAACACGAAAATTAAAAACAAGCAAAAAATAAAAGAAGAAATCTCACTCCAGCAAGAAGAAACGAACCACAAACATTAAGGCAATCCATTTATACAACACTTTTGAAATATTGTACTTCCTAAAAAATGATGTTGTATCTAATTTTTTAACTTTTTTTTTTTCTTTTAGTAATTAATAGATTTGTTTAAGTTTTGAGGTTATTTTATATTAGTATATATTTCGATATTTCGCTAGCCTTCGGTTAGCTTCTTCTTCTTCCTAAAGAAGCTAACCGAAGGCTAGCGAAATATCGAAATATATACTAATATAAAATAACCTCAAAACTTAAACAAATCTATTAATTCCTAAAAAATGTTCTGTCAGATACTAAAAATTTCTTATTTTCTATTAGGCCATAGCACACATAAGCATGTATTCCCAAGGTCACATATGGACAGACACAAACTCCCAAGTGCTCATATGAACAGACAAAAATTCCCACGATCTCATGCTCACATTTACAAACTTGATTTGGTTACTACAGCACCCCTCCACAGAACTCCCCTCACAAATGGACGGACAGAAATTCCTATGGTCTCATATGGATAGACACAATCTCCCAAGGTCTCATATGGACAGACAAAAATTTCCACGCCTACCCCAACATTATAAAAAAACATCAACAATCTGAACACCCTATTTAACCGTGAGAAAATACACACACACAAACATTAAAGTATCAAATTACTAAAAAAAAACCAATTCACACAAATTTGGCAATTAAAATTTTAAATTTTAATTGCCGAAATTTGACATTTTTAATTGTCCTGGCACATACAGTTGCTAACTACTAACAATTAAGAGATACATTCAAGCCTATCACAGAACCTTTAAAAGAATATATCAATAGCTCTAAATACGTTGGTAGACCGGTTAAAAAAGAACCGATTGATAAGGAAACTGGAATTGATGACAATGAAAGTTTTCCTCCTCAGAATTCAACAATAAAACTGGAAACGAGTACGCCCAAGAAACTAATTGAAGAATCAATGTTTAAACAATCGAATAGTGAAAGTAGCAGTAATTATGATGAAGATGACTTTTACTCACAAAATTCGAATAATGAAGAAAGTTATTCTGACTTATCACTATTCCAATCGAGAAACGAACTAGATACTAACTATGGTCCACATAAAGACAATAATAACCAATGGAGATTTGGTAATAGCACCATCGAGTTAAATCAAGATAAGATACAGGTTGGTGGACAAATATGGGCTCTCACGCCAGGACTGTTTTCTTTAATGTTTCATAAAACACCAAAACACTATGACAAATTCGAGCTTGAAATCTAAAAAAAAAAATATTGCTTACTACCAATGCTCACAGGAGAGACTATAAGTCTGATGGTCAAATCAAAGGGAGTTTGTACTTATACAAACCTATTATTTTAAAACTTTTCAAAGGAGAAAATCATACAACCTCATCAGATTTAACAAAAACTAATTATTTAAGAAGGGGTTTTATTCAGTTTAACCCTCATAATCTAAACTATATATACTGGGATGATCCAAACGAGTTGGTCGATCGACTTATACTACTGCTTGCATCACAGTCTGCAGCGAAATTGTCTCAATTATTGAAAAACTACGTGAAGCTAATATAATAGTATAGACTATATACATACATAGATTGTTTACATAAAACATGTCCGTTGATAAAATGGGGCATTATATTAGCTATAGAAGTGAAGTAATTTCAACCAAAAATGCACCTAAGTTGTTGGGCTTCTTTATGGATACGAACAAAAACATTGATGTCCAATACAAGAGAATCAAAAATCTTGCAAACGCTCTGGAGGAAAACGATGTTATCAGTAAATTGTTTCTACAAACTGAACTCAAAAAACAGCAACAAGAAGTAGCTTTCCAGTTAGAAAATCTTAATGCTCATTTGCAGGATATCAATAACAAAACGGATGATAATAAATCACTTTTTTATATGGAAATTGAAGAGTTACGAGAAAAAATTTATAGAACAGAAAATTTCATCTTCGTATCAATAGCTGAAAGTGCACCAAGTAGATCACAACACACTTAAAACAGCGACTGGAAAAATAAAATGTCTTCCAAAAGAAATATTGTAAATGATTTGCATAAGCAGGCTCGAAAACGTTTTGTACGTCGTAGAGTTGTGTGACGACCAAAAGTCGCATGGCTCGTTTTTGATCACATCTTGAAGGCATAGTAGACAACACGATAGTTTTAAGTTACCAAATAGTATAAGTCTAGTATATATTGAAATAAGTATAGTATATATTGAAATAATTAGTCTATTTATGAATTAAATATACTGTACAAATTATTATAACATTGACCACGCAACCAAATTAGTCTGCGTCCCATTGTGCGCATGACGGATTGGTTCTGCTCATCGGTCATAAAGGAAAAAAACAACATACAATCAACCGTCGGCACATCACTGTGGTTGCTTTAAATATTTTGTGCATGTACAGGCATACATACCTTCACACAATGTGTATAACGGGCACACAAGTGAGCTAAGGAAAAAAAACCAACATTGTTTTTTTCTGTCGCCTGGTTGTATATACTCATGATCATTCATTTGCCTATAGACATATGCACACGTTGTGACTGTACTCATGAACAAAGCAACCACATCAATGAATGCCTGCGTTGAGTGTGTGTACAGACGTACATACATACAAATGTATGAAACGCTACAGTAGCATAGTGATAGAGTAGAATAACAAGTTTTATTGCTGGTAAATTAATAAGAAAATATTCTGCAGCGTAGGAAAGGAATTTATGATCATAATTAAGTTGTGGACCAAAGCAGTATTGAATATAAGTAACGACGCAATTACCGAAAATTCTGCTGCGTAAAGAATGTATGATAATAAGCAAGTATTGGCCAATGAAATGTTAGCTCGTATGTAATGCTATGTAAAATTGTAAAACGACAGTTAGGGAACATTTTGTTGTGTCAAGAGTATAAAAGGGCACAACAGAATGAAATCGAGGATTCAGTTCTTGGGAAATCATTTCAGAGGTAAGTGGCTTCTTTCGTTCCTTTAAGTAGAATTATTTAGATTAATCCTTTTTGTTGAGCCTAAGAGTGGGTTATTGGTGAATCGTTTCTTAACCGGAGCGTCTCCTTACTAGAAACGTTCATTACTCACCCATAAATAGTGACTCTATTTAAGTCGGTTCGGTCGCGTTGTGGTAAGGTAATAACCAGGCCATTAAAGTAACCTAATAGGAGCGTCTCCGTACTGGTTATGATATTGGTCATTGTGTTATTTGCCTAAGCCTTCGTTTGTTGAGCCTAGGAGTGGGTTATTGGTGAACCGTTTCCTAACCGGAGCGTCTCCTTACTGGAAGCGTTGTTCATTACTCACCCATAGCTAGCGACTCCATTCCAATCGTGCAAATCGTATTAGAGTCGGGGAGCGTCCACAAGGATTATATACCCAACAGGAGCGTCTCCGTGCTGGTACATAACCAAGTGGATCGTCTCCAAGCGAATTTTATTTCACTCGCGAGTTAAATCCTCTGCCGCCCAAGAACTGTTTCACATTTTCTGGCGAAGATAATATAATTAGAATAAAGATTTCTGTTAACTACACTCGTTGTGTTGTTATATTTTTTGATATATTCAACAACCCTGGACGCCGCTGAGCTCTACCCCAGCACCCAGCGGAAACGTGTCGTTACAGTGGCGCCCGAGCAGGGACTTTTTAAAGTCTAAACAACAAGAACTCTGAATAATATTGCAGAGAGAGAGAGAGAGAGAGAGAGAGAGAGAGAGAGAAGAAATTGTAAAAAGCATTATAATAAAAAAAAAAAGAAGATGATGGAAGAAACCCAACATAAAACCGGTGAAATAACCAACTTAAGGACATCATGGGTATACACCCTCAAAAAAGAGGAGCTCATAAATTACTTGACCGAATTTAAGCTAACAGCAAGTGGGACTGTGGAAGACCTGAGAAAGCGGCTCTCCAAGTTCATCAACTGCGAGCAAGATAAAGCCACGACTGCGCGCCTATGGCAACTCCAACAGCGGCACGAGGCAGACAATCCATCTCCGCATCCGAATATTCAGCCACCGACACACTACAGCCCGGCACCCTCATCCCATTGCAGCGAAAAATACGCCAACTCACCCGAACGTGACATCAACAGTCGGGTGATGACGATAGAGGTTGTGCGTAAGTGGGGTGTGAAGTACGATGGAGGCAAAGATCCAGTCGGCTTTGTAGAACGGGTAGAGGAGTTGACAGGTATGTACCAGATGGACCCTAACGAGGTCTTAAAGGTTTTGGCGGAGTGCTTCAGAGAAAAAGCCTTGGTGTGGTACCGCAACAACAACAAGAACTGGACCCACTGGCACGCATTTAAAGCGGACTTCTACAAATTTTTCCTGCCTGCCAGATACTTTGAAAAACTGGAAGACGAGATCAGAAAACGTACTCAGCGCATGCGGGAGTCTTTTAAGGATTACGTCCTGGCACTGCAGAGCCTGATGCGACATGCAGACCTCACTCCGGAGCAGAAGTTGGAACGAATCTTCCGAAACGCGCTGCCTGATTACCAGTGGTACATCCGCCGTCGCGATTTCACTACCCTAGATGAACTAATTGACCTTGCAGACGAACTCGAGGGTATCCCTACCACAGCGAATCCGGGTAGAGGAGAGCACCACCGGTTGATGGTAGAAAAATCTACCTCCCGGAAGCGTGCCCATCGCAAGCGTCAAAAAAGGGTGATGGAAACCGTGCCAGACAACCAAACGCGACTGGAGTGGGAAGAAAGTAAAATAAAAGCAAGCATCCTCATTGAGCAGAAGTTAGCCAAAGCCACAGTAGATACTGGGGCCACCCGCAGCTTCATTCAGCCACATCTGGTGCGACAGCTTATTCGACGGCCCGTCTACACCCATGCAGATGTAGACGTGACTCTAGCAGATGGCTCCAAGGCTGCCATCCGTAGGGCGCTGATGACCAAGGTAACGTTAGGTAAAACAACGGCTAACGTTGAATTCCTAGTAATGGAAAAGGCCACCGAAGACATCGTACTGGGTCTCGATTTTCTTCGCTCATTCGACACACGTATAAGCTGTGCAGGTCTGACCGTCCATAGCCGCAGTACACAAGCCCTGACGACAGATGCCCCAGATCGGTGTGCGCAGGTAAGCGATGATTCAAAACCATCGACAGCTGCAACCCCCGGTACGTATGTACGCTTAAACAACCTGGATGAACGCGTCACCCACTTTTTGCAGGATGAACTAGAAAAGTTTCAACTCATCAAGGGACTGGCGAATGTAGCCAGCCATAAGATAACAATGAGGGACGATCGACCGATTAAGATCAGGTATGCACCCCGCAATCCTGCCATGCAGGCAATCATTGACCAAGAAGTCAACAAGCTCATCCAGCAAGGTTGCATTGAACCATCGCACAGCCCTTACAGCTTCCCAATTACACTGGTCAAGAAGAAGAACGGCACATGGCGCACATGCATGGATTTCCGGCAGTTGAATGCTAGATCCATACCAGATGCGTATCCATTACCCAGAATTGACACCATCCTGGACCGATTGCGGAATGCTAGGTACATCAGCAGCCTGGACCTGAAAGACGGTTATTGGCAGATACCGATGTACGAAGATAGCAAGCAGTACACAGCATTCGCCGTGGCCGGAAGAGGCCTCTACCAATGGCGGGTCATGCCCTTCGGGTTGCACTCGGCACCCGCCACTTTTCAACGAGCATTAGACCAAGTCATTGGACCGGAGCTAGAACCGTACGCGTTTGCATACTTAGACGACATCATTGTCATTGGTACCACCGTCGAAGAACACCTGAAAAATTTGAAGGAAGTTTTTAAAAGGCTACGTGCAGCTAACCTACGCATCAACCCCGACAAATGTGAGTTCTTCGCCGCCGAAAAAAAATACTTAGGCCATATTGTCACCAAAGAAGGTATCAAGACCGACCCCGATAAAGTAGCAGCGATTACTGAGATGAAGCCTCCAGTAGACGTACGAGAAGTGCGGCGGTTCCTTGGTGTAACGTCGTGGTATCGCCGTTTTGTGCCTGAATTTGCCACCCTGACTCAACCACTTACCACACTGTTAAAGAAGGGACGTCATTGGAAATGGGGCAGCGAACAACAGAGGGCATTTGAGGTGCTGAAAGCCAAACTCACCGAGGCACCGGTCCTAGCTTGCCCAGATTTCACCCAACCGTTCACACTGCAAACAGATGCTAGCGACTGTGGTTTAGGGGCAGTCCTGACGCAACAGAGGGAAGGGCAAGAGCACGTTATCGCGTATGCCAGCCGCCATCTCAACAAGGCAGAGAAAAACTACTCGACCACAGAAAAGGAGTGCCTGGCTATCCTCTGGGGAATACGTAAGATGCGACCATACTTAGAGGGGTATGTATTCGAGGTGATCACCGACCATTTGTCGCTGAAGTGGCTTAATGGGTTAGACAACCCTACTGGTAGGCTGGCACGATGGGCCTTAGAGTTACAGCAGTACAATTTCACGGTCACCTATAGAAAAGGCAAACACAACGTAGTGGCTGACGCTTTGTCACGACAACCAGTGGAAGCGGCCAAGTTAGCCCAGGTAACAACACCAGCAACCAATTGTGCATGGCTGCATGGCTTACAGGAAGAGGTGGCAAAATCTCCCGAAAAATTTCCTGAGTACGCTATCATCAACAGCCAACTTTACCGCCATTTCTCCCGGGAAACTGCCAACGAAGATAGCACTCCGTGGAAGTTATGTTTGGGAACACCCCTCCGTCACCAGGTTATGGTGGAGGCTCATGATACACCAGCTGGAGGCCATCTGGGCATCAGAAAAACCATTCACTGCATCACCAGCAGATACTATTGGCCAAAGATGGTAAGAGACATCACCCGCTATGTCCGTAGTTGTGAGGTTTGCCAGCGGTATAAAGTCGCTCAACAAAAACCAGCAGGTCAGATGTTAACTAGAGTACCAGATGAGCCGTGGGCCACCGTGTGTGCTGACTTTGTGGGGCCATTACCTCGAACCCGGCATGGGAACACCGTGCTGTTAGTATTCTTCGATAATTTCTCCAAATGGTGTGAGCTTATCCCAGCCAGAAAAGCCACTAGTGAGGTGGTAAAGAAGGCATTCAGAGAACGCATCCTGGCCCGTTATGGGGTTCCGAAATTATTCCTCACCGACAATGGCAGCCAGTTTTCATCAGCAGTGCTACGAAAATATTTGGGCGATCTCGGGGTGAAACAACAATTCACCGCGCCATACACACCGCAGGAAAATCCAACCGTACTATCAAACAGATGATAGCCCAATTCTCCGGATCGAACCACAATCGCTGGGATGAGTTTCTCCCAGAAATTATGTTGGCAATAAACACCGCAGTATCGGATTCAACAGGGTACTCACCGGCCTACCTGACACAAGGACGAGAGCCCAGACTACCTGGCACTGTCTATGATCAGGTGACGGTCGGAACGGGAGCACGTGCAGTAACACCAACTGAACGCGCTAAAGAGCTACAGGAGATCTTCACCCTAGTCCGTTCGAATCTGAGTAAAGCCTCCAAGAGACAACAGTATCACTATAATTTGCGACGCCGACGCTGGCGAAAGCAAGTTGGCGACAAAGTATTAGTACGACAACATCCACTCTCAAAGGCGGTGGAAAACTTCGCGGCTAAATTAGCACCGAAATTTGGGGGACCGTACGTCATCAAGGGATTTGTGTCCCCTGTAATAGCAGAGATCGTAGAATTGGCTACTAACAAAACTCGCACCGCTCACCTGAGCGACCTTAAACCTTTCATCGAACAAACAAATTAATTATTTTTCACCCTCCGTTTCTTAACCGGAGAAGAGGAAGGCCATGTGACGACCAAAAGTCGCATGGCTCGTTTTTGATCACATCTTGAAGGCATAGTAGACAACACGATAGTTTTAAGTTACCAAATAGTATAAGTCTAGTATATATTGAAATAAGTATAGTATATATTGAAATAATTAGTCTGTTTATGAATTAAATATACTGTACAAATTATTATAACATTGACCACGCAACCAAATTAGTCTGCGTCCCATTGTGCGCATGACGGAGTGGTTCTACTCATCGGTCATAAAGGAAAAAAACAACATACAATCAACCGTCGGCACATCACTGTGGTTGCTTTAAATATTTTGTGCATGTACAGGCATACATACCTTCACACAATATGTATAACGGGCACACAAGTGAGCTAAGGAAAAAAAACCAACATTGTTTTTTTCTGTCGCCTGGTTGTGTATACTCATGATCATTCATTTGCCTATAGACATATGCACACGTTGTGACTGTACTCATGAACAAAGCAACCACAGCAATGAATGCCTGCGTTGAGTGTGTGTACAGACGTACATACATACAAATGTATGAAACGCTACAGTAGCATAGTGATAGAGTAGAATAACAAGTTTTATTGCTGGTAAATTAACAAGAAAACATTCTGCAGCGTAGGAAAAGAATTTATGATCATAATTAAGTTGTGGACCAAAGCAGTATTGAATATAAGTAACGACGCAATTACCGAAAATTCTGCTGCGTAAAGAATGTATGATAATAAGCAAGTATTGGCCAATGAAATGTTAGCTCGATTGTAATGCTATGTAAAATTGTAAAACGACAGTTAGGGAACATTTTGTTGTGTCACGAGTATAAAAGGGCACAACAGAATGAAATCGAGGATTCAGTTCTTGGGAAATCATTTCAGAGGTAAGTCGCTTCTTTCGTTCCTTTAAGTAGAGTTATTTAGATAAATCCTTTTTGTTGAGCCTAAGAGTGGGTTATTGGTGAATCGTTTCTTAACCGGAGCGTCTCCTTACTAGAAACGTTCATTACTCACCCATAAATAGTGACTCTATTTAAGTCGGTTCGGTCGCGTTGTGGTAAGGTAATAACCAGGCCATTGAAGTAACCTAATAGGAGCGTCTCCGTACTGGTTATGATATTGGTCATTGTGTTATTTGCCTAAGCCTTCGTTTGTTGAGCCTAGGAGTGGGTTATTGGTGAACCGTTTCCTAACCGGAGCGTCTCCTTACTGGAAGCGTTGTTCATTACTCACCCATAGCTAGCGACTCCATTCCATTCGTGCAAATCGTATTAGAGTCGGGGAGCGTCCACAAGGATTATATACCTAACAGGAGCGTCTCCGTGCTGGTACATAACCAAGTGGATCGTCTCCAAGCGAATTTTAATTCACTCGCGAGTTAAATCCTCTGCCGCCCAAGAACTGTTTCACATTTTCTGGCGAAGATAATATAATTAGAATAAAGATTTCTGTTAACTACACTCGTTGTGTTGTTATATTTTTTGATATATTCAACAACCCTGGACGCCGCTGAGCTCTACCCCAGCACCCAGCGGAAACGTGTCGTTACAGTTGTGATGAAAGGAATAGATGATCTTTGGCAAGCTGATTTAGTTAAAATGGGATATTATTCCTTAGACAATAGAAATTATCGATTTTTGTTAACTGTAATTGATACATTCTCAAAATTTGCTTGGGCAGTACCTTTGAGAAGAAAGGATGCATTTAAAAAAACACAGGCAATGGAGAATATTTTCAAATTGGGACGAATACCGAAAAACTTGCAAACGGACGATGTTAAAGAATTTTTCAATAAATATTTCAGTCAGTTGATGAATAAATACAATATTAATCACTACTCAACATATAGCACTATGATAGCCTCAATAGTAGAACGATTCAATAGAACATTAAAAGGAATGATGTGGAAAGAATTTAGCTTAAATGGTTCATATATTTGGATTGATATGTATAGAGATTTACTTGATGCATACAATAGAAAAATTCATCGCACCCTTAAAATGTCACCGAATAAAGTAAATTCAACAAATGAAAAACAGCTTTCAAATACAGTATGCAGTCATTTAAAGATGTACAAAATGTGAAAATCTAATGCAGGAGATCATGTACGCACAAGCAAATATAAAAACATTTTTGAAAAAGTTATACTCCGAATTGAACAACAGAAATCTTTACAATTAAAAGAGTACAAAATACATATCCTACAACATATATTAGAAGACTATCGGGGAAATCCTATTAAAGGTGGATTCGATGAAGAAGAACTTTCAAAAACCAGATATCCAAATACATACCTAGTTGAAAAAGTTCTCAAAACTAAAGGACATAAGGTGTTTGTTAAGTGGCTGGGCTTTGGTAATGAGCGCAATTCTTGGATAACCAAAGATGAGATATTGTAAATGGAAGAATACAATAAATAGACAACAACAATGACAATGGCACCGATATTTAATCTTAATTTAAAATAATAATAAATACGAAACTGATTCTTATAAGTCATATTGTGTGTTTAACCTCATTTATTTACAATCAAACAGTCACAATGTCAATAACATTGACTCTGAGCTCCAATTCATCAGAGCTATCTGCTAATTATTGTCCACCTATTGATTTAAACGGAACCTATGAATGTGCTCTAACTGATTTTCATTCATACAACAGTATTTCGAATATACAACAATATATTTCATATCGGTGAACTTTTAATTGAAATACCTATCGGATCTTATGAATTAAATGATATAGTTGACTATATAGAAGAACAATACAAACGATATTGCAAAACTGAATTTTGATTGAAGCTAATAACAATACAATGAAAGTCACAGTCAGCAGCCCTAAAGAACCAATATATTTTAATAAAGAAAATACAATAGGTAGACTTTTAGGATTCAATAGCAGAATATTAACACCAAACAAAGAACATTACTCGGATGTTCCAGTGAATATCTTTAAGGTGAATCTCTTGAGGATTGAAAGCAGTATTGTTTGTGGTTAATACTTATATAAATAATTGTAAAGCTCATACACCTCACGAATCTCCGATTAATGTACCGGCTGGATATAAAATAGTTGAGACTCCCAAAAATCTTATTTATTTGCCAGTAAACTCCAGAGAGATAAGTTCACTAGCTCTTCGCGTGGTTGATCAAAACGGAGACTTAATTAATTTCAGAGGACGGGAAATTACAATACGAATACATTTAAGGACAACTAGATAATGATAATATACAACACGAGTATGTCGAAGAATACTACAGCAACATCTAATCCTCAAACATTACAACCTAAGCAACAATTGAAAAGATCTGTCCGTCAAAAATCGCTTACAGCAGCAAACAAGAGTTTTCTCAAGTCACTGAACTTTAAACTGAAAACAAAATGAGTTCAATTATATACGTTTTAGATAACCTATATCTGACGCAAATATAATCAAAAAGGATTATCACACATACATACCACACGTTCAGTCTTTTAACAACAACGATGAAATAAGAATTTCAATACAAAACCAAGATCTATATGTGTTACCCAGTGAAAGCTATATATATGTGGAAGGACTTGTTGTAGACGAAAAAACATCGAAATCTACACCCAACTTTCAGTTGAAAAACAATTTTGTTGCATATCTCTTTGACGAAATTCGCTATGAACTAAATGGTATTGAAATTGACCATACAAGATATTTAGGAGCCACCAGTACCATAAAAAATTTGGTTCTTTATCACCTACGGAAAGCGTTGTGTTGAAAAATGCTGGATGGAATAAACTTGATAAAATAGATCTTCAAAATGGAAATTTTAATTTCTATGTACCACTCAAACTTCTTTTAGGATTCGCTGAAGACTACAATAAAGTTTTATTAAATGGTAAACATGAATTGATACTCTTGCGTAATAAGAACGATGAAGATCTTGTACACTCGAATGTTTCCACCGAGAAAGCAAAACTTACAATTTCACTAATATCATGGAGAATTCCACATGTTCAATTATCTGATCATAGTAAATTGAATATGATCAAAATACTTAATAATGGTGCTGCTATACCAATGGCATTCCGTAGTTGGGATTGTCATATGAATCCACACCTTTATACGGGAACCAATCACATATGGAATGTTAAACTGGCCGCTAATAAAGAACGCCCTCGTTTTGTCTTGATTGCCTTTCAACAAGAAAACAAGTTTGTTCATTGTGATCTTACTAACTTAAAAGTACATTTAAACTCAGCCTCTTACCCATATGACAATCTTAATATAAAATTAAAAAATGAGCGCTATGCGATTCTATATGATATGTATCTAAGATTCCAACAAAGCTACTACATCAGACAACCCCAACCTCTTCTAAGAGGTCCAGAGTTTAAAAATAACGCTCCAATTATTGTAGTAGATGTCAGTCACCAAAACGAAACGCTCTATACCGGACAAATTGACATAAGGATTGAATTGGAAACAGCAACCAATATTCCAGCAAAAACATCTGCTTACTGCGTTCTCATTCATGATCGCATAATGGAATATATCCCTATCAAAGAACAAGTTCGCAAAATCTTATAAATGGCTAATAATATTTTTATGGACGTTCAAGGATTCAAAAGTAATTCGAACTATTTTATTGTAAAATAACTACTTGTCGTATTCAATAGAAATGAATATATTCATTTCATTATAAGAACTTCTTTTAAATTCGAATGCTTATCAACCAAAAAGCGGAGAGAAGCAGTTTGGTTAACAAAAAACTATCATCATATTAAATGGGATGATGGATCAGTCTCATTTCAAAGCGTACGAAATTTTTTAAAATCCAATATAAGAAATTCACAATTATATGTTAAAGGTGAAGAGAAGAAAAAATTCTTGGAAGAAATGATTCACCAAGAAGTTTTCAACATTGAGGATATTGGTTGCATCAACTTTAAGAAAATGCGCCTTAAGAAATTCTATGTTCCTATCTAAAGAAATGTCTAGTTTAACATAATTTTATACTCACTAATTAGTACATACAAGTATATTTATAGATTTTAAATTATAAAATCATTGGCAAATGCTTAATAAAAATAAAAGCCATGCACATAAATGTATGTTTAAACAACAGTCTTTTTATTTAAATAAATATGTACTTATGTGTCTACAGCAGGAAAGCAAAAGTGAACTGTCGTACAGTCACATCAATCGTCAGACACACACACAGACAGTCTGCCTGATAGACAAGTATTCCGATCGCCACTCAAAACAATAGAACACACACAAACCACACTTCACACTTAAACATAGCACACAGAAAGATACAGAAACCACGCCATTCAGAACACCACATAAACTCTATTGATGATCGTCATACATAAAATAAAAAAATTCAATATATATATAAACAGGGAATCAATTTTCAATGTCACCAAGATCAGAACAATTGAATTATTCCCTACATTCTAATATACGAAAAAAAAATTAAGTTAAGAAAAAACCACTGAATTGGTGGACGAGAAATCCCAAGTAAACACAGCAAAGTTTTAATAAGCAAAAAATAAAAGAAGAAATCTGACTACAGCAAGAAGAAACGAGCCAAATGCATTAAAGCCATCCATATATAACTACAACAGTTTTGAAATAGTGTAATTCCTAAAAATGATTTTAAATTTTATTATTCACAAAGCGTACACAGTATAAATGGACAGTCAAAAATTCCCACTCTCACATATGGACGCACATGTATTCTCAAGATCACATATGGACGGACAGAAGTGGCCACTCTTACATATGGACGCACATGTATTCTCAAGATCACATATGGACGGACAGAAGTTCCCAAGCTCACATATGGATGCAAAAAAACTCCCCCGCTGACATACGAACGGACATGTATTCTCAAGGGCACGTATGGAAAGACACATATTCCCACGCCTACCCCAACATTATATTAAAAAAAAACAACAACAATGTGCTCTCCTCTATTAAACCGTGGGAAAAAATACACACACACAAAAAAAAATTTTGATGAAATTTGAGAATTTTGCTGAAATTTGAGAATTTTGGCAATTAAAATTGAAAAATTTTAAATTTAATTGCCGAAATTTGAGAATTTTAATTGTCCTGGTACATATAGTTTGCAACTGCTCAAGTGATTGTGTAAAATAAAACAACTTATGAACTCAACACTCTAAATTAATTGTTTTTATATTACAACTATCATTAGTTGTTGTTATTCTTTATTTCTCTTACAACTACGATTTCAGCCGGAAAAAAGCCAAAAAGTTGTGAAATAAAACGTAAGAAAATAAAAAAGGAAAAGTGATCAGCGAGTTCTTGTTGTGACTTTGATATTTCCACTTATTAAGTGGAAGTTTGAAGTGAATATCTTTACTTATTTTAAGAAATGTTGGGTAAAGCTTCCCCCAGTGGAATGCTCATAGGAACTAGCTAACACCTTTTCACTTGATCACTTCGAATTTTTTAGTAAGATTTGGGAAAAAAAAGAATCAGCAGATATATAAAATTAAAAAATGTTAACTATTCATTCAATAAAATCGACAAAATATAGATGCCAAATGAATTTTTAAATATAAAATAAAAGTAAATTGATTAACGGTAAACAAAAGAATATCATGAAGCGGTTCATGTTTGAACATCCTAATTTGGCAAAAAACTCACTGTCCAATTGCAGACAGGGAAAAGAAAAGGGGTTTCAGTAGTCATATTGGAAAAAAGCGCTGCACAGTGGACCATTTCGCGAGAAGGCGGCCAATTTTGCTGAAATGAGAAATTTCTTAATAAGTTTTTAATTTTTAAACACCTATAACTTTTTTGTTTTAAAAAATTTCTAAACAAAATAAATTATGTATAATTGCCTAGCTTGTGGCAAAAAAAATTTTTAAAACTTTTTGAAATGAATTTTAAAAAAGTAAAAGAACTTTTTTTCTTAAGGTACAAATTTTCCTAATAGAGCGTAACTTTTAAAGTTCGTAAAAGTTCGTTTAGAGACTAGTACTATCTTACAGTCTGAAGATAGTACTGTTCTGCTCAATCTAGAATTATATTTTTATCAGATGGTTTTTATGAAAAGCGGATTTCAGAAGGAAAAGTATTTTAGTTTTTAATTTAATTTACCCTTATGATAAAGGTATAAAAAAGTTTTTTTTTCGGAATCGTTTGGGCATAATGAATATGTTGATATTCGCAACTGCCTCTAATAAAGAACATATTTCAACAAATTGTTATAACCATTGACTTATAACAAGCGCTGTTGCAGGTAGAAGTCCTGCAACAGCCATTAAACTATAAAACCCATTAAGATTTAAAAGAGAAATTTCTGGAAAAACGATACATGGGTACACGCATATAGTATAGGGATTTAGTCTCAGTCAAAAAAGAATGATTACCTCCACAAACTTATATAACATAACTATCACTTCCACTGCAGCAGAAATTAAATTGCAAGATCTTCTTGAATACACTTCCGAACGGTTGTTAGATACTCTTGATGCTGATCGCTTGAAAAAACTTGGAAATGTCAGCATAACTTTAATTTCTAAATGGGGATGTGATGAGTCCCCTGGTCAAAGACAATACAAGCAGTGTAACGCTGAATCAGATGCTGACTTATTTATGGCATCTTTCGTTCCATTGCGCTTAACAAGTTATACCGGGTTAGAGCCATCAACCAGCAGAGAAACAGGAATTGATGTATGGAAAAATGAAATACCCCCATCAACAAAGTATTTCAGACCAATAAAATTTACATTCAAAAAAGAAACAAAAGAGGTCATAATTGAAGAAGTCCAAAAATAAAAGATGAAATTGATGCCCTTCAACCTGCTGTATTTACAGTTGATGACCAGAAAATCGAATTAAATTTTAAAATATGTCTTACAATGATGAATGGAACAGTTGCACAAGCTTTGACTGATTCAAACGCATCGTCAAGCTGCGTTATATACCAAAAGACATCAAGTCAATTAAGCCATCCCATTCCAGAAGATGATAGTTTTAAGGCAGCATACGAATTTGGATTGTCCTCTCCTTATGCAAGAATAAGTTTTATGGAACATAGAAAGAAACACAAATGATGGAAATACTGCAAGGAGATTTTTTTCAGATCCAGAACCTGCAGCATGTATCACAGATGTAGATTTGGAACTAACAAGGTGATTCAACATTATATTACAAGCATGCAACCGAAAGATAAATGCAAAAAAATTCGGAGAATACGTAACAAAAAACAATAGCTACACTTTATATGGAAAAATTCTCATGGACGTATATGTCATCAACTGTCCATAAAATTTTTACCATGGGAAGCAAATAATTAAACACAATATGCTGCCAATAGGAGATCTATTTCCAGAAGTTGTACTAATGAAGATCAGTAGCTCGTTTCTGTAACTCTCGTATCGACAAATTTTTCAAACGAAACGATGGTAATGAAGAAAAAACAATGTGAAATGAAACAAAAAATCGTTTCTCACATGCAAGTGTTTCTGTAATTATTTTTGGTGAGAACTGTCTGTCATTCGACCGTTTTGACGTAAATCATTGGAAATTTGTGAATAAAAGTGTTTCTGTAAGGAAATTTTGTGAGAAGTTTTACACTTGATTTGTCAAAAAAACTCACAATTTGAAACAGCGCGAGAAGTTTATTTGTTTTAATTGCATAATATTTCATATGTTCTTCTTTGCTTGTGTTTTTATATTTACTTATTTTTAGAGAAGCTTTATGTATTTATTAATATTTTTTGTTTATTTTGTGAATCTATTTTTAATATTTTTTATGGTATAAATGCTTGGAATTAATATAAATACTTAGACAATTGTTAGACGTTTTAATAAAGATGTAATATTTTATTTTTCCTTTTAAATTCATATATGTGTATATACTTACACATTTGTGCATACTTATATTCATATAAATAAACATTTATAACTACTATCATTGCATTTTTAGCAATAAATCGTATTAACAATTCACTTTTTCAATATACAGTACTCCCCCGTTTTACGAAGGCTCGCTTTATGCAATTTCGAAGTTACAAACATTATGATTAAATTATAAAATTCGTTATACGAATGAAAAATTCGAACGTGTGAAATTACTACAAGTCGACAACTCATGAGAGATTTGCTACAATACATCACAATAGATACTGTATAACATTTATAATTTGTGTTTTGATATGTTAAGTTATTATTTTAATATTTCATAGTCTTTTTAATGTAAACTTTGCTTTTTAATGAACTCATTATGTATTTTATTTAAAAAAAGGGTATAACATAGCTAAAGTTTTAGGAACACATCTTTGCATTTGTAATACAAGCTTATGCTAATATCGATCTCTCTTTACGAATATTTTTTATCCCTGGAACGTATCTATTTATTTTCAGTAGAATGGCATACTAATATTAACCCTCTATACGAATATTCGATATACGTCTACTTTTACAGAACGTATCCTATTCGTAAATGGAGGGACTTTTGTATTTATTTAATTATATTTTTTTCCACACAAAAATATTTGTTTATATATTTTTAGTTGTTTACTTTTTTCCTTTTTGACATTTGCGTTATTGGAATATTAAAATAAAAACGTAATTAGTGTTGCTTCTTTTCACTTCAAATTACAGAAACACTTTTTTTTACAAATCGAGAAACGATGGAATTTTTTGTTTCACACTTCAAGTCAGACATTTTACGATGCGAGAATTACTGAATTGAGCTACTTATTACTGTTTTATTATGTTCATCATATCCCTATATGTCCAATATTCGACAAAAATGGAAAACCAACTCTATTGAGTTAGATATAGAAGCTAAACTAGTTCTAGAAGATGAAAAACAAAACTACTTAGCAGAAATATTTACTAAAATTTTTTAAAAATAATTATATTGCAAAGAAATCGTCATATTTATCCTTTTAAGATTCAAACATACATTTCACAATTTTAAATTTACAAATTTCAAATAAAATTTTCATATAATGTCCGTTTTGAACTTATAAAATATAGAAACTTACGTCTTCTTCAATAAACCCTTTTTATCTAAGGTATATTTAATCATTTTTTTATTGTTTATGCCACTTAATGAACTAAATTTTAATTTAAAATATTTCAATAAATGAGCCTTCGATCTTTAGTATAAAAAATTTTACAAGTGCCAAATTTTAACACTTTCTGACAAAATTTTAATTTTTGAATATATATAAGTTGTAATCGTGACTTAAAATATCATGTTGTGTGTGAAACAAACTTTTATAACAAGTTTCAATTCTTCACTTTTGTACCAAAAATAACAAAAAACTAAAATGCGTTTTAAGTCCATCATAACTATTTTTCTAAGTACTCGATTTCAAAGGTTTTTACTTAAGCTTATAGCCTATTGTCTCACCTAGTAAACAAAAAAGTCCGTGTATCAAAATTCCAATCTGTTCAAAATTTAACCTGCGAAATGGCCCACTGTACGCTGGCTAAAAGGGACAATGTTGCTGCTAATTGCAATTCCGCTGGCACTGATATTGACGTGTTACCGGAAACGTTAATTTGGGAAAGCATAATATTAAAAGCTTTCTTGGACAATCTAAACCGTTTCTGGAACCTAATATATATATATATATATATATATATATATATATAAATATATATATATATATATATATATATATATACATATATACATATATATATATATATATATATATTTATATATATATATATATAAATGTTTCACTGTTCATGTATACCATATTCAAAATTTTCCCGCTTACGCTGTCTCTGATAATAACAAAGGGTCGCCCTTGATTCGCATTTGTCTCTTTGCACTCATAATACTTTGTTCTTCTTCCTCAGAAGTATATTGGAAAAATAATTGCCCGTAGTACCGTTCTCAACTTAGCTCAATTTGGTCGTCTATGAGTCAACCCAACATTTACTCAACCAAAAAATTATTTCTTTTAAATTGCGGAATTCAACTTTCTTTAGTTGTTATTGCTATGGTGTTGCCGGTATGAAATTTCAATTTCATGTTGGTAACACCTTAAAATTTATTTGGAAATAGAAGAAAAGAAAACGCAAAAATAATTTAAAATCAATTTTTGTAGAAGAAAAAATAAACTAATATTGGATATAAGTGTGGATTTATTTTACGAAGATGAAAATCGTGACTCCAATATAAATGTTTTTCTTATACGTAGAAAAATACGCCATGACTGAAATCCTCTCGAACTACCCGGAGCGAAGTAAGACATGTCCCAAATTATGAATTAACATTTATAACAAGTGATTTTTTTATAGATTTATTTGCAATTTTTGGCTATACATGCCACCAATGTTAAAGTTGTGCGCTCTCCTCCGACTTTTTGGCTGACGGAAGTTACTAGAAGAGCAATGGAAATGACTTCATTGTTTGGTTAGCTCAATCCACAATGTCACTTATTTTAAAGGAAGTGCTAACAGCAATAGAAGATCACATATCGGAAAATGGATAAAATTAAGTATTTGATTATTTTAAATATTTTATTATATATTTAATTAATTATTTGAAGCAGAAAAAAACATACTTATGATTTTTAAATTTTAAATCTCTTTCTATTATTTTTAAAAAGAAAATGCATTAAATATATAAATGAACTCTATAACTGACAGAGACTCAACTGCTAATAAACAGTTGTCCATTGGCCCTATTGCGATTGACAATTTTTTTAGTAGCTTGGTCATCTTTCACAAAGCGGTATTGCCATTCTCAACTTAAATACGGTTGACTTTTTACTTGTCTTAGGTTGTGTGGTTGACTTTTTAGCAGTGTTTAATGGTATTGCGATTCACTATTTGGTATGAGTTAAGTTGACAAAAACGGTAAATATAGACAATTTCTTCTTAGCAGTTGAGTTTCTGTCAGTTATAGAGTTGAGTTATATATTAAATACACTTTTTCTTAAATAATAGAAAAAAGATAAAAAATGGAAAAACCGTACATAAATTTTTTACTACTTAAATAAATAATTAAGTATTTAATAAGCAGGACACTGAAAATAACAACCAAAGCCCAATTTGAGCGACTTGTGAAGTTAATGAAAATAATCCAGAAACTGCTAAGGGAAAGCAAAAATTTGGGATGACCAAAAACCAGTTCAAGGAAGCTTGAAGGATTTTCAGCAGAATAGAACAGCTTGGGTCCGTGTAAGTATACAGCATCTAATATATTGTAAATAGACAATTTATTAGAATTTTTACTTCTTATTGGTTTGGATTCACTATAAAGCAATTACTAAAAAAATAATCAAGCAACAGGAGATGGTCCTTCACAAGACATTACCCTTAACATCCTTGAGGATTGCGTTTCGCAGCTGTTATCACTGAATGACCAAGTAGCTCCGTCTGGACACACTTCCGGCGTTGAAAATATTTCTCCGACAAATCGCGCTTCTGCAGCTCCTCAAAATCCAGACACGGAACAAGTCAGTACATATGCACTTGAGATAATAAACACATGCAAAGAAAAAAATAAATCAATAGAACAAGAGCGCCTAGAACTTTTGACAAAGCAATGCGAGACACAAGATAAACTTTTAAAAAGCAATAAGGATTTGGAAAAAAATATTTATAAAAAGAATGAAACAAGCAAACAGCTTTTATAAATCAAACAACAGAAAATTGTCTTATATGAAAGGCAATTTAATAAAGCTACTGAACTTCACAATCTTAAATTAAACGAAAATAGAGGAATTGAAAAATGAAATCAGTATGCAAGTAAAAATAAAATGAAAATAGAGGAATTGAAAAATGAAATCAGTACGCAAGTAAAAATAAAATGAAATATATACGTATTTTGACCACAAGAAGTGATGTTGTTTTTTCTATTTATTTATTACCTATATACCTAAAAGTACATTAAATGCTTACATAAAGTCTCAATTCAATTTGATTAATATAAATGAAATAAAATAAATAGTTTAGCTATGAATGAAATGAACACATTATATTATTTCGGATACTTATTCCAATTTTCGTATCATCAACATTTGAATATAGAGATTGTGATGTCATATTTTCGTTTTCGGTAAATATTTCAACGGCTTGGAACTCCACTCGAAAATGTTGACTAATATTATGCAGAGCACAACAAACATTTACAATTTGAGTTGTCATCCCCTTATATATATAAAAAAAATTAATTGGGGCTTTAAAATTTTAAGTAAATGAGCGTTTCGTTGCAATTAAGTTTTTAAATCACTTATATTAAAAATTAAGGAATCCAGGGTGTCGTGCGCCAACATATTGTACATTCGTTTTGTAATCACACATCTTTGTAAAAAAAACTAAATAAATCAACCTATTAACTGGTAAATATGTCGGTATATATACTTACGATCATAACATTGAAGCTACAATATCCTTTCCTATTCAGATAAAGGTGCTGAATATTTGTTTTTGGAGATACAATCCGAACGAGCGTACCATCAACACAGCTCAATACGCCGGGAAATCCACATTTTTCAAAAAACCATACTTTGGAATCATTTATTTCGTCTTTGCTCATTTGTGTTTTTATCCATTTTCTACAGTGTTACTGGTAACACTTTCCTTAAAATAAGTGACATTGTGGATTGAGCTACTCCAACATTGTAGTCATTTACAATGAACTTTGAATAGCTTCTGTCAGCCGAAAACCGAAGAACAGCGCACAACTTTAGTATAGGTGGTATAGCTGCATACGCACAGGTTTCTTTAAATGGTCCTTAATTTAATCCAGCACATCAGAAAATGCATTCTTATTCTGCCGAAAATCGCTTATAAGTCTATAAGAAAATCACTTGTTATAAATATTTGTTAATAAAATTGGACATTTCTTACTTCGCACTGGGTACTTCAAAGGGATTTGAGTCATTGCGTATTTTCCTACGTATACGAAGAACGTTTGTATTGGCGTCATAATTTTCATCTTCGTAAAATAAATCCACACTTAAATCCATTATTATTTTACTTTTTAACTCAACTCTTAACTGAGTTGAGTTAAGAGCGGCAATAGGGGCATATATTTGTCGTTTTTGTCAACCAAACTCATAGAATGTGGTGAATCACAATACCATAAAACACAACTAAAAAATCAACCACATAACCAAAGTCAGATAAAGAGTCAACCGTATATAAGTTGAGAATCGCAATACCGATTTGTGAAAGACGACCAAACTACTAAAAAAGTTTTCAACCGCAATAGTGGCAAATAATAATAATGGATCTTTTTTCTAAATAATTAAAATTACATTAAAATTAATCTATATATTCTGCTGTGATTTTAATTACTCGTTTTTTATTTAAAAATATTTCTTTTGTTTTCATTTGTAGTAATCGTGTTTTGATTCTATTACAAAACAAAAAATCATATAAATTTTTTTGTAAATTTCGATACGAATGCTCACCCGATAACGAGTGCCGCGATTTAGGCATTGGTTCCAATGACAACTGCAACCGTCAAATTGGTTTGGGTGCAGATATAGTTCTTAGGACTATTGGAATGTGTAGAAAATCCCATTCTATATCAAAGGTACGCTTTGCGAAAACCCTACTACTCACAGGAAAGCACCTGAAACGGGGAGAAAGTGGTTACCAATTTGACAAAACCAATTCGGTTTTGTTCTGTCGTAGGGGAGACAAAATTAAAACCGATGCGCAGCGTAAAGCGATGGAAAAAAGAATTGAAAAAATATGAGTATATGCCACAACCATTGCTTCTAAGCTCTTATAACATAGGTGCGGGTGGAGTAGACCTTCACTACAGAAATATTAGGTCGAAGAAGTGATATAGGCTTTTATTTATTTCAGTGGCTAATGCATGGAAGCTACGTTGCTTTTTGTAAAAACCAGTGTAAGGAAAGCTTTGCTATTAAGTTTCCAGCCATATGGTGAATCTGCTCAAAAAATATCCGACAGAAACGTTACATACAAGTTGCCACGTATTGTAGACGAACATATTCCAGTAGTTTAACCACAACGAAAACCTGGCAGGTGCCAACTCAAAGGGAGTAACAAACCAATCAAGTGGATGTGCCAAAAATGTAAATTGGATTTGCATCTACAATGTTTTGAAATATATCATATTAAATAAATCCTATTAATTTATGTGTTAATATATATATTACATAGATTTCTTATTAGTTATTATTTGTATAGTAACATATAAATGAAAAGTTTTATAAATGCATATAAATTGGATCATATGAGATATTCATGTTAAACTGAAGCCAATGTTCGCGCTTACGAACATCTATTTCCAGGGCTCGTAGATACGATAGCGCCAAACCGATTTTGGATTCAGAAGACCCAAATCAGTATAAAAATCATTCATTGTTTTAAAAACTCCTTGGCTGAATATGGATTAATAACACTATCAATTCAAGTCTGTAGAAAAATAACAACCCTAGTCAACACACAATAGCTATAATTCATATTAAAGAAGATGGAAGAAGAAACAAAGCGCTCATGATACATACAGAAGTCTCATTAATACATTTGCACATAAATACAATAAAGTTACGAAAACCAGTATTAGGGAACTGAAGGTTGGAACATCCGAAAGTTGAAATGTAGGCTAAATATAATTTTCTTTAAACGTAAATGTTATTACACTTATAGCATTCTTAAAATCGTTTCATATGGTTTTCACATCAACCAACAACAAATAATTATACATTATTTTACATGCAATATTGATGGTACTTCAATATGTTGTTATTATTGGCGTTTGTGTTAAAAAAAATGCAAATTAATTTAAAAGACAGCAGAAACACCAGCATACACAACTAATACTGTGTTCATATATGCAGCAATATTAAATTATAGCAATTAAGGTCATTATTGAGAATAAATTTTCATATGAATATTACAATTAACTTATTGGCAATTAAGAGATAATTATTTTTATAATGAGTATAATTGCAACACTGTTAGAATTGTGTTTAGTGAAGAGAACAATACTAATTGAACAAGCTTTTACAACAGTACTTATTGAACACACTTTGTTGACTAATCAAACGTCAACAAAATAACAAACAAAAAATTGACAAACAAATTATAGGTGAGTTTTTTATTACTATAAAATTTATTAGAAAATTATTTATTATTAGTAAGTTATTTTGTGCATCAAAAAGCGATGAAAATGAAAAGAAACTAATCAAAATTGAGGAAAAGATGGTAGAAACTTTGGACATAATAGCCAATGACAACAAAGAAAAAAATTAATATTTTTTATAAAAATTAATAGATATGTTTGAGTATGTACATATGTACATACTTTAATAAAAACTTGAAATGAAAAATTGTAATACAAATTTTTTAGGTACTTACTAAAATAATTACATAAGTTTTGTTCATTATCACCAAGGCTCTTGGACTTTCTCTACTTCTGAAGATTTTGCATCCAAACTTGGTTAATGTTGTTATTTCTCTCATTTAAAAGGTTGTGCAAAACACAGCAAACCGGAACAATGCTGGAAGTGTTTCCTACCCGATTATTTAACCCTTTTTCAATGTTCCGAAAACGCGCTTTTAAATGGGCAAATGCATTCTCCACTACTCGTTGGCACTTTGATAGTCGGTAGTTCAAAATTTCTTCTCTTCTGAAAACTCCGTAGAAAAAGCATACGTTTTCATAAGAGTTTGCATAGTGGCATTTAGATGCCCTTTCTTGTCGGCTTCCAATATCTCGCTCTCATTCAGCACTATTTTCAAAAGGAAGGGAGAATTAAAGATTTGCAAGCCATTGCAACGTCCCGGAACGCCAATATTTATATATGAAAAGCGGTATCTGTACGTTATTTATAAAAAATTGATTGAAAAACAAACAAAAAATTCGCACCTGTGTATAATCCTCAAGAGCCAAAAGTACGATAGAATACCATCCTTTGTAGTTATAATAATCGGTGGTATCGCTTTGATTTGGTTTAATTTCGATGTCACACCCATCCAAAAACATAAATCAATATGTGAATAGGTTTTTGTAATTAAAAAAAATAATGTTGATGCATTCGTCAACAAGCTCTTGTGTCGGAGACAGTCTCTTGATGTACAGGGTGGACAATACTTGCCATACTTCTTCACAAAATTCGAGCAACAGAATGCACGCTGTTGATTTTCCAACACCAAATAACTCACCAACTACTCGGTACTCCCCAGATGAGCCTAAAGTAAATAAAACGATGGCTACAAGCTTTGGCAGCGTTACCAATTTTTGCCATTTTGTATCCACTTTTTTAAGATTTTGCAATAAGCCACAAGGCATATGAAAGCTTTTACGGGTAATTCGAAAATGCTTCTTAAAAAATGGTCGTCATTGTGGTACAATTAAACTCCCAGAACAACGATTGGCGATTCTGTAAATTGGAAATGCATTAATAGATTTAAGCAAAATTGTCTACTTTTACTTACCAATTTCCATAAAAACTTTTGGCATGAACATTCTTCTAATATTTAAAAAAGCAAGAGCTGCTGCTTCCTCAAACTCTGCAGGATTTCCTAATTGTTCTTCTTTCTTTTTTACAATAATAATCAATTTGAATTCAAAACTGTCACTCACTTTTTGAAAAAGTTCTATAAATTTTGCACAAATTTTTTAAACCAATTTTGTTCCATTTTTTATGATAAAAAAACAACAACATTTTCACAGAAAAATTTTCAGTTGTCAATGTTAATTGTCGTAGCAATATTAAGTATCTATGAACACCAAATAGATATTTGCAATTAACTGAATATTGTTTCAATTAAAAACGCATGTATGAACACAGTGTAATAGGACAATGATTCATCCCTTGTCATATATTTAATAAACTGGACAAATTTATTTCCATATTGCAATGTATATTAAATGTATAAATATATAAAATGTATAAATCTATGTACAAACGGATGTTTAATACTAACAGAACTATTGCAAGGAACAACCACATACAGAAATGCGATATTTCAATGAGAATAAAACATTTACATAGAAAGTTAAATATATAAAATACGTATGTCAGGTATGTATACATATATATCAACTTAACATCAAAAGAGAAATAAGTACCAAAAAAGGTCTTTTGTGTCCCATTCTCATTCAACACACATATACTGTGTTCATGCATATTTAATTGAGTCAATTTAATTTTAATTGAGCAATTAAATCTAGTATTCACACATACTTTATCTACCTGACACAATTATCATTTGACAGCTGAAAAAGCATTGTGTTTATTTGTTTCGTGAATATTCGTGTCTTAAAAAAGGGATGTAAATTTTGATTTAAAAGAAATTTTACTTGCATATAACAAAAATATGGAGCTCCTGGAGTCATTGCGATCGGTTTTTGATTCAAAATTACTAGTGCTTAAAAAAGAAAAAGGAAAACTTGAAAATTTTACAAAGTATATTTATTAGAGTTCAGTCTAGTCTGTTGGAAAATTCAGTTTGTTTTCTTTGTATGTATGTGTACTTTTTAAAATTGGCTCGCCATTATAGGAAATTTATCTGCTCACTGAACACAGTTTTTAATAAACAGACTTATGACCAGGGTTGCAATTTGAGATTTAAGCAATGTGTTTACGCGAACACATTCTTTTTTTTCTTCAGCCAACTGAAGAAAACAACCACCAAAGGGCTCGACTGCTTTTTGTATAAGACAGTCGGAAAACATAAGGCGAACGAGCCACAACATTTATACCTACAAAATCGCACATTAAAAAGCAAGAAAGAGATTAATGCCAAAACTGTCTAATAAACTAAACAAAGTGTTTTTTCAATTCGGTCTCAGATGACGAAGTTTTAATAAGTTTGCTTTAACTAAATTAAGTAATAATAGTGAAATAAAAGATATTCAGTTAATTATACATCTGAAGAAAAATAATAATGCTATGTGTTAACAATAAGTATATATATAGAAAGTTTTCTGCAGTGAAATAAAACAAAAATTAAGAATTATAGTAATAAAATATAACAATTAAACCAATAAATTAAACAGACAATTACTTGTGATTGAGAACATTAATTTGCCGACATCTATATATGTAAAATATTTACTGAAGAGAAAAAGCCGTCTTTATTGCTACACCTCAGGGTCGTGGAACCGACACCTGCAGCCCACAACGAAGGTTGGAACACTCCTCCCCCCAACACAATGAGTGATACAATTAACTACTAATTGCTGAATTTATTATTTGACTTATTGTAAGATAAATTGTGGTTAATTAAGGCCTTAATTGCGAAAAATGCCCTAATTGCGCAATTAAGGGGTATGTTTGAACACGATTATACAGTCCATCACTGTCATACAACTGTCTCTTAACCTTAGAATGATATTCTATTTTCTGCAGGTTAGGACGTTACGGCAATATTTTCTTACAGTGAATTAAGAATTTACACAGCTTGCCATGTAACAGGTTGGATCAGCTGACACATTAGGTTACATATAACATTATAACGTCTACTAACTCACACATATCTACTACTATCACACATATAACAATAGCATTTGAAATTCATATGTGAGTGTATGTGTATGTGTGTGGTTATGTGAATATGGTTTTGTGTGTGTATGTATGTGCGCATTGGATTGAATACGTGAATTATATATGACTGTGAAATGCCCGTCACAGAAGACACCGCCAATAATATAATCATTTGGCCGCCTATTTGAAATTTTTTAGTTGGCTGTATTTGACCACAAAGCGAGATTCGTTGTTTGTCAAAGACAAAAATTTATTGAAAGTACATAATTGATTTAAATGTGTAAATTACACCATTTTTAGAGATTCGTCATCAATTAATATCTGCACAAGGAACTGAAACACATGCATGCTTACGTTTAGGTTTATCAACTTTATTATTAGTTTACAAACTCATTCTTACCCTAGGAAAGAATTTCATCACCCTTTATTGGTCATACAAATACAATATCAATTTAAGCTAAATTTTAAGATGATAAAATAATATAGAAACAGATTTCTACAAAACCTCAAACTCTTTGGATGCACCAATGGAAGAATTAATTATTTAAAACAAAATTGGCTCAGTCGGTAGGATATATAATAAAAGATAAAGAATTAAGAGAAAGAATTAAGTTCAATTGATTTTTTTAAACAAAAACTGAAGTTTAATTTTTTGATGTATAAACATCTATACACTAGAGGGTAAAAATATTTTTTACAATACAATCACAAATTTAGAGTAAGATAAAATCGGTTTAGCTATGTATGAGAGTACTAACAGCTGCATAGAAATACACTGAGCACCATCTAGTGTGCAATAACAGTTACTATTTTTCCTTAATTGTCGTACCAAAGACTATAGATTTATAAAGATGTTGAACTGGAACATTTTAAAGAGCAAAAATTGTAAAATTCTAATAGATGAGGGGGATAAGCAACAAGGGAAAAGATATATTACTCTCAGTTCTCTGAGCGAAACCAACAAGGAAACATTATTCTCAAACACAAATTCATACATTGTGATGCTTGCTATGTGTGTATGTATTTACTTTGTTTTTGTTATTAGGGATTTTTTGCTTACATACCACGTACTTATATGAGCAAGTTATATTGAAGAATAACACCTCTAGTTTTATTATTGTAGGACAAATATATTTATTTTGTTTTTGTATGAATCGAAATATGCATACTCACACCGAACTCATAATCCTCTTTTTCATCGTAGGTAGGTATATACATATACGTATGTATGTATATATCAATGTTTCACTACTTACAAAATATTAATACAAGTGTAAAATAACGGTAAATTAAATATATTGCCAATTACGTATTTTTAGCCCATTCATAATATAGATCTTCAATATACAAAATTATCATAAATAGAAATTTATAGCAAAACATCTTTTTTCATACATTTTCATCAAGTGTAGAAATCATTAATGTATTGGGAAAACCGTTGCTTGTGTTTTATTTGTATTAAGTAGTATGCTAGTAGTTAATTCAACATGTGTAAATGATCTAAATATATCTAGGACCAATATCTACCCAATAATTCAGTATTAATTAAAGTGTCTAAAAGTCGATGAGAATTAACGTACTATAATTTTTACAATAACAAAATATATATGCGTTCGCTGCGGCAACACAATCTTATTTGTTTTGCATGCAATATTTTCTCATATCAACTTATGCATATGCAAATCCCAGCAAACAGTACGACAAATTTTTGAAGTAATCTATTAAGTAGTAGGATACTGTATGTGCGAGACCAATTAATATAGTCAAATTTCGGCAATTAAAATTTTGAAATTTTAATTGCCAAATTTATGTTAATTGGTTTTTTTTAGTAATTTGATACTTTAATGTTTGTGTGTGTGTGTATTTTCCCACGGTAAATAAGGGTGTTCACATTGTTGTTGTTTTTTTTTTCTAATGTTGGGGTATGCGTGGGAATTTGCGTCTGTGCATTGTGACCTTGGGAATACATGTCCGTCGGTATGTGAGCGTGGCAATTTGTGTCTGTCCATATGTGACCTTGGGAATACATGTCCGTCGGTATGTGAGCCTGGGAATTTGTGTCTGTCCATATGTGACCTTGGAAATACATGTCCGTCGGTATGTGAGCGTGGGAATTTGTGTCTGTCCATATGTGACCTTGGGAATACATGTCCGTCGGTATGTGAGCGTGGGAATTTGTGTCTGTCCATATGTGACCTTGGGAATACATGTCCGTCGGTATGTGAGCGTGCGAATTTGTGTCTGTCCATATGTGACCTTGGGAATACATGTCCGTCGGTATGTGGGCGTGGCAATTTGTGTCTGTCCATATGTGACCTTGGGAATACATGTCCGTCGGTATGTGAGCCTGGGAATTTGTGTCTGTCCATATGTGACCTTGGGAATACATGTCCGTCGGTATGTGAGCGTGGGAATTTGTGTCTGTCCATATGTGACCTTGGGAATACATGTCCGTCAGTATGTGAGCGTAGGAATTTGTGTCTGTCCATATGTGACCTTGGGAATACATGTCCGTCGGTATGTGAGCCTGGGAATTTGTGTCTGTCCATATGTGACCTTGGAAATACATGTCCGTCGGTATGTGAGCGTGGGAATTTGTGTCTGTCCATATGTGACCTTGGGAATACATGTCCGTCGGTATGTGAGCGTGGGAATTTGTGTCTGTCCATATGTGACCTTGGGAATACATGTCCGTCGGTATGTGAGCGTGGGAATTTGTGTCTGTCCATATGTGACCTTGGGAATACATGTCCGTCGGTATGTGAGCGTGGGAGTTTGTGTCTGTCCATATGTGACCTTGGGAATACATGTCCGTCGGTATGTGAGCGTGGGAATTTGTGTCTGTCCATATGTGACCTTGGGAATACATGTCCGTCGGTATGTGAGCGTAGGAATTTGTGTCTGTCCATATGTGAGCGTAGGAATTCTGTCTGTCTATGTGTGCTATAGCCTAATAGAAAATAAGAAATTTTCAGGAACATTAGATCATTTTTTTAGGAATTACACTAATTTAAAAGTGTTGTAGTTATATATGGATCCCTTAATGTTTGTGATTCGTTTCATCTTGCTGGAGTGAGATTCCTTCTTTTATTTTTTGTTTGTTTTTAATTTTGGTGTGAGGCTATTCAAACAAATATTTTTAATTGACTTAACTATTTTCCTGTTCACAGATACAAAATTTAGTTGGTTCATATATCGTATGACAGCTAAAAACGAAATTGTTTGTATTCATGAGGTCCTCAAGCTCAAATCTGGTTATTTTGGTTAGGATCACTAATAAATTTAGTATTAATATACATACGTACCTAACTTCAGCTTGGCTTGACTTGTTTGTTCATGTTTTTTTTTTCTCCTGCTAAAACTGGAGAAATATTTTTTTTCAGTATTATATGGTTTGATGGCTAAACCAACTTCTTACAATGCTACATTTCAAATTTAGCTCAATTTTATACACTGTTAAGTGTTAATTAACCAATTACAAGATTAAAATTTATGTGGTAAACTCATTAATGGCGAAAAACTGAAAACCATATAATTGTACATGCCTGTGTTGTTCGCTGCTATATTTTTTTATATATACAGTGACGTTACACTAACAACAATTTCTTTGATTCTTATTAGGTTTCATAAGAATTCATGTATGTATGAATACTCAAATTTATACATTTATGATAAATTGTCATAAATGAAAATGTAAATTTTTCTTTATATTCGCGTTCAAGAATGAATTGGTTAATTTCTTTCTAGTTGTTCGCATACATGTATGAATATACTAGTTAATTTTCTCAACATACATACACGGATATGACTATAGAAAAATAAAATGCATGCTTTATTCAAACTTGACTTTCGTATTCATCCCTCTCATTAATGTGTATGTTCGAAACCGTTATTGGTTGGTTTTATCAAGTTAAATATACATGAATAACAGAATTTATCGTGAATAACAATTTTACAGTGTTGAATGTACATGAATAACAGAATTTATTTTAAAAATGTTCGTGAATACAAAATTTTACAGCGTCGAGTATCATACATGAATAAAAAAAAATTTTTTTCAATGTGTGCATGAACAAGGGAAATGATGAGTAACAGATTTTGATTTACATACGTATGTATAGCATATGGAAATGAAGAATATAAGAACTTTGTGCAATTGTAGAATAATGATATGTTGAATTATAGTAAAATTTTGGTTTTGGTAAAGGAAATATTTCTAGAATTATATATATATATATATATATATATATATATATATATATGCATATTAAAATTAATATTATATTTAAATATACATTTAATTTTTTAACTTCCAAAAAAACGCTAGGCATCAATCGAAGTGTTTCTTGCCAATATCTATGCAATTGCAAATTGCTTTTATTAAAACACTCGTACTAATTTAATAAGATAACGCAAAATTTATTATACTCTAATATAAATATATTTACATATATGCCAGTTGCCCAAATCTGCCAAAGTCATAGAATAATTTATACTAGTACAAGGTACGTTGCACTGCCCATGGTCATGTTAAGATTTAAGTTAAAAAGTTAAGGTAACAAAAATTTAAATATGATATTAATTTTAATATACAGTGACGAACTAAATTATTGGCACTGGAAGCACTTTCAACTTCACCATTGATGTAAGGGCCTTCTTAAAGTGATTTTTGATAAATAAATGTTTGTACTGATAGAATGATAAATTTTCCACAAAATTCGATGAATTCCATTTCAAAATTTGTATACCGTAATTGATTAAAAATATAAAACAAACAAAAAGTACTTTATTTCATTGAACAAAATTATTGGCACACAACAATAAAAAATTGGTTATTTGAAAATATTAATATCTAGTGGCTAATCCTTTCTCTTTTATAACAGCCTCGAGTCGATTTGGCATAGAATGCTCCAACTTTTTAGTGACATCTGTCCCAATATTTTCCCATTCTTCGACTAGTGCCTGCTTCAGCTCATCCTTTTTCGTTATTGCCCTCTTTTTCACTCTCCTATCCAGCTCTTCCCATAAATGCTCGATCGGATTGATGTCTGGGGATTGTGGCGGATGCGGTAGAACATGCGAAACATTAGCCGCACAACATGAGCCGAATGCTTCGGGTCATTATCGTGTTGGAAAGTGAATGATGATGGTAAATTAAATTTTTCGGCACTGTTTTTTAGGTTTTCTTTTAAAATATTCATATATTTCATTTTGTCCATAATACCGTCAATAAACACCAGCTCGCCCACGCCTGCGGCTGACATACAGCCCCACACAATCACACTTCCACCTCCATGTTTTACGGTTGCAGCAAGGTTTCGTTTTTCAAGCTCTGTGTTGGGCTTTCTCCACACTGTTTGGCGGCCAACAGAGCGAAATATATAAAATTTGCTTTCATCTGAGAATAGCACTTGGTCCCAAAAATCATTTGACTTACGCAAATACCCCTTGGCATACGCTGTACGCTTCTTTTGATTGACTAATGAAATTAAAGGTTTACGTCTAGCAACAGGACAATTGTAGTTCGCCTCATGTAGTGCTCTTCGTACCGTAATGGGATGAACATCTTTTCCAAAATCTTGCTTAATCTCCGCAGCGATCTGTGTTGAGGATATTTTTGGATTTACATTCGCATTTTAACATGTAAAAACTTTGAAATTTAAGTAGTAGAAATAACGGCGATTGATCACAAAAAAGTGGCCAGATCCATAAAATTTTAAGAACGTGGGAAAGTGTGCCAATAATTTCGTTCAGCAAAAATTGATACTTTTTTTGAGTTCTTGTTTTAATAGGTCATATAATCAAAATTTTTGAAGAAAAAAATTAATTTTGTAGGAAATTTTTCATTTTATCTAGTAAAAATAATTTCTTATTAAAAATCGTTTCTATGGACTATAGTATTGATCATGAAGTTGAAAGTACTTATTGTGCCAATAATTTAGTTTCACTGTATATATGTATATATATATATATATATATATATATATATATATATATATGTAAAGTTTTTATACTGTAAAGTTTTTATACGCGAACACTTTTAAAATAAATTATGTTATTCATATACATTCAACACTGTAAAATTGTTATTCACGAACACTCTCAAAATAAATTCTGTTATTCATGTACATTCAACACTATTAAAATTTTTGTTTGCGAACATATTTAGATTATATTCTGTTATTCATGTATATTCAACTTTATAAAATTTGTTTAGTCTTCTTTTTTGAGTGGTGATGCAAAATATAATTTAATGCTCTCACCTGATGTGTACGAACCAGGCCTGCCATATTTGCCGATTTATCGGCATTTTGCCGATATTCCCCCTTCAAATTATTAAAGTGCCGATAAGACGATTTTTTTTAAATATGCTGATATTTCGATAAACTCCAAAAGCATAGTAACTTTGGTTAATTTAGTCAAATTTATAACAATGGGCAACATTTTACATTAAAAAAAGAGACAACTATAAATAAATCCGCGCTTATACTAAACAAATAAGGTTAGATATATGTATTTAATATTACATTCAGTGTATGTATGTGTGTGTTGTCTTAGTACATTTTGATTTGCAATATATTCAACTATGAAAAATGAAAGAACAAAAGCAAAATAAAACAAACGGTTTTTGCACCAAAGCTACTTAGAAGAGAAAGTAATTTTTAAAACTGAAACAATTCAATTAAACCAATATGTAATAATCAAAGTTTTGTCTTGTGAAAATGGGTAGATATTTACAAAAGAGTGAAGGTAAGCCAAATTTAAATAAACGATCAATGAAATTAATTTAACTTAAAATATTTTCTAGATTGTAACGTAAATGAACATAGTGCCAGGACATCAGGTAGCCAATCTATTGTAAGTACTTTTGAAATCGAAACACAAGTGATGTACAAACATATTAATGGCATACAATGTATATATATATATATATATTTTTTTTTTTTTTTTTCAAACTCAAGTGCCGATAGTGTTGATTCTTTTTCGAATATACTGATTTTTAAAAAAAATTATCTGTCAGCCCTGGTACGAACAGAAATTCTTGCTTATGTTTACTCATGGATGAATACAAATAAAATACAATTCAAGTATTCTCATACAAGAACGAATAAAGGGAAATATTTTTGGTTTTGTCAAACACGAATAAAACACATTACAAAAATATATAACTATTCGTGTTCACGTATATGAGTGATTAATTAATGAAAATTTGGAACCCTGATTCTTATAATGTTGAATTTGATACCGTAGCATAGCTACCATCATGGCATGTAATAAGTATATTTGGGATATTTGCACTTTGTGCTGCTTAAAGCCATATTATTTTAGAGCAGTGTAAGATAAATTGTTGTTGTGCTGCGTGTATGTACTATCACCGTCTCGACTACAGAGTTTCAGCCGTTTCACTGAGATCTGTACCGCTATGAAATTATACATACTGTGACATTTCAAAGTGTTTTGTTACTATAATATTTGGCTTGCCCACGACTTTACACAAAAATTTCCTTTTTTGCTTTAATGTTGTATTTGTGGCCGTAGAGAGGCCACCTTGATATTCCACCATGATCTGTACAGTCATTTGTCTTATGCTAAGACTAATATATACACATCTCAAGAAGTGTTATTAAAATAACCAAATAGCACACGATGTGAATACCCCAAATATGTGTTTACTTTTCTATTGTTAAAGTTAGCAAACATTAATAATTAATTATGTACATTTTTATAATGATTTTTAATGAAATCTTTTTTTTTCAAAATTAGTACAATTTTAAAATCTTTTTTTTTGCATCTCTATCATATCGTTTCGCGATGATTCAATTCCTCCCCTTGCGATAATAGTGAGCAACAGCAACTAATGTAGGTATAATATACATTGTATATTGAAAATTTTGAATTTTGTTATTATGGAACTAACCACACATAGTGAAGGTACTTGTAAATCAAGAAGAGAAAAATAAAGAACTCCATTATGTACATGTAAGAGTATGGCAGCTAAGATAGTATACATGCGTACATACCATGTATATGTATATCTCAACCGGAAGTATAAAAGTAATTAATCTATAATATATTACTGGATAGATTTCATAGCTGTTAAATGTTTGGAAAGTTCTAAAAATTTTTACATTTTTTTTTGTATACAGAGATACATATTTATGTATGTGTATATAAAACAATTTGGAATATCTAAAATAGTCATTTACATCACTACTGTTCACATAGATGGTTTTATTTCCACGTCATTTTACCCGTTTTTTATATTCATATACGTTGTGAACAGTAGTTTCGGTACATATACTGATTGGGTACGTACATTTCCAATTCATTATATTATTCGAACACTTTGTAATTTAATTATATGCTCAATTAGCGAGACGCGACGCTGCGCAACGCTGCCCAAACGCGTCAGCTGATCCAATCTGTTACATGGAAAATTGCGAAAATGCTTAATTGAGCGCTGAAGAACGCAACACAGCGCAGCCAACCTACAGAAAATAGAATTATACGCAGAAATACGCAAGAGTGATGGCATGTATGTATGTTGAATGAGAGTGCTGCACAAAGGCTTTTTTTTACTTCTTGTTTGGTTTGATATTTGAACATTTAGTAGATATATTTGTAGATATACATAGCATATTCAATAAATTACTGTGCTAAATAACTTGTTTTACTTTACAAAATCACAAAAGACTGTAAATATATTTTGTACAATAATAGGTTAATGTTATAAATACATATGTATATCAAAGAACGAAATTGTGTACAAGAAAATTTAATGTACACCCTCAATAATTGAAGACATTGCCTTTCTTTCGTTTCGTTTCGGCCTGTACTTGCGTACATCACCGTGTATATGGAGATGTCATATTTCACAGTGGCAAGCCTCTATAGTGATGGAAATAATGATAATATCTTTTGAAATTCGTTTTCCTGGCAATTTTATAAGGATCGTTTTATTTATGAAAGTATACTTGCCTCTTTCACATTAAATTTCATTTGCAAAATATGCAAAATGCAGCAAACTTGTGGAAAATAGCCGCGTTTCTGTTGTTTTATGTTATTGCTTGCCCTAAACATGTACATATATATTTTATTTGACCCTTTTTATTATGAGTATATCTGTTGTTTGTGGTGTTGTTGTTATGTGTGCGTCTATTTAAAAACTCTTGGCGCCTCATAGTCCCACACATTAATTTTATAAATATACAAAAACAAATATAATGTTATCATCACCGCAAATGTGTATACGGACATAAAGTGAATTCAATGTTTTCAATGTCTTCAATGTTTTCAATGCACAGGCCTGTATACTCAAGATGTGTTTGTGTATAAGGTGTGACATGTATACATTTTTCAATGCCTTTTTTTTCGATGTCGTTGTTGTAAACTTGTGTACACAAAGGCTAAAAAAGTACAATATTTCGTTCTCTGGTGTATATGCAGATATATGAACGCATGGGCATAAGTTTATGTGGTACCAATATTCATACAAATGTAATTTATGTATGTAAATGCAGGCAAATGTATCGGTAATGTTTAGCGACCAGTGCTATGCCATTGAGACAACCCGATAACAATAACCACCATCTCGCACTAATGCGACGTCAATCTCGGGATCTAAGGCATCGTTGTCTTGTGTTCACTACTTCAGCCAGCAGCACCCTTATAAAATATATGTATAAGCAAAATTAAAATATAGATATACATATAATAAAGATATTACATCGATCACAAATTTAAAATAAAATATTGTACTATTTATACAATTTCGTACGTTTTCTGTACAAACGCAAAAAGGAAAGTGCCATCACTGTTTCAAGCAGCTGTTGAGGTTTTTTGTTTTAAATGATAAACACCACAAGCTAAACAGTATTGTGTGACATTTTGAACAAAAGCAAAAAGTTTAAACAAATAAATATATATTTTCAATATCCATTTTACAATATACATATCTTCTTTTTTAATATTACCACTCAATTAACTTTAAACACTACAATTTGTTGTATGTACACATACATATATACATATGTACATACACAATTTTTTTTCTGTAAAAACATATGGTGCGTTTTTAAGCATTCTATAAGCGCGTTGCGCTGCGCTTGCATTTCAGCGTCTCGGTAATGGAGCCTTATGTTTGGAATTTTTCGGATGCTATATTAAACCGACGAAGTCGCATTGCGACCACTGTCAATAGTTAGATTCGATGCTCTTAAACTTAATGATGCCAGAGATAAATTGCTGCGATAAACCGATGTTGGAGAATGTGAATTATTATTGGCCAACAACAGGGAAGTGGTCTCAGCGTTGCTATGCTGCTGATGTTTTAAGCCACCGTAGAAATTTGTGTTCTCGCTGTAACATGTTTTTACAATACTCGCGGTAGGATTGCTAATTAGAGTTATTTGAGCGCTGGATGGATTTGCATTACCCATTCTAGGCAATATAAACAAATCATTATTTGCATCCATTGTTTCTAAAATACTATCCCTTGCCAAACTACTTGGATTAAGAGTGGCGCAGGAATTATTACTGCCATCATTATTACTGCTACTCAAATGCAATCGGGAACTTAAAACCTTATTACACGCTGGACATGCTCTTAGTGCGCCTTTATCTTTCCGACGTATTAATTCTTGAACACATCTCAAAAGACATATTTAAATGAGTTAAAATAAAAATAATAAACTTTTGAGGAATCTTACTTGGCGTGTAGGATATGTGCACATGGCAGGGCTTCTAAAGCGTCCGGCTCTAAGCCAAAAACTTCACCGCAAGCGCCACAGTTCAAACCCAGTGCGGAATCAGTTTGATTAGCAAGACGTATGTGGGTATTGTATTGCTCCTCATCGCCCAGTGCTCGATATATTATTGCCAAACGTCTGCGTATCTTACGAACTAATAACTATAACACAAAAAATAATGTATATTAGAATTTTTTTGTCTTTCAACAACATATACTCATAATCGTGGTTGAGTAAAAAGCTGTCATCAAGCGTAGCGATGCTACCTTATGAATAATTTCTTCATTCAGTCATACAACGCGTTCAAATAAAATATGTATTGACAATTAGAGCAAAATCTTAGAGTACAACCAAAGACTCTATAATATAAAGATGTTGCATGCCATATATTATTAAAATTCAAATATTATATTTTTTCTCTATGATGCAGGGGACAAGTATGTAGTAGAGTTGTGTCACTGAGCTATGAGCTAGCTAAATCGAACGGTTCAGTGAGCTGAGCGAAATGAGCGCTCACTACATTAGATGATTTCAGCTCAGTACTGAGCGCTTTTTGTTTCAGAGCTTTTTTAATCATTTCTATTGCCATATATGTAATGATGTCACAGTTTCTTAATATGCTGCCGAACGAATACAATTATGTTATTGTATATGTAATGGTGGCATGTCTAAGGAATATATATATATATATATATATATATATATATATATATATATATTAGTTTATGTGTTTAATTCCATGAACTAGCTCAGTAAACTGAGCTGAGCTAAAATGAGCGCACAGCTCACTGAGCTAAAGAGCACAACTCTAGTATGTAGCAACGAAATCCAATGGCTTCTTTATTCTCTTTCTCATGTTTTTTGCAAACACAATTTTTGAGTAACTTAATATATTTCTTACACTCTGTTGTTATGTATATTTGTATATATGTTCATACCAGTGTTACCATATTTTTTTTTAAACTTGCCATTCCAGAAAAAAAATGTTATCTTTAAATATGGCAAAATAATAAACGAAAATACAAAATTGGATATCATGTTTATAAAAAATATTTTATTTACAAAAAGAACTTGTTTTTGTAACTAATACAAAACATAACATAACATATGTACATAATATGTACCTATACATACATATGTATATGAAACGTTATATATTATATTCATTTTTGGAGATCTAATTTGTCGTAAAAGAACTTGTTTTTCAGCCAGTTATATATAAAAACTGTTGTGCATCTAAAAAGAACTTGCAAAAAAAGGAAAAACTTGGCAAATGGCAACGCTGGTTCATACATACATACATACTTATGCTCCTTATTTTTTCATAATAACTTTCTCCTGATATTACAAAGACCGAAGAAAACTGTCCTTTTCTTGTTTTGCTTTTCCAACTAGTGTATATTTTTAATTTCTTTAATGTTTAGTCGGCACACTAAACACGGTTCGGTGAAAACAAAGTATGTTATAAACATAGAATGGAAATTCTTAATCTTCTTATAATAATTATACTGCGTAAGCATTATTAATGGGAGACGTACATATGCAAATCATCAAGTGCTCAGAAAGTTAACATTTTTAATCATTTAAAAAGGAATCTACTCTTTTGGAATTGCATCAAATATTGCACATTAATAATATACACATGTAAGTATGTAGGTATTAACACTTCGGTGCGAGTCGATATATGTATATTTGTTTCTACAAAAATGAAATACGTAATATCTACTCTATAATATAAAGATGTTGCACGCCATATATTATTAAAATTCAAAAATTTTGTGCTTCTCTTTGATGCGGGGGACAAGTATGTAGCAACGAAATCCAATGGCTTATTTGTTCTCTTTCTAATGGTTTTTGCAAACACAATTTTTGAGTAACTTAATATATTTTCTTACACTCTGTTGTTATGGATGTACATATGCATATTTGTATATATGTACATACATACATACTTGAGGCTGTTATTTTTTTATAATAATTTTTTCATAGTATTGCAAAGACAGAAGAAGACTGTCCTTTTCTTGTTTTGCCTTTTCCAACATATGTCAATTTTTAATTTCTTTAATGTTTAGTCAACACACTAAACACTGTTCGATAAAAACAACGTACAGAAAGGTAGGTGGCCAATGAACGCGGGACGCGGCTGCGGGCGGCCGTAGTATTGCCAGTGCGTAAAATCTTTGTTTTTTTACTAAAATTTTCACATAAAAAATATGTGAGTAGGATATAACTAGAGCTGGCAGCATTAAAAAATACGCCGCGCGGCAAAGTAGAACTTTGTTCTACTTTTTGTCATTGCCGCGCGGAATTTGACAGCTAAAACAAGATGGATAGCTTTGAAGACGAAAAATTTGTTGCGGAGGTAAAGACATATAAAAATTTATATGAAAAAGGTTCGGTTGACTACCGAAACAAATATAAAATGGCCAAGGCTTGGGCAGAGATAAGCGCTGCCATGAATTCAAGTGGTAAGTTTTTGTGGATCGAAATTCTAATTCCAATGTTTTAAAATTTCTGCAAATTGAAATCCTTAGAAGCTGCTTGCCAAACAAGATGGAAAAATATAATGGACCGATACGTAAAACTCAACCAGAAAAAGCTGGTCTCTGGCAGTGGAAGTATGGTTCCGGAATTATCGTGGAGTTTGATGAGCCATCTGGAATTCTTGAATGACCATATTCAACCACGGAAGTAAGTCAACTTTTGAAGTAAAACATTATTGCTGTTTTTATTAATATGAGTTTATTCTTATAAAAATTGCAGAACAACATTATGTGTAGCCCCAGTGGAAATTGTGTTGGATGAACTCGTTTCCCACATTGAAGAAAGCTCGCAGTCTATGAATGAGTCTTTGCAATTTGCCCCAAGTGAAGACTCATCCAGTACACCATCAACCTCCAGAAAAAGGAAAAGTGAGCGTGAATCCGAAGATCCACTTACAAAAAAAATTTGTGATCTTATAACACAATTTACACATTATACAACAGAAAGACGACAACAAACACAAACAAACAGAAATGAACCTTTTTATAAAATGCTTGAACAGAAATTTGAAAACATTTCGCTGGAGCATGTGGACATTATGCAATTATGTATTTAATTATGTGAGGAAACTGCATAATAATGAAAATGTTCAAGATCTTAGATTAAAATAACATGAAATATATGTATATAAAATATATCCTACACTTTAAACAAATTTGTTTATTTTATCTTTTTGGCAAAAAAAAACAATACATACCACTTATGTATGGTAAGGTATGGTCCCAAATCCCCATAATTCTGACTACTCTTTTTTAATAAAATTACATGTTGTGAACTTTTTCCTTCTGAAATTGTTCATTTCTTTGAATCAAGAAAAAAGAAATACTTTGACTTGTTTGAAGTGATTTGAATACATGTTTTGTTGAATATATATATATATATATATATATATATATTTATGTATATATATATATATATATATATATATATATATATTAATATATATTAAATAAAGAAAAACACATTAGGTCTATATTTTGTTTTCCCACAAGTATTCTGTCAATAAATCTCTTGTGGCAAATGCTGATCGAGGACAGTTATTTGAAGTCAAACCCTTAACATTTGGTAATAAAGTGATTTCATTTCTCCATAGTCCTTTTACAATAACGTTATCAACTTCTTGTTCAACATACTCAGGCGGGCAGTAAGATCCGTCGTTCATTTTTACGAAGTAGTGGAGCAGTACTGCAGCTTTTATTACCTTTTCTGCTGATTTTGGGGACATGTTCAGTGTTCCTCTTAATATACGCCATCTTGCCGTGAGAATCCCAAATGAATTCTCAATTACTCTTCGCGCCCTTGATAATCTTTTATTAAAATTTTCCCTGACTTCATCTAGAAGAGATCCTGGATATGGTCGCATAAGGTTGGGCCCCAAGGGAAGGGCAGCATCTCCTACGAAATAATAGTTAAATGTTGTGTTGCTGTTTGGTAACATACTTGGTGGTGGTACATCTAATGAACCTCTGAGTAATCGTTTTACCATTTCAGAAAACGACAATACTCCGCCATCGCCTTGGCTGCCATACGACCCAATATCAACGGCAGTAAAAGTGTAATTTGCACCACAAGTTGCGAGTAGGATGACACTATAAAAAGCTGTAGAAAGTATAGTCAGCCAAGGTCGGCTATAATACGATACTAACATTTACAATTATAAAAATTAGATCCCGAATGCGCTGGACATGTAATTGCAATGTGTTTTCCATCTATCGGTCCAATGCAATTTGGAAGGTTCCACATATTTTCAAAATCATCAGCAATTTTTTCCCATTCATGCCGATTGATAAAATTATTTATTAAGCAAGGATTCTGTTCATACATATAACTTTTATTTACTTTGAAATAGAAATATATTACTTGATATTGAAATTAAAGAAAAAGGTAAACATTGTTGAAAAAAAGCCAAGAGCTAAATGAAATATTTCCAGCTAAACATTAAAAAACAGAGCTAAATTTAGCTCCAAAAGAGCTATGGCCACACTGTATGTGAATAAGAAAATTAGCTTAACAATTGCTTGCATTAATGTAGGGAAAAGAATACAGATTTAATTTTTCTAGAAACAAATATATATCGAATCGCACCGAAATGTTAATACCTACATACATACACGTGCAATTTTTTGGGGACTACTTCAACTTCGTAAAATAAAATATCCATAGTATAAAATTTAAAATAACTTTATTAGCAATGACACATATTTTTTTTTTATTATGGAGAATTTTAATCGCAGATAAATTAAACGAAATTCTTATATATATATATATATATATATATATATATATATATACATATATATATATATATATATATATATATATATATATAATATATGTATATATATATATATATAACTTATGTATATATATATATATATATATATATATATATATGTACATGTACATATGTCTAAGATACTTATGTATAATGACCTTGCGAAGCCGTTTTGGCTTGTCTGCAGGCACAGTATACAATTGTAATTTAAATATGTGTATACAAATTCAACTATATTGCATTCATTGCATTATTAAAATGAATTCATTTGATTATTCTAACTGAAATTAACATTTATTTATTTGATAATTCTAATAGATTTCAACTTTACAGATTATTGTTTGTTCATAAAATAATTCTTAAAAGCCTTTTTTCTTTTGTAACAATTCACTGACATATTAACAATTTCCAGGGGCATATCGTTGAATATATTTGGTAGCAGCACAGCCAGTGTGTTTTTGCCATAATTGTTTTTGAATTTCGGAATTTTGAATCTTCCTTCGAAATTCCTCCGCGTTTGGTAATTGTGGTCATTTCTGTTAAAGAAACGGGCATCCTTACCAAATTCAATAGTAAGAGTTGTATGAAAGATACTTTTTATATTTAATATTTGAATGTTACTGAGAGCTCTACTTGCAACATTTCCGTCGGTGTTGAAGTTAGTATCCTCACTGTTGGCAGAATTGTTGTTAGTGGTTGAATTGTTATTGTTAGTGTTAGCTGTATTGTAATAGATGTTATTGTTGCTGGTGCTATTATTGCTGCAGTTAGGGTTGATGATGTTGTTGGAAACGATTTATATGTAGTTATTGCTGGTGCTATTTGTTCTATAGCTGGTAGCGTTGGTGTATCTGCTAGCGATGTTACTACTACACCAGTTGCTGGTGCCATTATTGCTAAGTATAGCATTTGCTGATCCACTTGAGACGACTACGGGATTGATGTTGGTTGTTATGTGGTTTTCGTGGGGTTCATTTTCTGTATCATTGGTATGACTACTGTTTTCTGTCAGGGCATTGTATTGACGGGTTCGCAATTGAGGTTTATTGTCAAGTAGTTTAACTAAATGGTTTTGTGTTAGTTGAAGCTGTCTGCACTAGTAGCTTCCCCAGGCTGTAATACCGTTTCGAATATTCGATTCAACCAGAGCGAAATATGCTTGCCTGAGTACCCTTTTATTCGAAAATTGTTTAAGATGGTAGAGCATATAGGAGGCTTTCCGTAAAGTAGTTTTCTCTTATAATGATTGAAAATTTTAACTTTCTGACCCCTTGACGATTTGTACTTATATGTACATAAGTCTCCCATGAAAAATGCTTACGCAGTAAAGTTATTATATTAAGCATATCTATTCCATGTTTGTAACATACTTATGTATGTTGTTTTTATCGAACCGTGTTTAGTGTGTCGACTAAACATTAAAGAAATTAAAAATTTACATATGATGGAAAAGGCAAAACAAGAAAAGGACAGTCTTCTTCGGTCTTTGCAATACTATGACAAAATTATTATAAAAAAATAACAGCCACAAGTATGTATGTATGTACATATATAAAAATATATATATGTACATCCATAACAACAGAGTGTAAGAAAATATATTATATAATATAAGTTACTCAAAAATTGTGTTTGCAAAAACCATTAGAAACAGAATAAATAAGCCATTGGATTTTGTTGCTACATACTTGTCCCCCGCATCAAAGAGAAGCACAAAATTTTTGAATTTTAATAGTATATGGCGTGCAACATCTTTATATTATAGAGTCTTTGTTAATACGTATTTCATTTTTGTAGACACAAATATACATATATCAACTCGCACCGAAGTGTTAATACCTACATACTTACTGTGTATATTATAAATGTGCAATATTTGATGCAATTCCAAAAGAGTAGTTTCCTTTTTAAATGATTAAAAATTTTAACTTTCTGAGCACTTGATGATTTGCATATGTACGTCTCTCATTAATAATGCTTACGAAGTCAAATTATTTTAAGAAGATTAAGAATTTCCATTCTATGTTTATAACATACTGTTACGTTTTTAGACCTTTTCTTAAAAACGGTTTTATTACTTATCCTTCAAGGATTCGTTTTATTGCATCAAATTAAAACACGTATTCCTCAAATTGTTCACGTTCTTTTGCGGACAAATTAGTAGGCTCTATCTTCTTCTCGCAGTTTATTATTGCCTCTGCTGCAGTACACTGGCCAACATCGGAATTTTCTTTGATGACTTTTTCATGGTCTGACAAGTTAAGCACTCTTATAGGGACTATTCCTCCTTTACTAGTTTTCACTAGACCTTTCGCCGTTATAATCTCTCTCTTTAGATCTGCCGGTTCTACAACCGATTGTCCTCAAAATCTCCCTTCATCCGCGCCCATATGACTGTTTCAGACTGCGGCGGTGTTGTCTGACTCTCAATAGCAAATATTCTTGTTACTTGCGGTTTGTTGTCATATCCAACATCAAGGGGTATTTCCACATTACGCCAAATCATCAGCTGTTGTCCCATATGTAGATTAATGCCATGATTAATCATAAAATCGGCTCCAATAATAACCTCATCGACAATATCGGCAACAATAAACACATGTCTCACGTTGATGTTGGCTATAATCACCTTCACTTTAATCTTACCATAGACAGTGGCAGGCTCTCCAGTAGCTATACGTAGCCGTATATTGCTTAACCGCTCGCATTTCCCCTTTACTATATCGGGCCTTATTATTGACTGCGATGCCCCTGTGTCTATGGTAAGTACGTGCTTTTCCCCGTTGATGTGTCCGGACGCAGTGAGGTTGTTATTTTTCTGCTGCATCACTGATATGGAGATTGTGGGGCCCTCGTTTGTGAGAGCTAGCTCTTGCCCCTTAGTGCTAGCTCGTTTTAGTTTAACGGGGACTCTTTTGATGTTATTTGGCTCACCCGTTTGCTGTTTCTTGGTGGCGAAACAGATCTCCCTCTCTTCCTTGATGCTTTGCAGGTGCGCTGAAAATAACCGATCTTTCCGCAGTTAAAGCACTTAGGCTTTTCTTTGATAGCCTTTTCTGCCAGCAGTTGTCGCATTGCCTCCTTAACGCTAGCAACTAGGTTGTTATCCTCCTGTTTCTGCTGCTTACTGGCACAGTCTCAAGTACCTCTGCGGCTGTACCTTTTAAGGACAAAATCAACTCTATGGCCTTTTCTTCAGCATCCCATCCATTTCTGCTAGCAACCGTTTCGGACTGGAATTTGAAGATGCCTAATGGTACGCTGCCGTAGAAGCATGGTGCTTTTATCCGCGCAGAAACCTCCGCAACTGCTCGTACTGGTCCGCCGCTACACTCCAGGTTATTCACTTTGTTCTCTAGAGCATGCAATTTCTCTTCGAACTCCTTTGCATGCTCCTCCAGCTCTGAGAATTTATTCTCAATAGCATCCACCCTCCTGTTAATGGCTTCAGAAACCTCTACCAGGGTCTCGTTCGTGGCTTTATTTGAGTCCTGTATTTCGGCTACAAGCTTTTCCTGCATCTGCTGAGAGTTCTGTTTTATTTCAGTTATTTCGGCTACAAGCTTGTCACTGTTGATCCTTGATGCCTCCTGCATCTGCTGAGAGTTTTGTTTTATTTCAGTTATTTCGGCAACAACCTTGTGCTGCATCTGCTGAGAGTTTTGTTTTATTTCACTTATATTGGCTACAAGCTTTTCACTGTTGACCCTTGATGCCTCCTGTATCTGCTGAGTGTTCTTTTTCATTTCGATCATCATAGCAGCGAACATTGAATTTATGTCCATGCTGCTGGTCGTGGCAGGAGGGCATACCTGCACATCGTCTCTGTCCTCAAACTCGTATGTCCCGATGTCCATGCCGCGATTCTTAAACTCATCTATCAGCCTCGTCTTTAGTTCAGCCTTGTTACCTGCAGTTGGAAATTCCAGCTTACTGAGCTCCTTTTTCAGCTGTTCAACTTTTAGCTCATCAAATTTCATGATTATTTATTTTAATTTTATGATGTCCTTTTTTTTTCTTAAATTTGCAATGTCCTTGTAATTATTTTTCAATCCCACTTCTGACACCAATTGTTACGTTTTTAGACCTTTTCGTAAAAACGGTTTTATTACTTATCCTTCAACGATTCGTTGTATTGCATCAAATTAAAACACAGACAAATTAATTTTAGAAATATAATGCGGCAACACTTTATTTATTACTTTATTTACACGAGTATTTGTACTACTCAACACTTAGCAATGTTAACACGTCTATATTTGAAATCACACTAACTCTCGCTGAGCTCTGGCAGCGCCTTTATATAGGAAAAATGACGTCGTCTGGTAACCTCGCGAAACTTCTCGGCATGGTGGTTATATTTTACTTCACATGTGTGTTTGGATACATGAAAATTCTGACTTGTTTGTTTTGCTTATGATAACTATGTGTGGTTGTATGTATGAGTGTTCTGTGTGTTTTGCCTATGGTAACTATGAGTGGTTGTATGGATGAGTGTTCTGTGTGTTGTGTGGTTTTGTTTCTTCTTCTATGTGTATATGTGTATACTTGTGAATCTGTTTAGCTTTATTAGCAGCGAATACTTGCATACAAGATCATTAAGAATAACATCTCTTAGCATTTATGTTGCTAGGTTTGTTGTGGTTGTTGTTGTTTACACTTATTGGAACAGCCTCGAATGATCTTGTATATTCTGGAGTATTCCATTTCCGTTAATCTGAATATTATCTATATTGTGTTGACCAGGGTTGTAACATTTTGATAACTAGAGAATAATTGGCAGTGCTGCCAAGTACATATATCCATATTGTCGTTTTATTTAAATCTATTTAAATCTGTGTAACAATACTTTGTTTTCACCGAACCGTGTTTAGTGTGCCGACTAAACATTAAAGAAATTAAAAATATACACTTGTTGGAAAAGGCAAAACAAGAAAAGGACAGTTTTCTTCAGTCTTTGTAATATCAGGAAAAAGCTATTATGAAGAAGTAAGGGGCATAAGTATGTATGAACCAGCGTTGCCATTTGCCAAGTTTTTCCTTTTTTGCAGGTTTTCTTAGATGCAAAAAAGTTTTTATATATAACTGGCTGAAAAACAAGTTCTTTTAAGACAAATTAGATCTCCGAAAATGAGTATAATGTTTCATATACATATATATGTATAGGTACATATTATGTACATATGTTATGATTTTATGTTATGTTATGTTTTGTATTAGTTAGAAGAACAAGTTCTTTTTGTAAATAAAATATTTTTTATAAACATGATATCCAATTTTGTATGTTCGTTTATTATTTTGCCATATTTAAAGAAAAAATTTTTTTTCTGGAATGGCAAGTTTAAAAAAAAAAATTGGTAACACTGGTATGAACATATATACAAATATACATAACAACAGAGTGTAAGAAATATATTAAGTTACTCAAAAATTGTGTTTGCAAAAAACATGAGAAAGAGAATAAAGAAGCCGTTGGATTTCGTTGCTACATACTAGAGTTGTGCTCTTTAGCTCAGTGAGCTGTGCGCTCATTTTAGTTCATGGAATGAAACACATAAACCACAGTGTATGCATACCCAGAATACACAAAAGTGGATATATATATATATATATATATATATATATATATATATATATATATTTATATATATAAATAAATATATATATATATATATATATATATATATATATATATATATATTCCTTAGACATGCCACCATTACATATACAATAACATAATTGTATTCGTTCGGCAGCATATTAAGAAACTGTGATATCATTACATATATGGCAATAGAAATGATTAAAAAAGCTCTGAAACAAAAGCGGTCTGAAACAAAAAGCGCTCAGTACTGAGCTGAAGTCATCTAATGTAGTGAGCGCTCATTTCGCTCAGATCAGTGAATCGTTCAATTTAACTAGCTCATAACTCAGTGACACAACTCTACTACATACTTGTCCCCTGCATCATAGAGAAGCACAACATTTTTGAATTTTAATAATATATGGCATGCAACATATTTATATTATAGAGTCTTTGGTTGTACTCTAAGATTTTGCTCTAATTGTCAATACATATTTTATTTGAACACGTTGTAAAACTGAATGATGAAATTATTCATAAGGTAGCATCGCTACGCTTGATGATAGCTTTTTACTCAACCACGATTATGAGTATATCTTGTTGAAAGACAAACAAATTTTAATATGCATTATTTTTTAGTTATTAGTTCGTAAGATACGCAGACGTTTGGCAATAATATATCGAGCACTGGGCGATGAGGAGCAATACAATACCCACATACGTCTTGCTAATCAAACTGATTCCGGACTGGGTTTGAACTGTGGCGCTTGCGGTGAAGTTTTTGGCTTAGAGCCGGACGCTTTAGAAGCCCTGCCATGTGCACATATCCTACACGCCAGGTAAGATTCCTCAAAAGTTTATTATTTTTATTTTAATGCATTTAAATATATCTTTTGAGATGTGCTCAAGAATTAATACGTCGGAAAGATAAAGGCGCACTAAGAGCATGTCCAGCGTGTAATAAGGTTTTAAGTTCCCGATTGCATTTGAGTAGCAGTAATAATTCCAGCGCCACTCTTAATCCAAGTAGTTTGGCAAGGGATAGTATTTTAGAAACAATGGATACAAATAATGATTTGTTTATATTGCCTAGAATGGGTAATGCAAATCCATCCAGCGCTCAAATAACTCTAATTAGCAATCCTACCGCGAGTATTGTAAAAACATGTTACAGCGGGAACACAAATTTCTACGGTGGCTTAAAACATCAGCAGCATAGCAACGCTGAGAGCACTTCCCTGTTTTTGGCCAATAATAATTCACATTCTCCAACATCGGTTTATCGCAGCAATTTATTTCTGGCATCATTAAGTTTAAGAGCATCGAATCTAACTATTGACAGTGGTCGCAATGCGACTTCATCGGTTTAATATAGCACCCGAAAAATTCCAAACATAAGGCTCCATTAGCGAGACGCTGAAACACAAGCGCATCGCAACGCGCCAACGCGCTTATAGAATGCTTAAAAACGCACCATGTGTTTTTACAGAAAAAAATTGTGTATGTACATATGTATATATGTATGTGTACATACAACAAATTGTAGTGTTTAAAGTTAATTGAGTGGTAATATTAAAAAAGAAGATATGTATATTGTAAAATGGATATTGAAAATATATATTTATTTGTTTAAACTTTTTGCTTTTGTTCAAAATGTCACACAATACTGTTTAGCTTGTGGTGTTTATCATTTAAAACAAAAAACCTCAACAGCTGCTTGAAACAGTGATGGCACTTTCCTTTTTGCGTTTCTACAGAAAACGTACGAAATTGTATAAATAGTACAATATTTTATTTTAAATTTGTGATCGATGTAATATCTTTATTATATGTATATCTATATTTTAATGTTGCTAATACATATATTTTATAAGGGGGCTGCTGGCTGAAGTAGTGAACACAAGACAACGATGCCTTAGATCCCGAGATTGACGTCGCATTAGTGCGAGATGGTGGTTATTGTTATCGGGTTGTCTCAATGGCATAGCACTGGTCGCTAAGCATTACCGATGCATTTGCCTGCATTTACATACATAAATTACATTTGTATTAATATTGGTACCACATAAACTTATGCCCATGCGTTCATATATCTGCATATACATCAGAGAACGAAATAGTGTACTCTTTTAGCCTTTGTGTACACAAGTTTACATCAACGACATCGAAAAAAAAGACATTGAAAAATTTATACATGTCACACCTTATACACAAATACATCTTGAGTATACAGGCATGTGCATTGAAAACATTGAATTCACTTTATGTCCGTATACACATTTGCGGTGATGATAACATTATATTTGTTTTTGTATCTTTATAAAATTAATGTGTGGGACTATGAGGCGCCAAGAGTTTTTAAATAGACGTACACATAACAACAACACCACAAACAACAGATATACTCATAATAAAAAGGGTCAAATAAAATATATACATGTTTAGGGCAAGCAATAACATAAAACAACAGAAACGCGGCTATTTTCCACGAGTTTGCTGCATTTTGCATATTTTGCAAATGAAATTTAATGTGAAAGAGGAAAGTATACTTTCATAAATAAAACGATCCTTATAAAATTGCCAGGAAAACGAATTTCAAAAGATATTATCATTATTTCCATCACTATAGAGGCTTGCCACTGTGAAATATGGCAACGAAAGAAAGGCAATGTCTTCAATGTACTGAGGGTGTACATTAAAATTTCTTGTACACAATTTCGTTCTTTGATATACATATGTATTTATAACATTAACCTATTATTGTACAAAATATATTTACAGTCTTTTGTGATTTTGTAAAGTAAAACAAGTTATTTAGCACAGTAATTTATTGAATATGCTATGTATATCTACAAATATATCAACTAAATGTTCAAATATCAAACCAAACAAGAAGTAAAAAAAAGCCTTTGTGACGCACTCTCATTCAACATACATGCCTTCACTCTTGTGTATTTCTGCGTATAATTCTATTTTCTGTAGGTTGGCTGCGCTGCGTTGCGTTTTTCAGAGCTCAATTAAGCATTTTCGCAATTTTCCATGTCACAGATTGGATCAGCTGACGCGTTTGCGCAGCGTCGCGTCTCGCTAATTCAGCATATAATTTAATTACGAAGTGTTCAAATAATATAATGAATTGGAAATGTACGTACCCTAACAGTATATGTATCGAAACTACTGTTCAGAACGTATATGAATATAAAAAACGGGTAAAATGACGTGGAAATAAAACCATCTATGTGAACAGTAGTGATGTAAATGACTATTTTAGATATTCCAAATTGTTTTATATACACATACATAAATATGTATCTCTGTATACAAAAAAAAATTTGTAACAATTTTTAGAACTTTCCAGACATTTAACAGCTATGAAATCTATCCAGTAATATATTATAGATTAATTACTTTTATACTTCCGGTTGAGATATACATATACATGGTATGTACGCATGTATACTATCTTAGCTGCCATACTCTTGCATGTACATAATGCAGTTCTTTATTTTTCTCTTCTTGATTTAAAAGTATTTTCACTATGTATGGTTAGTTCCATAATAACAAAATTCAAAATTTTCAATATACAATGTATATTATACATACATTAGTTGCTGGTGCTCACTATTATATTTTAAAATTGTACTAATTTTGAAAAAAAAAGATTTCATTAAAAATCATTATAAAAATGTACATAATTAATTATTAATGTTTGCTAACTTTAACAATAGAAAAGTAAACACATATTTGGGGTATTCACATCGTGTGCTTTTTAGTTATTTTAATAACACTTCTTGAGATGTGTATATATTTGTCTTAGCATAAGACAAATGATTGTACAGATCATGGTGGAATATAAAGGTGGCCTCTCTACGGCCGCAAATACAACATCAAAGCAAAAAAGGAAATTTTTGTGTAAAGTCGTGGGCAAGCCAAATATTATAGTAACAAAACACTTTGAAATGTCACAGTATGTATAATTTCATAGCGGTACAGATCTCAGTGAAACGGCTGAAACTCTGTAGTCGAGACGGTGATAGTACATACACGCAGCACAACAACAATTTATCTTACACTGCTCTAAAATAATATGGCTTTAAGCAGCACAAAGTGCAAATATCCCAAATATACTTATTACATGCCATGATGGTAGCTATGCTACGGTATCAAATTCCACATTATAAGAATCAGGGTTCCAAATTTTCATTAATTAATCACTCATATACATGAACACGAATAGTTATATATTTTTGTAATGTGTTTTATGCGTGTTTGACAAAACCAAAAATATTTCCCTTTATTCGTTCTTGTATGAGAATACTTGAATTGTATTTTATTTGTATTCATCCATGAGTAAACATAAGCAAGAATTTCTGTTCGTACCAGGGCTGACAGATAATTTTTTTTAAAAATCAGTATATTCGAAAAAGAATCAACACTATCGGCACTTGAGTTTGAAAAAAAAAATAAAAAAATATATATATATATATATATATATATATATATATATACATTATATGCCATTAATATGTTTGTACATCACTTGTGTTTCGATTTCAAAAGTACTTACAATAGATTGGCTACCTGATGTCCTGGCACTATGTTCATTTACGTTACAATCTATAAAATATTTTAAGTTAAATTAATTTCATTGATCGTTTATTTAAATTTGGCTTACCTTCACTCTTTTGTAAATATCTACCCATTTTCACAAGACAAAACTTTGATTATTACATATTGGTTTAATTGAATTGTTTCAGTTTTAAAAATTACTTTCTCTTCTAAGTAGCTTTGGTGCAAAAACCGTTTGTTTTATTTTGCTTTTGTTCTTTCATTTTTCATAGTTGAATATATTGCAAATCAAAATGTACTAAGACAACACACACATACATACACTGAATGTAATATTAAATACATATATCTAACCTTATTTGTTTAGTATAAGCGCGGATTTATTTATAGTTGTCTCTTTTTTTAATGTAAAATGTTGCCCATTGTTATAAATTTGACTAAATTAACCAAAGTTACTATGCTTTTGGAGTTTATCGAAATATCAGCATATTTAAAAAAAATCGTCTTATCGGCACTTTAATAATTTGAAGGGGGAATATCGGCAAAATGCCGATAAATCGGCAAATATGGCAGGCCTGGTTCGTACACATCAGGTGAGAGCATTAAATTATATTTTGCATCACCACTCAAAAAAGAAGACTAAACAAATTTTATAAAGTTGAATATACATGAATAACAGAATATAATCTAAATATGTTCGCAAACAAAAATTTTAATAGTGTTGAATGTACATGAATAACAGAATTTATTTTGAGAGTGTTCGTGAATAACAATTTTACAGTGTTGAATGTATATGAATAACATAATTTATTTTAAAAGTGTTCGCGTATAAAAACTTTACAGTATAAAAACTTTACATATATATATATATATATATATATATATATATATAAATATATATATATATATATATATACATATATATATATACATATATACATATATATATATACATATATACAGTGAAACTAAATTATTGGCACAATAAGTACTTTCAACTTCATGATCAATACTATAGTCCATAGAAACGATTTTTAATAAGAAATTATTTTTACTAGATAAAATGAAAAATTTCCTACAAAATTCATTTTTTTCTTCAAAAATTTTGATTATATGACCTATTAAAACAAGAACTCAAAAAAAGTATCCATTTTTGCTGAACCAAATTATTGGCACACTTTCCCACGTTCTTAAAATTTTATCGATCTGGCCACTTTTTTGTGATCAATCGCCGTTATTTCTACTACTTAAATTTCAAAGTTTTTACATGTTTAAATGCGAATGTAAATCCAAAAATATCCTCAACACAGATAGCTGCGGAGATTAAGCAAGATTTTGGAAAAGATGTTCATCCCATTACGGTACGAAGAGCGCTACATGAGGCGAACTACAATTTTCCTGTTGTTAGACGTAAACCTTTAATTTCATTAGTCAATCAAAAGAAGCGTTCAGCGTATGCCAAGGGGTATTTGCGTAAGTCAAATGATTTTTGGGACCAAGTGCTATTCTCAGATGAAAGCAAATTTAATATATTTCGCTCTGTTGGCCGCCAAACAGTGTGGAGAAAGCCCAACACAGAGCTTGAAAAACGAAACCTTGCTGCAACCGTAAAACATGGAGGTGGAAGTGTGATTGTGTGGGGCTGTATGTCAGCCGCAGGCGTGGGCGAGCTGGTGTTTATTGACGGTATTATGGACAAAATAAAATATATGAATATTTTAAAAGAAAACCTGAAAAACAGTGCCGAATTTAATTTACCATCATCATTCACTTTCCAACACGATAATGACCCGAAGCATTCGGCTCATGTTGTGCGTATGTGGCTTGCATATAATGTTTCGCATGTTCTACCGCATCCGCCACAATCCCCAGACCTCAATCCGATCGAGCATTTATGGGAAGAGCTGGATAGGAGAGTGAAAAAAGGGCAATAACGAAAAAGGATGAGCTGAAGCAGGCACTAGTCGAAGAATGGGAAAATATTGGGACGCAAATACATCTTGAGTATACAGGCATGTGCATTGAAAACATTGAATTCACTTTATGTCCGTATACACATTTGCGGTTATGATAACATTATATTTGTTTTTGTATCTATATAAAATTAATGTGTGGGACTATGAGGCGCCAAGAGTTTTTAAATAGACGTACACATAACAACAACACAACAAACAACAGATATACTCATAATAAAAAGGGTCAAATAAAATATATACATGTTTAGGGCAAGCAATAACATAAAACAACAGAAACGCGGATATTTTCCACGAGTTTGCTGCATTTTGCATATTTTGCAAATGAAATTTAATGTGAAAGAGGAAAGTATACTTTCATAAATAAAACGATCCTTATAAAATTGCCAGGAAAACGAATTTCAAAAGATATTATCATTATTTCCATCACTATAGAGGCTTGCCACTGTGAAATATGGCAACGAAAGAAAGGCAATGTCTTCAATGTACTGAGGGTGTACATTAAAATTTCTTGTACACAATTTCGTTCTTTGATATACATATGTATTTATAACATTAACCTATTATTGTACAAAATATATTTACAGTCTTTTGTGATTTTGTAAAGTAAAACAAGTTATTTAGCACAGTAATTTATTGAATATGCTATGTATATCTACAAATATATCAACTAAATGTTCAAATATCAAACCAAACAAGAAGTAAAAAAAAGCCTTTGTGCCGCACTCTCATTCAACATACATACATGCCTTCACTCTTGCGTATTTCTGCGTATAATTCTATTTTCTGTAGGTTGGCTGCGCTGCGTTGCGTTTTTCAGCGCTCAATTAAGCATTTTCGCAATTTTCCATGTCACAGATTGGATCAGCCGACGCGTTTGCGCAGCGTCGCGTCTCGCTAATTGAGCATATAATTTAATTACGAAGTGTTCAAATAATATAATGAATTGGAAATGTACGTACCCAAACAGTATATGTATCGAAACTACTGTTCACAACGTATATGAATATAAAAAACGGGTAAAATGACGTGGAAATAAAACCATCTATGTGAACAGTAGTGATGTAAATGACTATTTTAGATATTCCAAATTGTTTTATATACACATACATAAATATGTATCTCTGTATACAAAAAAAATGTTGTAACAATTTTTAGAACTTTCCAGACATTTAACAGCTATGAAATCTATCCAGTAATATATTATAGATTAATTACTTTTATACTTCCGGTTGAGATATACATATACATGGTATGTACGCATGTATACTATCTTAGCTGCCATACTCTTGCATGTACATAATGCAGTTCTTTATTTTTCTCTTCTTGATTTAAAAGTATTTTCACTATGTATGGTTAGTTCCATAATAACAAAATTCAAAATTTTCAATATACAATGTATATTATACATACATTAGTTGCTGGTGCTCACTATTATATTTTAAAATTGTACTAATTTTGAAAAAAAAAGATTTCATTAAAAATCATTATAAAAATGTACATAATTAATTATTAATGTTTGCTAACTTTAACAATAGAAAAGTAAACACATATTTGGGGTATTCACATCGTGTGCTTTTTAGTTATTTTAATAACACTTCTTGAGATGTGTATATATTTGTCTTAGCATAAGACAAATAAATGATTGTACAGATCATGGTGGAATATAAAGGTGGCCTCTCTACGGCCGCAAATACAACATTAAAGCAAAAAAGGAAATTTTTGTGTAAAGTCGTGGGCAAGCCAAATATTATAGTAACAAAACACTTTGAAATGTCACAGTATGTATAATTTCATAGCGGTACAGATCTCAGTGAAACGGCTGAAACTCTGTAGTCGAGACGGTGATAGTACATACACGCAGCACAACAACAATTTATCTTACACTGCTCTAAAATAATATGGCTTTAAGCAGCACAAAGTGCAAATATCCCAAATATACTTATTACATGCCATGATGGTAGCTATGCTACGGTATCAAATTCAACATTATAAGAATCAGGGTTCCAAATTTTCATTAATTAATCACTCATATACATGAACACGAATAGTTATATATTTTGGTAATGTGTTTTATTCGTGTTTGACAAAACCAAAAATATTTCCCTTTATTCGTTCTTGTATGAGAATACTTGAATTGTATTTTATTTGTATTCATCCATGAGTAAACATAAGCAAGAATTTCTGTTCGTACCAGGGCTGACAGATAATTTTTTTTTTAAATCAGTATATTCGAAAAAGAATCAACACTATCGGCACTTGAGTTTGAAAAAAAAAAAAAAATATATATATATATATATATATATATATATACATTATATGCCATTAATATGTTTGTACATCACTTGTGTTTCGATTTCAAAAGTACTTACAATATATTGGCTACCTGATGTCCTGGCACTATGTTCATTTACGTTACAATCTATAAAATATTTTAAGTTAAATTAATTTCATTGATCGTTTATTTAAATTTGGCTTACCTTCACTCTTTTGTAAATATCTACCCATTTTCACAAGACAAAACTTTGATTATTACATATTGGTTTAATTGAATTGTTTCAGTTTTAAAAATTACTTTCTCTTCTAAGTAGCTTTGGTGCAAAAACCGTTTGTTTTATTTTGCTTTTGTTCTTTCATTTTTCATAGTTGAATATATTGCAAATCAAAATGTACTAAGACAACACACACATACATACACTGAATGTAATATTAAATACATATATCTAACCTTATTTGTTTAGTATAAGCGCGGATTTATTTATAGTTGTCTCTTTTTTTAATGTAAAATGTTGCCCATTGTTATAAATTTGACTAAATTAACCAAAGTTACTATGCTTTTGGAGTTTATCGAAATATCAGCATATTTAAAAAAAAATCGTCTAATCGGCACTTTAATAATTTGAAGGGGGAATATCGGCAAAATGCCGATAAACCGGCAAATATGGCAGGCCTGGTTCGTACACATCAGGTGAGAGCATTAAATTATATTTTGCATCACCACTCAAAAAAGAAGACTAAACAAATTTTATAAAGTTGAATATACATGAATAACAGAATATAATCTAAATATGTTCGCAAACAAAATTTTTAATAGTGTTGAATGTACATGAATAACAGAATTTATTTTGAGAGTGTTCGTGAATAACAATTTTACAGTGTTGAATGTATATGAATAACATAATTTATTTTAAAAGTGTTCGCGTATAAAAACTTTACAGTACAAAAACTTTATATATATATATATATATATATATATATATATATATATATCCACATATATACAGTGAAACTAAATTATTGGCGCAATAAGTACTTTCAACTTCATGATCAATACTATAGTCCATAGAAACGATTTTTAATAAGAAATTATTTTTACTAGATAAAATGAAAAATTTCCTACAAAATTCATTTTTTTCTTCAAAAATTTTGATTATATGACCTATTAAAACAAGAACTCAAAAAAAGTATCCATTTTTGCTGAACCAAATTATTGGCACACTTTCCCACGTTCTTAAAATTTTATCGATCTGGCCACTTTTTTGTGATCAATCGCCGTTATTTCTACTACTTAAATTTCAAAGTTTTTACATGTTTAAATGCGAATGTAAATCCAAAAATATCCTCAACACAGATAGCTGCGGAGATTAAGCAAGATTTTGGAAAAGATGTTCATCCCATTACGGTACGAAGAGCGCTACATGAGGCGAACTACAATTTTCCTGTTGTTAGACGTAAACCTTTAATTTCATTAGTCAATCAAAAGAAGCGTTCAGCGTATGCCAAGGGGTATTTGCGTAAGTCAAATGATTTTTGGGACCAAGTGCTATTCTCAGATGAAAGCAAATTTAATATATTTCGCTCTGTTGGCCGCCAAACAGTGTGGAGAAAGCCCAACACAGAGCTTGAAAAACGAAACCTTGCTGCAACCGTAAAACATGGAGGTGGAAGTGTGATTGTGTGGGGCTGTATGTCAGCCGCAGGCGTGGGCGAGCTGGTGTTTATTGACGGTATTATGGACAAAATAAAATATATGAATATTTTAAAAGAAAACCTGAAAAACAGTGCCGAATTTAATTTACCATCATCATTCACTTTCCAACACGATAATGACCCGAAGCATTCGGCTCATGTTGTGCGTATGTGGCTTGCATATAATGTTTCGCATGTTCTACCGCATCCGCCACAATCCCCAGACCTCAATCCGATCGAGCATTTATGGGAAGAGCTGGATAGGAGAGTGAAAAAAGGGCAATAACGAAAAAGGATGAGCTGAAGCAGGCACTAGTCGAAGAATGGGAAAATATTGGGACAGATGTCACTAAAAAGTTGGTGCATTCTATGCCAAATCGACTGGAGGCTGTTATAAAAGAGAAAGGATTAGCCACTAAATATTAATATTTTCAAATAACCAAGTTTTTATTGTTGTGTGCCAATAATTTTTTTCAATGAAATAAAGTACTTTTTGTTTGTTTTATATTTTTAATCAATAACGGTATACAAATTTTGAAATGGAATTTATCGAATTTTGTGGAAAATTTATCATTCTATCAGTACAAACATTTATTTATCAAAAATCACTTTAAGAAGGCCCTTACATCAATGGTGAAGTTGAAAGTGCTTCCAGTGCCAATAATTTAGTTCGTCACTGTATATTAAAATTAATATTATATTTAAATTTTTGTTACCTTAACTTTTTAAGTTAAATCTTAACATGACCATGGGTGGTGCAAAGTACATTATATATATTATATACATAGTATAAATTATTTTATGACTTTGGCAGATTTGGGCATCTGGCATATATGTAAATATATTTATATTAGAGTATAATCAATTTTGCGTTATCTTATTAAATTAGTACGAGTGTTTTAATAAAAGCAATTTGCAATTGCATAGATATTGGCAAGAAACACTTCGATTGATGCCTAGAGTTTTTTTGGAAGTTAAAAAATTAAATGTATTTTTAAATATAATTTTAATATGAATATATATATATATATATATATATATATATATATATATAATTCTAGAAATATTTCCTTTACCAAAACCAAAATTTTACTATAATTCAACATATCATTATTCTACAATTGCACAAAGGTCTTATATTCTTCATTTCCATATGCTATACATACGTATGTAAATCAAAATCTGTTACTCATCCTTCCCCTTGTTCATGCACACATTGAAAAAAATTTTTTTTTATTCATGTATGATATTCGACACTATAAAGTTTTGTATTCACGAACATTTTTAAAATAAATTCTGTTATTCATGTACATTCAACACTGTAAAATTGTTATTCACGATAAATTCTGTTATTCATGTATATTTAACTTGATAAAACCAACCAATAACGGTTTCGAACATACACATTAATGAGAGGGATGAATACGAAAGTCAAGTTTGAATAAAGCATGCATTTTATTTTTCTATCGTCATACCCGTGTATGTACATATGTTGAGAAAATAAACTAGTGTATTCATACATGTATGCGAACAACTAGAAAAAAATTAACCAATTCATTCTTGAACGGGAATATAAAAAAAAATTTCCATTTTCATATATGACAATTTATCATATATGTATAAATTTGAGTATTCATACATACATGAATTCTTATGAACCCTGTTAAGAATCAAAGAAATTGTTGTTAGTGTAACGTCACTGTATATATAAAAAAATATAGCAGCGAACAACTATATGGTTTATATATATGTACAATTATATGGTTTTCAGTTTTTCGCTATTAATGAGTTTACCACATAAATTTTAATCTTGTAATTGGTTAATTAAGACTTAACAGTGTATAAAATTGAGCTAAATTTGAAATGTAGCATTGTAAGAAGTTGGTTTAGCCATCAAACCACATAATACTGAAAAAAAAATTTGTCCAGTTTTAGCAGGAGAAAAAAAAAACATGAACAAACAAGTTCAAGCCAAGCTGAAGTTAGGTACGTATGTATATTAATACTAAATTTATTAGTGATCCTAGCCAAAATTACCAGATTTGAGCTTGAGGACCTCATGAATACAAACAATCTACATCCTGTAGAAACATGCAATCCTCAAGAGTAAATTTAAACAGAGATGTAGGGGAAGCAAGACTTTTAAGAGAATATGCATTAAAAACTTACAATTCATACACGGACGCACCACATTTCGTTACACTTAAAACTGATGAAGGACACTTTATAAAATTGTTGATACATACGGGTGCAGATATATCCATATGTAAAGAAGGCTTCATAGGAAGCAAGACAATTAAAGAACATAATGCGTGCAGGCTTAAGGGTATTGAAAACAGGACAATACAAACAATGGGTACTTCGGATTTGAAGCTGATGTTTCCGGAGGATATGATAAGCCACGAATATCAGGTGGTAAATACAGAATTCCCGGTAGCAACAGACGGTATCTTGGGTAGAGATTTTTTTACTAAATATTTTGCGAAGATAGATTATGAGACATACACATTAACCATCGTTGTGGGAGAAACTGAATACGTTTTGCCACTGAGAGCAGACATCAGTAGGTTCGCGATACCACCTAGAACAGAGATAATACAGGCAGTAAATTTGCAGATTAAGGAAGACAGTGTTGTGTGTGCTAGGCAGATCGGTGACAATGTTTTCGTTGGTAACACAATAATTCCAAAACACGTTAGAATCTTAAATGTTTCGGACAAGGAAGTTGTGATATCGCAATTAGATTTGCAGATAAAGCCTTTATCAGACTACAACATTATTCACCAGAGGAAATATGGCTCGAGAAGGAGTATGTATGACGGACAACAAGCTCGAAGGGAGAAATTGAGAAAATTGCTGAATATAGATGCGATAGATGCCACGGCAAGAGAGACTATAAAAAATATGTAGAGAATTCCAGGAAATTTTTTATTTGGAAGGAGATCATTTGACAGCGAACAATTTTTATAAGCAAAGACTACAGACTGTGGACGATACACCTGTTTATACTAGAAATTATAGACTACCACAATCACAACAGGAAGAAATCAAAACACAGGTCCATAAGTTAATAGAGGAGGATTTAGTCGAACCATCCGTTAGCCCTTACAATTCCGCGTTGCTTTTGGTTCCGAAGAAAAGCGACGGCGATGAAAAGAAATGGAGACTGGTTGTTGACTATCGCCAGTTGAACAAAAGATTAGTAAATGATAAATTCCCGTTACCTCAGATGGATGACGTATTGGACAGAATAGGAAGGGCGAAATATTTTTCGACGCTGGATATGACAAGTTCATTCCATCAGATAGAACTAGAACCGACGTCAAGACCACTTACAGCATTTTCTACAAGTAATGGACACTATCAATTTAAGAGACTACAATTTGGTCTCAAAATATCATCAAATAATTTCCAAAGAATGTTGACAATAGCATTAACGGGATTAGACTCCCAAGCATTTATATATGTAGACGATATAATTGTTTTTGGATGTTCATTGCAACACCACAATGATAATTTGACAAAGGTATTTCAGAGGTTAAGAAACCATAATCTTAAATTGAATCCGAATAAATGTAATTTCTTGAAACCAGAAGTAGTATATTTGGGACATCTTATTACAGATAAGGGAATAATGACAGACCCGAATAAAAGTGTAGCACTTCGGACATACCCTGTTCCGCAAAATGCAGATGACACAAGACGATTCGTAGCTTTCTGCAATTATTATAGACGTTTGGTAAAGGACTTTGCCCAGATAGCCAGGCCACTCAATGAGCTATTAAAGAAAAACCAGAAATTTGTTTGGTCAGAAAATTGTCAGAGATCTTTTGATATGTTGAGGTCCATAGTTTCAAATCCACCAATATTACAATACCCAGATTTTGAGAAGGAATTTATACTCACTACTGACGCATCAGATTACGCATTAGGAGCAATACTTTCACAGGGTAAAATAAATAATGATTTGCCAATCTTATACGCAAGCCGTTCTCTTAATAAATATGAAATTAATAAACCCGTTATAGAAAAAGAATTGTTAGCCATTCATTGGGGAATTATCCATTTCCGATCATACCTGTACGGCAGAAAATTTAAGGTGGTTACTGACTACAGACCACTAGTATCTTTATTTACACATAAAAACCCTTCATCAAGACTAACAAGAATAAGATTGGATCTCATGGATTACGATTTCGAGATCATATACAAGCAGGGAAAGATAAACACTAATGCCGATGCATTGTCAAGAATTAAAATAGATTCCAATGATTTGAAGGAGATGATGCCAAGATCTATAAATATAATGACTAGGAAAATAACTGAGGAATTAAAAAAAAGTCAAAGGACGATCGTATAACTAGCCTTAATCCAGACAGTAATGAAACTGAGAAAGAAGAAAAGTGTGAGGAAGAGAAAATTTATATGTGGAATGGTATCTCGTTTTCACAAGTGAAAGGATACCCAAGATTAAAATTCGTTATAGATAAAACGAAAAGAAGCATGCCAAAAATTGAAGTTTTGAAAAATCGCGTAATAATATCTGGCAATGAAAATGCATACTCGAATTTAGGTTCAGTCTTGCAGAAGTTGACTAAGATTTTACGGGATAATCAAAATTTTACAGTAACGCTAGCGAAGGATGATAAAATATTTGGATATGTGAATGAAAAGGAATTAATTAGAATATATAATAGCATGCAAAATAAAAATAGGCAGAGACCTATGGAAATTATATTGTTTAAACAACCAGATAAAATACTGGAAAAGGTAAGGCAAGAGGAAATTATAAAAGATTATCATGAAACCCCACATGGCGGACATGCGGGAGTACGTAGAACTGTCATTAGGATAAAACAAAAGTACATATGGAAAAACATGTACAAAATGGTTAAGGATTTTATCAGTCATTGCGAAAGTTGTAAAAAGAACAAAATTATTAAACATACGAGGGCACCAATTCAGATTACTAATACACCTACAAAACCATTTCAGAGTATACAATTAGACACAGTAGGTCCATTAAGAGTGTCAAACGGGTATAGATATATATTAACAGCGCAATGTGAACTAACGAAATACATTGAAGCATTCCCAATGGAAACTAAAGAAGCATCAGAGATAGGGAAGGTATTGGTAGAAAGGTTTATATTAAAATATGGATGTTTCAATACAATTAAAACGGACAGAGGAACTGAATTCGTAAACGAGTTATTTGAGAGAATATGTACATTTATGAAAATTAATCATGTGACGTCAACAGCATATCACCATGAGACTCTAGGTGGCATTGAGAGAAATCATAGAGTATTAAATGAATACATGCGTTCCGTCACGGAACAATACAATTGGAATGAATGGATTCCATACTATACATTCGCGTATAACACAACGCCACATGCACATAATATGGCAAATAAAAACTTATTAGATGGCAAAATAAAACAAAAATTTATTAAAGATAAGAATACAAATAATATTAATGTAAAAATAGGAGATAAGGTATTTTTAAGAAAAGAAAACGCCAAGAAGAGCGAAAATCAGTATATCGGTCCTTTTGAAGTAATAAACACAGAAAATGTAAATATCACAATTTTGAAAAATAACAAGCCACTGACCGTACACAAGAATAGAATAAAATTATTTTAATTATGTAATTTTATATTGTCAATGAAAAATTGTTTGGAATTAAATTTTATATACCAGTATTGTAATTTAATACTTAAGACAAAAAAAAAATTTTTTTTTTACCAAATAAAAAATATTTTTTCTTTAAACGGTAGGGGTGTAGTACATTCATAATGTAATCATACACATTGTAGTACATTCATACACATTGTAGCACATTCATAATATAATCATAAATATGACACCACACGGAAATACAAAAATTAGAGCAAACAAAAAAACTATAAAGAAAAGAAACTGAAATAAACACAAAATAAAAATTAGGTTACATTTATGAAACAAGTTCACTGACCGAATTTGCAATTGTGCAAAATAAGCAAATTGGGTTAGTAGTAATCAATATGATATTGCGATTGATATTGAAATAAGAAATAGAAATAAGAATTGTTATTGTAATATATATAGAATAAGAATAGTATATAAGCTGAAGGTTTTATTAATAAAATTTAGAAATAATCTTGACTCTAAAACAGAAGCATTTTATTTCTCAGTTCGGCAATTGACTTTGCCATCATATAGAGCCGACTATCGATTCTAAGGCTCTTTAATAATTTAAGAATCCTATAGGATAAAAACATTAAACACCCCTCACAACACATACTTACAATACTTCAGGATATATTCTGTTACTTTTTAATCAAAATGATGTGCAATATGTGTTTATAAGGAAGAATTATGAAAATTAAATTAAAGTAACAAAAACTAATACAATTAAAACTTTAGCATTATTTTTTGGCAGTTTGGGATTCTTTTTAGCATTATTTTAAGGCCGATTTAGCTGTAAAATAATTTTAGATACGGCCACACTGGAGCTAACTCATAATATGGTTAATAATTAGCTAGCGCATTTGAGACTAGTTCATAAACTAAGTAAAATCTGATGCAGAAGTGAGGTAGTTCTCGTCGTTGCCCTGTGTAACAGTATAATGTTTAAAGAAAACAGAAAACATATATATTTTTTAAATGTTAAATACCCATCAAGAGAAACTTATCATTTTTGGACAACAGAATAAAAAATCCATTTACACACAGAAACAAAACATTATAATAATGTGATTTTTTTAAATCATTTGTAAATTTTTATAGTTAATTTATTAACATTATTCTCAGATGGTTTATAAAAGTCTTTTAATAAGTTGGGAAGTTTGAAACTTTTTAAAACTGTGGATTTGGTAAAAAGCGCCAATGAAATGCATATAGACATTGCTTGACCACCCAACAAATAAATTTCATATTATAATAGTACAATGACAGTATGTCAAATAGTTAATTTATTTAAAATTAAATTGAGATTTTATTTTTCATTTTGCCTTATAAATATTTTCATTGTTATCCAAAGGATTTCTAATTGTGTAAAGGTTTAGAAAAATAAAATAGAGTCATATCGAATAAAAGTTGTTTGTTGGGTTTTGGTTTGTATAAGTTTCATACCCTACTACACTTATTATAATGTGATTTTTTGAAATCATTTGTGAATTTTTATTGTTAATTTATTAACATTATTCTCAAATGGTTTATAAAAGTCTTTTAATAAGTTGAGAAGTTTGAAACTTTTCAAAACTGTGGTTAAAAGTGTACTATTTGGTAAAAAGCGCCAATGAAATGCAAATAAATTTCATATTATAATAGTACAATGACAGTATGTCAAATAGTTAATTTATTAATAATAATTCTACAGAAACTAATTCAGTACTCAGTAAGAAAAAATATAATAAAAAAATTTTAAAGTAATATAATATAATTATAAAAAATTAATACAATCATAAAAAAGTGTCTCTATGTTGATTTGTATGCATTCATGAAATAACAACCCAACTAATAAAATAACTCAAGAATAATAATAAATCAAGAAAAATAAATAATAATAAATCAGGAAGATATTCCTATTAAAAAATTAATAAGATATTTTACACATGATCAAATAGAAATCTAATGAAATCAAGAAGGAAGACCTAATTTAAAAAAAAGTATTAAAAAGGCTTATTGAAATTAATAAGAAATTCTTATTTTATGCAACTTATAAGAAAACCTAATGGAATCAAGAAGATTTTCTCTATGGTTTGTTATTTTGATGCCAAATATAACGGAATTTGAGTAAAAAATGGTAAATAACAAGATTTTCTTCTTAATTCCATGTGTTTTACTTATTGAAAAAATTAAAAAGAATTAGCACATAAAAACAATAAGAAATCTCTTTGAAAAAATCCTCGTTTTCTCATAGAGAAAATCTTCTTGAATCTACTAGGAAGTTTTCGCTCTGTGCACTGATGACAAAACGTAACTGACGAAATAACAAGATTTTTTTATTTCTTTTGTCTTGTTTTTGTGTGTGACAACTAGCTCACATCTGCATCAGATTTTAGTCATATTATGAGTTAGCTAATTACTAACCATATTAAGCGTTAGCTCACACAATCCCCTCAGGGTATGTACAAACCTATCCTCATATACACACCTATTCATACACATGTATACCAAAAATAATCGCATGGTATTAAATTGCCAAATTAGATAAGTACCTTGGAGTTTCCAATCCTAGAAGGCAATATATTATGTATCAAATTTTTGGTATTCCTTTAGTTCTCAGCGGTTCGGATATCTCTCCAACCGTCGTAAAACGCCTTTCGTTCCTTAGAGTCTTCTAACAGGAAAATGTCACAGGGGCGAAATCTGGTAAGTACGGCGGGCGGCTGATGTATGATAAAGTTATTGTTTTGAGCAAAGTAATATCTTCATGATGCGTTAATTGTTAGTAATATGCTCTATGTTCACAATTATATGTTTTAAATACATTTAGATCCATAACAAAAAATTAAAGCTACAGCCATAAAAAAGCTTTAGGCTTGTTACATATTGCTATTCCTAACATACGTACTTACATACAAACATAAGTACATGCTAGATTTTATAATTTATTTTGAATTTGGTTCGAAAAGTTTAATATTCCCCCTTTTTTTACATACCTACATAGATAAAACGTAACTTTAGAAACATGAGAAATAAACGTTAATTCAGTACCTTGATTTAAATGAACATGTAATGCTTTCATACTTCAGTAAAAGAAAGTTTGAATACAATAAACGATATTTATGTACTCATATTTGCACTATGTTTAGATATAAAAATATATTTAAAAAAATAAACATATATATATATATATATATATATATATATATATAATTCTTGTGCCTAATTTTTTAACCTTTTTTCTTTTAATAATTAATAGATTTGTTTGAGTTTTGAGGTTATTTTATGGTAATATATATATTTCGATATTTCGCTAACCTTCGCACTGTGGGCGAAATGGTTGATCTAGCGTCGTTTAATTCAATTTTCAAAGTGTTTAACTGCTCCAAAACTGTGTATTTATCGATTACTAATATACCACTGAACTTACATATCGATTATATTTTGATTGACATGATCTAGTTGAACAGCTGTGAGCTGTGAAACATAACATATGCTTCAGCCGGTACATCACTAAGATTTAACACGTGTTTTATTTGCATTGCCAAATATTCTCTAAAGTTGCGTTTGTCTCAATTAAGTGGAAGAAAATTGGTTTTATTTATAGTTAGAGGTAAGTATTAACTAAAAAAATTTTGTTTGTGACCTGTGCTGAAGTGTTGTAGAAAATATGTTGTACATGTTGACTATACGACTAACTGCTTGAAAAAAAGCCAAGAAAAGATTTCCGTGGACCGGAACTTCTGATATTCTTGGGTATTGGCGCTAGAATATTTTTTTTAAATTACTATGTTGTCCTGTGATTGTAAAATGTGCAAATTTATCTGCAGCCACCTGCAACTTTATGATATTGCATTTTTTAGGAACAATGTAGGTGCTCAGACGAGAAGTTCATTTACTATGGCGCAACGAGCCCGTGCCTACTAAAAAATTTTCTGCCGTTGAAAGTCATATATTTAATATTACAATTAATATTAACACATATAAAAGTAATGAAATTAATTTAATAAGCAAAAAAACTAGAAATTTTGTAGCAAAATTGGTTGAGAAATGGATATTGAACCATAGAAGTAGCCACAAATTTGAAGAAAACAACAAGGAGTGGTTAGACGGACAACTTTTATTAGTTGATCCCCTGACTAGTCGTGGAAGACCCGATAAGATGTTCGACGAATGTTCCAATAAAACGAAATTAAGTAAAGTCTCCCAAATTGTTAAGGAATACCTCACAGTGAGCTCGTAGTAGCTACAACGTGCAGTTTGAACGAATCTGGAAAACGAAGTGCGCCAGAACTTGTTTCAATGGGTAATGACGAATTTACTGCAAGAAATATTAAATCTTTTTTGGGATAAAATTCATGCCATCCGATTCCAAATACACCAGACGATGCTCTGGCATTATTTTTAGATGGTAATTACACCAAGCATTCATACAAATGGAGTCCAAAGGAATGTGAAACATTAAATGTATTAACTTTATTCTGTTTTCCTGAATGAAACAAACAATGTTTAAAATATGAAAAAAAAATTTCAACTTTCACAAAAATCAAGATAAATATATTTAAAAAAAATATTTTTTTTGTTTAACATTGTAGCTTAATCTATTTTTAATAAAAAAAATTTAAGAGAAACAAAAAAAAAATCCCTAAACGCTATTGATTAAACTCCGCTAGATGAGCCTTTTCGCCCACTGTGCTTCGGTTAGCTTCTTCAGGATATTATTTTCTATTGTCAAAAATTTTCTTTTCAATTATATGTATACAAATTTTTTCAACAACATAAATCAAATTTTTTTTATATTAAAAAAATACTAGCTCTAAAATGTATAAAAAGTATAAATTTGTTAATTTTAAATATTAAAACATACTAACTACAAAATGCATAAATATTATAAGTTTTAGTTATATATAATAATGTCATGAAAACGATGTGTGTGTGTTAAAATACAATTCTTTTAATGTTGTGTAATTGATATTATTAATGTAAAAAATTTTTACATAATACAAGAATAACTATGATCAATATGATCTTAACATATATAATAAATATGATCTTAACATATGCATACAGCGCAAATAATTTAACATAATAATCATTATTATTGATTTTTAATTGTATACATGCATGCATATGTCAAAATATTCTAATTTAACATAAACAATTAATTCTAATAACTTAATTTCTATGAATTAAATATCTATAGTTCTGAGCTAAATTGTCAGAATCTATTTTAAAGTTCATTCTTTCTCTAACAGGTATATTAATAATTTCTAACATTTCTAACAGAAGTCTTCGTTTATAATTATTTTCTGTTCTTAAAACTGATGCATTTTCAAAGTCAGGATAGTGATTAAATTTAAAACAATGAGATGATCATGCACTTTTTTTAGAATTAATGTGTCTATATTTTTTATTACTTTTATGTCCTTCTATTCTGGTTTTAAATCTATTTTTTGTTGTACCTATGTATACCTCGTTACAATTGACAAATCCATTCCCTTTACATGGTATTTTATAAACTATATTTAACCCATCCCATTTTTCCACTCTATCTTTGATTTTACTAAACAATTTATTGTTGGTGAAATATGTTTTAAAAGCCATTTTTTATTTTTGAGTATCATTTTTCTAGTCTTTCTGACATTTCTGGTATGTAAATTAAGGATTTATATAATTTTGGTTCTGTGTTATTATTTGTATTATTTCTTATCTTTTTTATATTGATTTATTAAACTATAAACAAACTTTTCTGGAAAGTCATTCTCAATAAGAATTTCTGCAATTTTCTTCTTATTTTTTATATGAAATACGCTATCACTAATTGTTAAGACTTTTTCTATCAAGTTTTTTGCTGTGTTAATTATAATTCTCTTACTATGTTTAGAGTAATAATTAATTATCCTACTTGAAGCTGTTGGCTTTTGATACCAATCCATTACTATATTGTTATCTCTCCTCTTAACTAATATATCTGAATAAGGCAACTCTAAATTACATTCTCTTTCAATTCTAAATTTAATATTACTATTAAAACTATTTAAAGGTAGGAGGCCAATGTACGCGGCACGCGGCTGCGGGCGGCCAAGTAGAACTTTGTTCTAATTTTTGTCATTGCCGCGCGGAATTTGACAGCTAAAACAAGATGGATAGCTTTGAAGACGAAAAATTTGTTGCGGAGGTAAGGAAATATAAAAATTTATATGAAAAAGGTTCGGTTAACTACCGAAATAAATATAAAAGAGCCAAGGCTTGGGCAGAGATAAGCGCTGCCATGAATTTAAGTGGTAAGTTTTTGTGGATCGAAATTCTAATTCCAATGTTTTAAAATTTCTGCAAATGGAAATCCTTAGAAGCTGCTTACCAAACAAGATGGAAAAATATAAGAGACCGGTACGTAAAACTCAAACAGAAAAAGCTGGTCTCTGGCAGTGGAAGTACGGTTCCGGAATCATCGTGGAGTTTGATGAGCCATCTGGAATTCTTAAATGACCATATTCAACCACGGAAGTAAGTCAACTTTTGAAGTAAAACATTATTGCTGTTTCTATTAATATGAGTTTATTCTTATAAAAATTGCAGAACAACATCAAGTGTAGCCCCAGTGGAAATTGTGTTGGATGAACTCGTTTCCCACATTGAAGAAAGCTCGCAGTCTATGAATGAGTCTTTGCAATTTGCCCCAAGTGAAAATTCATCCAGTACACCATCAACCTCCAGAAAAAGGAAAAGTGAGCATGAATCCGAAGATCCACTTACAAAAAAAAAATGTGTGATCTTATAACACAATTTACACATTATACAACAGAAAGACGACAACAAACACAAACAAACAGAAATGAACCTTTTTATAAAATGCTTGAACAGAAATTCGAAAACATTTCGCTGGAGCATGTGGACATTATGCAATTAAATATAATGAATTATGTATTTAACTATGTGAGAAATCTGCATAATAATGAAAATTTTCAAGATCTTAGATTAGAATAACATGAAATATATGTATATAAAATATATCCTACACTTTAAACAAATTTGTTTATTTTATCTTTTTGGCAAAAAAACAATACATAACACTTATGTATGGTAAGGTATGGTCCCAAAATTCCCATAATTCTGACTACTCTTTTTTAATAAAATTACATGTTGTGAACTTTTTCCTGCTGAAATTGTTCATTTCTTTGAATCAAGAAAAAAGAAGTACTTTGACTTGTTTGAAGTGTTTTGTATATATGTTTTATTGAATATATATATATATATATATATATATATATATTAATATATATTAAATTAAGAAAAACACAAAAAATCTATATTTTGTTTTCCCACAAGTATTCTGTCAATAAATAAATCTCTTGCGGCAAATGCTGATCGAGGACAGTTATTTGAAGTCAAACCCTTAACATTTGGTAATGAAGTGATTTCATTTCTCCATAGTCCTTTTACAAAAACGTTATAAACTTCATGGTCAACATACTCAGGCGGGCAGTAAGACCCGTCGTTCATTTTTACGAAGTTGTGGAGAACTACTGCAGCTTTTATTACCTTTTCTGCTGATTCTGGGGACATGCTCAGTGATCCTCTTAATATACGCCATCTTGCCGTGAGAATTCCAATTGTATTCTCAATTACTCTTCGCGCCCTTGATAATCTTTTATTAAAATTTTCCCTGGCTTCATCTAGAAGAGATCCTGGATATGGTCGCATAAGGTTGGGACCCAACGGAAGGGCAGCATCTCCTACGAAATAATAGTTAAATGCTGTGTTGCTGTTTGGTAACATACTTGGTGGTGGTACATCTAATGAACCTGTGAGTAATCGTTTTCCCATTTCAGAAAACGACAATACTCCGCCATCGCTTTGGCTGCCATACGACCCAATATCAACCGCAGTAAAAGTGTAATTTGCACCACAAGTTGCGAGTAGGATGTCACTATAAAAAGCTGTAGAAAGTATACTTTAGAAAGTATAGTCAGCCAAAGTCGGCTATAATACAATACTAACATTTATAATTATAAAAATTAGATCCCGAATGCGGAGGACATGTAATTGCAATGTGTTTTCCATCTATCGATCCAATGCAATAAGAAAGGTTCCACATATTTTCAAAATCATCAGCAACTTTTTCCCATTCATGCTGATCGGATGTAGATAGATAAATGCTACTTAGTTCTGTCCATATTAGTTCACATGTTTCCAATACAATACGTGCTACAGATCACACAGACATTTAAATTTCATAGAAAGATACTGTCTACTGACTCCTTGTGCTAAATAGCTAAATAACAATAGTTATAATCAATAATAAAACTATAAGTAAATGCAGCAACTTTCATAAGTGTAAGAAACAGTCCGGAACAATCTGGGCTAAATGACTTTCTTAGTGAACATTTTTCTAGTTTGTCCCGAAGCATGTTCAAAAGGGCATCAAACACTTCCGGCGTCAGTCTAGTAGCAATTTGAAACTGTTCCCTGTCTTTTGTTATCAAGTGCTCGAAAGTATTTGCAAAAAACCCGCACGAATCTCTTTGCAAATAGAGATCACGCACCCACAAGTTTCTTTTCTTTTTTATTTTATTTAGCAGGATATACATTTGAAAAATCCATAAAAACAAAAAAATGTTCTCTTCCATTTCTACATCCATTTTTAATTTTTATAAAACACAATTTTCTTAAAAATTTTCCGTAAACAAATATTTTGACATTTCATACCGCGTACCAAAAAGCCGCGTTCATTGGCCTACCATAAAAAACTCTAAGCGGACAATTAAACAGCTGGCTGCCGCCCGCAGCCGCGTGCCGCGTACATTGGCCACCTACCTTAAGTATGTTACAAACATGGAATAGATATGCTTAATATAATAACTTTACTGCGTAAGCATTTTTGATGGGAGACCTATGTACATATAAGTACAAATCGTCAAGGGGTCAGAAAGTTAAAATTTTCAATCATTATAAGAGGAAACTACTTTACGGAAAGCCTCCTATATGCTCTACCATCTTAAACAATGTTCGAATAAAAGGGTACTCAGTCAAGCATATTTCGCTCTGGTTGAATCGAATATTCGACACGGTATTACAGCCTGGGGAAGCTCCTGCTATTGCAGACAGCTTTAACTAACACAAAACCATTTAGTTAAACTACTTGACAATAAACCTCAATTGCGAACCCGTCAATACAATGCCCTGACAGAAAACAGTAGTCATACCAATGATACAGAAAATGTATAACAACCACATAACAACCAACATCAATCCCGTAGTCGTCTCAAGTGGATCAGCAAATGCTATACTTAGCAATAATGGCACCAGCAACTGGTATAGTAGTAACATCGCTAGCAGATACACCAACGCTACCAGCTATAGAACAAATAGCACCAGCAATAACTACATATAAATCGTTTCCAACAACATCATCAACCCTAACTGCAGCAATAATAGCACCAGCAACTATAACATCTATTACAATACAGCTAACACTAACAATAACAATTCAACCACTAAAAACAATTCTGCCAACAGTGAGGATACTAACTTCAACACCGACGGAAATGTTGCAAGTAGAGCTCTCAGTAACATTCAAATATTAAATATAAAAAGTATCTTTCATACAACTCTTGCTATTGAATTTGGTAAGGATGCCCGTTTCTTTAACAGAATTGACCACAATGACCAAACGCGGAGTAATTTCGAAGGAAGATTCAAAATTTCGAAATTCAAAAACAATTATGACAAAAACACACTGGCTGTGCTGCTACCAAATATATTCTACGATATGCCCCTGGAAATTGTTAATATATCAGTGAATTGTTACAAAAGAAAAAAGGCTTTTAAGAATTATTTTATGAACAAACAATAATCTGTAAAGTTGAAATCTATTAGAATTATCAAATAAATAAATGTTAATTTCAGTTAGAATAATCAAATGAATTCATTTTAATAATGCAATGAATGCAATATAGTTGAATTTGTATACACATATTTATATTACAATTGTATACTGTGCCTGCAGACAAGCCAAAACGGCTTCGCAAGGTCATTATCAGGGCAAGTTTTTCAAGCATTTTGCTGGAAAAGCTTGATTTCGCTTATTTTGTACCTTTTTTTTTTTGCAAAATTGCTTTATTTGATACACTCTGCTTGAATTTGCTTATAATGTAATTTGGCAGCCCTTGAAAATAATTTTTGAGTCTTTCTGTTGCAAATAAAAAGAAAAAGTGTGTTTGTCCTTTTCTCACACATGCAATTTTCTATTCTTTAACTCTTGACATTGCTAGCATTTGTTAATGTGTAGTTGTGCTTCTGAAAAAAGCAGTTAGTTTCTGGTTAACTATTGTAATTTATTTAAACTGTGAACAATTTTCTGTGTAACCAAAAATGCCTAAGGAAACTAAAAACTAATTTAATGCTCGTATTGTAAGAGAATATCCAGGAGTGTTTAAGGCTGATAGTTCAATTCTTTTTTGTGTGCTTTGCAATTGTGATGCAAAGTATATAACGTTCAGCAGCATTTAGGAACGGCTAAACACAAAAAGTTCGACGAAAAAACTCAAACAACTCCTTCACAATCATTGTTGACAAGTTACTCAAGTGACCCGAGTATAAACCAATTTATAATAAGAAACTGCAATCGAAAGCTTTTAATAAAAAAATCTGGGATGAAACAACTGATAGTCAAAAACGCCTGGTTGCAAAGTTTGTTTTTGGCATATTGGATGAAACAGAAAAAGAAAAGTCTTATCTTCTTAATTTGGCACACGTCGAAAGAGCTAACAATAGCTCTATGGCAGCTTTTTTACAGATAGCTTGCAATTATTATGGCCCAATGGTATGTATTTATACAGTTCAAATTTCATGATCAGGTTCTAGTTTAAAAATATTTTTTATTTAAACAGGTATTGAATATAAAAACGTTATGTTGGTTGTTACTGACGCGGCACCGTATATGGTTTCTACAATGAAATCATTAAAAATTTTATACCCGCAGATGCTTCACGTTACGTGCCTATCTCATGGACTGCATAGAGTTGCAGATTTCATACGCTTGCACTTCGTAGATGTAAACTCCCTTATTGCAAATTGCAAAGCTGTTTTTCTTAAGGTATGTAATACATACATATATAATATGTGTGGTATATATGTACATATGTATATATACTATACTTATATACATATGTATATTTTTAATATGCTTAAAACAATTTTAATTTAATCATGAATCTCTAGGCACCATCTCGGATTGGTTTATTGCACGATATGTATCCAAATATAACCGACCCCCCCGCTCCTTGTATAACTAGATGGGGTACTTGGCTCAAAGCTGCTACTTATTATTGTGACAACTATACAGAAATTTACAATGTGTTAAATGCACTTTCCGATGATGATGCGGAATCAATATGTAAAGCAAAAACTCTATTTAAAAATGAATCTTTAAAATCTGATCTTGCGTACATAAAATGTAATTTCGAATGTATTTGCCGAAGTATAATCAAACTAGAAAGAAGAGGACTTTCTTTAAAAAAAAAGCCTGTCCATCATAGAAGAAGTGGAAGAAAAGATGAAAAATCTTGAAAACAAAATATTTTTTGAAAAGTTCAATAAAGTTACGAATCGAAACGTTGGAATTCAAACATTAATTAAAATTAAAAATAATATTTTTCTAAACAAAAGCGAAGCTGATGAATACATTGATTCGCTATCTCCAAGCGAATTATTGTTGTTTAGGTTCGCTCCTACTACATCCAATGATGTAGAAAGAATTTTTTCAATATATTCTACAGTTTTATGCGATAATCGAAGATCTTTCCTTTTTGAAAATCTAAAAAAACATACGATTGTGCTTTGTAATCAAAAATTATTTCAGTAAAATAAATGATAAGTGGTTACATTGTTTAATTTTTGGAAGCTTATTTGAGCTTTTTTAGCTTATTCTTGGGCTTATTATGTGTTTATTTTGCGCTTTTTTGCTTGCTTTTTTTCTTTAGTTTTGTGCATATTTAAACTTGCCCTGGTCATTATATATAAGAATCTTAGATATATGTACATATATATATATATATATATATATATATATATATATATAAATATATTATATATATAAATGTATATATATACATATATATATATATATATATATATATATATATATATATATATATAAGAATTTTGTTTAATTTATCTGCGATTAAAATTCTCCATAATAAAAAAAAAAAATATGCGTCATTGCCAATAAAGTAAATTTAAATTATATACTATGGATATTTTACTTTACGAAGCTGAAGTAGTCCCCAAAAAATTGCACGTGTATGTATATAGGTATTAACATTTCGGTGCGATTCGATATATATTTGTTTCTTGAAAAATTAAATCTGTACGTATTCTTTTCCCTACATAAATGCAAGCACTTGTAAAGCTAATTTTCTTATTCACATACAGTGTGGCCATAGCTCTTTTGGAGCTAAATTTAGCTCTGTTTTTTAATGTTTAGCTGGAAATATTTCATTTAGCTCTTGGCTTTTTTTCAACAATGTTTAGCTTTTTCTTTAATTTCAATATCAAGTAACATATTTCTATTTCAAAATAAATAAAAGTTATGTGTATGAACAGAATCCTTTCTTAATAAATAATTTTATCAATCCGCATGAATGGGAAAAAATTGCTGATGATTTTGAAAATATGTGGAACGTTCCAAATTGCATTGGATCGATAGATGGAAAACACATTGCAATTACATGTCCACCGCATTCGGGATCTAATTTTTATAATTATAAATGTTAGTAATGTATTATAGCCGACCTTGGCTGACTTTCTAAATTATACTTTCTACAGCTTTTTATAGTGTCATCCTTCTCGCAACTTGTGGTGCAAATTACACTTTTACTGCCGTTGATATTGGGTCGTATGGCAGCCAAAGCGATGGCGGAGTATTGTCATTTTCTGAAATGGGAAAACGATTACTCAGAGGTTCATTAGATGTACCACCACCAAGTATGTTACCAAACAGCAACACAACATTTAACTATTATTTCGTAGGAGATGCTGCCCTTCCCTTGGGTCCCAACCTTATGCGACCATATCCAGGATCTCCTTTAGATGAAGTCAGGGAAAATTTTAATAAAAGATTATCAAGGGCGCGAAGAGTAATTGAGAATACATTTGGGATTCTCACGGCAAGATGGCGTATATTAAGAGGAACACTGACATGTCCCCAGAATCAGCAGAAAAGTAATAAAAGCTGCAGTACTTCTCCACAACTTCGTAAAAATGAACGACGGGTCTTACTGCCCGCCTGAGTATGTTGACCATGAAGTTTATAACGTTTTTGTAAAAGGACTATGGAGAAATGAAATCACTTCATTACCAAATGTTAAGGGTTTGACTTCAAATAACTGTCCTCGATCAGCATTTGCCGCAAGAGATTTATTTATTGACAGAATACTTGTGGGAAAACAAAATATAGATTTTTTGTGTTTTTCTTAATTTAGTATATATTAATATATATATATATATATATATATATATATATATATATATATATTCAATAAAACATATATACAAATCACTTCAAACAAGTCAAAGTACTTCTTTTTTCTTGATTCAAAGAAATGAACAATTTCAGCAGGAAAAAGTTCATAACATGTAATTTTATTAAAAAAGAGTAGTCAGAATTATGGGAATTTTGGACCACACTTTACCATACATAAGTGTTATGTATTGTTTTTTTTGCCAAAAAGATAAAATAAACAAATTTGTTTAAAGTGTAGGATATATTTTATATACATATATTTTATGTTATTCTAATCTAAGATCTTGAAAATTTTCATTATTATGCAGATTCCTCACATAGTTAAATACATAATTCATTATATTTAATTGCATAATGTCCACATGCTCCAGCGAAATGTTTTCGAATTTCTGTTCAAGCATTTTATAAAAAGGTTCATTTCTGTTTGTTTGTGTTTGTTGTCGTCTTTCTGTTGTATAATGTGTAAATTGTGTTATAAGATCACACATTTTTTTTGTAAGTGGATCTTCGGATTCATGCTCACTTTTTCTGGAGGTTCATGGTGTACTGGATGAATTTTCACTTGGCGCAAATTGCAAAGACTCATTCATAGACTGCGAGCTTTCTTCAATGTGGGAAACGAGTTCATCCAACACAATTTCCACTGGGGCTACACTTGATGTTGTTCTGCAATTTTTATAAGAATAAACTCATATTAATAGAAACAGCAGTAATGTTTTACTTCAAAAGTTGACTTACTTCCGTGGTTGAATATGGTCATTTAAGAATTCCAGATGGCTCATCAAACTCCACGATGATTCCGGAACCGTACTTCCACTGCCAGAGACCAGCTTTTTCTGTTTGAGTTTTACGTACTGGTCTCTTATATTTTTCCATCTTGTTTGGTAAGCAGCTTCTAAGGATTTCCATTTGCAGAAATTTTAAAACATTGGAATTAGAATTTCGATCCACAAAAACTTACCACTTAAATTCATGGCAGCCCTTATCTCTGCCCAAGCCTTGGCTCTCTTATATTTATTTCGGTAGTTAACCGAACCTTTTTCATATAAATTTTTATATTTCCTTACCTCCGCAACAAATTTTTCGTCTTCAAAGCTATCGATCTTGTTTTAGCTGTCAAATTCCGCGCGGCAATGACAAAAATTAGAACAAAGTTCTACTTGGCCGCCCGCAGCCGCGTGCCGCGTACATTGGCCTCCTACCTTTATATAGTTTTAATAGTAATATTAAATTTAGAATTGAAAGAGAATGTAATTTAGAGTTGCCTTATTCAGATATATTAGTTAAGAGGCGAGATAACAATATAGTAATGGATTGGTATCAAAAGCCAACAGCTTCAAGTAGGATAATTAATTATTACTCTAAACATAGTAAGAGAATTATAATTAACACAGCAAGAAACTTGATAGAAAAAGTCTTAACAATTAGTGATAGCGTATTTCATATAAAAAATAAGAAGAAAATTGCAGAAATTCTTATTGAGAATGACTTTCCAGAAAAGTTTGTTTATAGTTTAATAAATCAATATAAAAAAGATAAGAAATAATACAAATAATAACACAGAACCAAAATTATATAAATCCTTAATTTACATACCAGAAATGTCAGAAAAACTAGAAAAATGATACTCAAAAATAAAAAATGGCTTTTAAAACATATTTCACCAACAATAAATTGTTTAGTAAAATCAAAGATAGAGTGGAAAAATGGGATGGGTTAAATATAGTTTATAAAATACCATGTAAAGGGAATGGATTTGTCAATTGTAACGAGGTATACATAGGTACAACAAAAAATAGATTTAAAATCAGAATAGAAGGACATAAAAGTAATAGAAAATATAGACACATTAATTCTGAAAAAAGTGCATGATCATCTCATTGTTTTAAATTTAATCACTATCCTGACTTTGAAAATGCATCAGTTTTAAGAACAGAAAATAATTATAAACGAAGACTTCTGTTAGAAATGTTAGAAATTATTAATATACCTGTTAGAGAAAGAATGAACTTTAAAATAGATACTGACAATTTAGCTCAGAACTATAGATATTTAATTCATAGAAATTAAGTTATTAGAATTAATTGTTTATGTTAAATTAGACATATGCATGCATGTATACAATTAAAGTTAAAGCTGTCTGCAATAGCAGGAGCTTCCCCAGGCTGTAATACCGTGTCGAATATTCGATTCAACCAGAGCGAAATATGCTTGACTGAGTACCCTTTTATTCGAACATTGTTTAAGATGGTAGAGCATATAGGAGGCTTTCCGTAAAGTAGTTTCCTCTTATAATGATTGAAAATTTTAACTTTCTGACCCCTTGACGATTTGTACTTATATGTACATAGGTCTCCCATCAAAAATGCTTACGCAGTAAAGTTATTATATTAAGCATATCTATTCCATGTTTGTAACATACTTAAGGTAGGAGGCCAATGTACGCGGCACGCGGCTGCGGGCGGCAGCCAGCTGTTTAATTGTCCGCTTAGAGTTTTTTATGGTAGGCCAATGAACGCGGCTTTTTGGTACGCGGTATGAAATGTCAAAATATTTGTTTACGGAAAATTTGTAAGAAAATTGTGTTTTATAAAAATTAAAAATGGATGTAGAAATGGAAGAGAACATTTTTTTGTTTTTATGGATTTTTCAAATGTATATCCTGCTAAATAAAATAAAAAAGAAAAGAAACTTGTGGGTGCGTGATCTCTATTTGCAAAGAGATTCGTGCGGGTTTTTTGCAAATACTTTCGAGCACTTGATAACAAAAGACAGGGAACAGTTTCAAATTGCTACTAGACTGACGCCGGAAGTGTTTGATGCCCTTTTGAACACGCTTCGGGACAAACTAGAAAAATGTTCACTAAGAAAGTCATTTAGCCCAGATTGTTCCGGACTGTTTCTTACACTTATGAAAGTTGCTGCATTTGCTTATAGTTTTATTATTGATTATAACTATTGTTATTTAGCTATTTAGCACAAGGAGTCAGTAGACAGTATCTTTCTATGAAATTTAAATGTCTGTGTGATCTGTAGCACGTATTGTATTGGAAACATGTGAACTAATATGGACAGAACTAAGTAGCATTTATCTATCTACATCCGATCAGCATGAATGGGAAAAAGTTGCTGATGATTTTGAAAATATGTGGAACCTTTCTTATTGCATTGGATCGATAGATGGAAAACACATTGCAATTACATGTCCTCCGCATTCGGGATCTAATTTTTATAATTATAAATGTTAGTATTGTATTATAGCCGACTTTGGCTGACTATACTTTCTAAAGTATACTTTCTACAGCTTTTTATAGTGACATCCTACTCGCAACTTGTGGTGCAAATTACACTTTTACTGCGGTTGATATTGGGTCGTATGGCAGCCAAAGCGATGGCGGAGTATTGTCGTTTTCTGAAATGGGAAAACGATTACTCACAGGTTCATTAGATGTACCACCACCAAGTATGTTACCAAACAGCAACACAACATTTAACTATTATTTCGTAGGAGATGCTGCCCTTCCCTTGGGTCCCAACCTTATGCGACCATATCCAGGATCTCTTCTAGATGAAGCCAGGGAAAATTTTAATAAAAGATTATCAAGGGCGCGAAGAGTAATTGAGAATACAATTGGAATTCTCACGGCAAGATGGCGTATATTAAGAGGATCACTGAGCATGTCCCCAGAATCAGCAGAAAAGGTAATAAAAGCTGCAGTAGTTCTCCACAACTTCGTAAAAATGAACGACGGGTCTTACTGCCCGCCTGAGTATGTTGACCATGAAGTTTATAACGTTTTTGTAAAAGGACTATGGAGAAATGAAATCACTTCATTACCAAATGTTAAGGGTTTGACTTCAAATAACTGTCCTCGATCAGCATTTGCCGCAAGAGATTTATTTATTGACAGAATACTTGTGGGAAAACAAAATATAGATTTTTTGTGTTTTTCTTAATTTAATATATATTAATATATATATATATATATATATATATATATATATATATTCAATAAAACATATATACAAAACACTTCAAACAAGTCAAAGTACTTCTTTTTTCTTGATTCAAAGAAATGAACAATTTCAGCAGGAAAAAGTTCACAACATGTAATTTTATTAAAAAAGAGTAGTCAGAATTATGGGAATTTTGGGACCATACCTTACCATACATAAGTGTTATGTATTGTTTTTTTGCCAAAAAGATAAAATAAACAAATTTGTTTAAAGTGTAGGATATATTTTATATACACATATTTCATGTTATTCTAATCTAAGATCTTGAAAATTTTCATTATTATGCAGATTTCTCACATAGTTAAATACATAATTCATTATATTTAATTGCATAATGTCCACATGCTCCAGCGAAATGTTTTCGAATTTCTGTTCAAGCATTTTATAAAAAGGTTCATTTCTGTTTGTTTGTGTTTGTTGTCGTCTTTCTGTTGTATAATGTGTAAATTGTGTTATAAGATCACACATTTTTTTTTTGTAAGTGGATCTTCGGATTCATGCTCACTTTTCCTTTTTCTGGAGGTTGATGGTGTACTGGATGAATTTTCACTTGGGGCAAATTGCAAAGACTCATTCATAGACTGCGAGCTTTCTTCAATGTGGGAAACGAGTTCATCCAACACAATTTCCACTGGGGCTACACTTGATGTTGTTCTGCAATTTTTATAAGAATAAACTCATATTAATAGAAACAGCAATAATGTTTTACTTCAAAAGTTGACTTACTTCCGTGGTTGAATATGGTCATTTAAGAATTCCAGATGGCTCATCAAACTCCACGATGATTCCGGAACCGTACTTCCACTGCCAGAGACCAGCTTTTTCTGTTTGAGTTTTACGTACCGGTCTCTTATATTTTTCCATCTTGTTTGGTAAGCAGCTTCTAAGGATTTCCATTTGCAGAAATTTTAAAACATTGGAATTCGAATTTCGATCCACAAAAACTTACCACTTAAATTCATGGCAGCGCTTATCTCTGCCCAAGCCTTGGCTCTTTTATATTTATTTCGGTAGTTAACCGAACCTTTTTCATATAAATTTTTATATTTCCTTACCTCCGCAACAAATTTTTCGTCTTCAAAGCTATCCATCTTGTTTTAGCTGTCAAATTCCGCGCGGCAATGACAAAAATTAGAACAAAGTTCTACTTGGCCGCCCGCAGCCGCGTGCCGCGTACATTGGCCTCCTACCTTTAAATAGTTTTAATAGTAATATTAAATTTAGAATTGAAAGAGAATGTAATTTAGAGTTGCCTTATTCAGATATATTAGTTAAGAGGAGAGATAACAATATAGTAATGGATTGGTATCAAAAGCCAACAGCTTCAAGTAGGATAATTAATTATTACTCTAAACATAGTAAGAGAATTATAATTAACACAGCAAAAAACTTGATAGAAAAAGTCTTAACAATTAGTGATAGCGTATTTCATATAAAAAATAAGAAGAAAATTGCAGAAATTCTTATTGAGAATGACTTTCCAGAAAAGTTTGTTTATAGTTTAATAAATCAATATAAAAAAGATAAGAAATAATACAAATAATAACACAGAACCAAAATTATATAAATCCTTAATTTACATACCAGAAATGTCAGAAAGACTAGAAAAATGATACTCAAAAATAAAAAATGGCTTTTAAAACATATTTCACCAACAATAAATTGTTTAGTAAAATCAAAGATAGAGTGGAAAAATGGGATGGGTTAAATATAGTTTATAAAATACCATGTAAAGGGAATGGATTTGTCAATTGTAACGAGGTATACATAGGTACAACAAAAAATAGATTTAAAACCAGAATAGAAGGACATAAAAGTAATAAAAAATATAGACACATTAATTCTAAAAAAAGTGCATGATCATCTCATTGTTTTAAATTTAATCACTATCCTGACTTTGAAAATGCATCAGTTTTAAGAACAGAAAATAATTATAAACGAAGACTTCTGTTAGAAATGTTAGAAATTATTAATATACCTGTTAGAGAAAGAATGAACTTTAAAGTAGATTCTGACAATTTAGCTCAGAACTATAGATATTTAATTCATAGAAATTAAGTTATTAGAATTAATTGTTTATGTTAAATTAGAATATTTTGACATATGCATGCATGTATACAATTAAAAATCAATAATAATGATTATTATGTTAAATTATTTGCGCTGTATGCATATGTTAAGATCATATTTATTATATATGTTAAGATCATATTGATCATAGTTATTCTTGTATTATGTAAAAATTTTTTACATTAATAATATCAATTACACAACATTAAAAGAATTGTATTTTAACACACACACATCGTTTTCATGACATTATTATATATAACTAAAACTTATAATATTTATGCATTTTGTAGTTAGTATGTTTTAATATTTAAAATTAACAAATTTATACTTTTTATACATTTTAGAGCTAGTATTTTTTTAATATAAAAAAAATTTGATTTATGTTGTTGAAAAAATTTGTATACATATAATTGAAAAGAAAATTTTTGACAATAGAAAATAATATCCTGAAGAAGCTAACCGAAGCACAGTGGGCGAAAAGGCTCATCTAGCGGAGTTTAATTAATAGCGTTTAGGGAATTTTTTTTTGTTTCTCTTAAATTTTTTTTTATTAAAAATAGATTAAGCTACAATGTTAAACAAAAAAAAATATTTTTTTTAAATATATTTATCTTGATTTTTGTGAAAGTTGAAATTTTTTTTTCATATTTTAAACATTGTTTGTTTCATTCAGGAAAACAGAATAAAGTTAATACATTTAATGTTTCACATTCCTTTGGACTCCATTTGTATGAATGCTTGGTGTAATTACCATCTAAAAATAATGCCAGAGCATCGTCTGGTGTATTTGGAATCGGATGGCATGAATTTTATCCCAAAAAAGATTTAATATTTCTTGCAGTAAATTCGTCATTACCCATTGAAACAAGTTCTGGCGCACTTCGTTTTCCAGATTCGTTCAAACTGCACGTTGTAGCTACTACGAGCTCACTGTGAGGTATTCCTTAACAATTTGGGAGACTTTACTTAATTTCGTTTTATTGGAACATTTGTCGAACATCTTATCGGGTCTTCCACGACTAGTCAGGGGATCAACTAATAAAAGTTGTCCGTCTAACCACTCCGTGTTGTTTTCTTCAAATTTGTGGCTACTTCTATGGTTCAATATCCATTTCTCAACCAATTTTGCTACAAAATTTCTAGTTTTTTTGCTTATTAAATTAATTTCATTACTTTTATATGTGTTAATATTAATTGTAATATTAAATATATGACTTTCAACGGCAGAAAATTTTTTAGTAGGCACGGGCTCGTTGCGCCATAGTAAATAAACTTCTCGTCTGAGCACCTACATTGTTCCTAAAAAATGCAATATCATAAAGTTGCAGGTGGCTGCAGATAAATTTGCACATTTTACAATCACAGGACAACATAGTAATTTTAAAAAAATATTCTAGCGCCAATACCCAAGAATATCAGAAGTTCCGGTCCACGGAAATCTTTTCTTGGCTTTTTTTCAAGCAGTTAGTCGTATAGTCAACATGTACAACATATTTTCTACAACACTTCAGCACAGGTCACAAACAAAATTTTTTTAGTTAATACTTACCTCTAACTATAAATAAAACCAATTTTCTTCCACTTAATTGAGACAAACGCAACTTTAGAGAATATTTGGCAATGCAAATAAAACACGTGTTAAATCTTAGTGATGTACCGGCTGAAGCATATGTTTCACAGCTCACAGCTGTTCAACTAGATCATGTCAATCAAAATATAATCGATATGTAAGTTCAGTGGTATATTAGTAATCGATAAATACACAGTTTTGGAGCAGTTAAACACTTTGAAAATTGAATTAAACGACGCTAGATCAACCATTTCGCCCACAGTGCGAAGGTTAGCGAAATATCGAAATATATATATTACCATAAAATAACCTCAAAACTCAAACAAATCTATTAATTATTAAAAGAAAAAAGGTTAAAAAATTAGGCACAAGAATTATATATATATATATATATATATATATATATATATATATGTTTATTTTTTTAAATATATTTTTATATCTAAACATAGTGCAAATATGAGTACATAAATATCGTTTATTGTATTCAAACTTTCTTTTACTGAAGTATGAAAGCATTACATGTTCATTTAAATCAAGGTACTGAATTAACGTTTATTTCTCATGTTTCTAAAGTTACGTTTTATCTATGTAGGTATGTAAAAAAAGGGGGAATATTAAACTTTTCGAACCAAATTCAAAATAAATTATAAAATCTAGCATGTACTTATGTTTGTATGTAAGTACGTATGTTAGGAATAGCAATATGTAACAAGCCTAAAGCTTTTTTATGGCTGTAGCTTTAATTTTTTGTTATGGATCTAAATGTATTTAAAACATATAATTGTGAACATAGAGCATATTACTAACAATTAACGCATCATGAAGATATTACTTTGCTCAAAACAATAACTTTATCATACATCAGCCGCCCGCCGTACTTACCAGATTTCGCCCCTGTGACATTTTCCTGTTAGAAGACTCTAAGGAACGAAAGGCGTTTTACGACGGTTGGAGAGATATCCGAACCGCTGAGAACTAAAGGAATACCAAAAATTTGATACATAATATATTGCCTTCTAGGATTGGAAACTCCAAGGTACTTATCTAATTTGGCAATTTAATACCATGCGATTATTTTTGGTATACATGTGTATGAATAGGTGTGTATATGAGGATAGGTTTGTACATACCCTGAGGGGATTGTGTGAGCTAACGCTTAATATGGTTAGTAATTAGCTAACTCATAATATGACTAAAATCTGATGCAGATGTGAGCTAGTTGTCACACACAAAAACAAGACAAAAGAAATAAAAAAATCTTGTTATTTCGTCAGTTACGTTTTGTCATCAGTGCACAGAGCGAAAACTTCCTAGTAGATTCAAGAAGATTTTCTCTATGAGAAAACGAGGATTTTTTCAAAGAGATTTCTTATTGTTTGTATGTGCTAATTCTTTTTAATTTTTTCAATAAGTAAAACACATGGAATTAAGAAGAAAATCTTGTTATTTACCATTTTTTACTCAAATTCCGTTATATTTGGCATCAAAATAACAAACCATAGAGAAAATCTTCTTGATTCCATTAGGTTTTCTTATAAGTTGCATAAAATAAGAATTTCTTATTAATTTCAATAAGCCTTTTTAATACTTTTTTTTAAATTAGGTCTTCCTTCTTGATTTCTTTAGATTTCTATTTGATCATGTGTAAAATATCTTATTAATTTTTTAATAGGAATATCTTCCTGATTTATTATTATTTATTTTTCTTGATTTATTATTATTCTTGAGTTATTTTATTAGTTGGGTTGTTATTTCATGAATGCATACAAATCAACATAGAGACACTTTTTTATGATTGTATTAATTTTTTATAATTATATTATATTACTTTAAAATTTTTTTATTATATTTTTTCTTACTGAGTACTGAATTAGGTTCTGTAGAATTATTATTAATAAATTAACTATTTGACATACTGTCATTGTACTATTATAATATGAAATTTATTTGCATTTCATTGGCGCTTTTTACCAAATAGTACACTTTTAACCACAGTTTTGAAAAGTTTCAAACTTCTCAACTTATTAAAAGACTTTTATAAACCATTTGAGAATAATGTTAATAAATTAACAATAAAAATTCACAAATGATTTCAAAAAATCACATTATAATAAGTGTAGTAGGGTATGAAACTTATACAAACCAAAACCCAACAAACAACTTTTATTCGATATGACTCTATTTTATTTTTCTAAACCTTTACACAATTAGAAATCCTTTGGATAACAATGAAAATATTTATAAGGCAAAATGAAAAATAAAATCTCAATTTAATTTTAAATAAATTAACTATTTGACATACTGTCATTGTACTATTATAATATGAAATTTATTTGTTGGGTGGTCAAGCAATGTCTATATGCATTTCATTGGCGCTTTTTACCAAATCCACAGTTTTAAAAAGTTTCAAACTTCCCAACTTATTAAAAGACTTTTATAAACCATCTGAGAATAATGTTAATAAATTAACTATAAAAATTTACAAATGATTTAAAAAAATCACATTATTATAATGTTTTGTTTCTGTGTGTAAATGGATTTTTTATTCTGTTGTCCAAAAATGATAAGTTTCTCTTGATGGGTATTTAACATTTAAAAAATATATATGTTTTCTGTTTTCTTTAAACATTATACTGTTACACAGGGCAACGACGAGAACTACCTCACTTCTGCATCAGATTTTACTTAGTTTATGAACTAGTCTCAAATGCGCTAGCTAATTATTAACCATATTATGAGTTAGCTCCAGTGTGGCCGTATCCAAAATTATTTTACAGCTAAATCGGCCTTAAAATAATGCTAAAAAGAATCCCAAACTGCCAAAAAATAATGCTAAAGTTTTAATTGTATTAGTTTTTGTTACTTTAATTTAATTTTCATAATTCTTCCTTATAAACACATATTGCACATCATTTTGATTAAAAAGTAACAGAATATATCCTGAAGTATATGTACATATTTATGTACACTCATAAAAAGTTTTCTTTTAATAAAAGGTATTATTAAATTCAAGATCACATTGAATTATTATAAAATTAACAAAAATCAAAATAACATCAACCATTAATGGCTATTAATTAGTATATTATATCATATTAATAGCCTGTAAGGATTATAGCCATAAATAAATTTTAACTATAAATTAAGTATGTACGTAATTTTCCTCTTTTTCAGGTTCTGACCAAACCATTCCGAATATAAACAACTAACATCATTATATATATAATATTCGTTCTTATGAGATTCATGCCACCAAAAACACTTTCAACTTCCGCGTTGCTAAATGGCAAGACCAGGAGCTTCATTGCCAAAGTAGCTATTTCACTGAAGGATTTTCATTTAGTGCATTTTTATATTCGTATACACTTACTCAAAAGTCAACTGTTGAGTTCTTATTTAACTAATTATATGAATTTAGTTTCTGTCACTCTAAAAATTTTTTTAGCAACAAAAACTTTGACATCTGAGGTTTACATTCAAACAAAATATAAAAAAATAGGACCCGTTTTCGGCAGTTGTAGCAAGTTGATATATTTTCTGACACATAAACAATATGATACCAGAGTTATTTATTGCCTGGGTTTCAGATTTAAATTGTGGTAGACTTTGATATTAACATTATTATTTTGAAAATATATATATTTTGAATAAAGTAAAGAATGCTAAATACATAATTGAAAAATGCTAAAAAATGCTACCTGCTAAAAGGAAAGTTTACGGCTAAAATTAAAAAAAAAATGCTAAATCTAGCCACAAAAATGCCAAAATGGCCACACTGGTTAGCTCACAAAATCCCATCATAATCAGAGGATGTACAATGTATGCTTAATTTTATATCTGCATGTATGTATCTACAACAACCCCGATCTATAATTTCCCAACAGTGTATATGTGTAATCATAAGATTAGATTAATTTGAAATTTAATATTATTGACTAGTTGATTGTATTTGAACTAAACTACATAAAATAATCAATATATAATTGAGAGCTCCGATGGGATTCAAAACAACTTAAATAATAATAATAATAACTAATAATTTTCACAACACAGCTGCATTTTCAGCAACCAAAAAATTTTTGTTTGTTTGTATATTTAAAGTTTAAATATTGTTAGTTATACGCTATTCAAACAAATATTTTTAATTGACTTAACTATTTTCCTGTTCACAGATACAAAATTTAGTTGGTTCATTTATCGTATGACAGCTAAAAACGAAATTGTTTGTATTCATGAGGTCCTCAAGCTCAAATCTGGTAATTTTGGTTAGGATCACTAATAAATTTAGTATTAATATACATACGTACCTAACTTCAGCTTGGCTTGAACTTGTTTGTTCATGTTTTTTTTTCTCCTGCTAAAACTGGACAAATTCTTTTTTTCAGTGTTATGTGGTTTGATGGCTAAACCAACTTCTTACAATGCTACATTTCAAATTTAGCTCAATTTTATACACTGTTAAGTCTTAATTAACCAATTACAAGATTAAAATTTATGTGGTAAACTCATTAATAGCGAAAAACTGAAAACCATATAATTGTACATATATATAAACCATATAGTTGTTCGCTGCTATATTTTTTTATATATACAGTGACGTTACACTAACAACAATTTCTTTGATTCTTAACAGGGTTCATAAGAATTCATGTATGTATGAATACTCAAATTTATACATATATGATAAATTGTCATATATGAAAATGGAAATTTTTTTTTATATTCCCGTTCAAGAATGAATTGGTTAATTTTTTTCTAGTTGTTCGCATACATGTATGAATACACTAGTTTATTTTCTCAACATACATACACGGGTATGACGATAGAAAAATAAAATGCATGCTTTATTCAAACTTGACTTTCGTATTCATCCCTCTCATTAATGTGTATGTTCGAAACCGTTATTGGTTGGTTTTATCAAGTTAAATATACATGAATAACAGAATTTATCCTGAATAACAATTTTACAGTGTTGAATGTATATGAATAACAGAATTTATTTTAAAAATGTTCGTGAATACAAAACTTTATAGTGTCGAATATCATAATTGAATAAAAATTTTTTTTCAATGTGTGCATGAACAAGGGGAAGGATGAGTAACAGATTTTGATTTACATACGTATGTATAGCATATGGAAATGAAGAATATAAGAACTTTGTGCAATTGTAGAATAATGATATGTTAAATTATAGTAAAATTTTGGTTTTGGTAAAGGAAATATTTCTAGAATTGTATATATATATATATATATATATATATATATATATATATATAGTTATATATATATATATATATATATATATATATATATATTCATATTAAAATTATATTTAGAATTCTTCTAGTTTTTTGACCTCTTTTTGATTAATAATGTTGTCTAATATATATTAAGCTTAAGGTCTCTTTATTTTTATTATCTTATAAAATTGTTTTTCAATATTTCGTCACTCCTTTGTGTGACTTCTTCAGGAAATTTATTTTTTAATTTGATATGAAAAAATAATTTTTGCTTATAAAACAACAATATGAAAATTATTTGTCAACAAAATACAAAAAGATTCAAACAAAATTTTTATAAATTTAAAATATGGGAACAATAATATACAATTTAAATCTATACATGTATATATTAAAAAATTTTTAACATTTCTAAAATGAACTTCCAATCCTACTTATATATACATACATAGATATCTTAAAACCAAATTCAAGAAGTTTATAAGCAAATTTATATAAATTTAAAAGACATATTATAACAAAAATTTTTTTTTTTTTTTTTTTTTTTTTAACATGTATATATAAATCAAAAATATTATTATTTAAACATTTCATAATTTTACACATGTATATATACATACCTATTCATACATACATATGTTTTTTATAAATATATACAATTAACATGTATATACAAATATGTATATATCAATATATACACATATTATTCAACAAATTTTAGAACATTTTTAAACAATTTTAATTGAACTAAATATATGTGAACAATAACAAAATATTTAAACCTATACATATGTATATTTAAATTTAAAACTCTATCTTTTATTAACTAAGTGTCTATAATTTTGAGCTACATTTGCTGTATCTGCCTTAAAATTAATCCTATTTGTGATTGGTGTATTTATTATGTGTAACATTTCTAACATAAATCTACGTTTATAATTGTTTTCTGTGATTAATATTGAAACATTTTCAAAGTTTGGATAATGATTAAATCTAGCACAGTGTGAAGATAATGCTGTTTTCTGCGAATTTATATCTCTATATCTCTGATCAGTCTTATGTCCTGCTATCCTAGTTTTTAACTTATTCTTAGTTGTACCTATATATACGTTATTACAATCCTCATTGTCATTTCCATTGCAAGGTATTTTATAAACTAAATTTGATTTATCTAATTTATCTATTTTATCCTTTGTCTTACTAAAAAATCTGTTTAATGTATTATGTGTTCTATAAGCTACTGTATATTTTTCAGAATCACATATTCCTGATTTACCAATGCGTTCTGATAATCCAGATACATAAGTTAAGGATTTGTATATTTTTGGTTCATTTATATTACTATTAATGTTACTACTTCTTAATCTATATTGATATATTAATTTGTTTATTAACCAAATTGGAAAATCATTATTCCTTAATATGTATTTAATTCTATTCTTATTTTTCCTATGAAATCTACTATCACTAATTGTTAGAACCTTATCCACAAAATTCCTAGCTGTGTTTATAATAACTTTTTTATTATGCTTAGAGTAGTAATTAATAATTCTTCCTGAAGATGTTGGTTTCTGGTACCAATCTATTAATAAATTTCTATTCTTCCTAATTATTAATATATCTAAGTATGGAATCATGCAGTTCATTTCCTTTTCCATAGTAAATTGAATACTATTATTAAATAGGTAATGATGAAATAGGTAATGATGAAAGATTAGTTTCATTTGATGTAGTATCTTTATTTCCCAGTATACCAGTTGATTTAGCAATAAATACTATTGAGGAAAAATGGGATATAATAGAGATATATACAGAGATAGATAAAAGGTTATTTTTAAGAATATTGAGATTTTGTATAGAAGATAATAGATATTTTCAATATGATGGAAATATATATTTACAATAACAAGGTCTGCCAATGGGATCTCCAGCTTCTCCTATAGTGGCTGATATTGTTATGGAGAAATTGCTTGACAATTGTATTGAACGAGTGAACATTAGACCAAGAATAATGACTAAATATGTAGATGATTTATTTTGCATAATTTCTGAAAGTGGAATAGATAATATGTTGAGGACACTAAATGAGTTTAATAATAGTATTCAATTTACTATGGAAAAGGAAATGAACTGCATGATTCCATAGTTAGATACATTAATAATTAGGAAGAATAGAAATTTATTAATAGATTGGTACCAGAAACCAACATCTTCAGGAAGAATTATTAATTACTATTCTAAGCATAATAAAAAAGTTATTATAAACACAGCTAGGAATTTTGTGGATAAGGTTCTAACAATTAGTGATAGTAGATTTCATAGGAAAAATAAGAATAGAATTAAATACATATTAAGGAATAATGATTTTCCAATTTGGTTAATAAACAAATTAATATATCAATATAGATTAAGAAGTAGTAACATTAATAGAAATATAAATGAACCAAAAATATACAAATCCTTAACTTATGTATCTGGATTATCAGAACGCATTGGTAAATCAGGAATATGTGATTCTGAAAAATATACAGTAGTTTATAGAACACATAATACATTAAACAGATTTTTTAGTAAGACAAAGGATAAAATAGATAAATTAGATAAATCAAATTTAGTTTATAAGATACCTTGTAATGGAAATGACAATGAGGATTGTAATAAGGTATATATAGGTACAACTAAGAATAAGTTAAAAACTAGGATAGCAGGACATAAGACTGATCAGAGATATAGAGATATAAATTCGCAGAAAACAGCATTATCTTCACATTGTGCTAGATTTAATCATTATCCAAACTTTGAAAATGTTTCAATATTAATCACAGAAAAGAATTATAAACGTAGATTTATGTTAGAAATGTTACACATAATAAATACACCAATCACAAATAGGATTAATTTCAAGGCAGATACAGCAAATGTAGCTCAAAATTATAGACACTTAGTTAATAAAAGATAGAGTTTTAAATTTAAATGTACATATGTATGGGTTTAAATATTTTGTTATTGTTCACATATATTTAGTTCAATTAAAATTGTTTAAAATTTTCTAAAATTTGTTGAATAATATGTGTATATATTGATATATACATATGTGTATATACATGTTAATTGTATATGTTTATAATAAACATATGTATGTATGAATAGGTATGTATATATACATGAGTAAAATTATGAAATGTTTAAAGAATAATATTTTTGATTTATATATACATGTTAAAAAAAAAAAAAAAAAAAAAAAATTTTTTGTTATAATATGTCTTTTAAATTTATATAAATTTGTTTATAAACTTCTTGAATTTGGTTTTAAGATATCTATGTATATATAAGTAGGATTGCAAGTTCATTTTAGAAATGTTAAAAAAAAAAATTTTTAATATATACATGTATAGATTTAAATTGTATATTATTGTTCCTATATTTTAAATTTATAAAAATTTTGTTTGAATCTTTTTGTATTTTGTTGACAAATAATTTTCATATTGTTGTTTTATAAACAAAAATTATTTTTTCACATCAAATTAAAAAATAAATTTCCTGAAGAAGTCACACAAAGGAGTGACGAAATATTGAAAAACAATTTTATAAGATAATAAAAATAAAGAGACCTTAAGCTTAATATATATTAGACAACATTATTATATTTAAAAATACATTTAATTTTTTAACTTCCAAAAAAAACTCTAGGCATCAATCGAAGTGTTTCTTGCCAATATCTATGCAATTGCAAATTGCTTTTATTAAAACACTCGTACTAATTTAATAAGATAACGCAAAATTTATTATACTCTAATATAAATATATTTACATATATGCCAGATGCCCAAATCTGCCAAAGTCATAGAATAATTTATACTAGTACAAGGTACGTTGCACTGCCCATGGTCATGTTAAGATTTAAGTTAAAAAGTTAAGGTAACAAAAATTTTAATATGATATTAATTTTAATATACAGTGACGAACTAAATTATTGGCACTGGAAGCACTTTCAACTTCACCATTGATGTAAGGGCCTTCTTAAAGTGATTTTTGATAAATAAATGTTTGTACTGATAGAATGATAAATTTTCCACAAAATTCGATGAATTCCATTTCAAAATTTGTATACCGTTATTGATTAAAAATATAAAACAAACAAAAAGTACTTTATTTCATTGAACAAAATTATTGGCACACAACAATAAAAAATTGGTTATTTGAAAATATTAATATTTAGTGGCTAATCCTTTCTGTTTTATAACAGCCTCCAGTAGATTTGGCATAAAATACACCAACTTTTTAGTGACATCTGTCCCAATATTTTCCCATTCTTCGACTAGTGCCTGCTTCAGCTCATCCTTTTTCGTTATTGCCCTTTTTCACTCTCCTATCCAGCTCTTCCCATAAATGCTCGATCGGATTGAGGTCTGGGGATTATGGAGGATGCGGTAGAACATGCGAAACATTATATGCAAGCCACATACGCACAACATGAGCCGAATGCTTCGGGTCATTATCGTGTTGGAAAGTGAATGATGATGGTAAATTAAATTCGGCACTGTTTTTCAGGTTTTCTTTTAAAATATTCATATATTTTATTTTGTCCATAATACCGTCAATAAACACCAGCTCGCCCACGCCTGCGGCTGACATACAGCCCCACACAATCACACTTCCACCTCCATGTTTTACGGTTGCAGCAAGGTTTCGTTTTTCAAGCTCTGTGTTGGGCTTTCTCCACACTGTTTGGCGGCCAACAGAGCGAAATATATTAAATTTGCTTTCATCTGAGAATAGCACTTGGTCCCAAAAATCATTTGACTTACGCAAATACTCCTTGGCATACGCTGAACGCTTCTTTTGATTGACTAATGAAATTAAAGGTTTACGTCTAGCAACAGGACAATTGTAGTTCGCCTCATGTAGTGCTCTTCGTACCGTAATGGGATGAACATCTTTTCCAGAATCTTGCTTAATATCCGCAGCGATCTGTGTTGAGGATATTTTTGGATTTACATTCGCACTTTAACATGTAAAAACTTTGAAATTTAAGTAGTAGAAATAACGGCGATTGATCACAAAAAAAATGGCCAGATCGATAAAATTTTAAGAACGTGAGAAAGTGTGCCAATAATTTTGTTCATCAAAAATGGATACTTTTTTTTTGATTTCTTGTTTTAATAGGTCATATAATAAAAATTTTTGAAGAAAAAAAATTAATTTTGTAGGAAATTTTTCATTTTATCTAGTAAAAATAATTTCTTATTAAAAATCGTTTCTATGGACTATAGTATTGATCACGAAGTTGAAAGTACTTACTTATTGTGCCAATAATTTAGTTTCACTGTATATATATATATATATATATATATATATATATATTTGTAAAGTTTTTATACACGAACACTTTTAAAATAAATTATGTTATTCATATACATTCAACACTGTAAAATTGTAATTCACGAACACTCTCAAATATAATCTGTTATTCATGTACATTCAACACTATTAAAATTTTTGTTTGCGAACATATTTAGATAATATATACTGTTATTCATGTATATTCAACTTTATATAATTTGTGTAGTCTTCTTTTTTGCGTGGTAGTGCAAAATATAATTTAATGCTCTCACCTGATGTGTACGAACCAAGCCTGCCATATTTGCCGATTTATCGGCATTTTGCCGATTTTCCCCCTTCAAATTATCAAAGTGCCGATTAGACAATTTTTTTAAATATGCTGATATTTCGATAAACTCCAGAAGCATAGTAACTTTGGTTAATTTAGTCAAATTTATAACAATGGGCAACATTTTACGTTAAAAAAAGAGACAATAAATAAATCCGCGCTTATACTAAACAAATAAGGTTAGATATATGTATTTAATATTACATTCAGTGTATGTATGTGTGTGTTGTCTTAGTACATTTTTATTTGCAAAATATGCAAAAAAATTGTGTAAATAGAAAACTGTTATCACATTCAACTAAGCCACCTAAACAGTGGTGATAAACACAATATACACATGAGCACTGAAGATGAAAATATAGCGACTTTCGAAAACAGCTGTTCTGCTCTGCTGTGTAAGTTGAATAAAACTGATGTTGACTTCCTTTGTGCCTAGGAATTTTTATCATCATGTCTTTCTGAGATTTTAACTAGGTTAGAACAATTTAGCCTATATAAATATTAATATAGCAAAATAAAAATGTTCAATAAAAATAAAATCACATACAATTTAAGCTTTGGCTTGAGCTACCAATGAAAATAGGAAAAACGTTCACATATTCTTAAGTATAAAATTCAAACCAAACAAGTTTGACTTAATGTATAATGGAACAAAAAATTCAGAAAAATGGGACATGAAGAAAATAATCAAATGGTAACACAGGTATTATAACACACAAGTGTTAACATCAGGTTGATACAGTTCTCGGATTGTTTTTCACAATAAAATTTGTGTAAATAGAAAACTGGTGTCACATTCAGCTAAGCCACCGAAACAGTGGTGATAAACACAATATGCACATGAGCACTGAAGATGAAAGTGAAGCGACTTGAATAAAACTGATGTTGACTTCCTTTGTGCCTAGGAATATTTATCATCATGTCTTTCTGAGATTTTAACTAAGTTAGAACAATTTAGCCTACATAAATATTAATATAGCAAATTAAAATGTTAAATAAAAGTAAAATCACGAAATTAACTTAAAATATTTTATAGATTGTAACGTAAATGAAAATAGTGCCAGTACATCAGGTAGCCAATCTATTGTAAGTACTTTTGAAATCGAAACACAAGTGATGTACAAACATATTAATGGCATATAATATATATATATATATATATATATATATATATATTGTTACAAAGATTAGAAATAGATTTAAATAAAACGACAATGAGGCTATATGTACTTGGCAGTACTGCCAATTAATCTATAGTTGTCAAAATGTTACAACCCTGGTCAACACTATATAGATAATATTCAAATTAACGGAAATGGAATACTCCAGAATATACAAGATCATTCAAGGCTGTGCAAATAAGAGTAAACCACAACAACAACAAACCTAGCAACATAAATGCTAAGAGATGTTATTCTTAATGATCTTGTATGCAAGTATTCGCTGCTAATAAAGCTAAACAAATTCACAAGTATACACAGTCATGTACACGTAGAAGAATCAAAACCACACACTCATCCATACAACCGCTCATAGTTACGATAGGCAAAACACACAGAACACTCATACATTCAACCACACATAGTTACCATAAGCAAACCAAACAAGTCCGCATTGTCATGTATACAAACACACACATGTCAAGTAGAATACAACCACCATACCCAGAACTTTCGCGAGGTTACCAGACGACGTCATTTTTGCTATATAAAGGCGCTGCCAGAGCTCAGCGATAGTCAGTGTGATTTCAAATATAGACGTGTTAACATCGCTAAGTCTTGAGTAGTACAAATACTCATGTAAATAAAGTAACAAATAAAGTGTTGCCGCATTATATTTCTAAATTAATTTGTCCGTGTTTTAATTTGAAGCAATAAAACGAATCCTTGAAGGATAAGTAATAAAACCGTTTTTACGAAAAGGTCTAAAAACGTAACAATATATATATGTATATATATATATATATATATATATATATATATATACATATATATATATATATATATATATATATATATATAATATGCCGATTTTTTTAAACTCAAATGCCGATAGTACTAATTTTTTTTCGAATATGCTGATTTTTTAAAGAAATTATCTGGCGGCCCTGGTACGAACAGAAATTCTTGCTTATGTTTACTCATGGATGAATACAAATAAAATACAATTCAAGTATTCTCATACAAGAACGAATAAAGGGAAATATTTTTGGTTTTGTCAAACACGAATAGAACACATTACAAAAATATATAACTATTCGTGTTCATGTATATGAGTGATAAATGAATGAATATTTGGAACCCTGATTCTTATAATGTTGAATTTGGTATCGTGGGATAGCTACCATCATGGCATGTAATAAGTATATTTGGGATATTTGCTCTGTGTAACCGAAATAATTGAGATAAAACAAAACTCTCATCAGATGCATGAGGCATCAAGGATCAGCAGTGAAAAACTTGGAGCCGAAATAGCTGAAATCAAACAGAACTCTCAGCAGATGCAGGAAAAGCTTGTAGCCGAAACTCAGCAGATGCAGGAAAAACTTGTAGCCGAAATACAGGAGTCAAATAAAGCCATGAACGAGACCCTGGTAGAGGTTTCTGAAGCCATTAACAGGAGGGTGGATTCTATCGAGAATAAATTCTCAGAGCTGGCGGATAGAGTCCAACATCTACAAAACGGTGGCCTGGAACAGCATGCAAAGGAGTTCGAAGAGAAATTGCATGCTCTAGAGGACAAAATGCATAACCTGGAGTGTAGTGGCGGGCCAGTACGAGCAGTTGCGGAAGTTTCTGCGCGGATAAAAGCGCAGTATGGCAGTTCGACGGCAGTGTACCATTAGGCATCTTCAAATTCCAGTTCGAGACGGTTGCTAGCAGAAATGGATGGGATGCTGAAGAAAAGGCCATAGAGTTGATTTTGTCCTTAAAGGGTACAGCCGCAGAGGTACTTGAGACTGTGCCAGTAAGATGCAGAAACAACTATAATGAAATAATGGCAGCATTGCAGCGCAAGTATGGTGGTGAGCACAAGCGCGATTTATACAGAATGGAATTGCGATATAGAGTTCAGAAGCCTAACGAATCTCTACAAGATTTCGCAATGGAAATCGAGCTTTTAGTGCTGCTCACATATCCAGGCGAGAGTCACCCGTTCCTGGACCATTTTAAAACTGAGGCTTTCGTTAACGGCATTCGCGACTCTGATGTTAAACTGGCGGTGTGCGCTACGCAGAAATCCACTTTCGCTGAAACTGTGTCATTTGCGCTGGCTCAAGAGACTGCCAGGATGGTTTTCAAGCCACAGATATGTAAAGTGCGGAATGTAGAGGTTTTGTCTGAGGAGGATAACAACCTAGTGGCTAGCGTTAAGGAGGCAATGCGACAACTGCTGGCAGAGAAGGCTATCAAAGAAAAGCCTAAGTGCTTTAACTGCGGAAAGATCGGTCATTTTCAGCGCAGCTGCAAAGCACAAAGGAAGAGAGGTAGATCTGTTTCGCCAAAAAGAAACAGCAAACGGGTGAACCAAACAACATCACAAGAGTCCCCGTTAAACTAAAACGAGCTAGCTCTAAGGGGCAAGAACTAGCTCTCACAAACGAGGGCCCCACAATCTCCATATCAGTCAATAATAAGGCCCGATATAGTAAAGGGGAAATGCGAGCGGTTAAGCAATATACGGCTACGTACAGCTACTGGAGAGCCTGCCACTGTCTATGGTAAGATTAAAGTGAAGGTGATTATAGCCAACATCAACGTGAGACATGTGTTTGTTGTTGCCGATATTGTCGATGAGGTTATTATTGGAGCCGATTTTATGATTAATCATGGCATTAATCTACATATGGGACAACAGCTGATGATTTGGCGTAATGTGGAAATACCCCTTGATGTTGGATATGACAACAAACCGCAAGTAACAAGAGTATTTGCTATTGAGAGTCAGACAATACCGCAGCAGTCTGAAACAGTCATATGGGCGCGGATAAAGGGAGATTGTGAGGACAATCGGTTGTGGGTTGTAGAACTGGCAGATCTAAAGAGAGAGCTTATAACGGCGAAAGCTCTAGTGAAAACTAGGAAAGGAGGAATAGTCCCTATAAGAGTGCTTAACTGATGTTGGATATGACAACAAACCGCAAGTAACAAGAGTATTTGCTATTGAGAGTCAGACAATACCGCAGCAGTCTGAAACAGTCATATGGGCGCGGATGAAGGGAGATTGTGAGGACAATCGGTTGTGGGTTGTAGAACTGGCAGATCTAAAGAGAGAGCTTATAACGGCGAAAGCTCTAGTGAAAACTAGGAAAGGAGGAATAGTCCCTATAAGAGTGCTTAACTTGTCAGACCATGAAAAAGTCATCAAAGAAAATTCCGATGTTGGCCAGTGTACTGCAGCAGAGGCAATAATAAACTGCGTGAAGAAGATAGAGCCTACTAATTTGTCCGCAAAAGAACGAGAACAATTTGAGGAATACGTAGAGACGTGGGTAGCAGGTCTATCAGCGACAGATAAAAATAAAGCCAAACAGTTACTAAAAAGGCATGCCAGTATCTTCGCCATGGGAAGCCAAAGCCAGGGTAGAACTGCATTGGTTAAACATGAAATTAACACAGGCGAAGCTAGGCCGATTAAACAGCCACCCAGAAGCGTACCCCTAGCAAAGCGAGATAAAGTAAAAGAGCTTGTAAATGAAATGGAGCGTGATGGCGTAGTTGAGCCATCTTTTGGTCATTGGAGTTCGCCTGTAGTCTTAGTTAAGAAGAAAGATGGCAGTACTAAATTCTGCGTAGACTACAGGAAGCGCAATGACATAACCAAGAAGGACAGTTATCCGCTCCCCAGGATCGATGACACTTTCACACGCTAGCTGGTACCAAATGGTTCTCTACGCTGGACTTGCGAAGCGGATATTGGCAAGTGGAGATCGCTGAGAAAGACAAGGAGAAAACTGCCTTCAGTGTCGGCAACGGATTATGGCAGTTCAAAGTCATGCCATTTGGTCTCTGCAATGCTCCGGCCACATTTGAACGCCTAATGGAGAAGGTACTGACAGGACTTCACTGGAAGACATGCTTGGTATATCTCGATGACATAATCGTGATGGGGAAAACTTTTGATGAACACCTCAAAAACATGGCAGAAGTTCTTGAACGGATATCATCAGCTGGATTGAAACTCAGTTTGTAGTATTTGGGGCATCGTGTTACAGCAGACGGAATCTCAACAGATGAAGATAAAATAAAAGCAGTAAGGGACTGGCATTAACCTAAAAATCTTCATGAATTGCGCAGCTTTTTGGGCCTTTGCACATACTACAGACGTTTTGTGCCGAATTTTGCCAGTGTAGCTGCAAGCTTGCATGAGCTGACAAAGAAGTCAAGACCATACCATTGGGGCGAGCCACAGGAAAAATCCTTCCAGAAACTCAAAGAATTATTATGTACGTCACCATAGCTGGAGAAAAATTTGTGCTGGATACTGATGCGAGCGGCTATGGCATAGGGGGTGTGCCATCCCAAGTAGTAAATGGCACCGAGAAGGTCAGAGGGTACTATAGCCGTGTACTCTCAAAACCTGAGAGGAACTACTGTGTGACACGACGTGAGCTTCTGGCGGTATTGGAATGCATTAAACATTACCATAAGTACCTGTATGGTCAACACTTTACATTAAGGACCGATCATTCTGCACTGAGATGGCTATTGCAGTTTAAAAATCCTGAAGGGCAACTGGCAAGGTGGATTGAGCGCCTGCAGAGCTACGACTTCAGCATTGAGCATAGAAGGGGCACAAAGCATAACAATGCGGATGCTCTTTCGAGAAGGCCGTGCTGTTTAGAGTGTAAACATTGTGTTAGAACCGAGCAAAAGGAAGGCGTTGTGGATGTTCGGCTAATGCACATCGGCCCTGATGAAGACTGGTCAGCGGCACAGAGGGACGACGATATACTGAGGAAAATTATAGCGGCCAAAGAAGAGGACAGACGACCATCCCGGAATGAAATTACGGCTGAAAGCGCACTCGCCAAATCTTATTGGGCTCAGTGGAACAGCCTCAAGGTAATAAAAGGGTGTTTATACCGCGTATGGGAAAGTTTATATGGCAAAACAACTTCAAATTTAATAGTTGTTCCATACTCCAAGATAAGTAAAGGTTTACAGGAGTTTCATAATGGACCAAGTGGCGGTCATCTTGGAGTAACAAAAACACTTGAGAAACTGAAGCAGCGCTTTTATTGGGTTGGATGTCAACAAGCCCTAGCTGACTGGATAGCAAACTGCCCACAGTGCATAGCAGCCAAAGGCCCAGTAAGAAGAAGCCGGGGACAGCTGCAACAATACAACTCAGGAGCACCATTCGATCGGATCGCAATGGATGTAGCAGATCCCTTTCCCGTCACCGAAGCCGGAAATCGTTATGTACTTGTGCTAATGGACTATTTCAGTAAATGGTCAGAGGTATATGCTATACCTAACCAGGAGGCAAAGACAACTGTAAATGCATTCGTCAACAACTGGGTATATCGCTATGGTGTCCCAATAGAATTACATTCCGACCAAGGATGGAATTTCGAGTCTGCCATATTCAGGGAAATGTGCGAGTTATATGGGATAAAGAAAACCAGAACGACGCCGCTGCATCCACAGTCTGATGGCATGGTAGAAAGGTTCAATCGCACCTTAGAAGAGTACCTACGAAAAGTAGTAAGCACCCATCAGAGGGATTGGGACGAGCACATGCCCAAATTTTTGATGGCATATAGGTCAGCTGTATATGACTCAACATCGAGAACGCCAGCCAAAATTATCTTCGGGACGGAATTAAAACTACCTGGTGATTTGGAATTTGGTGTTAAGCCAACTGTAGAGGAAGGAGCTATTACGTCCCAGGAGAAGGAGGACTTAAACGAACTGCATGAGTTCGTGCGCAATAGAATCAAGATGGTCACTGACAAGATGAAGGCTAGGTATGACCGCGCAGCAAACTCGGAGGGATTTATGAAAGGACAATTGGTTTTACTGTATAGCCCACAACGGAAGGAAGGATTGTCCCTAAAATCACAGACTCACTGGGATGGCCCGTATAAAGTGATTAAGAGAGTGAATGACGTTGTATACCGGATACAGAAGCACAATAGCCCAAGGTCGAAAATGAAGATAGTACATCTCGAACGATTGGCGCACTATGGAAGAGGTGATTGTATGCCTATTCGGGTCGAATAAGCTTATGTGGGCGGCAGTGTTACAAAGATTAGAAATAGATTTAAATAAAATGACAATGTGGCTATATGTACTTGGCAGCACTGCCAATTAATCTATAGTTGTCAAAATGTTACAACCCTGGTCAACACTATATAGATAATATTCAAATTAACGGAAATGGAATACTCCAGAATATACAAGATCATTCAAGGCTGTGCCAATAAGAGTAAACCACAACAACAACAAACCTAGCAACATAAATGCTAAGATATGTTATTCTTAATGATCTTGTATGCAAGTATTCGCTGCTAATAAAGCTAAACAAATTCACAAGTATACACAGCCATGTACACGTAGAAGAAACAAAACCACACACTCATCCATACAACCACTCATAGTTACGATAGGCAAAACACACAGAACACTCATACATTCAACCACACATAGTTACCTTAAGCAAACCAAACAAGTCAGCATTGTCATGTATACAAACACACACATGTCAAGTAGAATACAACCACCATACCCAGAACTTTCGCGAGGTTACCAGACGACGTCATTTTTGCTATATAAAGGCGCTGCCAGAGGTCAGCGATAGTCAGTGTGATTTCAAATATAGACGTGTTAACATCGCTAAGACTTGAGTAGTACAAATACTCGTGTAAATAAAGTAACAAATAAAGTGTTGCCGCATTATATTTCTAAATTAATTTGTCCGTGTTTTAATTTGATGCAATAAAACGAATCCTTGAAGGATAAGTAATAAAACCGTTTTTACGAAAAGGTCTAAAAACGTAACAATATATATATGTATATATATATATATATATATATATATATATATATATATATATACATATATATATATATATATATATATATATATAATATGCCGATTTTTATTATCTCAAATGCCGATAGTACTAATTTTTTTTTCGAATATGCTGATTTTTTAAAGAAATTATCTGGCAGCCCTGGTACGAACAGAAATTCTTGCTTATGTTTACTCATGGATGAATACAAATAAAATACAATTCAAGTATTCTCATACAAGAACGAATAAAGGGAAATATTTTTGGTTTTGTCAAACACGAATAGAACACATTACAAAAATATATAACTATTAGTGTTCATGAATATGAGCGATAAATGAATGAATATTTGGAACCCTGATTCTTATAATGTTGAATTTGGTATCGTAGGATAGCTACCATCATGGCATGTAATAAGTATATTTGGGATATTTGCACTGTGTGCTGCTTAAAGCCATATTATTTTAGAGCAGTGTAAGATAAATTGTTGATGTGCTACGTGTATGAGCTATCACCGTCTCTACTACAGAGTTTCATCCGTTTCACTAAGATCTGTACCGCTATGAAATTATACATACTGTGACATTTCAAAGTGTTTTGTTACTATAATATTTGGCTTGCCCACGACTTTACACAAAAATTTCCTTTTTTGCTTTAATGTTGTATTTGTGGCGGTAGAGAGGCCACCTTGATATTCCACCATGATCTGTACAGTCATTTGTCTTATGCTAAGACAAATATATACACATCTCAAGAAGTGTTATTAAAATAACTAAATAGCACACGATGCGAATACCCCAAATATGTGTTTACTTTTCTATTGTTAAAGTTAGCAAACATTAATAATTAATTATGTACATTTTTATAATGATTTTTAATGAAATCTTTTTTTTTTTTTCAAAATTAGTACAATTTTAAAATCTTTTTTTTGCATCTCTATCATATCGTTTCCGCGATGATTCAATTCCTCCCATTGCGATAATAGTGAGCAACAGCAACTAATGTAGGTATAATATACATTGTATATTGAAAATTTTGAATTTTGTTATTATGGAACTAACCACACATAGTGAAGGTACTCTTAAATCAAGAAGAGAAAAATAAAGAACTCCATTATGTACATATAAGAGTATGGCAGCTAAGATAGTATACATGCGTACATACCATGTATATGTATATCTCAACCGGAAGTATAAAAGTAATTAATCTATAATATATTACTGGATAGATTTCATAGGTGTTAAATGTTTGGAAAGTTCTAAAAATTGTTACAAGATTTTTTTTGTATACAGAGATACATATTTATGTATGTGTATATAAAACAATTTGGAATATCTAAAATAGTCATTTACATCACTACTGTTCACATAGATGGTTTTATTTCCACGTCATTTTACCCGTTTTTTATATTCATATACGTTATGAACAGTAGTTTCGATACATATACTGATTGGGTACGTACATTTCCAATTAATTATATTATTCGAACACTTTGCAATTTAATTATAGGCTCAATTAGAGAGACGCGACGCTGCGCAAACGCGTCAGCTGATCCAATCTCTTACATGGAAAATTGCGAAAATGCTTAATTGAGCGCTGAAAAACGCAACGCAGCGCAGCCAACCTACAGAAAATAGAATTTTACGCAAAAATACGCAAGAGTGATGGCATGTATGTATGTTGAATGAGAGTGCGGCACAAAAGCTTTTTTTTTGTACTTCTTGATTGGTTTGATATTTGAACATTTAGTTGATATATTTGTAGATATACCTAGCATATTCAATAAATTAATGTGCTATATAACTTGTTTTACTTTACGAAATCACAAAAGACTGTAAATATATTTTGTACAATAATAGGTTAATGTTATAAATACAAATGTATATCAAAGAACGAAATTGTGTACAAGAAAATTTAATATACAACCGCTGTACAATGTACACCCTCAATACATTGAAGACATTGCCTTTCTTTCGTTGTGTACACCTTCGGACTGTACTTGCGTACATCTCCGTGTATATGGAGATGCCATATTTCACAGTGGCAAGCCTCTGTAGTGATGGAAATAATGATAATATCTTTTGAAATTCGTTTTCCTGGCAATTTTATAAGGATCGTTTTATTTATGAAAGTATACTTACCTCTTTCACATTAAATTTCATTTGCAAAATATGCAAAATGCAGCAAACTCGTGGAAAATAGCCGCGTTTTTGTTGTTTTATGTTATTGCTTGCCCTAAACATGTATATATTTTAATTGACCCTTTTTATTATGAGTATATTTGTTGTTTGTGGTGTTGTTGTTATGTGTGCGTCTATTTAAAAACTCTTGGCGCCTCATAGTCCCACACATTAATTTTATAAAGATACAAAAACAAATATAATGTTATCATCACCGCAAATGTGTATACGGACATAAAATGAATTCAATGTTTTCAATGTCTTCAATGTTTTCAATGCACAGGCCTGTATACTCAAGATGGATTTGTGTATAAGGTGTGACATGTATACATTTTTCAATGTCGTTGACGTAAACTTGTGTACACAAAGGCTAAAAAAGTACAGTATTTCGTTCTCTGATGTATATATGATATATGAACGCATGGGCATAAGTTTATGTGGTACCAATATTAATACAAATGTAATTTATGTATGTAAATGCAGGCAAATGTATCGGTAATGTTTAGCGACCCGTGCTATGCCATTGAGACAACCCGATAACAATAAACACCATCTCGCACTAATGCGACGTCAATCTCGGGATCTAAGGCATCGTTGTCTTGTGTTCACTACTTCAGCCAGCAGCCCCCTTATAAAATATATGTATTAGTAAAATTATAATATAGATATACATATAATAAAGATATTACATCGATCACAAATTTAAAATAAAATATTGTACTATTTATACAATTTCGTACGTTTTCTGTAGAAACGCAAAAAGGAAAGTGCCATCACTATTTCAAGCAACTGTTGTCGTTTTTTGTTTTAAATGATAAACACCACAAGCTAAACAGTATTGTGTGACATTTTGAACAAAAGTAAAAAGTTTAAACAAATAAATATATATTTTCCATATCCATTTTACAATATACATATCTCCTTTTTTAATATTACCACTCAATTAACTACAATTTGTTGTATTTACATATACATGTGTACATACACAATTTTTTTCTGTAAAAACATGGTGCGTTTTTAAGCATTCTATAAGTGCGTTGGCACGTTGCGCTGCGCCTGCGTTTCAGCGTCTCGCTAATGGAGCCTTATGTTTGGAATTTTTCGGATGCTATATTAAACCGACGAAGTCGCATTGCGACCACTGTCAATAGTTAGATTCGATGCTCTTAAACTTAATGATGCCAGAGATAAATTGCTGCGATAAACCGATGTTGGAGAATGTGAATTATTATTGGCCAACAACAGGGAAGTGCTCTCAGCGTTGCTATGCTGCTGATGTTTTAAGCCACCACAAAAATTTCCTTTTTTGCTTTAATGTTGTATTTGTGGCGGTAGAGAGGCCACCTTGATATTCCACCATGATCTGTACAGTCATTTGTCTTATGCTAAGACAAATATATACACATCTCAAGAAGTGTTATTAAAATAACTAAATAGCACACGATGCGAATACCCCAAATATGTGTTTACTTTTCTATTGTTAAAGTTAGCAAACATTAATAATTAATTATGTACATTTTTATAATGATTTTTAATGAAATCTTTTTTTTTTCAAAATTAGTACAATTTTAAAATCTTTTTTTTGCATCTCTATCATATCGTTTCCGCGATGATTCAATTCCTCCCATTGCGATAATAGTGAGCAACAGCAACTAATGTAGGTATAATATACATTGTATATTGAAAATTTTGAATTTTGTTATTATGGAACTAACCACACATAGTGAAGGTACTCTTAAATCAAGAAGAGAAAAATAAAGAACTCCATTATGTACATATAAGAGTATGGCAGCTAAGATAGTATACATGCGTACATACCATGTATATGTATATCTCAACCGGAAGTATAAAAGTAATTAATCTATAATATATTACTGGATAGATTTCATAGGTGTTAAATGTTTGGAAAGTTCTAAAAATTGTTACAAGATTTTTTTTGTATACAGAGATACATATTTATGTATGTGTATATAAAACAATTTGGAATATCTAAAATAGTCATTTACATCACTACTGTTCACATAGATGGTTTTATTTCCACGTCATTTTACCCGTTTTTTATATTCATATACGTTATGAACAGTAGTTTCGATACATATACTGATTGGGTACGTACATTTCCAATTAATTATATTATTCGAACACTTTGCAATTTAATTATAGGCTCAATTAGAGAGACGCGACGCTGCGCAAACGCGTCAGCTGATCCAATCTCTTACATGGAAAATTGCGAAAATGCTTAATTGAGCGCTGAAAAACGCAACGCAGCGCAGCCAACCTACAGAAAATAGAATTTTACGCAAAAATACGCAAGAGTGATGGCATGTATGTATGTTGAATGAGAGTGCGGCACAAAAGCTTTTTTTTTGTACTTCTTGATTGGTTTGATATTTGAACATTTAGTTGATATATTTGTAGATATACCTAGCATATTCAATAAATTAATGTGCTATATAACTTGTTTTACTTTACGAAATCACAAAAGACTGTAAATATATTTTGTACAATAATAGGTTAATGTTATAAATACATATGTATATCAAAGAACGAAATTGTGTACAAGAAAATTTAATATACAACCGCTGTACAATGTACACCCTCAATACATTGAAGACATTGCCTTTCTTTCGTTGTGTACACCTTCGGACTGTACTTGCGTACATCTCCGTGTATATGGAGATGCCATATTTCACAGTGGCAAGCCTCTGTAGTGATGGAAATAATGATAATATCTTTTGAAATTCGTTTTCCTGGCAATTTTATAAGGATCGTTTTATTTATGAAAGTATACTTACCTCTTTCACATTAAATTTCATTTGCAAAATATGCAAAATGCAGCAAACTCGTGGAAAATAGCCGCGTTTTTGTTGTTTTATGTTATTGCTTGCCCTAAACATGTATATATTTTAATTGACCCTTTTTATTATGAGTATATCTGTTGTTTGTGGTGTTGTTGTTATGTGTGCGTCTATTTAAAAACTCTTGGCGCCTCATAGTCCCACACATTAATTTTATAAAGATACAAAAACAAATATAATGTTATCATCACCGCAAATGTGTATACGGACATAAAATGAATTCAATGTTTTCAATGTCTTCAATGTTTTCAATGCACAGGCCTGTATACTCAAGATGGATTTGTGTATAAGGTGTGACATGTATACATTTTTCAATGTCGTTGACGTAAACTTGTGTACACAAAGGCTAAAAAAGTACAGTATTTCGTTCTCTGATGTATATATGATATATGAACGCATGGGCATAAGTTTATGTGGTACCAATATTAATACAAATGTAATTTATGTATGTAAATGCAGGCAAATGTATCGGTAATGTTTAGCGACCAGTGCTATGCCATTGAGACAACCCGATAACAATAAACACCATCTCGCACTAATGCGACGTCAATCTCGGGATCTAAGGCATCGTTGTCTTGTGTTCACTACTTCAGCCAGCAGCCCCCTTATAAAATATATGTATTAGTAAAATTATAATATAGATATACATATAATAAAGATATTACATCGATCACAAATTTAAAATAAAATATTGTACTATTTATACAATTTCGTACGTTTTCTGTAGAAACGCAAAAAGGAAAGTGCCATCACTATTTCAAGCAACTGTTGTCGTTTTTTGTTTTAAATGATAAACACCACAAGCTAAACAGTATTGTGTGACATTTTGAACAAAAGTAAAAAGTTTAAACAAATAAATATATATTTTCCATATCCATTTTACAATATACATATCTCCTTTTTTAATATTACCACTCAATTAACTACAATTTGTTGTATTTACATATACATGTGTACATACACAATTTTTTTCTGTAAAAACATATGGTGCGTTTTTAAGCATTCTATAAGTGCGTTGGCACGTTGCGCTGCGCCTGCGTTTCAGCGTCTCGCTAATGGAGCCTTATGTTTGGAATTTTTCGGATGCTATATTAAACCGACGAAGTCGCATTGCGACCACTGTCAATAGTTAGATTCGATGCTCTTAAACTTAATGATGCCAGAGATAAATTGCTGCGATAAACCGATGTTGGAGAATGTGAATTATTATTGGCCAACAACAGGGAAGTGCTCTCAGCGTTGCTATGCTGCTGATGTTTTAAGCCACCGTAGAAATTTGTGTTCTCGCTGTAACATGTTTTTACAATACTCGCGGTAGGATTGCTAATTAGAGTTATTTGAGCGCTGGATGGATTTGCATTACCCATTCTAGGCAATATAAACAAATCATTATTTGCATCCATTGTTTCTAAAATACTATCCCTTGCCAAACTACTTGGATTAAGAGTGGCGCTGGAATTATTACTGCCATCATTATTACTGCTACTCAAATGCAATCGGGAACTTAAAACCTTATTACACGCTGGACATGCTCTTAGTGCGCCTTTATCTTTCCGACGTATTAATTCTTGAGCACATCTCAAAAGATAAATTTAAATGCATTAAAATAAAAAAAATAAACTTTTGAGGAATCTTACCTGGCGTGTAGGATATGTGCACATGGCAGGGCTTCTAAGGCGTCCGGCTCTAAGCCAAAAACTTCACCGCAAGCGCCACAGTTCAAACCCAGTGCGGAATCAGTTTGATTAGCAAGACGTATGTGGGTATTGTATTGCTCCTCATCGCCCAGTGCTCGATATATTATTGCCAAACGTCTGCGTATCTTACGAACTAATAACTAAAAAATAATGCATATTAAAATTTGTTTGTCTTTCAACAAGATATACTCATAATCGTGGTTGAGTAAAAAGCTATCATCAAGCGTAGCGATGCTACCTTATGAATAATTTCATCATTCAGTTTTACAACGTGTTCAAATAAAATATGTATTGACAATTAGAGCAAAATCTTAGAGTACAACCAAAGACTCTATAATATAAAGATGTTGCATGCCATATATTATTAAAATTCAAAAATGTTGTGCTTCTCTATGATGCATGGGACAAGTATGTAGTAGAGTTGTGTCACTGAGTTATGAGCTAGTTAAATTGAACGATTCACTGAGCTGAGCGAAATGAGCGCTCACTACATTAGATGACTTCAGCTCAGTACTGAGCGCTTTTTGTTTCAGACCGCTTTTGTTTCAGAGCTTTTTTAATCATTTCTATTGCCATATATGTAATGATGTCACAGTTTCTTAATATGCTGCCGAACGAATACAATTATGTTATTGTATATGTAATGGAGGCATGTCTAAGGAATATATATATATATATATATATATATATATATATATTTGTTTATGTGTTTCATTCAATGAACTAACTCAGTAAACTGAGCTGAGCTATAATGAGCGCACAGCTCACTGAGCTAAAGAGCACAACTCCAGTATGTAGCAACGAAATCCAAAGGCTTCTTTATTCTCTTTCTCTTGTTTTTTGCAAACACAATTTTTGAGTAACTTAACACATTTCTTACATTCTCTTGTTATGTATATTTGTATATATGTTCATAGCAGTGTTACCATATATTTTTTTTTAAAAAACTTGCCATTCAAGAAAAAAAATTTTTTTTATACATTTTCTTTAAATATAACAAAATGATAAACGAAAATACAAAATTGGATATCATGTTTATAAAAAATATTTTATTTACAAAAAGAACTTGTTTTTCTAACTAATACAAAACATAACATAACATATGTACATAATATGTACCTATACATACATATGTATATTAAACGTTATATATTATATTAATTTTCGGAGATCTAATTTGTCTTAAAAGAACTTGTTTTTCGGCCAGTTATATATAAAAACTTTTTTGCATCTAAAAAAACTTGCAAAAAAAGGAAAAACTTGGCAAATGGCAACGCTGGTTCATACATTCATACATACTTAAGGCCGTTATATTTTTATAATAACTTTCTCCTGATATTACAAAGACCGAAGAAAACTGTCCTTTTCTTGTTTTGCCTTTTCCAACAAGTGTATATTTTTAATTTCTTTAATGTTTAGTCGGCACACTAAACACGGTTCGGTGAAAACAAAGTATGTTATAAACATAGAATGGAAATTCTTAATCTTCTTATAATAATTATACTGCGTAAGCATTATTAATGGGAGACGTACATATGCAAATCATCAAGTGCTCAGAAAGTTAACATTTTTAATCATTTAAAAAGGAAACTACTCTTTTGGAATTGCATCAAATATTGCACATTAATAATATACACATGTAAGTATGTAGGTATTAACACTTCGGTGCGAGTCGATATATGTATATTTGTTTCTACAAAAATGAAATACGTATTATCTACTCTATAATATAAAGATGTTGCACGCCATATATTATTAAAATTCAAAAATTTTGTGCTTCTCTTTGATGCGGGGGACAAGTATGTAGCAACGAAATCCAATGGCTTATTTATTCTCTCTCTAATGGTTTTTGCAAACACAATTTTTGAGTAACTTAATATATTTTCTTACACTCTGTTGTTATGGATGTACATATGTATATTTGTATATATGTACATACATACATACTTGTGACCGAAGATGACTGTCCTTTTCTTGTTTTGCCTTTTCCAACATATGTAAATTTTTAATTTCTTTAATGTTTAGTCGACACACTAAACACGGTTCGGTAAAAACAACGTACATAAGTATGTTACGAACATGGAATAGATATGCTTAATATAATAACTTTACTGCGTAAGCATTTTTCATGGGAGACCTATGTACATATAAGTACAAATCGTCAAGGGGTCAGAAAGTTAAAATTTTCAATCATTATAAGAGGAAACTACTTTACGGAAAGCCTTCTATATGCTCTACCATCTTAAACAATGTTCGAATAAAAGGGTACTCAGGCAAGCATATTTCGCTCTGGTTGAATCGAATATTCGACACGGTATTACAGCTACTGCTATTGCAGACAGCTTCAACTAACACAAAACCATTTAGTTAAACTACTTGACAATAAACCTCAATTGCGAACCCGTCAATAGAATGCCCTGACAGAAAACAGTAGTCATACCAATGATACAGGAAATGAACCCCACGAAAACCACATAACAACCAACATCAATCCCGTAGTCGTCTCAAGTGGATCAGCAAATGCTATACTTAGCAATAATGACACCAGCAACTGGTATAGTAGTAACATCGCTAGCAGATACAGCAACGCTACCAGCTATAGAACAAATGGCACTAGCAATAACTACATAGAAATCGTTTCCAACAACATCATCAACCCTAACTGCAGCAATAATAGCACCAGCAACAATAACATCTATTACAATACAGCTAACACTAACAATTCAACCACTAACAACAATTCTGCCAACAGTGAGGATACTAACTTCAACACCGACGGAAATGTTGCAAGTAGAGCTCTCAGTAACATTCAAATATTAAATGTAAAAAGTATCTTTCATACAACTCTTACTATTGAATTTGGTAAGGATGCCCGTTTCTTTAACAGAAATGACCACAATTACCAAACGCGGAGGAATTTCGAAGGAAGCTTCAAAATTCCGAAATTCAAAAACAATTATGGCAAAAACACACTGGCTGTGCTGCTACCAAATATATTCAACGATATGCCCCTGGAAATTGTTAATATGTCAGTGAATTGTTACAAAAGAAAAAAGACTTTTAAGAATTATTTTATGAACAAACAGTAATCTGTAAAGTTGAAATCTATTAGAATTATCAAATAAATAAATGTTAATTTCAGTTAGAATAATCAAATGAATTCATTTTAATAATGCAATGAATGCAATATAGTTGAATTTATATACATACACATATTTAAATTACAATTGTATACTGTGCCTGCAGACAAGCCAAAACGGCTTCGCAAGGTCATTATATATAAGTATCTTAGACATATGTACACACACATATATATATATATATATATATATATATATATATATAAGAATTTCGTTTAATTTATCTGCGATTAAAATTCTCCATAATAAAAAAAAAAAATATGTGTCATTGCCAATAAAGTAATTTTAAATTTTATACTATGGATATTTTATTTTACGAAGTTGAAGTTGTCCTCAAAAAATTGCAGGTGTATGTATGTAGGTATTAACATTTCGGTGCGATTCGATATATATTTGTTTCTAGAAAAATTAAATCTGTACGTATTCTTTTCCCTACATTAATGCAAGCACTTGTAAAGCTAATTTTCTTATTCACATACAGTGTGGCCATAGCTCTTTTGGAGCTAAATTTGGCTCTGTTTTTTAATGTTTAGCTGGAAATATTTTATTTAGCTCTTGGCTTTTTTTCAAAAATGTTTAGCTTTTCCTTTAATTTCAATATCAAGTAATATATTTTTATTTCAAAATAAATAAAAGTTATGTGTATGAACAGAATCCTTGCTTAATAAATAATTTTATCTCTTGAATTTTTATTTTCGTGCTGAATTTTATGTTTCTATTGACTCAATTTTTCTTATTTAAATGAACGAAATATATATATATAAATATTTATAATTTTTGTACCTACATAAACAACATTCAAGGTATAAAAATATAGATATAATGAAAAGTTGATATTGCAAAACATTTGGCTTTATTTGTTGGCTTTAAAATTCCTTCTGTAGCTCTATTTTAAACCTGATTTAGCTTTATATTACTTTAAAATCTGGTCACACTGTTCACATACATATTTTATGAAAAAAATAAATAGAAAATACACAGAAGCACAAACACACATATGGATGTACATCTGTATACTTTAAAATATTCTCTTCTTTGATATTTCTCTCCACAAGTTTCTCTGGCTAAGAGTAAATACTTACTCTCTTAATGGTAACTATTATATATCCCATCAACATTTTACAACTGGCAAATCAATGTATGGAAGTACAACATCTTTATATTATAGAGTCTTTGGTATTATTTTCCCTACATTATTACAAGCACTTGTAAAGCTCATTTTCTTATTCACATATATTGTGGCCATAGCAGCTCTTTTGGTACAAAATTTAGCTTTGTTTTTTAATGTTTAGCTGGATATATTTAGCTCTTGGTTTTTTTCAGTTTTTTTCAACAATGTTTAGCTTTTTCTTTAATTTCAATATCGTGTTATATATTTCTATTTCAATATAAATAAAAGTTATGTTTATGAACAGCATTTTTGCTAAATAAATAATTTTATGTTGTTATTGACTCAATGTTTCTTATTTAAATGAACCAAATAAATATTTTTATACCTACGTAAACACAATTTATACCTACGTAAACACAATTTCTATAAAAATATAGAAATAATAAGAAGTTGCCATTGCAAAGCTATAAAAAAATTTAGCTTTATATATTGGCTTTAAAACTCCTTATTTAGCTCTATATAAAAGCTGATACCTTAATATTACTTTAAAATCTGGTCACACTGTTCATATACATTTTTTATGAAAAAAACTAAATAAATGGAAGAAGCACAGAAGCGCAAACATACATACATATGTATGCATGAATCAAATAAACAAGATTACGCATTGCGCAGGTCCGTTAGTGTCATTGCTATGAATCAGATGTTTGCGTGACGTAGACAAAGACCTTTGTGTTTTGTTTTGAAAGCAAAATAACATTTTGAAACATATTTAAGAACAAATAGAAAAAAATATATATAAAAAATAAATTAAAACAAGTAAAATTGTTATATTCGGCTGCGACGAATCTTATATACCCTCCACCAACGTTCGTCTGCTTTCTAATTTATAAAATAGTTTCAGTTAGCAAAAATAAAAAAAAAACAACTTTAGTTGCATTTTTTGATTACTTTTATAAATAAAAAATTTAAAAATCTCCCGCTCCTGGGAACGAAATTTTGATTTTTCAAATATTTTTTGCCAATGCAAACCTTAATGTGTTAACCGGTTTTATTTAAGGAAAACTACAAATTTGTAACCATTTTGGTAACGTTCATGTGATACAATATATGTATAAAATATTTGATAAGAACATTCTTTTTTCTGAATTAAGAAATAGTTTTAATTAGTAAAAATAAACGACGTTAGTTGCTTTTTTGTTACTTTAATGTATAAAAAAATTTAAATTTTCATCCCTGGAAAATTTTTTTTTTTAGTTTTTGATAGACAATTGGGGCTTCCCGATGCATGAAGCAGATTAAATTTACAAACAAACAGAAAAATAATTGCTTCTTGGTGTTAATTTTGCGTCGAGAAATAGGTGTAAGCTTCCCAGCTCTGGAACCGTCCTTCCGATTTTTCATTTGAAATCCATCAGTCCAAGAATGAAGTCTCTCGCTCTTCTGGGGGCTTGGGAAAACCGATTTCACGTACAGACAGAGGGACACAAACAAAACAACTTATTAGTATAATTCATTATAAAAAATCAAAAAAGTTTCTCGGGAAATAAAAGATTGCAATTGTGAGTCTTATATAAACGATTCTAATCATATAATAACAAAAAATAAAAACAGCCGCTACGCATGCGCATTCATGGCTTGTTCATTGAGGACTAAATGAAAGAGCATTAACATTTCATTGAATGACCGCACAACATTTTTTGAGTGTGGACCTGAAAAAAAGCAACAAACCATTCCCTAAACATGTACACTTGTCAACGACTAAATGAAAGAGCATAAGAATATGTGTGAGTTCTCTCCAAACAATTGTTTTATGAGCTGGGCATCCCTGATATAGAGCTAAAGAAGGAATTTTAAAGCCAATATATAAAGCTAAATTTTTGTAAAGCTTTGGAATAGCAACTCTTCATTATTTCTATATTTTATAGTTTAAATGGTGTTTATGTAAGTATAAAAATTATAAAAATATATATTTGGTTCATTTAAATAAGAAACATTGAGTCAATAACAACATAAAATTATTTACATATTAAGCAAACTTTCTGTTCACATACATATGTAAATTGTATTTATTTCGAAATAGAAATATGTATATTACACGATATTGAAATTAAGGAAAAAGCTAAGCATTGTTGAAAAAGCCAAGTGCTATATGAAATATTTCGAGCTAAACATTAAACAACAAAGCTAAATTTAGCTCCAAAAAGCTGATATGGCCACACTCTATGTGGATAAGAAAATGAGCTTTACAAGTGTTTATATTAATGTAGGGAAAATAATATGTATTTCATTTTTTTAGAAACAAATATTTATCGACTCGCTCAGAAATTTTAATACCTACATACATACATGTGTGTATTATTAATGTGCAATATTTGATGCAATTTTTGAGGACTACTTTCACCTTCAACTTCGTAAAATAATATATCCATAGTATTTAAATTCAAATTACTTTATTGGCAATAACACATTACAAAAGAGTAGTTTCCTTTTTAAACGATTAAAAATTTTAACTTTCTGAGCACTTGATGATTTGTACTTGTGCATATGTATGTAGGTCTCCCATGAAGAATGCTTAGGCAGTAAAGTTATTATAAGAAGTTTACGAATTTATATTCTATGTTTGTAACATACTTTGTTTTCATCGAAACGTGTTTAGTGTGCCGACTAAACGTTAAAGAAATTAAAAATATACATACATATGTTGGAAAAGGCAAAACAAGAAAAGGACAGTTTTCTTCGGTCTTCGCAATATCAGGAGAAAGTTATTATAAAAAAAATAACAGCCATAAGTATGTATGAACCAGCGTTGCCATTTACCAATTTTTCTTTTGTGCAAGTTTTTTAGATGCAAAAAAGTTTTTAAATAACTGGCTGAAAAACAAGTTTTTTTTAAAGACATATTAGATCTCAAAAAATGAATATAATATATAACGTTTAATATGCATATGTATGTATCGGTACATATTATGTACATATGTTATGTTATGTTTTAAATAAAATATTTTTAATAAAAATGAAATCAAATTTTATATTTTCGTATATTATTTTGCCATACATACATATAGAAAGAAAGTTTTTTAAAATTTTTTTTTTTTTGGAATGTAAAGTTAAAATAAATGTGGTTACGCTGGTAAAACATGAGAAAGAGAATAAATGAGCCATTGGATTTCGTTGATACATCCCTACAAGAACAGACTGACAGAAACTAATACACAAACAATTATTTACTAACACATTCTTATGTATTACCGAACATATGGTTATCACTGCTGATTCAAAAGTATGTCACCGCTGAAAAATTTATGTTTCAGAGTTTCATTTTGACGTCTTTTGACGTTGAAAATATGAAATGTAAGTCCCCCAAATCACTTTCATTTGAAATTGTGTTTGATAGTGGAAGGAAAAGAAGGAAAATTATTATTTAATAAACAATTTTAATAAAAGATATATATATATATATATATATATATATATATATATATATACACAAAAATATTATAAAAAATATAATAAAAATAAAAGAAAGTGTGTGTTGGTGTTTGAAGTATATAGAGATAAGTATCCATATATTTAAAATAGTATTACTAATATGAGCAAAAGATATAATAGAACATTATTATTTTACATGAATAATAAAGAAAATATATTTGAAGAAGAAGGAAGTTGTGAAAGAATACTAGATGGCCAGGAAGTAATACCCAAGATGCTATATACTATTACTAACAATGAGCCACCAAACAACAAAGGTAGAAATAGTATACTTCTTTAATTGCATTGCAATTATAATTTTTTTTAGACATTCGAGCTCTTCTTCAGTCCATTGACAAAAAATTGGACGTCATTCACGCCAATCAGAGCATCCTGAGTGGTGGAAAGGCTACGCTGACTGCGAATCAGCAACAAATTGCGCTTAGATTGGAGGCGCTTGAGTCTAGTGTAAGTATCTGATAGTTTTAGTCTTATATTTTGCTAATATGTCATTCTTACCAGGTCGCATCAAAGGCTGAGCTGATGGCTCAGTCAAAGCTCCTGATGGAGGGGAAGGTGGCGTCCAAAAGAACGCAAGAGTCCCTTTGCCGGGTAACAGGCGAGGCATCAAATGCTATATTTGATGAAGTGCAAGCCTGTTGCCTTTGCGCACAGTAACAGCACTAGAGGAGGTGGAGGAGAAGCTGAACCCTACCGATTTCGCTGAGGCTATGTTAATGTTATATTATATGTAATATATTATATATATTTTTACATTATATATAGAATTCCTACATGCTGAGGGTAAAGGGATTATCTGAAGATACAAGCTCGGTAATCCGGCATGTGTTTTCAGATGACTTGCTGGAGAAATTCAACTGGGATGGGTGGTGGGGGTGTGAACCTACTACGATCAAAATACAACCATGCATTTAAATGTCATCCTCAAATTATTACTTACTTCCTGTAAAAAACTAAAAAAACCCCTCTCTTGTTTTGTAAACCTAAGTGGAAGAACACGTTTCTTGTAAATATTAAATAAAATAACTTTGAATTTTTTTTGAATTAAGGAATTGGAGTTTTATTTATTTCATCAAAACTATAACATAAATTGGCGACGAGGATTGAGGAAGTGCAAGAAAAAAAAATTTTTTTTAACGAAGAAGAAAATAATAAAATTTCTAGAAGCATTTCTAACCAAACATAAAAAGATATTTTTTATTGTTGTTCTTTGTTTTCATACGACACCTTGGCAAAGCCGGCATTTTGTTTCTTTGTAAATTATATTACGGCATTGTAATGGCAGAAACAAAGATCCAGGAATTATTACAACTGCAAAGCAAACTGCTTCAAATGCTTACAGAGGGCCGAACAGAAAAAAGTCAAGAAACTTTAATGCAAAAGTTGGCCAGCAGCATAGCTGAGTTTGTTCATGATCCCCAAAATGGTTTAACGTTTGATTTATGGTACGCCCGCCATGAAGATGTATTTACAGTGGACGGAAAAGATTTGGATGATGCAGCTCGTGTACGATTGTTGATGAGGAAGTTGAATTCCGTAGCATATGGAAAATACGCAACGTATATCTTGCCTAAAAACCTTAGAGATATTTCTTTTTCAGAAACAATTAAAATATTGCAAAACATGTTTGGTTCAAGAGAATCTATTTTCAGCCTTAGGTACAAATGTTTGCAGCTAGAGAAAAAAACTCAGGATGATATCGTCACTTATGCAGCTCGCGTAATTGAATGCTGTGAAAAATCTAAATTGGCAGATATGACAGCTGATCAGATTAAGTGTCTGATTTTCGTAATGGGGTTGAGGTGCAAACAAGATGCAGAAATGCGTACAAAACTACTAGCTGTGTTGGAAGATGAGACTGAGCCAAAGTTGAACAAGTTAGTCAGTACTGCAGAACGAATGCTTAATTTGAAGAAAGACACTGTAATGGTGGAACAGCCAAATAAAATCGTAAATGCTGTCAGAGATCCAAGCGTAAACAATGTAAATGGTAAGTCGAATACTAAACAACAATCTAAGCCGAAGAAAATACCAAAATCACCCTGCTGGAATTGTGGAACAATGCATTACGCAGAGCACTGTGAATTTAAAAATCATAAATGCACCCAATGCAAACGTATGGGTCACAAGGAAGGCCATTGTAGCTTACAGAAAAACAAACCGCATAAAGGAGCATTCTATGGCGGTAGGAAGAGAAACCAGCAAAGTGATAATCGACCAGCAAGCAACCAAGTATAGGTAAATAGTGTTGATTTCAAGTAACATTCAAATATTAAATGTAAAAAGTATCTTTCATACAACTCTTACTATTGAATTTGGTAAGGATGCCCGTTTCTTTAACAGAAATGACCACAATTACCAAACGCGGAGGAATTTCGAAGGAAGCTTCAAAATTCCGAAATTCAAAAACAATTATGGCAAAAACACACTGGCTGTGCTGCTACCAAATATATTCAACGATATGCCCCTGGAAATTGTTAATATGTCAGTGAATTGTTACAAAAGAAAAAAGACTTTTAAGAATTATTTTATGAACAAACAGTAATCTGTAAAGTTGAAATCTATTAGAATTATCAAATAAATAAATGTTAATTTCAGTTAGAATAATCAAATGAATTCATTTTAATAATGCAATGAATGCAATATAGTTGAATTTATATACATACACATATTTAAATTACAATTGTATACTGTGCCTGCAGACAAGCCAAAACGGCTTCGCAAGGTCATTATATATAAGTATCTTAGACATATGTACACACACATATATATATATATATATATATATATATATATATATATATATATATAAGAATTTCGTTTAATTTATCTGCGATTAAAATTCTCCATAATAAAAAAAAAAAATATGTGTCATTGCCAATAAAGTAATTTTAAATTTTATACTATGGATATTTTATTTTACGAAGTTGAAGTTGTCCTCAAAAAATTGCAGGTGTATGTATGTAGGTATTAACATTTCGGTGCGATTCGATATATATTTGTTTCTAGAAAAATTAAATCTGTACGTATTCTTTTCCCTACATTAATGCAAGCACTTGTAAAGCTAATTTTCTTATTCACATACAGTGTGGCCATAGCTCTTTTGGAGCTAAATTTGGCTCTGTTTTTTAATGTTTAGCTGGAAATATTTTATTTAGCTCTTGGCTTTTTTTCAAAAATGTTTAGCTTTTCCTTTAATTTCAATATCAAGTAATATATTTTTATTTCAAAATAAATAAAAGTTATGTGTATGAACAGAATCCTTGCTTAATAAATAATTTTATCTCTTGAATTTTTATTTTCGTGCTGAATTTTATGTTTCTATTGACTCAATTTTTCTTATTTAAATGAACGAAATATATATATATAAATATTTATAATTTTTGTACCTACATAAACAACATTCAAGGTATAAAAATATAGATATAATGAAAAGTTGATATTGCAAAACATTTGGCTTTATTTGTTGGCTTTAAAATTCCTTCTGTAGCTCTATTTTAAACCTGATTTAGCTTTATATTACTTTAAAATCTGGTCACACTGTTCACATACATATTTTATGAAAAAAATAAATAGAAAATACACAGAAGCACAAACACACATATGGATGTACATCTGTATACTTTAAAATATTCTCTTCTTTGATATTTCTCTCCACAAGTTTCTCTGGCTAAGAGTAAAAACTTACTCTCTTAATGGTAACTATTATATATCCCATCAACATTTTACAACTGGCAAATCAATGTATGGAAGTACAACATCTTTATATTATAGAGTCTTTGGTATTATTTTCCCTACATTATTACAAGCACTTGTAAAGCTCATTTTCTTATTCACATATATTGTGGCCATATCAGCTCTTTTGGTACAAAATTTAGCTTTGTTTTTTAATGTTTAGCTGGATATATTTAGCTCTTGGTTTTTTTCAGTTTTTTTCAACAATGTTTAGCTTTTTCTTTAATTTCAATATCGTGTTATATATTTCTATTTCAATATAAATAAAAGTTATGTTTATGAACAGCATTTTTGCTAAATAAATAATTTTATGTTGTTATTGACTCAATGTTTCTTATTTAAATGAACCAAATAAATATTTTTATACCTACGTAAACACAATTTATACCTACGTAAACACAATTTCTATAAAAATATAGAAATAATAAGAAGTTGCCATTGCAAAGCTATAAAAAAATTTAGCTTTATATATTGGCTTTAAAACTCCTTATTTAGCTCTATATAAAAGCTGATACCTTAATATTACTTTAAAATCTGGTCACACTGTTCATATACATTTTTTATGAAAAAAACTAAATAAATGGAAGAAGCACAGAAGCGCAAACATACATACATATGTATGCATGAATCAAATAAACAAGATTACGCATTGCGCAGGTCCGTTAGTGTCATTGCTATGAATCAGATGTTTGCGTGACGTAGACAAAGACCTTTGTGTTTTGTTTTGAAAGCAAAATAACATTTTGAAACATATTTAAGAACAAATAGAAAAAAATATATATAAAAAATAAATTAAAACAAGTAAAATTGTTATATTCGGCTGCGACGAATCTTATATACCCTCCACCAACGTTCGTCTGCTTTCTAATTTATAAAATAGTTTCAGTTAGCAAAAATAAAAAAAAACAGCTTTAGTTGCATTTTTTGATTACTTTTATAAATAAAAAATTTAAAAATCTCCCGCTCCTGGGAACGAAATTTTGATTTTTCAAATATTTTTTCCCAATGCAAACCTTAATGTGTTAACCGGTTTTATTTAAGGAAAACTACAAATTTGTAACCATTTTGGTAACGTTCATGTGATACAATATATGTATAAAATATTTGATAAGAACATTCTTTTTTCTGAATTAAGAAATAGTTTTAATTAGTAAAAATAAACGACGTTAGTTGCTTTTTTGTTACTTTAATGTATAAAAAAATTCAAATTTTCATCCCTGGAAAATTTTTTTTTTTTAGTTTTTGATAGACAATTGGGGCTTCCCGATGCATGAAGCAGATTAAATTTACAAACAAACAGAAAAATAATTGCTTCTTGGTGTTAATTTTGCGTCGAGAAATAGGTGTAAGCTTCCCAGCTCTGGAACCGTCCTTCCGATTTTTCATTTGAAATCCATCAGTCCAAGAATGAAGTCTCTCGCTCTTCTGGGGGCTTGGGAAAACCGATTTCACGTACAGACAGAGGGACACAAACAAAACAACTTATTAGTATAATTCATTATAAAAAATCAAAAAAGTTTCTCGGGAAATAAAAGATTGCAATTGTGAGTCTTATATAAACGATTCTAATCATATAATAACAAAAAATAAAAACAGCCGCTACGCATGCGCATTCATGGCTTGTTCATTGAGGACTAAATGAAAGAGCATTAACATTTCATTGAATGACCGCACAACATTTTTTGAGTGTGGACCTGAAAAAAAGCAACAAACCATTCCCTAAACATGTACACTTGTCAACGACTAAATGAAAGAGCATAAGAATATGTGTGAGTTCTCTCCAAACAATTGTTTTATGAGCTGGGCATCCCTGATATAGAGTTAAAGAAGGAATTTTAAAGCCAATATATAAAGCTAAATTTTTGTAAAGCTTTGGAATAGCAACTCTTCATTATTTCTATATTTTATAGTTTAAATGGTGTTTATGTAAGTATAAAAATTATAAAAATATATATTTGGTTCATTTAAATAAGAAACATTGAGTCAATAACAACATAAAATTATTTACATATTAAGCAAACTTTCTGTTCACATACATATGTAAATTGTATTTATTTCGAAATAGAAATATGTATATTACACGATATTGAAATTAAGGAAAAAGCTAAGCATTGTTGAAAAAGCCAAGTGCTATATGAAATATTTCGAGCTAAACATTAAACAACAAAGCTAAATTTAGCTCCAAAAAGCTGATATGGCCACACTCTATGTGGATAAGAAAATGAGCTTTACAAGTGTTTATATTAATGTAGGGAAAATAATATGTATTTCATTTTTTTAGAAACAAATATTTATCGACTCGCTCAGAAATTTTAATACCTACATACATACATGTGTGTATTATTAATGTGCAATATTTGATGCAATTTTTGAGGACTACTTTCACCTTCAACTTCGTAAAATAATATATCCATAGTATTTAAATTCAAATTACTTTATTGGCAATAACACATTACAAAAGAGTAGTTTCCTTTTTAAACGATTAAAAATTTTAACTTTCTGAGCACTTGATGATTTGTACTTGTGCATATGTATGTAGGTCTCCCATGATTAATGCTTAGGCAGTAAAGTTATTATAAGAAGTTTACGAATTTATATTCTATGTTTGTAACATACTTTGTTTTCATCGAAACGTGTTTAGTGTGCCGACTAAACGTTAAAGAAATTAAAAATATACATACATATGTTGGAAAAGGCAAAACAAGAAAAGGACAGTTTTCTTCGGCCTTCGCAATATCAGGAGAAAGTTATTATAAAAAAAATAACAGCCATAAGTATGTATGAACCAGCGTTGCCATTTACCAATTTTTCTTTTGTGCAAGTTTTTTAGATGCAAAAAAGTTTTTAAATAACTGGCTGAAAAACAAGTTTTTTTTAAAGACATATTAGATCTCAAAAAATGAATATAATATATAACGTTTAATATGCATATGTATGTATCGGTACATATTATGTACATATGTTATGTTATGTTTTAAATAAAATATTTTTAATAAAAATGAAATCAAATTTTATATTTTCGTATATTATTTTGCCATACATACATATAGAAAGAAAGTTTTTTAAAATTTTATTTTTTTTGGAATGTAAAGTTAAAATAAATGTGGTTACGCTGGTAAAACATGAGAAAGAGAATAAATGAGCCATTGGATTTCGTTGATACATCCCTACAAGAACAGACTGACCGAAACTAATACACAAACAATTATTTACTAACACATTCTTATGTATTACCGAACATATGGTTATCACTGCTGATTCAAAAGTATGTCACCGCTGAAAAATTTATGTTTCAGAGTTTCATTTTGACGTTGAAAATATGAAATGTAAGTCCCCCAAATCACTTTCATTTGAAATTGTGTTTGATAGTGGAAGGAAAAGAAGGAAAATTATTATTTAATAAACAATTTTAATAAAAGATATATATATATATATATATATATATATATATATACAAAAATATTATAAAAAATATAATAAAAATAAAAGAAAGTGTGTGTTGGTGTTTGAAATATATAGAGATAAGTATCCATATATTTAAAATAGTATTACTAATATGAGCAAAAGATATAATAAAACATTATTATTTTACATGAATAATAAAGAAAATATATTTGAAGAAGAAGGAAGTTGTGAAAGAATACTAGATGGCCAGGAAGTAATACCCAAGATGCTATATACTATTACTAACAATGAGCCACCAAACAACAAAGGTAGAAATAGTATACTTCTTTAATTGCATTGCAATTATAATTTTTTTTAGACATTCGAGCTCTTCTTCAGTCCATTGACAAAAAATTGGACGTCATTCACGCCAATCAGAGCATCCTGAGTGGTGGACAGGCTACGCTGACTGCGAATCAGCAACAAATTGCGCTTAGATTGGAGGCGCTTGAGTCTAGTGTAAGTATCTGATAGTTTTAGTCTTATATTTTGCTAATATGTCATTCTTACCAGGTCGCATCAAAGGCTGAGCTGATGGCTCAGTCAAAGCTCCTGATGGAGGGGAAGGTGGCGTCCAAAACAACGCAAGAGTCCCTTTGCCGGGTAACAGGCGAGGCATCAAATGCTATATTTGATGAAGTGCAAGCCTGTTGCCTTTGCGCACAGTAACAGCACTAGAGGAGGTGGAGGAGAAGCTGAACCCTACCGATTTCGCTGAGGCTATGTTAATGTTATATTATATGTAATATATTATATATATTTTTACATTATATATAGAATTCCTACATGCTGAGGGTAAAGGGATTATCTGAAGATACAAGCTCGGTAATCCGGCATGTGTTTTCAGATGACTTGCTGGAGAAATTCAACTGGGATGGGTGGTGGGGGTGTGAACCTACTACGATCAAAATACAACCATGCACTTAAATGTCATCCTCAAATTATTACTTACTTCCTGTAAAAAACTAAAAAAACCCCTCTCTTGTTTTGTAAACCTAAGTGGAAGAACACGTTTCTTGTAAATATTAAATAAAATAACTTTGAATTTTTTTTGAATTAAGGAATTGGAGTTTTATTTATTTCATCAAAACTATAACATAAATTGGCGACGAGGATTGAGGAAGTGCAAGAAAAAAAAATTTTTTTTAACGAAGAAGAAAATAATAAAATTTCTAGAAGCATTTCTAACCAAACATAAAAAGATATTTTTTATTGTTGTTCTTTGTTTTCATACGACACCTTGGCAAAGCCGGCATTTTGTTTCTTTGTAAATTATATTACGGCATTGTAATGGCAGAAACAAAGATCCAGGAATTATTACAACTGCAAAGCAAACTGCTTCAAATGCTTACAGAGGGCCGAACAGAAAAAAGTCAAGAAACTTTAATGTAAAAGTTGGCCAGCAGCATAGCTGAGTTTGTTCATGATCCCCAAAATGGTTTAACGTTTGATTTATGGTACGCCCGCCATGAAGATGTATTTACAGTGGACGGAAAAGATTTGGATGATGCAGCTCGTGTACGGTTGTTGATGAGGAAGTTGAATTCCGTAGCATATGGAAAATACGCAACGTATATCTTGCCTAAAAACCTTAGAGATATTTCTTTTTCAGAAACAATTAAAATATTGCAAAACATGTTTGGTTCAAGAGAATCTATTTTCAGCCTTAGGTACAAATGTTTGCAGCTAGAGAAAAAAACTCAGGATGATATCGTCACTTATGCAGCTCGCGTAATTGAATGCTGTGAAAAATCTAAATTGGTAGATATGACAGCTGATCAGATTAAGTGTCTGATTTTCGTAATGGGGTTGAGGTGCAAACAAGATGCAGAAATGCGTACAAAACTACTAGCTGTGTTGGAAGATGAGACTGAGCCAAAGTTGAACAAGTTAGTCAGTACTGCAGAACGAATGCTTAATTTGAAGAAAGACACTGTAATGGTGGAACAGCCAAATAAAATCGTAAATGCTGTCAGAGATCCAAGCGTAAACAATGTAAATGGTAAGTCGAATACTAAACAACAATCTAAGCCGAAGAAAATACCAAAATCACCCTGCTGGAATTGTGGAACAATGCATTACGCAGAGCACTGTGAATTTAAAAATCATAAATGCACCCAATGCAAACGTATGGGTCACAAGGAAGGCCATTGTAGCTTACAGAAAAACAAACCGCATAAAGGAGCATTCTATGGCGGTAGGAAGAGAAACCAGCAAAGTGATAATCGACCAGCAAGCAACCAAGTATAGGTAAATAGTGTTGATTTTGCAGCACGCCGCAAATATGTGGAAGTTTTTATAAAACCATCAACGCCAGCGACTGTTAGTGAAAGGAAAATTTTCAAACTTCAGATTGATTCTGCTTCAGATGTAACCATAATTGGTAAGCAACATTGGCTTGACTTGGGCAGTCCAGGTTCGCAGCTAAATATAAAATAGTCACGCCATCAGTGCGTCACTGGGTAAAATTCGTTTTACAGCTGAGTTCCCTTATGAACTTCAGCTCAATGGCGAAGTAAAACAAATTAAAGTTTTTGTAGTGGATATTAATTCCCTAAATGTGCTAGGTACAGATCCACTTGATATTTTTGGTATATGGGACAAGCCATTGAATAGCATATGTTGCAAAGTCGAATGTTTAAAGCAAGCAAAGGCAGAATCTGTAATGGCAGAAATTCAACAGCGTTATGCCGATGTTTTTAGTGAAATACCATCTACATGCAGGAAGGCAGTGGTGCAACTATATTTAAAGCCGAACGCAAAACCAGTATTTCGGGCAAAACGACCAGTGGCGTATGCAGTACAACCCTTAATAGAAGATGAATTAAACAGATTACAGCAGTTAGGCATCATAAAACCAGTTGATTTTTCCGATTGGGCAGCCCCTATAGTAGCTGTTAGAAAGGCGTCAGGTAAAATTAGAACTTGTGGTGACTACTCATCAGGTTTAAATGCAGCGCTGGAACTCCATCAGTACTCGTTGGATACGGTAGAAGATTTTTTTGCGAAAATTGCTAATAGTCACTGTTTCACCCACATTGATTTGTCAGATGCTTATTTGCAGACGGAGGTGACAAGAGAATCATCCAAGTTACTAACCATTAGCAACCATAAGGGTTTGTTTACTTTTAACAGATTGGCACCAGGGGTAAAAAGTGCACCTTCCGCGTTCCAGCAAATAATGGATACCATGTTAACAGACATTGACGATACGGCAGCGTATATTGACAATATAATTATCGGAGGTGCGACATGGGAAAAACACGTACAAAATGTATTCAAAGTCATGCAGAGGTTACGAGAATATAATTTTCATATTAAAATATGAAAATGCAATTTTTTCTCTACAAAAGTGAAATACTTGGGCAATATCGTGTCACAATCGGGAATACAACCGGATCCAGAGAAGATAAAATCCATTTTAAATATGCCGCTACCACAAAACGTTTCAGAGCCTGGAGCATTTTTGGGTAGTGTAAACTACTATGGTAAGTTTGTGCGTAACATGAGCAATTTAAGGGCAGTTTTACACAAGTTGCTTCATGACAATGTAAAGTTTGAGTGGACTGCAGAATGTAAGCGAGCATTTGAAAAATTTAAAAGCATTTTAAATTCCGATTTGCTATTGACACATTATAATCCGAGTCTACCCTTGAAAGTAGCGGCAGATGCATCAGGTAAGGGCATTGGAGCTTTTATTTGTCACATTATGCCTGATAACACGGAGAAGGTTATCGCGCATGCAGCTTGTACTTTAACGCCCGCAGAACAAAAATACTCCCAGATAGAGAAGGAAGCGCTTGCGTTAATTTTTGCAGTGAAAAAGTTCCATCGCTACATATGTTGAAGAAAATTCATCTTATTCACTGATCACAAGCCTTTACTCTAAGTTTTTGGCAATAAAAAGGGTATCCCAGCGCATACTGCAAACCGATTGCAAAGATGGGCACTCACTTTGATGCGTTATGATTTTGAGTTGCAGTACGTAAATACAAAAAATTTTGGCTGTGTGGATACTCTGTCGAGATTGATTAATGACGATGGGAACGAAGACATGGTAATAGCATGTACTCAACTTGAAGAAGATATGACTTCAATCCTGAATGATCAAATTAGCGGTTTTCCAGTCACGGTTAGTATGGTACAACAAGCTACAAACAGATGTGAGCAGTTACAAAAAGTCATCAAAGCGTTCAATTCAAGGTGGGAAACGAATGCTGAAAACGCCCTACTTCCCTATTATAGGCGTAAAGATTCGTTGAGTGTAGTAAACGGTTGTGTACTTTACGGAGAGCGTGTGATCATACCAAACCCCTTGCGAAATCGTGTGTTGGAGCAGTTACATAGAGGTCATCCAGGTAAAGAAAGGATGAAATCCGTAGCCAGGAGTCATGTGTTTTGGCCTGGCATAGATGAAGAAATCGCAAAGTTTGTAAGAAATTGTCAGCCGTGTGCGTTAGCAGCAAGATCACCAGCTAAATCTACACCCCAGCTTTGGCCTCCAGCAACAAAGCCGATGGAAAGATTGCATGTGGATATAGCAGGACCTTGTGATGGAGTGTACTACTTAGTCATGGTTGATGCTTATTCGAAATGGCCGGAGATATTCTACATCAGAAATATATCATCGTCAGCAGTGATCGAAAAAGTAGATGAGACGTTTGCCAAGTACGGAAATTGTGACACCATCGTTTCTGACAATGGCTCACAATTTGTGAGTGCTCAGTTTCAAGAATTTTTGAAAAAAAGAGGAGTGAACCATGCTCGCACTGCCCCTTATCATCCACAGTCAAATCGGCAGGCAGAAAGGTTTATAGATACCCTTAAAAGAGCGCTAGCAAAACTCAAAAATGAAGGGACGACTGTTACGAACTTGCAAACATTCCTGCAAACATACAGGTCTACACCAAATCCAAATGTTCCAAATTTTAAGACACCTGCAGAAGCATTTATCAACCGCAAAATAAGAACATTCTAGGATTTGCTAAGCCCACTGCATCAAAAAGAACAACATACAAGCTCAGAAAACCAAAATGAACATGAAAAGAAATTAAGAAAACTGGAAGCAGGCGCTTTAGGATATGCGCGAGTATATTCACGAAATACCAGACGTTAGGTTCCTGGTACCATTATCGAAAGAGTTGGAAGTGTAAATTACAACATTTTGCTAACCGAAAATCGAAGATTAATACGATCACACATAAACCAATTAAAGCGCAGATATGTAAACAAAGGCGAAGATGACTCAACTCGTTTGCTATGTGACAGTTTTGACCTTTACAATTTATTTCAACATTATCGTAATTCCTCTGATGTTCGTACGGATAATTCAAATAGCAACGAAGCAGTTGCGTAACCAGAAATAGACGGTGTTGTGAATGAATCGTGTGACAGTGAAGCAGCTGTGCAGCCAGAAGTAGATAGCCGTGTAAATGATCCTAGTAGCAGTGAAGATGCGTCACAACCAGTGGAAGAAATAAATCCACGTCCACGCCGACAGGTACGAAGACCTGCCTGGATGAATGACTATGACATTTCTTAAGAAGGGGAGATGTTGTGGGGGTGTGAACCTACTACGATAAAAATACAACCATGCATTTAAATGTCATCCTCAAATTATTACTTACTTCCTGTAAAAAACTAAAAAAATCTCTCTCTTGTTTTTTAAGCCTAAATGGAAGAACACGTTTCTTGTAAATATTAAATAAAATAACTTTGAATTGTTTTTGAATTAAGGAATTGGGGTTTTATTTATTTCATCTACACCATAACACTTATTAATAAATATTTGAAAGGTACGTTTATATTTACATATACAAATGTATATATACATATATGCCCATATATGTATATATATATATATATATATATATATATATACATACACGTATATCTACATATATATATATATATATATATATATATATATATATATGAATATCTATGATGTTTTCCCCCAGCAAGGAATTCTGGACTTCGAAAGAGGTATGAGGAAAGCAATAGAACGAGCTCACCATCGAGTTAAACAAAAAAAGTATGCGAGACAAAAAAAAAATTAATTATTTCATGTATATATGTACATATCTTATATTTATATTTTGTTTAGCTTTAATGAATTTAAATGAATTTAGCTTTTGTTGGATATTGGTTTGTTTATGTTTTTTATATATTGTTTTGTTTATATTGTTTTGTATATATTGTTTTGTTTATATTGTTTTGCTTTTCATTTGTTTTATATATTTCTCTTTTAGTTATATTAATTGCTTTTTGAATTGAATTTTTGTTTTTATTGTATTTAATAATATGAAGTTTAATAATATAATAATATGAATTGAAAAAAATCGTGTTTTATCAAATATAATACATTTGTCAGCCGAGACTGCTTTTTACATCAGGCATGACTGTCAGCAGTGGCACCATACCTTTCAGGGGTAACCGGTCACCACTGAAACCATACCAGTCATTAGTGAAAAATTTATATAGAACAGCTACATTAGAGTGAGCGCATCGAATATATATTCAACAGGCAGTATTATTCACAAGTTAGAGAGGGATGGAAGATCACACGTACACAAAGTTTCTATCATTTTTCTCACATAGGCCTTAATAAAGTGATAGAAACTTTGTTCAACGTGCTGATGGAAATGTTTTCAGGAGTGACAGGCAAATTACCGGTCATATGACCGACACTGTTCTTGTAGGGATACTTGTCCCCGCATTATAGAGAAGCACAAAATTTTTGAATTTTAATAATATATGGCATGCAAAATCTTTATATTATAAAGTCTTTTGTACACATTTATTACTTTGCGCTAATTGTCAAAATATTTTTTATTGAAACAAGTTTTATGCTACTCCTGTTAAAGTTTTAAAATTTTAGATGGTACTTTTTCATTTTCTGTGACGACATATTTGCCTATTAGTATGTACTAAGAACGATGTTTCTGTCATAGATTATGTTATTGGTTTAAAGGAAAAAAGGCTTGAATTAAATAAAATCTTATAAAATAGATCAAAAGAAAACAACAAACAAACTATAAGCAGAATTAATTTGGTGATTATAGATAGGCAGGCCTTTCAAAATTTTACCAAGTTCATATAACCAGAAAATGTGGTTTTAACTTTTTAATATAAGATTAATTGTGCTGTTTTTTCAATATTAAACATTTCCCAAATGTATAAACTTAACTATAAAATATGAAAGTGCTTGCACGTAAAACAACGAAAATTTTCAACAATAAATTATTGTAAACACAACTGGGACGATTTTTTCGTAACGAATATTCGTTGTTGGAAATATAACACATTTATGTAAATGAAAATACATACAATAAGTTCGTTGGACGAAATACGTTGTGCACAAGGAGCTTTGCGATAGCAAATTAATTTATATGACATTAACAAATTTTATTTTCGTTCTAATTGTGTGTTATTCGACGAATTTATGCAATGAATTCTTGATGATAAGTTCGCCGTGCTGTGCGAAGTTCGTCGCAATTGAGTTTATACCATAAAAGAGTTGTTAGTTATGGTTATTTTAAGTGCTCAGCAGACGTACAAAATAAAGCATAAATCAGTAAGAATGTGTTAGTTTCGATTAGTTGAAGATTTTTCAGAGACGCACAAAAAAATCATCAATCAGCATGAAAGTATGTCGTCATCGGATGATAATTTGTTGTTATTGACTACCTGTGCAGTTTCGTTAAGAAAAGGAGTATAAAAAAAGAGAAAAACAATTTGGATGAAAATTTGTTCGCAATAAATTGATTTTTTTACATATATTGTTGCTTTCGGATATTGTTATTTCAATACACTTAATAAAATATCATATTCTTTATACTTTTTTTCTCTATTGCTATATGCTTCTAATTTGACATTCCATAAAATGTAAAATAATTTCTTTTTTCAATCCGATACGGTGACGTTCAAAAAATAAGGCGTCAAATAAAAATATCAAAATCTTTTGATTTTCATCAATCAGAGCCGAAAAAACACGACTGCACGCACACAACTATGTGATTGATGGTTTATTTTCTGCGTCTCCAGTGCCCATTACAACTGCTTTTGAAGCTGGAAAAAGTGAAAGAATAAAAGAAAAAAAATTATCATGAAGATCTTATGATTTTCATATTTATTTAAGCTTCTTATTCATTGAATTGGAATAATTACATATATATCTTTTGATATTCTAAGAAATGTTGTTGTCTACATTAATCCCAATGAAATGTGCATAGGAACTACCTACCTAAAACACCTCTGTGGTCAATTAATTAAAATATTAAAATAATTTGGGAACGAAGAATTAGCACGTTAAAAGATTAAAAATGTTTATATTTTAAACTATAACGGATACATGAACAATTGTACGAAAAAATTGGGTACATTTTCTATCTGAAACAATATTGTAATATATTTTGTACTAATAGAAAATTATCTGAAAAAATAAGTTATAACATGATTTCTGAATCTGAAAATTGTTCGTGAATTTTCGTCACATCTGTTTAACATTTTTAACTTTTGTACATATGCCAATAATATATAAACAGTTTGTTAATAGTTCTAATACAGTTCTTGAAAACTGATTGTTTTGGGTGTTTTTATTTTTAGTACGCTAAGACAATTTAGTGCTGATTTAAGATTTTTTTGTAATTGATCTGTAAGAGTAAGTGGTTCGTTTGTGACTAAAAGTGCACTTATCGTGTTTAAGGTTCCTCTTCTTGACTATATAACATATTTATATTCACTCAAGTTTTGCTATAATTGAGTTTTTAGCATACCAAATCATAATTTTATGCGGTGTCTACTGCACTTGTCTTTCAAAAAATTTGCCATTAAATTATACTCATATTCATAAACGTGTTTGTATAAGAAAATGCATACCGTTTTTTCAATATCATAACTACAATTTTACTTTAATAACTAGTTTATCCGCAAACAGAAATTGTCTGTTCACATGGTTGTTACACTGATCATATATAATTTTAATTAGGTATTTGCCCAGTTAAGACCTAATTTTCTATAAATAAGATTGCAAATGCAGCACTGTATTAAGTTTGTTTAGTGCGCAACAAATGGAGGTTTAGCACCCATAGGCAAGTTTAAGTTAAGTTTATTAATATTGTCAACGATGTTCCTATATTAACAATTGCACGCATTTATTATTCAAATACTAGAATACGTAAAGTTTTGATGGTATCAAAAAGGATATATTAAAAGGCAATTTAAGAAAAGTGTGTGACATCCTCTTGCTACAACCGCTTAACACCTACCAGTTTATAATTCACGCATGAGTGTTTAGTTTCACCTAACATAAAATAAGATATGAAACAATGCGCTTATTCCTTACATATTTTTATACAAATTTGATGTTTCCTTTATTATTTTATTGTATACATGAATTTTCTAAATAATAAACACTTTGTTTTTTGCGATATAAAAATATGCTTGCCGAAACAGTTGATTTCAGATATTTTACAATGTAAAACTAGGCTGAAATATACAGAAGCATAGTTATCTTGATTTTCATACTATTTATACCGTGTACAGACATGCATTTTGAATTGTGTCAATTAAATTTGAATTGCGCAATTAAATCTAGTGTTCACACATACTCAATTTTAAAAATGGATGCAAGTTTTGATTTAAAAGAAATTTTGCTTGAATATAATAGAAATATGGAGCTAATGAAATAATAGAAGTATGGAGAAATATGAGTCATTGGGATCGATTTTTGATGCAAAACTATCAGTGGTTAATAAAAAGAAAGAGAAAAACTTAAAAATTTTACAAAGTTTGAGAAAGCAGCAGCTATTGCTCCTTTCATTATTCCAGTAAACTGCAGTTCAAAGGTCCACTGTGGACGTTTGCAAGTGCAACTGCAATATATTTGTTTACATTAGTAACATTTCTCAATTAATAGAATTACCAATATGTGTTCTGGGAAGTCACTTGAAATTGTAATGACTATTTCTTTAACCCATTTTCGGCTACTGTTCGCAAGTGCGAACAGTAAAATTACTCGTTTTTATTGCCAAATTCGAAAGCTTTATGCATTTACTTTTTGAAACATAGAGATTCTATTATGTAATTAGTAGTCTAGGCCTTAATTAACCGTAAAAACAATTTATAAAATTTATCTCATATTTTAAGCGAAGAGATTTTCCTTGGGCGAGATTGTAGAGGATTTTTATAAGATTAAAAAATATACTGTTTATTCAAATATGTTATAACTTAATATAGGGGCACTTATATAGTCAGTTCAAATTACCACATAATATCAAAAAATTTAAATAAATCAAAATATGTCTAACATATTATAGCTGTTAAAGTTACTGTTAGCAAGTGCGAACATTGGCCGCTATTTATAGAATAAATTTCTTTGATACAAGTTTAATGTTCTTTGTTCTTATGTAAATATGACAATTTTTTTTACTAAAAATAACGTAAAAATAATATGTGTATATTATAAGAAAAGCAAAATTTGGTATTTGTGTTCTTCTGGCGGTTATTTGTTTAGTTGTATACCATATTCTGGCTTTGGTAACAACTACGATCGTCAAATTGGTCTGGGTGTAGACGTAGTTCTAAGACTATTGGAATATATAGAAAATCCCATTCTATATCAAACCTACTTTGAGAACTTTTTTGCATCATATTATTTGATGTGCCATTAAAGTGAGAAAGGGTTTTGCGCTACGGGAACCCAAATCGCATTGCGAAAGCCACACTACTCACAGGAAAACACCTGAAACGGGGAGAAAATGATTACCAATTTGATAGAACAAATTCGGTATTGGTTTGTCGTAGGGCAGACAACAAAGAAGCTCTTACCAATTTCAAGCAAGAATAGAAACAAATATGAGAATGTGCCATAACCAGTACTTCTCAGCTCATATAACAAGGATATGGGTGGAGCAGAAACGTTACATGCCAACCGCCTTATATTGTAGGCGAACATATTCCAATAGTTTAACCACAAGGAATATCTCAAAGGTACCAACTCAAGGGTGTGGCAAACCAATCAAGTGGATTTTCCAAAAATGCAATGTGCATTTGCATCCACAATGCTTTGAATAATATCATAAAATATAAATCCTATTATTTTATATCTTAATAAATATATTACAAAGACTTCTCAATAGTAATTATTTGTATTTTTACATGTAAATGAAAATTTTTATGAATGCACATAAATTTGTTTATACGAAATATTCATGTTAAATTGAAGCCAATGTTGGCGCTTACGAACACCTATTTCCAGGGCTCATGGACACGATAGCACCAAACCGACAACGGATTTGGATTCAGAAGACCCAAATCAGTATAAAAATCATTCGCATATTGAAAAAACTTCAGTTTGAATTTTCTTGGCCGAATATGGGTTAAGACTCATTTTCGTATGAGTTGCGCAAGTTTTAATATACTCTGTGGCTTTTTGTATAAATTAAATTTTAGTAAGTATAAAGATATGCTTTGCTTTATTTTTACTTAAAATAATAATTTATTTTTATATAAAGTTCAACTTCTTCAGCTCATCCACCATCTCAGCATATACGTGACCGTTTTTTCTTTGACCACGAAGCTCCTCTATTCAATTTGGCCACAACTCCAAAAGAGCTGCTTCACTGGCCTCACTCCATGCGACCCTTTTCCTCTTAATTTTTTCCTATTTATAAAAGATATATATTAATAACTTAATTCATGAATAAAAAAAACTTACCTTCTTCATCACCCATTCCGTTTATGTATTTATTTATTTAATTTTTCTGCTCACTGAACACAGTTCGTAATAAACATACCTCTGACCAGGGTTGCAATTCGAGTTTTACGAAATTAGTGATACAGTTAACTACTAATTGCTCAATTTACTAATTGACTTGTATGATAAATTGAGGTCAATTAAGTTCTTAATTGAGAAAAATGCCCTAATTGCGCAATTTAGGGGTATCTCTGAATACGGTATTAGGCATTTTGTAGTAGGAAATTTTACAAGCACCCTGTAAGATACATAGTGTATAGAACAACCTTTGATGCCAAATATATCAGTGGCTATTGAGATGAATTTTATCTTTAAATGCCATTTAAATACCAAATTTCGTTTTCCACTGCAAACTTAAATAAGACTTAAATGCCCCTCATTGGCCATTTAAATGTTATTTAAATCGAGCACAGAAGAAGAAAACATTGTGATTTTGAGAAAAATTTGCAAAAAAATTTTAAAAAGTTACATAAATAAAGCTAATTATCAATAGAATAAAGTAAAAATCTATAATACAAAGTCTATTGTACAAATAGACTCTTAACACAATTGAAAAACTTAAAATTATTGAATATACAACACTTAAAATACTTTGAATAATAAGCAAAACACCTGTTTTCTGAACAATGGCGATTTTTGTTTACACATTTCATGGTGCTACCACATCTTGCGTACAAATTAATTGGAGTATTTAAGTCTGACTGTAAAACTGAAAGCGTATTTAAATGGAGTTTAAGTTTTTATCAAAATTAAATAAAACTACATTTAAATATCCATTATTGGTGTGTAAGTATTATACATGAGCGTTGTTTGCACGCGAAAATTTCCAAAACAAGGTATAATAGTACGGTGTAGTAGACTATACAAAATATTTATGGTTAGAAAAATATTCATATATGTATGTAGTTATAACAAGAAAAACTAATGAATATATTTCGAATCTCATAAACGATTTTGGAATAACTATGGAAACATTTTTATACACCTTAAGCCTTTGTTTTCGGCTTGTTTTTTCTAAGTTAACACATATTACCTTAGCACCTATAGAACTCGCTACTTCCAAAAGGCGAGTGTTGAATTCTAGTGGACGACAATTGCAAATTTTTTGTTGAAGTCTTAAAGCTTCCAAACACCGTGCTGCACCATCCATCGCTTCCATTTGTGCCATTCGATCTCCTAATGATGCTGAGTTACCCATAGCTTGCTCATATTGTCGTAAAGCTCTCTGAAGTGTGGAATATATGTATATATTTAGGTAGTATGTAAATGTATATGTATTTTTTAATTATTTGTTTTAAAGTTATGTTTAATTTATTTGTAATTCTAGTCTAGTCTAGACTGTTGTTAACATCTCGTTTTAAATTTATTATTTAAGTATAAAATTAATAAATTTTTCTATTAACTTCTGTTATATTTATATATGTTTTCATAGTTTTCAGTCTCAAGTTATATTTGGTATATTATTGGGGAAATATGGAAAAGAATTTATCGGTAACTTCTTCAGTAAACTCGCTCTCATTTTATATGCTTTTATATGAATAATAACTCAGTGATATAAATGGGGTATTCACACTGTACGCTATTTAATCATATTGTAATAAAGTCATAACTTTTTAGACCACTTTAAAAAAGTTGTTGTTGTGTTGCATACAAAATAGTCATAAAATAACAGCACTCTTTCAGGTATGTTTTTGTTTTGTCATAAAATAGCTGTAGAGATCTGAGTCGAAAGACTGAAAATCTTTCGGCGAGACGGCGATGTACTCGTATGTTTGCCACCGTTACTTATATATGATTCACGTCTAAAAAACGGCCAAATATTATATGTCAGTACATTAAATCACATTTATATAACATAAAATAAAATTCCAAGGGAGCTAAATCGCAAATAATAAATATATACAAGTGAAAATGTTTTTCCGTATGCTGGCAGCCATTAAACGTTTTTCTGTATGCCGCCGCAACAAGAAATGAATTTAGCCCATATCAATGTGTTGATAACTTACCAGCTGATCGATGCTTGAAATAGAAATGTCATAGTTATGACAGGTTGTTCACACTAGTCGTGCTATTATATTATGACTTATGTCTTTATGACTACAGTGTGAACTCCCAAATTGAAGTGCAACAGATACGGATACTAGTATTAGTTTTAAAACATAGATATATACGCTTAGGAAAGTATAAGAATAAAATGTTTCGAAACAAAAAAAAAATAAATAAAAATAAAATAATATATTACGTATTCTGCACCTACTGCTCAACGCCCAGCTTTGAAGTGGTTTTTGCTAACCCTAACTTTAAGCTGGATTCACCCATGTTTTATTTGTGATATGATGTTTCTCTTTTTGAGCAAGAGAAAGAGAATTAAATTGCTTTGAAACAATTTCAGCTTGAACCGCTTTGATTTCTTTCAATTCTGCTGCCAACTAATTTCATTCCTCAGGCCAAATTGAATTAAAATACATTATTAGTGTTTATTATAATAAACTGAAACTAAGTGAAATGTACAAGTAAAAGAGCTTTATCGAGCCCAATAAAACTTGACTTTTATTCCGTTAAGATTTTGTTTACTATACAATTAAAGATAAGTGTGTGGCGCCAACAATGCTGCAAATTGCAATCATCTGCCACTGTGCTGCCTATTTGCAAAAGTACAATACGTCAATTACAAAGTTAACTCACTTATTTTTTAAGAACAATTGTTCGAAGTGTGTGAGTCATTTTAAAGCAAACTCTCAAATAATCGAAATTGATTAAAACAAAAATTGTGTTCCGAAATAATGGGTGAATCTAGCTTTACGGTATGCAAATATATTACAAAAGTGTATATAAACAATTGTTTACCAAAAAAATAGACATTTGTCGTAGCACTAAGCCGCAAACTCACTAATTGTGGCGTCTGAAGCAAACACATGCGTTCTAGTGGAAACGTTTGACGTTGTGTGGCATTGATCTCCAAACTGTAGATCTCTAAATTAGATCCCATACTACTCTGTGCATTATTCCGTCAAGGATTCTTACGTAGTATGTAAATTACTTTTAGTATCAGTTTATTTACTTGTCCATGGAAATACGGTATAACAATTAGGACTTAACTTTAAAAATTTGAACTATAGAAATTGAAATGTTAATTGGAGCTAACTTACATCGTAATCCATTTTCTTTCGGTATATATCCCCCATGATGCGTATGCTACGCATATAGGTCGCTTGATCACCCGATAGCATCGATAGCCGTGTTGCCTCCATACAATAGTCATGAGCATCACCTAAGTCGCCTTGTTTGCGCAATGCTACTGCCATACGTAAAAGGGCGGATCGATGATGTGAGGAATTAAGATCACCCAACTGCAAAGAACGTGACAAGTCATATGCTTTAGAAGCGTACGAGGCACTCTTCTCATTGTCTTGTAGACGACCATAAAGTTCAGATAAAGCAACATAAACTTGAAGTTCTAGTGACGGATCACATATTGCGGTAGCGATTTTATAAGCCCCTTGCAAACCTTCAAATGCTCTCGAGAATCCACCCATTTCTAAATATACGCGTGCCACAGTCAAATGTACCAGACCACCCGTTCGACATTGTGTACCACATTCATTATATAGGGAGTGTCTGGCATAACTTAGGGCCCTCTCCAAACCACCAAGTTTTTCGTGAGCTCTAGCCAAATTAAGATACGTTTCTGCTCGCATACTGGGAGAATCTAGCTCTTCTGATATACCAAGTTGTTGATTCCCGAATTCTATTGCTTCGCGATATTTTCCCCAGTCCATATGGGCTTGATACAAATAGCCCAGTAATTGAAAGCAATCTTCACGACGACTAGTGGATTTTAAAGCACTACGCCATGTCCGTACTGCAGCATTTTGATTATGTTGCTCGTATAATTTAAGTCCCCGTTCAATCTCAAATAGAAAAATAATATTGTATTATTTCTGAAAAATTTCATATTCTTAAGAAAATATTACCTTTCGTCGCGCCATAAATTGCTTTAAACTTCGCTGGCAAGCTAAAAAACAATTGATAACAGAATTATTTGAACGAGTATAGCCATGCCGTGCCCATAATGATGTACCATCGGGACTGGAGCCACATCCAGCCAAGCGTGAATAGTTTTCATCCGACTGGCAGAACTCTATATTAATGACGGCAATAAATTTTAACTTGATAATACAATAACAAAAGTTACTTCAAAGCTTTTAGATTTAAAATCTATTGGGGAACTCGAACCTCGTGCTATTCGGTAATATATTCATAAATTCATGTTATTCTAGAACAATTTTTGTGATGAATACAAAATATCATAAAATAATAAGTCAGTTTTAGATACGTTTCATAAAGCCATAAACATATATCTAAGTTGAAAGGCTAAAATTCAGTAGTCGAGATTGCGCACATAGGGCTTTTTGTCAATTTACCCTGATATTCAACAAAAAATTAAAGTTAAGACATGTAAAAAATTTTACTTTACAGCTCGATACACATCGGCATCGTAAGGTGAGTTTTCAGGGCTGTGGTTAAAGTTTGTAGTTTTGGGATGTTGTTAAAGTCACAAACAACAGTTGAGGAAATCGTATTTGGCAAAATTACAAAAAGCTTAGTTTTGTTCACTTTGTTGCCAAAATGTATCAAACGAATTTTGAAAGTGAATGTCAGCGCGTTCCAAAATAAGTATGTAATCTCAAATTTTTTTTTCAAATAACCTGTTTTTGTATATCTGCTCATCTTTTATGTAACCGTTCTCATTTAAATTATTGCACCAACAATATTATTGCCTGTATAATAATTGTAAGATCTTTATTTCCGTTAGAAAAGTATAAAAAAATTAAGAATTGATTTCGGGCTAATAGTGGATGTACCGAAAACTAGAAACACCGTCTGTGACTACATCAAAAGAAGATTTCTTTTTTTCAAATCCTGAAGTAGCTGCAGAAATAGCAGGAATTGAATTTGATTTCATCTACCGAAATAAGTTATTATTGAAGCAATATCAAGCAGTTCCATGATACATTTGCACGAGTTTCATTAAATATTATAAAACTCTATAACATAGAGTGGTAACGTATTTTTCTATGACACCCACAATGCACAAGATTTTAATACATAGTGCAACTGTTATGAATGAGCAGTAAAGCCCATTGGACTGTTGTGAGAAAAAGTGGCTGAGGTACGCAACAAACACTTCCGGTAGAGTTAATAAGAAAGTTAAGGGCTCAATGAAATACAGATATTTTTAGTAGTATTTTGCTCAGTTCAGATCCATTGATTACTAGAATAAGACAAAAATCAAAAAAGTCACTACCCTGTACAAAAGAAACGATTTATTTAATGTTTCCGTGCGTACTTCACTCTGAAGACGATTCAGATACGGAAGATGACCCTGAAGAAGCACAAGAAGAGCCCTATGGCAATCATATTAGTGTAAGAGTTATTATTTTCAATAAATCAATAATTACTATTGGAGAAAGTAAATTTTTTGACAGGAACGTTCCGGGATTCAGGATGGGGAATTGCTTACCCCATGACTAGAAAAATTCAAAAGCTCAGTTTTCAATTATTAGACCGTAGTTAATCCTTCTCTGTTAATAATTACTAACTGTTACGCATAATAATGTCTGTCATGGCCCTCACAGGGATAAAAAGGGATTTTAACATCTGCTAAGTGCAGATTTGGATTTATAAATTTCCGCCAACGTTAAAAGTTGCGTTTGCTTAGCAAAAGTATTGAAAAATTAAAAATAGCTTTCATTTTTCTAAGAAATATTTTCCTCTTTTTCCAATTTTAACACCTTATCAGCCAATGATAATGCGCTTAGTCTAGTGCAGGTGAATGTGCGAATACATATATTCGAATGTGTATATACATATATAATGTACTTTGCTAAATTCTCGTTAAGTTTCGTTATATATAATTTGCCTACGTATAGAGCCCAAGGAGTCATCTGTTTTTTCGTTGTTATTGAAAATTATTTTTAGATACACACATACAATAGAATGTGATACATGCACATGCAATGGACGCCGAAAGTTTTTACAAATGGTTTAACTTAGGTTTTTATTGCTATCAATATATTACAAATGTATTATTTTCTTATCTGCTGACCGAATTTCAAAATTACACACTAAATTATGACGAGCTGTTCACTTTTGCCTTATATTTTTGCGCTATTATTGCATGAGTGTGAAACGCCAAATCCAAATAATATCAGTTGCAAATCGTTTCATTTTCACATCTTCTAACCTTGTTAGAATAACGGCAACATATATGTGAAATTTTTTGTTTATTTTTGGGAGTTACAACAAAAAAATGTTTATAAACTTTTTTTAACTTGAGCGCAAATAAAATGTATATACTTTGTAATAAGTGCTTTATATCTCAAATTAAGCCATTTACAGGTCATACCTACCATTAGTATTATTTAACAGGTAACGTGAACCATCAAGTGATGCTAGTAAATGTGTAGCTGAAAGATGATGGCTGTGGGGTATGCTAAAGAAAAAAACCAGTTATAATATGACGAATAATAATAGAAGGATTTCTTACCTAAGCAGATCTTTGTTTGCTATACTCTCCCATGACATGTCTTTAAAGCCAAATTAAACTAAAAATAAGATATTAGTTCAGATAAAGCAACAGTTTTCCGTATACATATACACACACACACACACACACACACACACATATGTATATATATATATATATATATATATATATATATATATATACACGTAAAATTTTGTCTTATTGGACCGAACTTAGTTAGAAAAATAATACATATGTATGATTTATTGAATACATATTTATAGGAAAAAAGTTTCTTATATCCATATACATATTTATGTAGAATTACTTTATTATAAACAATAATTCTTGAAAAGAATCAACAGTAAATAATAAAAGGTAGAAAGACGTTTAGATACATCTCTAAATTGTATACTCTTGACGTATATATATATATATATATATATATATATATGTATATATATATATATATATATATATATATATGTCAAGAGTATACAATTTAGAGATGTATCTAAACGTCTTTCTACCTTTTATTATTTACAGTTGATTCTAATATATATATATATATATATATATATATATATATATGTATATAAACTAAACCAAATTTTTAAAGTGTTTCGGCAACTGTTTCTACAGGAGCACATGAGGATTTAGACGTGGCAGCCAATAACTTTTTGTGTTGGTTAAGGCAAAAACATAATGACGTTAAACATGTTTGAAATAGTATGCTCTATGCTAAAGCAAGTGGTGAGCCAAGATCATGGCACCACCAGGATGGGTGAAAGCTGTCATGTCATTCGTTATTGCTAATTAAGAAATAATGCTATGCTGTGATGTCAATTCTACTTATACATTGTAAGGTAGCAATGAAATCAATGATAGAGGTAAGTATATCCAATATGTCACTAACTCATTAATTTAATTATATTTTCTTTCCGAACTCTAACAGATTTATTGGGCTTAAGAGTTTTTCGACATTGTCCCTATGAATAACATATTTAAGCCTATGATCGATAAATTGAGAGTTTTCAAGAAGAGATTTCTCTCGATTATTATTGGATAATATTTAAGCTATAAATACAAATCAAGAAAAATATTTTTTTAAAAGCATAAAAATCAAAATGAGATCCGAATGACGAGAAAACAAACTATGGACTTGAAATATGTAAAGAAATATGCAAAGCTTTATCATTCCTTGGCTTAAAGAAACCTACAAACTCTGTCTCCCCTTAGCTATGCCTCAATAGTACATCGTTGACTTAATAAAAAAAGAAATGTTATCGGGCATGTAAAGAAAAAACTTAAGGCAAAGTATTCTCACCCCTGTTCTGAATATGTGGTGTAAACTTTGCACACAGAGTTTAAAACCCAGCTTTTGTCTATTACTCAAGTCGGGGAATGTTTTGTTTTAAATCGGGCCTAAGGCCTCAGATACCCAAATGTATCTATACAACAACTGTGCGTTCAATAAAGACTTACGGCTCTATATTTTCCTCTATATTTCTTCAAAAGAAAACTATACTAAACTTAATGCCGATCTACAGCCTTGTATTGAGGGTATCCTTCTAGTGGCATTAAGAGTTATCTGTGGTGTTGGCTCTGGAATATTTTCAGACCATCTTCAGCTAGAGAACTCCCTCCGTTTCCCTACTCGTAGAGCGACTATCTCTATCGACAGTCAGACAGAACTTATTTTCCTTAGCTCACATTTAACTTTCTCTATTATAGTTGGGCGATGCAAGGATTGGAAGATTGGGTGGTCAAGCTGAACTTGCACTCATGTTTCTCCCAGCACACAGCGACTTTCCAGGTAAATAACGGGTATATGTGGTAGATAAACTTCGTAGACAAATATTGAAGACAAATATTGAAACGCAGTGAAAGATAATACTCTTTGCAACTTTTGTTGCGGAATATTAGAAAAGAAGTCTAAGACATTCTGTATATGATTCAAGCAATTTTTCCATATAGTATGCAAGAAACCATATATATATATATATATATATATATATATATATATATATACGTTTGCTTCAACTTTTAGCGATACAAACAATCAGTTGCTAAATTAGTTTTATTATATATTTTATTTTCAGAGTGTAAACATATTTAAACTAGCATCGGCCTTATATATTTTGTGCTTATTGAAATCTCCAAAGAAAAACGAACGATATGGATAAAAGATTGGTTGAAAAAAAGGCAACTAGCTGATAACTAAAAAGGCATGACAGGATACAAAGGCAGTTTACAAAAATAAACAACCAACTGTTATCATTTTTATGATTGCGGCTGTCCACTACGCGTAGGCAATCAATTAGAATATAGGTGATTCTCTTTTGAGAGACCACTACACTCGCCGATGTCAACTTATAATGTTCCGTATCAAAGTACGGTTTTAGTTATTGGTATCATATAGAGCTGTACGGCTCCTGAATGAATTAATTCAATTGAATCATTCAGTCAATTGAGCGAGGTGAATCTTTCATTCAATTGAGCGTTTTTAGCTCAGTTGTTTCAGTTGATTCATTTGATCTGTCTCTTTCAGTAGCTCTTTTCAGTGATGTTTCAGTTTGTATGTAAAAATCCATACGAAAAAAATGAATTAATTCACACACATGTACTAATGCATACAGTGATGTAGTGCTCTTTATTTATAGAGTTGCCAGCAAAAAAAAAAACAACTGAGCTATTGAATGAACTGAGCTAGTGAAACAACTGAAGGCCGGGGCACATAGAATCCGTCATACGTTGTGCGTCAACTTTTTCAACTGACAGCTAAGTTTAAATACACGTTCTCTTATGAGCTTGATCACATACAATACTTCTCCGTCAATGCAAAGGACAAAGTTGGGCAACTTTTAACTTTTCACGTACGTTGAGTACTTTGACAATCTCTCTCTCACTCTCTCTATTTTTTCAATGCACGTTCGAGCTTTGTGTGTGCTCTAAAAAAACATATATGTATAAAAACAACTGATTTTCAATCCGTTAACAAAGTACTCATTGTGCCAACCATATCCGTCAATCCTTTGCTGTCAGTTGAAAAAGCTGACGCACAACGTATGACGGATTCTATGTGCCCCGGCCTTGAGTTACTGAATAAACTGAAGTACTGAAACAACTGAGCTACTGAATGAACTGAAACAACTGAATGAACTGAATGAATTAATTCAGTAAAGTGAGCGGAGCTAAAAAGAGCGCTCACTCAAAAGAGCTGTTTTGTACAGCTCTAGTATCATAAGCAAACTCTCGTATTGAGATATCTGATCAGGTCTTTCAAAGCAGTCTCAGATTGTTCTATGACGTTGATCAGTACATGTCTGCCTAAAATTTTTAGCCTCTAGAAATGCAAAGCTTGTCATTTATAGTAGAACGAAGTTTATCTACCACATATACCCGTTATTTACCTGGAAAGTCGCTGTGTGCTGGGAGAAACATGAGTGCAAGTTCAGCTTGACCACCCAATCTTCCTTGCATCGCCCAACTATAATAGAGAAAGTTAAATGTGAGCTAAGGAAAATAAGTTCTGTCTGACTGTCGATAGAGATAGTCGCTCTACGAGTAGGGAAACGGAGGGAGTTCTCTAGCTGAAGATGGTCTGAAAATATTCCAGAGCCAACACCACAGATAACTCTTAATGCCACTAGAAGGATACCCTCAATACAAGGCTGTAGATCGGCATTAAGTTTAGTATAGTTTTCTTTTGAAGAAATATGGAGGAAAATATAGAGCCGTAAGTCTTTATTGAACGCACAGTTGTTGTATAGATACATTTGGGTATCTGAGGCCTTAGGCCCGATTTAAAACAAAACATTCCCCGACTTGAGTAATAGACAAAAGCTGGGTTTTAAACTCTGTGTGCAAAGTTTACACCACATATTCAGAACAGGGGTGAGAATACTTTGCCTTAAGTTTTTTCTTTACATGCCCGATAACATTTCTTTTTTTATTAAGTCAACGATGTACTATTGAGGCATAACTAAGGGAAGAAAGAGTTTGTAGGTTTCTTTAAGCCAAGGAATGATAAAGCTTTGCATATTTCTTTACATATTTCAAGTCCATAGCTTGTTTTCTCGTCATTCGGATCTCATTTTGATTTTTATGCTTTTAAAAAAATATTTTTCTTGATTTGTATTTATAGCTTAAATATTATCCAATAATAATCGAGAGAAATCTCTTCTTGAAAACTCTCAATTTATCGATCATAGGCTTAAATATATTATTCATAGGGACAATGTCGAAAAACTCTTAAGCCCAATAAATCTGTTAGAGTTCGGAAAGAAAATATAATTAAATTAATGAGTTAGTGACATATTGGATATACTTACCTCTATCATTGATTTCATTGCTACCTTACAATGTATAAGTAGAATTGACATCACAGCATAGCATTATTTCTTAATTAGCAATAATGAATGACATGACAGCTTTCACCCATCCTGGTGGTGCCAGCCGCTAATGTGGCATGTAGTATGAAGAAACTAAGCAGATCTTCTCTTTTTAGCTTTTTTAGCAACAATTAGCACCGCTTAGCTAAACCAAGTAACGGAATACATATATTGGCTATTAGACATGATCTTGGCTCACCACTTGCTTTAGCATAGAGCATACTATTTCAAACATGTTTAACGTCATTATGTTTTTGCCTTAACCAACACAAAAAGTTATTGGCTGCCACGTCTAAATCCTCATGTGCTCCTGTAGAAACAGTTGCCGAAACACTTTAAAAATTTGGTTTAGTTTATATACATATATATATATATATATATATATATATATATATATTAAGGCGGGTCAAATTATATGGAACGATTTTTTTGATGAAGCGTATAGCAAAAGCATAATTTATAGGTGATTCTAAGAAATTTTTCTCAAGAGACCATAGCTCTCAGTCGGATTTGGAGCCGTCCAAAATTTCAAAATAAAAATGTTTCCATATATACATAGAACAATTAAATTCGTCATAAAATCGGAATGAATTATAGCAGATTTCTCAATCTGGGCTTGTTTGGTATTTTTATCACTGTTAAGACATGTAGTTATTGTTTATTCTAGTAATTATTTTCTTTAGTTAATAAATTTGCTTATATATATTTTTTATTCATATATAGGCCAACTGGCAATGAACTTTAATTACAATTTTATTTATTTGCTTACTCAACCTATTGACTATTCATATTAATATCAATTGCATGTCAACAAAGAATGTAATATTAATTATTTAAAAAATCAGTTAAGCATTTTTAGTCCAATTTGTATAACTAAGCATTTTTCTTTAATGTCTTAATTATATTTAAAGAGAAGTAAAATAAAGTTTTATTTAGTGTTTTATGATACGGCAATTCTATTGTTTTATTGTTCAATACTGCCCTTCAAGTTTCCAAGTGCTTGCAAGGAACAAAACGTAAATTAGTGAAGGCCTAAATTTATGTGTTTAGACCACCAACCACTAATTCATTCACATCAAACAATCACCTTTCAGAATCTGTATAGTAGTGATATTAGGAATTTTTTGTCGAAAAATAGCCTAAAATGAACTTTTAACTAATAAATTCTGAATTTTCTTTGATTTTTTTCCAGATTAATAAAGCTCAGATAATTTCCAACAACTTTTATTACGATCAATTTTTTTGTTTTCGAACTCCTTTTTGTAAGAAAACCGGTCTGAAAAAATCAACATTTTCAAGGTTTCAACAAAAAAACACTATTTTTACATATTTAATTCAATTTATTTTTAAATATTATTCTCAACCTACAATTTAATGTTTTAACGTGGTAATATTATTTTTTAAAGTCCTTTTTAATTTCCATTCGAGGAGTTTTCTTACGACTTTCTAATGTCACTGCCCTAACTTCTTCACGATTCTTTTCTATAACTCGTTTTGAAACACTCGTTAATAATTGTACATGCCTTTCTCTTCCTTGTATGTTCATTGGAATTTGTGGATCAGCCAGTGGTGGTTCATCGAAATCTAAGTATTTTACCAAGTGATCATATGGAATCTGTCGAGTAAATACTGGTTCAAATAATATATCGTCGTTATTCATATCAACCATATTGACATAATCGGTAGCATCAAAATTTAAGATATATTTTTTGTAAACTCTGAGTTTAGTTGGATCGTACAATTTTTCTCGATAGTGTAAAATATTTTTGATAGCTCTATCCCATATTGGTTTTCGATCATCGAATAACATTGTTAATAAGATGTTTTCTGTATGTGCGTAATATGAGTTGTTTCGAATTACACCATCTACAATATTACGAAAGATTGGTTGTAAGTATCGTGTCCAACGTATAAATTTTAATAAAAGTGCACTGACGTACACAACAGAGTTATAAAACTTCACATTGAAGTACATTGGCACATAAACTGTACTAATATAAACTGCCAAACTTTTTAAATTGGTCGATGGTGTATTAGTTGTTAGTAATCTACTTGCCATGGTTAACCAACGAGAATGGTCCTGGTTTAATGTTATCTAAATCAACTGGAACAATACCATTCGAAATTGCTTAGCTATTTGATATAAATATTTAACATCTGTTGATAGTTCGAGCTCATGTTCATGATACATCATTGCAGGCATATTCTCCAGTGGTATTGGATCAAAATTAGCTACTACCTGAAAAATGAAATGGTTAGATCAATTAAAACGCAATTACTTTGTTTTAGCTTTATTCCAATCGAAAAACTAAAATAATGATAATAAATGATGATATTGAATAAAATAAAGTGTTACATACATGCAATTTCTCACATTCTTGAATAGCTTTGAATAACTATCCACTTGCTGCTTGTGGTCCACTGGTGACTATTTTGTCCAATGCTTCATATAAATGACGAAATGGCAGTTTATTGAAATGAAGCAGACATATAAACCAGTGAATTGGTCTATTTAACTGTTTTTCAAATAATCGTAAAACACCATTCAGGTGGTTCGTATCTTAAACCATCGGTACCAGTTGAAAGTGTTGGTATTGTTGTAGCTACTTCTTCAACGTTTTCCGTATATTAAGGTATTGTGAATTTTCTATCTTTATGCTGGTCCATCCACGAGCATTCTGTTGTTTTTAATTTGCAGTTACATTTGCCAATATAAAATAACTCGTTTATTGAATCAACAAATGCTTTAAATTCATCTCTTTGGTTTCTATGTTGTACATGTTTCTGGTATTTATCAAGCAAACCAGTTAATTTTTTAAATTTAATTTACACCAAATTTGGATCAATTTATCTCTTACGTGAGGAGTAAAAGTTTTATACGAGAACATTTTGTTTTGAAATTTAGCACGATCACTTAAAAGAAAAAACTATTTTAAAATGTCACATATAGTAGGCAAACTAAGATCATTTAAATCACTTGATAAACCAAAAACAAACGTAATCTTGATGAGGCATGTTAGTCAATCTATAGTCAAAACTTGTTGATGTTCTTGTTTAAATTTGCGAAGACACCACAGACGATGTTGGTGGTTCCTGAAAAAATTGATCGTAATAAAAGTTGTTGGAAATTATCTGAACTTTATTAATCTGAGATTGAGAAATCTACTAGAATTCCATCCGATGTTTGACGAATTTAATTAAATTGTTCTATGGATATACGGAAAAATTTCTATTTTGAAATGTTGCGGGGCTCCAAATCCGACTTAGAGCTAAATTTCTCAGAATCACCTATAGATTACGTACATCAAAAAAAAAAAAAAATCCGCCCTAATATATATATATATATATATATATATGTATATATATATATATATATATATATATATAAATATATAAATATATAGGGATATATATATATATATATATATATATATATATATATATATGTATATATATATATATATATATATATATATATATAAATATATATATATATATATATATATATATATATATATGTATATATATATATATATATATATATATATATATATAGTTATAAATATATATATATATATATATATATATATATATGGATATATATATATATATATATATATATATATATATGGATATGTTGAGTTAGTCTTCAACTAAGACACGGTCTTTAAATAAAAGCACAAAATATTTAACAGCACTCGTTTATTTTCTAATTAGTCCAAGTTTATAATAATTATTCACATTTAAATTTAATAATATTTTTATAAGAATTTCGCGAGAGCCTTAAAACAATTCTGTAAGCTTCCGTGTTTTTGACAAACTGCCGTTATCCAAAGAATATATACTAAAAGAAGAGGCATGTCGAACAAAGCATGAAATAAAATTTTTAAATCTTTATCGGTGCCGGGGGTAAGGGAAAAAACAAAGAAAAAAACAGAAAGATTTGAGGATCTTTACAAAAAATTCTACTTTCGTTTCAAAATATTGTTATCTCACAATATTTTTAATTATTATCAGCTTTTAACAGAGCAAAAGGAATTTATGTGCGTGTGTAATTTTCTTTGCTATACATGATGAGTGCAAGTGAAAAAAGAAACAATTGAAAATAAGACAGAAAATGCTGCGTAAATGTGTGCAAGAGACCCTAAAGACTTTTATAGGTTTACCATTTCTTAAGTTTTCATCTTCAGACAAAGTTTTAGGGAAAATTTGATGGGGAAAATGTCAAATTCCTGAAGAAGATTTCACAAAAATCTTTATATTTGTGACCGTAATTTTGAAAGCTCATTCATTTGGATAAAAAACTAAGGATTTAGATAAAATTGAGGAAGGAAAGAATTTGCCAACAAACACACACTGTGAAACTGTCGTCGGCCCCTTCTGTTCAAGTTGCGAAAGACAAACAAAACTGTCAAATCTATATATGTAAGAATACATATAACGATCTTTTATTAAAATACAAGAAAGTTTTGAATTTCAGAAGGAAAACTAAAACTGTCAGAAAAAGGTTAGGAATCTTTGTAAAGAATCTATTGATATTCTCCAAAATATTAGCACGAAGAGTAAAAGCTTATAAGCTTTAGTTTATTTCTCGACTAACGGCATATTCTGAAGACGTAAAGAATTTAGCTCAAAATATATATTACAAGTCTAAATCAATATACAATTTTCTAAGAAACAAGTTAAATTTTAACTTGCCGCATATATGTATCTGTGTGAAACTCACTCTTAATTCAGACCATTTACTGGTTAATGACATTTTAAAAGAAGGGGTGATTTATATTATGTCAAAAGGGAGGCAACAATAGCAACCCTTCCGTAGCCGAGTTAAATACTGTTTTGGCAAAAGTTATGGTTGCTGAAATTATTCAGTCAATTTTTTCCAGTAACTGTGACCAAATTGATACTTATGATATATGTTTACCAAAAAGTAATGATTATGATATATATTCTTCAAGTGAACATACTGAAATACGCTCTAACGAAAAGGTTGATGTTGATTTTGACAATGATTTATATTAGATTACTTTTTTATTTTAATAATTCTTTTTTTAATAATTCTGAGAACAAAAATTTTGAACTGGTTTCCATGAGATACTTCGTTGGGTATGTTGCATTTAAAATTGTTCCGAAATTGCAATGAGAAAAATGCTGTGCTGAGCTTAGGAAGATGGATGGAGTTTTAACCGCCCCAAGCGAGCTTTTCATATATTTTAAGAACTATCAGTCTCTGACAGATTTTGGAAATTTAGCTGCTCCATCAGACAAACTAATAGATGCAAGTAAGAAACATATTTTAATATTTCACAATATCCTTAAAATCGTACCGGAACGAAATGATATAAAATAATTTACTATTGCAAACGGTCAACCTCAGAATGGTTCAGTGATGATTGTTCCAACCATCAACAGCAATCATTGAACTTTTTATTATTGGTCCTCCTTCGAAAGCACTGCTCTTGGGCTATAGAAAAAGGTAGTTCTAAGCAAAGAAAAGTGCAGATTTTATCAAATAAATAAAACTACAACAGCAAATCTATAAAAAATAATAAAAAAGAAATATAATAAGAAAAATATTATAATAAATATATAAATAATAAAATAAACAATATATTACAAAAAAATTATAAAAATTTTTTTTTCTATATAAACATGTTTGAAAAAGTTTAAATTTTTTTATTAATATAATATTTAATTTTAAAATTAAAATGATATAATAACTTTCTTGATTTTATCGAAATAAATGTATTCCTTATTATATTATATTTTATAGAAAACTTAAATGTTTTAGCTTTAGTGCACAATAACGTAATAGAATTGATAGAAAGTCTTATTGCATATGACCATTTTATATGAATAAAAAAAACTAATTACAATGATTTTCTTTGTATTCCTTAAAAACTTATTTCTTATACAAAATCAAATCTACTTTAACAAAGCGAATGCATTAAATATTTTTGATTTATCATGAATTGATTTATATTTCAATTCAATTCATATTTAAGACAATTCATATTTAAAATACAACAACTCAATTCCTGAACGACTCACAGATCCATAAAAATCACCTGCGCCAATAAAATAAAATTTGTTGATACTTAATTTTTCATATATATATATATATATATATATATATATATATATATATACATATATATATATGTATATGTTATATATATATATATATATATATATATATATACATATGTATATATATATATATATATATATATATATATATACATATATATATGTATATGTTATATATATATATATATATATATATATATATATACATATGTATATATATATATATATATATATATATATATATATACAGTAGAATCTTAAAAAAGTTAACCAAAATGTTCCAAGGGGTATTAACTTTTCTGAACTTTAAACTTTTCTAAGCGCGTTTTTTTAGTCGAAAAAAAGAATAAATAAAGTATGTAATAACTTTTAAAAGTCATACTCAACTTTTTTAGATACAAAATGTTGTTTTTTTTATTATTTATTATTAAAAGGTTTAAATAGTTTTCATTATTACAAATAAGAAACTTAGGTTTAATGTGTACTGGGTATTAAATTTCACAGTCGTACTCAGCGCAAAAAATATTAATTTATAGTCGTTTAAAGAAGCAGTCAAGGCTTGTTTCTTTTCTCTTGTATAATAACTCTTGATCGTTTTATGTATGATGATCATATATATGTATATGTATATGTATATATATATATATATATATATATATATACATATATATATATATATATATATATATATATATCTATATACATATATATATATATATATATATATATATATAAATATATATACATATGTATATATATATATATATATATATATATATATACATATATACATATATATATACATATGTATATATATATATATATATATATATATATATATATATATATGTATATATATATATTTTTTTTTATTAGAAATAAGCTTATTAATTAAGTGGAATACGGTACGTTTCAATATAAATAAAAATAATAATAAAAAAAGTTGTTGTTGCTGTTGTTGTACAATTTTTTGTTTTGTTTAACTTAGGGAATTTAAATTGGAAATAAGTGATGCAAATTGCAGTTCTTCGAAAATCGTTATTTCAAACTGTCATTAAAATGTATTTATTGTAAATTATATATAACTTATCGTGGTTATTTGAAATTGATGTTTTTTTTTAATTTATTTTTTTTTATTTTTTTATTATTCATATCATTTATTCTTTCATTTCAATCATATTTACATGAATTCCGCACAGCTCAAAAGCTTTTCTGCATAAAGTATTCTTTGCAAAAATGCATTGTATTTGCAAGTTATGTCTAATACATTTGATATATTATAAGATATTTTTAGGTTTAGATTTTTATATAATTTTATATATATAGTAATACATATAAATGTTTATTATAGAAAAAATTCCGAATTCAAAGCAATATATATGTAGTACATACGTATAATTAATTATATAATAATATTTTTAGTGAGAATAGTGAAATAACTAGTTTGGCTTGTTTGATGACTTCATTTGTTTTTCACTTCAGTTACTGTGAACTTATTAAAAGCTTTTTTGTTAGAAGAATTCTTTTTGCATCATTTGTTGTGTTGATTATGTTGATTGGAAGTTTGTTAAATGTTGTGGGTAGCGTTACGGGTAGGGTATTTCGACCATATTCTTTTGTAAATTGGCTTACTTTGAATCTGCCCTGAGCACGTCTCCTGGTATTGTACGAGTGATCATTTGGTTGCAAGAATCTGTAGTCTTTGTGAAATTCTTTGGCTATTGTTATGTTGTAGATATTTTTACATCTAGAACATTCAGAATTTTAGGAAGGCTATGTGTGTTCCAATTTGTATTGTTATTGTTGTGTGTTATGTTGTTGTTATTTATGTTGTTAATGTTATTGTAATCGACTATGGTATCATTGGATATGTTTGTATTGTTGTCTGTATTATTATTGTTATTGATATTGTTGTTCGTAGAACTGCTATTGTTGATAATGTTGTTGCTGTTAGTAAGATTCGTATTGCTTCTGCTAACTTTGCTGTTACTGATGTTAGTAGTTATGTTATTTACATGACTGTTTATGTGGTTGGGTGAGTCGTTTCTGGTATTTCTATTGTTGTTAGTGCTATAGTACCTATTGTTGGTGTCGTCCATACGACGAATATTGCTGCTGATAGTGTTGCTGTTATTAATTGTGTTGACAATGTTATTGCTGTTGCTGTTGATGCTGTTGTTCGTAATGTACCTTTCTCGTGACCTTGCATTACCTGTTACTTCGTATATTTTCCATAGAATTTTTAATATTCTATTTTCAGTTATTTGCAATGTAGAACTATATGTTACTCCACCCCACGCACAGTGGAAAATTTTAGTCCATATCGGATCAAAAATCTGTAACTTTTTTGTTCTTAGAGATAGAGTTCTGAAACTTTGCACGAATTATCTTAAATATATTTGCTATTATTCTTTAAGATATGAGCCAAATTAAACAAGAACTAATTTCAGAATAAAGGAAAGAAGTTCATTTTTTTGCATATATATATATATATATATATATATATATATAATTAAAAGTGCTATCAACGTGTACTCTAAGACATTTATGTGTCTACTATTTCTATACTTGTTGAGCATGCCTCAATAAAATTTGCCTTGTTGCGTACTCTACTGTGTAAGCAGTCAGTACTGTGATATATCAGCTTTATTTGCATACTTGGTATATGGCGGGGCTTGATATGCAATATTTTTGTTTTTTTCGAATTGATTATTAGGCCGTAGTCATGGCACCACTTTGTTACAATATCTAACTTTTTCTGCATTTTTTCGGTTGCACATGAAATTGATTTATCTGATACTATAATAGCTGCTTCATCTGCATATGTAAAGGTTTCGCAATATTTCAGCTGGTTTAGCATAACATTCGCATATATAATGTATAGAATTGGTCCCAACTTGGATCCTTGTGGCACTCCGCAGTCGTACTGTATTTTTTTTGCTTAATTCACCTATTTTTACGTGGTATGCTCTGCAAGCGAGATAACTTTTAAACCAATCCAAAATTCTGCCTCTAACACCATTTCTTTCCAACACTTTAATAATATTCTCGTGTGAGAGGGTATCGAAGGCTTTGCTGAAATCAATGAAAAGTAGCATAACATGCCTATTTTTGCTTAAACAACCGTTTATATAATACGAAAAATTTCCCAAAAGTTGGTTGATGTTTTTCCTTTTTGGAATATATTTTGGCATTTATTTATTATGGTGTATTTTTGGAGGAAACCTGTGAGTCTTCTGACAATTAAAAAAAGGACAGCCATTGGTTTATAATTGTTTATGTCAGATTGCGTTCCGTTTTTTATAAATTGGCCTAATTATTGAAGTCTTCAATATTTCTGGAACTGTGGCGGTTTATTACAGAAAGGACAGCAATTGGTCTATAATTGTTTATATCAGATTGCGTTCCGTTTTTGTAAATTGGCTTAATTATTGAAGTCTTCAATGTTTCTGGAACTGTGGCGGTTTCGATGCTTCTGTTTACTATCTTGGTGATAATTGGTGTTAAATGGATAGCATTAATTTCAAGATCTCTTGGTCTTATTTTGTCTATACCTGGGCCCTTTTTCCATTTAGGCAGTTTAATATGCTGTATATTTCTTCTTCATTTGTGGGTTCAATGTATATTGTATTTTGTAATAAATTTTGGCTGTTACTGATTGTTGCAGTTGTGAATTATGTTTTTCACACTAACACTAAAATTCGATGCAAACTTGTTCAGAATGTCATTTAAGTTTTTGTTGCTGAAATTTCTCATAATAAAATTGTCAATACTATTATTTTTTTTACCAATCATTTTACCTTTTATATAATACACGTAATTTTCATGATCGCTTATGTTTGTTTCAACTAAAACAATGAATATTATTTGACCTATTACGTTTTTTATTGATGTTAAAAATGATTTGAAGTTGATCCTTAGTGATCGTATGTTCATATAAATAAGTAACTGTGGATAAGTTATAAATTGGTTCTTTATTTCATTAAAATTATTTAAAATATCTTTTTGGATAATGTTAATCATTTTGATTTTATTATATTTGTTTACTTAAAGCAAAAGTTGCGAATTTTTTTTTTTAATTAAAGTGAGGGAAAAAATATTTTTTTGGTTTAATTTTTGTACTTTTTATTTTAATTTTTTATTTTTAAATTGTGTTGGCTGTATTTTCAATATCGGACGAGTTGTTGATGATTGCTAATGGAGAGTTTTCATTTTTGCGTGCGAAAATGTTACCATTGCGAACCCACACGAATTTCCAATTATCTTCTTTTGCCTTTGTTTTGGCCAACCATAAGAGTCGGTGGTTATAGAGTGTTGGTTCATCATCCACATAGATAAAGCTACTATCGAACCCCCTGCACACTTCATAGTGCAAAAAATAAAATAAAAGAATTAATTCGAATTCATTTAAATCAGTGATAAACGCTTTTATTGTAATGCTCTGTGGTAAACAACATTTGTTGTTTTTCCATTTTCGGTGTAAATATACAAAACCGATGGTTTGCCAATGCGCGAACACGCTACATAGAACTGTCCATGTGAGAAGACTGGATGCACTAAATTCACTCCACAAAGATTGGCCTTGCGCCTAATTAATGGTAATCGCAAGCGCAAGGCGAACAGGAAACTGAAGATGTTAAATTCAAATGGTATATCAGATGGAATCATTGGGATACGTGGAATGAATACATCTTCCCCTTTTAATTTTCCAGTTCAAATAGTAGCTTGAATTACATAAGCCATCAACCATTTAATAACAAGTCTTGTACCATTACACAAACGGAGTTGATTGATATTACGAAGCATAATAATAGTGGCTCCAACTTTCTATTGGAGATTACGCGCAGGCAGTCCTGGTAAGTCCAACGAATTGAAAAATTCTGTTGGATAATTCAAAACATCTCTTTCATTGATAACAGTATCAACAGATTTGTACAACACCACTTCTCCAGGAATCTTTGATATATAGCCATGTTTAATTCAGCAACATCTTTGTTTTTTGCCGCTAAAATTGCTCTGGCGCTCATGGCGTACAGTCTTTTCACTGCACGAAATGGCAAAAATCATTTGGCAATGTTATCAGTCCAGTGTCATCAATAGGCATTGCACCATTCTTAATTTTCAGCAATTCCTTAGAGAACTTATCAGCAGATGAATCATTCCTCAACTGAACACGAACGTTGGTACTGAGTTTCAATATTTTAACAAATCTCCATAAATATGAAGACTTTAAGCAAGCGTTAATTTCATCGGCAGCTGCTGATCTAGGAATGACGAGTAATGTTTGCCTAAGATCGCCTGACAATAAAATCAACGCACCACCAAACAACTCAGAGTTATCTCGGAGATCTTTCATTGTTCTTCCCAAACCTTCAACAGATTTCTTATTCGAGTACTCATGCATATGACGTGGGCTGTGCATGGACTGGTATCATATTTTGCACAACAACATCATATAATTAAGGATCACTTTTTTGATCTGGAACTTAAGCACATATAACATTATCAACTTCATGCTATGTGATTGTATTCTCCAACCACATTGAAATGTGAGGGTGTGGCAAACCACGCTTTTGCCACTCCACAGAATTATAAATAAATCTGGTCGACCGTAATAACGCACATAATGTATTTAAATATTTAAGTTTTTAATGACGTATTTATATGTAATTTATTTCGTAGATCCCTGATGTTCTGATTTAGAATAGCTAAGTATGTATATAAATTTAATTAATGGTTTGACTAAAATTGAATTGTAATGAATTTAAATACGAATTATATTTCAGTTTTTCAAAATATTAACTTAAATATTTTGAAATGATTGCAGTGTTCACTAAAGTGGCTATAACTCATGAACCAATATACATACAGAAGCTGTATATACATAAAAACGTTAGTATTAATATACCTTTCATATAAATTTTGCAGAAACAAAATCGGTTCAAACATTCCGGAGAACATCAATTACTAACACAATGCAACTTATTTTTATATATATAGATTTGTTGTATTTGAATTGTTGGGCTCATTATTGTCAAAGATATTGCTATTTATTTTGTGTTAGTTTTGTAGCATGAATGCACTCTTTGCAAGGCATGACTATAAATTAATAAAAGAATCTCAAGTGTCACATCAAGTAAAATACATATGGACAACAGACGTCACTTGACACCTCGTGCCGCTGCACTTGGAATATGCATTTGTTGTATTCATTGTTTGTTTGACTTTTGGTCACTGCCGCTGCACTTGAAATGTACCAAATATTTGCATGCCTAATGCTCGCCTCATATTTCGTCTGTGGGAAACAGATTTATTTCGTTTTCCCGCCGAACTAATTTTAGGTAATTATTAGAAACTAAATGTAAGCAATATTTAAGTTATATAGTTAAGGGGGTTAATCTTTCTTCTCAAAGCTGAAATAAAAGGAGAAGATTTTCCCAAATAGAATTAAGAATTAAAATAGACACTGTAGCGACAATATCGTTGCTCCATAAATTAATTCCAAATAAAATATTGAAATAAAACCAAATTTTTTTAATAAACCTTATTACAGTTTTGCTCATAAGTTGCGCCTTTTTGGTTAAGGTGGAAAATTCAACTATTATTTTGTTTTTTTTTAGACGGTATGCTCTGTTTATGTCTTTTTCGTCTATATCAACATCAACTGATATGGCAATTCTCTTAATAATTGCAGTGGGTGGGATTTCTTGATTTGTAACGTTTTTTAATTTCTATATTTTTGCTTATCATTTGTTGTTCCAGTTTATTTATACGCGTTTCCATTGTGTTTATCTGTGTTTCACGCTGCTTGTCTTTAATATTAAGCTCTTTTACCTGGTTTACTAGCGTTGAAAGGGTTGTTGTTATTGTTGTTAGCGAGTTTTTTATTTCTTCCTGAATTTTTATGTTTGATACCTCGAGGCTATTGGTACGTTGTTCTACCGTTCTCTTAATATCTCTTAGGTCAGACTTTAACTCGGTAACGTCAGATTGCACAAAATGCAGTTTTGCGATCACCGATGTCAAAGACACTGTTTCCTTAAACCTTTTAGTGTGTTCATTTTCTAATTTCTCTTCTTCGTCATTTGTTTGCGCCTGTTTTTTGTTGCTGCTATCTTCAAACACTACAGCTTGGTACAGAGTATTAGAAGATTTAACTCGCGGTTTGCAGGTGTGACATCTCCAAGAATTTTTTCTATCATTAGACATTGTTGTGTAAGTGCTTTCCGATGGGGAGGAATAAGTTGAGAAATGATAATTTGCGTTGCAATTTACACATATCACTGAATTTGTTGTTTCTATTTCTTTCCTGCATTGATTGCATTTAATGTTTTTGGACAGTTTCACCTGTAATTTGTTGTTCTTTTATTTGAGGAGAAATTAAGGTTTAGGTACAATTGTACTTGCTGTTTTAGGAATGTTATGTATTGGTTTTTGTAAATACTTTGTATTTTACTTTCTTTCGAAAGCACTTGTTTATAATTTTTTTATGAATGTTTTAGCTTATATATTTGTTTTTGTAAATATCTTGTGTAATGGTTTCTTTCGAAAAATACACTTTTAGATATAATACATTATTTATTTCTTCACGACCAGAATTCCTATGATTTACTCTTTTTTTAATATTTGTTCTTTTAATTTAATTTGAACTTTAAGTGGTTTTTTCTGTGTGTTTTGTAGAGTACTTAATAACCACAACCAATAATAGCGACAGTATATATATATATATATATATATATATATATATATATATATATACAGTTACTAAAGTATACATACGACCGTAAAAATTGCAATTTAAGAAGAAAAATATATGTAAAATTATTTATTTTTGTTCCGTTTTATTTAAAAATATTAAATACTAAAAAATAAACCTAAAAATAGTTCAAATATGTAAGATTTAATATAATAAAATAAAATAGTTAATATTTTCGTTTTAGGTACTGTTACATAAGTATACATACGCCAACTAAATTACATACCAAAATTAAAATTTAATATCTGGAATGGCCTCTTTGGCTGTTATTGCATCTGCTAGACGAGAAGACATGGATAATGCCAATTTTTTTGTGACTTCAGGTGTAATTTTGCTGCATTCCACTATCAGTGCTTCCTTTAGGGCTAAATTGATGTTATTTGGCGATTTTTTAGATTTCGTTTCAAAATATTCCATAAATGCTCAATAACATTTAGATCGGAAGGTTTTTGGGATGCCCCAACTTATGCTTGACAGTATAAAGTAGTCACTCTTTTACCATTTTCGAAGATTGCTTCGGATCGCTGTCTTGAAGAAATATGGCATTTCTTCAAGAAATGCCATCTACATTCATATACATAGATGTTGGTACATATATAAAATGGATCAAGAAAAGTAAATAAGGAATTTGCTAATTTAAGAAAGTTAAGAAAAGTGCCCCAAATAATATTTAATGATACTATAAATAAAATAAATTTTTAATAAGCGATTGCTAACAGTAATAAATAAAAATTAGTTAAAACTAAACTAATTTATAAACAAGTAAATGAGCCCATTGGAAGAGTTTACCTCAAGTTATTGCCGACGTCTAATTTGGCTGGCTTAGCTTTTGGTCTTTGAAGGACACCACATTGTGTTTGAACTGTTGCCTGTCGCACTTGACCATCTTTTGCCATGAAGGTTTCAATTATTTTGCCTTTTGGCCAGCAATGTCGTGGTAGATTTGCATCAACTATGCCAACTATATCGCCAACTTTCAGTGGAGTTGCCTTTTCATGCCATTTAGGTCTTTTGATGAGTGTTGGTGCATATTCTTTTAGCCACCTATGCCAAAATTTATCAGCAAATAGCTTGATATTGGCCCAGCGTTATCGCAAAAAAAATTTGTTGTAATTTATGGGCTTGAGGCCATTGGATGATCCCAACAAAAAATTATTAGGTGTAAGAGCTTCATCATTACAGGATTCTAATGAAAGAAATGTGAGAGGTCTGGAGTTTATGATCAACTCTACTTCAGCCATGGCGCTTTTTAAGGTTTCATCGTTGAAGCTCATATGTGGACATCTGTGATATAAGCTAGTTTAACCGACCGGACTAATTTCTCCCTGGATCCACCCATGTGGGGTCCTGCTGGTGGGTTGAATTTACATTTGATGCTATCAAATTCTTTTGAAATAGTTTTGTTGTCAACTTCGGCGGTAAATATTTTGGATGTTGCTCTAAAATGTGTGCCATTATCAGTGTATATTTCTCTTGGTAGGCCTCTGCGAGCCATAAAGTTATGTATGCTCATGACGCATGAGCTGGTGTTCAGACTGTGAGCAATCTCCAAGTGTATTGCTCGTACGGTGATACGTACGAAGACCACACCCCATCTCTTTTCCTTTCTCCTGCCAACAGTAACATCTATAGGGCCAAAGTAATCTATGCCCGCGATATAAACGGCCTTTCGAAATTTGCTAACCTTGCGGGTGATAGTGTAGACATCTGAGGCATAATTGGTGCAGCGGTCGTATTTTTACACATTTGGCATGAATTTCTTACTTTATTGAAGAGTACCCTTAGTTTGGGTATATAGAAAAGACTTCTTATGTTGTTGATGACGGTTTCATGTGACATATGATGAAAAGTTTTATGCGTATGGCGAACTAGTAGGAATGTAATATAGTGATTTGAAGGCAGTACTATTGCATCTTTAATCATCTCAAATGACAATTCTTCTGGAGGTTTATGGCCTTTACAATGCGCTTTTAGTTTATCCAAGTAGAATATAAATGTAGCAACGGCACGATACAGTTTTCTCCAATTGGAAGAATATTCAGAGTTTAAGGGCAGTCGATCTTCAGCTTTGTTTATGAATAATAAATGATGTCTAATTTCTTTTTGATTGTATTCTTGAAATCTGTCGCAAGTAGGCCACGTTAATTCATCTTCATGTAGGAATTTTGGCCCATCGAACCACATTGGAAATACCCACAATATATGTACTTTTGTTGCAAGATCTGCAGGATTCATTTTTGGAGGCACCCATCGCCACTGTTTTGCTTCTGTTGTTTTCAAAATTTCGCCTACATGATGCATAACAAATTGTTGGAATCTCTTCGGATCCATTCGTAACCACTGTAGAACCGTCATGGAATCAGACCAAAACGTCTTTGAACAAAATTTTATGCGCTGCATATTTGCCACTTTGTTGGCTAATTTTGCACCCATAACAGCAGCTTGAAGTTCCAATCTCGGTATTGAAACGGGTTTTAATGGCGCTATCTTAGATTTTGCAGCAACCATAGAGACGTCATAATTGCCTTGTAAGCCACGCGAATGTAACAGACGGCTGCATAAGCATATTCAGCAGCGTCAGGAAAAGTACGAAGCTATACACGAGTCGCCTCAATTAGATGTGTCTAGTAACAGCGAGGTATTTCAACAGCAGCTATATATGAGATAGCTACCTACCATTTCTGCCAATTTTCTTATAAGGAATCGTGCAATCCCAGATTTGCCAGACTTCTTGTAGGAGAATTTTCAAGGTAGTAGTGTAGCATGAAATTAGACCTAGAGGGTCGAAAATTGACATAAGCACCTGGATCACTTCTCGTTTGGTCCGTAAAATCTCGTCACTGAATACCTCTCGTCGAAGTCTGGCAAATCTGAAAATGTAAACGAAAGAGTCCTTATTAGGATCCTAATACATAACAAAAATCTTCTCTGTATCGGCCAAGTCCTTAGGCTTTTGGAAGTGACACTGTAGATGTTGGATGACTTGACTGCTATTTGATGACCAATTACGAATGTTGAAACCTGCAGCAGCGTGGAAACACTTTACTTGTGATGCCAAATCGATCTCTTCTTGATGTCAATGAAGTCATCTACGTAATAATGATGCCGATTAGATTCTACCGCACGCGGATATTTTTCTTTGAAGACTTCAGCATTGATGTCTCGAACGTAATACGCTATGCATGGAGCACAGGAAATGCCAAATGTTAAAGCTTGCATGACAGAAATACTTGGCTTGTAAACTCCATCATTTTCATCCCACCACAGGAACCTTTGAAAGTGCATATCGCTCTTTCTCACATGTATTTGGTGGAACATTTCTGCAATATCGCCGCAAACTGCAATTTTCCCACACGAAAATTCAACAACACATCGAGTAGTGATCTTAAAAGGTCAGGACCACTGTTTATATAGTCATTAAGACTGACTGTTATGATGAATATCGGTAGATACCACACACGTTCTGATACTTCACTGACAATAAATTATTTATTTGATCTTGTAGAACATATTTCAAGTTTGGGTTCTCTGCATTTTCTTATTTAGACACATTAGACGCTTGTAAGCACTGTTGTAACTTTCAGGTAAAATATGAACTTCCTTTTTTCACAATAGCCACACTTCATAATGACCATTAACCTTTTGATATGTAGTCTTCAACACCTCCATAGCTTTATTATCTTCTTCGAATATTACCGATGTCTGCGTATATTCTTCCAGATTAAAGCTCTCCTTCACCAATTTGTGCAACTCATTATAGTTTCTTTCACACTCACAATTATGAATATTTAGCCATTCCAATTTTTTGTTTTGGTCGCTACAGTCTTGAATGGTCCAGCCCAAGCGCGTTTTAACAGCTACTGGTTGACCCCATTGACCTTCACGAATCATTAAAGGCACTGCAACACTCCAATTGTTTAATCCGATTAAAATATATGGAGCTGCATTTTTATAAGGTTGTATGGGAAGTCCTTTCAAGTATAGAATTTTTTCAACCATTTCATGCACATTCAATGTCTGCTGTGGCACGCCCAAATTTTTCACAGTATGCACCCGCTATAACATAAATTTCTTATCATTATGTATTTATATAACCAAGGATGTTTCCAAAGAAGAATTTTCCATGCGAGTAGTGTTACCGGTTCACTTTAAACATAGCGAATGTTTCACACCGTCAATATTCAAGAGATCAAAAACACTTTAATCAATTAGAGACACAGAAGATCCTTTATTAAGAAATGCAAAAGTGTTTATATAACCATTTTTTTATGAAGACGAATTGGTAAAATTTTAAAAATGTTTGTTTGGTTATGTTCTGCAGATGAATGTGAGTTAATTGTTAAACTAGCGGTGTTATTTTGTTCTGCACTGTTATTTGGTTGTGGAGTTGAAGGCGTAGATTAATTTTGATATTTGTGTAATAATTTGTGGTGCCTTATGGGACAATCTTCTACGCCACATTGTCTCTTGGAGAAACATTTTCCTTTATGCCTATTTAAACAGGTTCGGCACAAATTATTTTTCATTATATTCCACTTTTTATCTGAGGGCAAATTTTTAAAACCGCCAAAACCCGAGATTTTATGTTCACTGTTTCACAAACAACAAAATAATGTAAATGGTGGATTTTCTTCTATATGTGTATTCACATTTAAATTTTTTATCGATGGTGGAACCGTGCTAGATGTGGGCCCTGCCATAAAATTCTAATTATTGGACACATTGAAGAAGGTTTGTGTAAATTGTGCGCTTTCATCCATTTGGGATAAACTTTTATATTTTCTTTCTACAAATTCTTGTTGCTAAGGTTGTTGTTCTTCTAAGAATTTTAGCTTTAAATCCACATGAGGTGAAAAAGAAACATTCTTTTGGTTTGCATTAGGTATTTCTTGTTTCTTATTAAATGGAAATGAAAGCGAGCTTGCAGCTGCAGTAGATGTCGTTCATTTTACTATTTCTCCATCTATGTTTGTTGTTGTTGTTGGGGGTAGTTTCCTATCGACATTTTCTGTGGTAGTCTTACTCGCCATTTGCTGCTTCTCTCCTGTTATTGTCGGTGACGATGCTGCTTGCGGCTGACTTAGTTGGCCCATAGAATTACCAAAAGACGGATTATTAACTTTAATAGTTGTCTTGCTTCCTACTGCGTAAATTGCAATCTTCACAACTCTCATCAGCTATTTCACTGTTTACAGCAACACAATCGTTGTGGTACCACTGATCACACTTCTCACACTGTACCATTCGATCATTATATATTGCATTACATTTTTTGCAGTTAAACTATTTTTCACTTTCATTCATTTTTTATTAATATTTTTCCTCGTGCAGAGGATAATTTATTGAATAAGCAAAATTTTTCCAAGAATTGTTTTTAAAGAATGTTGAGTTAGTCTTGAACTAAGACACGGTCTTTAAATAAAAGCCCAAACTTCTTACCAGCACTCATTTATTTGCTATTAAGTAGAAGTTTATAGTAATTATTGACATTTAAGTTTAATAATGTTTTTATAAGAATTTCGCGAGAGCCTTAAAACAATTCTGTATGCTTCCGTTCCTTTGACAAACTGCCTTTAACATTTAAAAATATTTTACAAATAACTTTCGATGGCTACGTGACACATAGTAAAGGACCGTTAGTTTCTGCAAACAGGTTATGTTAGAACTAATTTTAAACGAAAAGTGGATTATACATACAAACAAACATTCATGTAGATGTTGGTACAAATGTAAAATGGATTAACAGAAGTAAATAAGGAATTTGCAAATTTAAAATATATATATATATATATATATATATATATATATATTATATATATATATATATATATATATATATATATATATATATATATTATATATATATATATATATATATATATATACTTAACACACCCAGAATTTCGAGCTCTCAGAATTTCCAGAAATTGGAACTCTCAGAAATTCGAATCAGTAATTTCATTACACATGGCGCTCTAAAATTAGAATTCAAACTTCGAACTTCCGAGCGGGTTTTTCTTTTTTGTTGTAAACACTAAAATTTTTATAATTTATTTTAACCAAATACAAAGTAAAAATGGGAACACCATTTTAATAGATGATTTACAGATCATATTGATGTTATTAGAGTTTAAAAGTCAGTTTTTTGGTGTTTGTATATGTATAAGGTTTACCATTTATTTGAATAAGAGAGTGCACTAAAAATGCCAAGCAACCGTAAGAAAAATACTTTGTCTTTACAAGATAAATTAAAACCATTGGAAACGATTGAAAAAGGCGTTCAAGAAAAGCATTTAGCACTGAACTTTAATGTAACTGCTTCTACCATTAGCTATATTAAATCAAATTAAAAATCAATATTGAATGCTGTTGCCAACACTTATCAACATGTATCCAATAAAACTTTACATAGTGCTGAATATCCGAAAATGGAAAGTCGTCTCTATGAGTCGTTTCTTAATCAACGTGAAAAAAGACGTCATTAAATGGACCCATATTAAAGAAGAAAGCTAAAGTAATTTGAGGCAAGAATATCCCGATAAGGGTGAGAATGACTTTTAGGCAAGCGATAGATGGTTTACTAAATGTAAAAAGCGACATGGAATTCACATTTTGAAAGATATTGGCGAGATTTTATCCAGCAACACTAATTTAGTCACTCCTTTTATTTATAGACTTCGTGCTAAAATCGGCGAAATGGGCCTAGTGGAATATGAAATATATAATGTCGACGCAACTGGGCTATATTACAGCTGCCTGCCAGATAGAACACATATTTCGGCTTCCGAAAAAAGAAAGAGTTTCTATTTTACTTGGAGCGAATTCTGATGGCTCCTGTAAGTTGTGTCCATTGATAATTGGAAAAGCCAAAAAGTCAAGGTGTTTCAAAAAATTTAACAACCCACTACATTACGATTTTTCAAAAAATGCACAACACAATATAGATAATATTCAAATTAACGGAAATGGAATACTCCAGAATATACAAGATCATTCGAGGCTGTGCCAATAATAAGTGTAAACAACAACAACGAAAAACCTAATGATCTTGTATGCAAGTATTCGCTGCTAATAAAGCTAAACAGATTCACAAGTACACACAACCATATACACATAGCAGAAGAAGAAACAAAACCACACAACACACAGAACACTCATCCATACAACCACTCATCGTTACCATAGGCAAAACATACAGAACTCTCATACATACAACCACACATAGTTACCATAAGCAAAACAAACAAGTCAGCATTGTCAAGTATACAAACACACGTATATAGCTCCATGTCAAGTAAAATACAACCACCATGCCCAGAAGTTTCGCGAGGTTACCAGACGACGTCATTTTTGCTATATAAAGGCGCTGCCAGAGCTCAGCGAGAGTTAGTGTGATTTCAAATATAGACGTATTAACATCGCTAAGTGTTGAGTAGTACAAATACTCGTGTAAATAAAGTAATAAATAAAGCGTTGCCGCATTATATTTCTAAAACTAATTTGTTCGTAATTTAATTTGATGCAATAAAACGAATCCTTGAAGGATAAGTAACAAAACCGTTTTACGAAAAGGTCGAGAAACGTAACAATATTTATAAATTCCATAATTCTAAAATATTTTTTATAGGTCATTTATTTTTCCGAGGAAAATAATTTGCCTCCAAAAGCTCTTTTACTTATTGACAGCTGTTCCGCCCACTTACCCATTGAGGCATTGCATGTGCGAAGATAGAAATATAGTGGCGTACTTTTTTCCACCAAATGCTACAGCAGCGTTACTAAACCAAAGTTTAAAATCTCATTCAATCAAAAAAACTATAATTTTAATTAAGAAAGCTTGAGATGACGTCACGCCAACAGCTTTAAAAAATTCTTGGTCAAAGTTGTTCAATTAAGACTCTGACGAATACGATAGTGGTGATGATGTGCCTCTATCACGGTTGCTGGAAGAAGATCAGGACTATAATGCCGTTGTCCATTATTTATAGTTTTTATGTTAAATAAACTAATATGAAAAAAATATGGTTTTTCATATCCTTATGGTAAAATTTACTTAAATTTTTGTATAGAATTCCAGAAATTCGAATAATTAGGAAAATCCAAACCGCTTTAAAAGCAAAGTTGTATAAATGTGGCTGTATATATATATATATATATATATATATATATATATATATATACTAGCTGTACCCTGCGCGCGTTGATTGCACGAAATCGACATGAAAATGCGTTTAAATATATTAGAATCTCACAATGTACTTAATCCAGTTTAACCGGGTGTTCAGACATGAATAGTTCACAAATTCTGTGAGCGAAATAAAAAGTGGCAAAAAGTAGCAAACCAGAATGGTTAATATCGATGTTAAAAATTTTGTAGATGAAATTCAACCATATATTTTCGTGGTACCTATTTACTTATATATCTTCCACACAACGTAAATTCATATCTTTATTAAAAGAAGAGATATTAATACAATGTCATGTCTTTAGACATGTGATTTAATTTTAGACTGGAAATAAATATATATGTATATACATATATATATATATATATATATATATATATATATATATATGATACTTGTCCGATCAACACATGATGAAATGCATAGTTTACTATTCATTTTGACTTTTTTCAGTGGTGCCATTTGACGAAAATTAGTCGCACCAACTTAGAACCCTTCCTCGGCTAAAGCATAATAACTTTGCTCAAGATTATAGCATGATAATTTTCACAGTTTACGATTTAATTAATTTTGAGTAATTTTCAGCGGCGCCACCTGTTGGCAATCGGTCACACCAACTTGTAAACCATTGTCGGCTCATGCGCAACAACTTTGCTAAAAATCACAACATGATCAAATATATAGTTTACCATTCTATAAAGGACATACAGAAACATTCATTTATATATATATATATATATATATATATATGATCATTGATGGAGTTGAACTTAATAATATGTAAATGTATGAGCTTCTCAAAAAGTGGCGTTGTTCCAGTTACCTACTATTCTTTGATGCTTTTATTTCTCCGTATTACTGTACCCAAAATTTAATCAAGCTCTAAAGCTTACCTACGAAGCCAGATTTGCATATTTTGGTATACGGGTCAATCATAAAGGCTAAAACAACGTTGAAATCATATATATTAGGTAAACGTTTCAATTTATTCAATCTGTTATAAAGATAACTATACAAAAGGACGCGGAATGCATACAAGAAGTAAACTTAAAAGTTTTAAAAATCAAATGAAACAACAAGAATTTTTTGAAGGCGAAACTAATATACATACAATTTATACCAATGGCATCAAATACAACGATAAGTACCTTTGACGTTCATAGCCCTGAGTCCATAAAATTAAATGGGAATTTATCAGATATATGGCTGGTATTAAAAAAATATTACAAACAATATTTTTGCATTTGCTATAGAATTAAAGGATTATTGATATATATTTTTCGTTGGGAAAACCAAAAGAAGGTAGGAAAAAATTGAAGCTGCGACTGCGGGTGTAAAATGGTACTATATGCCACAGAAGTATGAAGTATTCGAAGAATCTAAATTTAATAGAATTGATACCTTTATATAGAATTGATTTCATTGCTGTGGATAATCGCAAGCTGGTGAAAGCGTTTGAGTTTGAAGATTAAAACAGAATGATAAGAGATACAATAATTATTTGCACCAACAAAATAAATTTATAAAAACAGAAGCATTGTATTTTCCAAAAATAATGAAAACAACAATAAGAATTGAATTAGTTGAAGGTCAAGTTAATGGCAACAAATAAGTAAAGGTACACTGTTTGATATAGTTGCTTCAAGAACGTTTATAAAACCAATAAAAATCAAAAGAAAGTAGAAACACAAGTTACAGCAACAAAAAAGTAATATATATTTACATTCATCATGCAAATTTTGTGAGGGCAAACTGGAACATAGAAAACAATTTTAGTGAAGCTGAAATCTATAAAGCCTAAGAAGAAAACAATAGCATGAATTTATTCGACTAAACTATTGTTTAATAAAATTTAAGCTTAACAGCGTTGAGGATGTGAATATTCTTCCGATGAGGTATTTGAAATATATTGAAATTATGAATCTTAAAAAGGTGGACTATCTCCACAAAGTAATGTCGATTTGGAATTAAAATATATAGACACATTTAATGGCCAATTACGAAATTGTATTGATTCCATTATTTTACACGAAAGTTGTACCATTCAAGCTTTTTAGACGATTTCCGTATATATTGATAGCTGCTTATACAACAGAGTCAAGAATAATGTAAAAAAGATTATCATTTGATGACATAGTAGCCTCCTTGCAAACGTTACAAAGTCTGTATCTTATATGATATATGTACATAATTTTTTTGAAAATATATTTTGTATTTTCGAATAATAGGTAATTCTTTGAGGAATATCTTTGTATGTCAATAAAGAAAATGGATGCTTCGTCGGTGGCCTTATTGATGAGTTGGAAAACTTGCGCATTTATTCCAGAAAAGGTAAGCTCATTTCATTGCGCTCAAAACATTTGACAGAACCAAAATATTTATGGCTAAGTCCACTACGATCAAAGCGTCTAAAATAAACGTCCATTTAAAAAGGGGAATATGTATGATACAATAAAGGTTTCAAAGGTTGAATAAAATCGTTTATTAAGTGTATTTATCATGTGTTTTGGTGACGTTGAGGATATGGAACAATTCGCCCGAAGAAATTCCAAGTAGCTTCGAAAACATATTGCGTAGCCAGGACTGTTTACACATATTACAACTTAATTAATCATTTTATGGGCACACTTATCTGAAGTATATACCAAGATATCAGGATCCATGACATAGTTGATTATTGCATACCAAAACCTTTCTTTGGCGGACTTTTCCATTCTCTAGTCGGTGACAGGGAACAGGCTTCTAGACTTTAATTTCCCAAAGATTCCGTTAGAGTTTTTACCGACGGATCTAAGGGGGGAAAAGTCCGCCAAAGAAAGGTTTTGGTATGCAATAATCAACTATGTAATGGATCCTGATATCTTGGTATATACTTCAGATAAGTGTGCCCATAAAATGACTAATTAAGTTGTAATATGTGTAAACAGTCCTGGCTACGCAATATGTTTTCGAAGCTACTTGGAATTTCTTCGGGCGAATTGTTCCATATCCTCAACGTCACTAAAATACATGATAAATACACTTAATAAACGATTTTATTCAGTCTTTGAAACCTTTATTGTATCATACATATTCCCCTTTTTTAAATGGCCGTTTATTTTAGACGCTTTGATCGTAGTTGATTTAGCCATAAATATTTTGGTTCTGTCAAATGTTTTGAGCGCAATGAAATGAGCTTACCTTTTCTGGAATAAATGCGCAAGTTTTCCAACTCATCAATAAGGCCACCGACGAAGCATCCATTTTCTTTATATACATACAAAGATATTCCTCAAAGAATTACCTATTATTCGAAAATACTAAATATATTTTCAAAGAAATTATATACATATATCATATAAGATACAGACTTTGTAACGTTTGCAAGGATGCTACTATGTCATCAAATGATAATCTTTTTTACATTATTCTTGACTCTGTTGTATAAGCAGCTATCAATATATACGGAAATCGTCTAAAAAGCTTGAATGGTACAACTTTCGTGTAAAATAATAGAATCAATACAATTTCGTAATTGGCCATTAAATGTGCCTATATATTTTAATTCCAAATCGACATTACTTTGTGGAGATAGTCCACCTTTTTAAGATTCATAATTTCAATATATTTCAAATACCTCATCGGAAGAATATTCACATCCTCAACGCTGTTAAGCTTAAATTTTATTAAACAATAGTTTAGTCGAATAAATTCATGCTATTGTTTTCTTCTTAGGCTTTATAGATTTCAGCTTCACTAAAATGGTTTTCTATGTTCCAGTTTGCCCTCACAAAATTTGCATGATGAATGTAAATATATATTACTTTTTTGTTGCTGTAACTTGTGTTTCTACTTTCTTTTGATTTTTATTGGTCTTATAAACGTTCTTGAAGCAACTATATCAAACAGTGTACCTTTACTTATTTGTTGCCATTAACTTGACCTTCAACTAATTCAATTCTTATTGTTGTTTTCATTATTTTTGGAAAATACAATGCTTCTGTTTTTATAAATTTATTTTGTTGGTGCAAATAATTATTGTATCTCTCATCATTCTGTTTTCATCTTCAAACTCAAACGCTTTCACCAGCTTGCGATTATTCACAGCAATGAAATCAATTCTATATAAAGGTATCAATTCTATTAAATTTAAATTCTTCGAATACTTCATACTTCTGTGGCATATAGTACCATTTTACACCCGCAGTCGCTGCGTCAATTTTTTCCTGCCTTTTGATTTTCCCAACGAAAAATATAGATCAATAATCCTTTAATTCTATAGCAAATGCAAAGATATTGTTTGTAATATTTTTTAATACCAGCCATATATCTGATAAATTCCCATTTAATTTTATGGACTCAGGGCTATGAACGTCAAAGGTACTTATCGTTGTATTTGATGCCATTTTCATAGATTGTATGTATATTAGTTTCGTCTTCAAAAAACTCTGGTGTTTTCATTTGATTTTTAAAACTTTTAATTTTACTTCTTGTATGCATTCCGCGGCCATTTGTGCAGTTATCTTTATAACAGATTGAATAAATTGAAACGTTTACCTGTTATATATGATTTGGACGTTCAGCTGTTTTAGCCTTTATGATTGAATTTTGGGTACAGTAACATTGTAATACGGAGAAATAAAAACATCAAATAATAGTAGGTAACTGGAACTACGCCACTTTTTGAGAAGCTCATACATTTACATTTTATTAAGTTCAACTTCATAAATGATCATACAGGAAAATGTTGTTAGATCCGGTTTGAATATGAACATGGTTAGCAATTTTTATTGACTGAATGTTTTAATGAATCAAATCATATACTTATATGTATTATATGCAATTATAGAGTCGCTATTTAGACTATAGAAATAATGAATAGTCACTATTAGAAGGCTATGAAAAGTTAGCTTTCAGTTTTGGGCATTAAACTTCCTCTTTTAGCTTATTTACCTCTATTTTAATCGCAATTGAGCTCTATTATTTTGCTCACACTAACTACTACCAGTACAAATTCTGAAAAAATGCGACATTGTATATATTTTTAATACGTGCTTTATGTATACCCTTAAGACATGTACCAAAAATTTTTAAAATTGTATTTATTTCATATATATTCTTTGTAAGGTTTTTCATAATAGCAACTGTTATTCTCCTTTGACTCAAGGATTTTAAGTTTGTTAATGTTAAAATCAAATTGTTCCGTATGTTTGATATGGTGTTTGTTATTTATATGCATGTGTTTATTAGATATAGCCAACAAACTACTTTCGTTCGTATCGAGAGTGTTTGTGCGTTTTACCCTTGTTGTTGTTATTGTTGTTAGTAAGGGAGTGGTTTATATGTCCTTAACACATTCGCAGACATTTGTTATTTTCGAATACATTTGATTGGAATAAGGAAAAGTATTGAGCCCAGTCATTGCTTTATGTATAAATATATTACACCATGTTTTATATATGTACATACATATCTCTAGAGTATGTTAATCTTTAGATTATTAAATAATACATTTTGACTTCAAAAAAGTTAAGGATAATTTAAATATATATTACAGAAAGATTATTATATGTATTTACATCACTTGAAGCACACTACTCACTATTCGGTATATTTTTACACTCTAATCCATTTGTTTATAAATATGTTATGTAGTCACAATTGTGAAAATTTTATATATGTTTCTTACATTAATACTTGCTGTTGGGATTTGATTATGTATTTTAATTTATCTAAGGATTTGTGTTTATCATAATACAACTGACTTAAAATCACACACGGCTGTTGTTAAATGTGTTAACAAACATTTCGTTTAAGGGCAACTGTTGGAGCCTTGGTATCTTGTTATTGTTTTGTAGCATATTTTATGGCGAGATGCTGTAAAAAGCTCTCCGAAGTGTATAAAAATCTAATTTATCATATGGAAGAAATCATGCTGCCATATCGTTCTATTCGTCAACATATTTATTCCTAGCATGGTGAATGATTCGTAAAGCGGCTCACCCACTTGCAATATAACTGTGCAATTTTTCGTATATTACAATCGTATCTGGGCTGCCAGTTTTTTTCGAGCTCTATCCCCAAAATGAAACTTTTCATCCCCAAATCGAAGTTTTTGTCATCCTCAAAAATCCCCATTTTTATCCCCAAGATTAAAGTTTTTCAATATGTACCATAACATAAACATGTGCCTGTATATTATTTGCACTGTTAATTCATTTCTTTTGTTAATATTTACTTCTTTCGAATATAGGGAAAAACCTATACATTTGTTCCAGTACTTATAAGTATTAAATTTTTTTGTCTGATATAAAAATTTCAGTACAAATTGCTTGTGTTTCGTCAAAACTAAAACCTTACGTACTAGAACAGGAATTATAGTATTAGAAAAGCTATATGACACTTATAAATATATAACGGTCGACTCACCTACCATCAACGAATAATTTTATTCACCAATGTCGTCAATTAAAACCGAAAGCAGTACAGGAGAAATAACATGTTTTATAATTGCACTGTATTTTGTCCGATGTAAACGTAATTTTTCAAATTCAAGTTTTGTTGTATATATAACTATATATATATATATATATATATATATATATATATATATATATTTATATATATATATATATATATATATATATATATATATTTATATATATATATATATATATATATATATATATATTTGACAGTTCACTTTATTTAGTTTGTGTAAAATGAGTATATTATATATTTTATATTGTTTTTATATTAAAGGCATTTTGCTCCAATAGAGCCGTGTCTCTTTAAATTTTTGAAGATTTTCTTCACAGCAAGACAGAGAATACAAAAAAATACAGTACCATAGTTATAAATGACACAGCAAAATGAGCTTTCCGAGTACAAGCATCTGCATTACTCATAAATATACGCTTACATATTATGTACTTTCACAACATATGTTAAGTTTATCGCAAGCCTATCTAACTAGAAAATTGCCTCATTTATAAATATACTTGCGTTTACGCAACAATGATGTGACGGCCAAAAGTCGCATGGCTCGTTTTTGATCACATCTTGAAGACATAGTAGACAACACGATAGTTTTAAGTTACCAAATAGTATAAGTATAGTATATATTGAAATAAGTATAGTATATATTGAAATAATTAGTCTATTTTAATATTAATTAAATATACTGTACAAATTATTATAACATTGACCACACAACCAAATTGGTCTACGTCCCATTGTGCGCATGACCGATTTGTGCTGTTCATCGGTCATAAAGCAAAATCAACATACCATCAACCATCGGCATATCGTTGTTGCTGTTTTAAATTATTTGCGCAGGACAGGCATACATGCCTTCACACAATGTGTATAACGGGCACACAAGTGAGCTAAGGAAAAAAACCAACATGGTTTTTTTCTGCCTGCGTTGAGTGTGTGTACATACGTACGTACATACAAATGTATGAAACGATACAGTAGCATAGTGATAATGTAGAATAACAAGTTTTATTGCTGGTAGATTCATAAGAAAACATTCTGCTGCGTAGGAAAGGAATTTATGATCATAATTTAGTTGTTTATCAAAGCAATAATGAATGTGAGTTGCGAGGCAATTGAAGAACATTCTGCTGCGTTAAGTATTTATCATAATAAGCAAGTATTGGCCAATGAAATGTTAGCTCGTATATAATGCTATGTAAAATTATCAAACGACAGTTAGGGAATATTTTGTTGTGTCACGAGTATAAAAGGGCACAACAGAATGAAATCGAGATCAGTTATTGGGAAGTCATTTCAGAGGTAAGTCGTTTCTTGTGTTCCATTAAGTAGATTTATTAACATTTATCCTTTTTGTTGAGCCTAAGAGTGGGTTATTGATGAACCGTTTCTTAACCGGAGCGTCTCCTTACTAGAAACGTTGTTCATAACTCACCCATAAATAGTGACTCTATTTAAGTCGGTTCGGTCGCGTTGTGGTAAGGTAATAACCAGCCAATTGGATTAACCTAATAGGAGCGTCTCCGTACTGGTTATGATATTGGTCATTGTGTTATTTGCCTAAGCCTTCGTTTGTTGAGCCTAGGAGTGGGTTACTGGTGAACCGTTTCCTAACCGGAGCGTCTCCTTACTGGAAGCGTTGTTCGCTACTCACCCATAGCTAGCGACTCCATTCCATTCGTGCGAATCGTATTAGAGTCGGAGAGCGTCCACACGAATTATATACCTAAGTGGATCGTCTCCAAGCTAATTTTAATCCACTCGCGAGTTAAATCCTCTGCCGCCCAAGAACTGTTTCACATTTTCTGTTGAGGATACTATAGTTAGAATAAATATTTCTGTTAACTACAATCGTTGTGTTGTTGTATTTTTATATACTCAACAACCCTGGACGCCGCTGAGCTCTACCCCAGCACCCAGCGGAAACGTGTCGTTACAACGATAATAGGAAATTTAAATGTCAAGAAGCAAAGCAGCAGGCTTCAAAATGAAATGATTTGTCTTCTTTATTTAAAGACCAACCTAAATTACGACGCATTGTCTGGCTTTAAAAATTTCCCATGTGTCCCAATGGACGTGAGGGTTGTCTCTGTAGGTTGTTCCTGCTATAGTGACGGAGCAATTTTCATAGTGGGGGAGTGAGGTGCCTTTTATTGTAACGTTTTTTCTGCAAGAAGAAACTATTAATATTTCTTTAACATTAATGAATATTATACAGTTATCTTCTGGCTGGAAGATAGTTGAGGTGATTCCCACGTCATTTACTGGACATATTGGGCCTTACCCGTCCAATATTCTTCCAATGCATTTTGAATTACTAGTTTCTTCGAAATTGTTCGACATTTTGCAATAATAAATGTTCTCAATCTTTGGGCAAATCTCTGTGTAGTACTGGAGGTTGTGCGTGTTGTAACTTACATAAGGTTTAATTTAATTATTTTTGTTTGATTTATCGGAAGAGGAATGAGGTGGTAAAGTATAATGTTGAAAATTAGGTTGCTGTTGTTATAATATGATTGAAGTTGTAGAAGTTCATAAAGGTTCCCGTCTGAAACAAAATCGACATTCTGCGATCTCAAATGGTCCTTTATTTTGTTTAGTTCATCTGGGTTAAGAACAAGTTTTGATATTATACCAAGCTTAGCAAGCATTACGGCTTCAATTATGTTTGATATGTGGTCTATTAACAAATCTATATTATAATTGAGCTGATTCATATACTGAATTTCTGCCAATGCATCATTTTCTTTCTGAATACTATTAGATGCTGTGATTGAAAGTTTTCCTAGAAATTTTGTAACTGTTTCTTGTTCGTTATTGATATGATCCGTTAAATTTTTAAATCTCTGCATTATTTGTATATTTAAGCCTGTCTGACTTTCTGCAATACTAACCGAATTTGATGCAATTTTCTGAAGTTCTTGGATTTGTCCGTTTATAGTTTGTGCGTCGTTTGCGTCCATATATCCTGTAACATATTTAATTACAGAACCTATGCCGTTAAATAGTGCACGTTTTCGTCGTTTACATGAGTTCAACGTCTGCAGTTTATTTTCAAGTCCTTTGAGTTTTAGTTTACATATTTTAGCGACATCTTTTAAAGTGCTATGTTTTTCAAATGATTCTATGGTATTAAATAATTTTGAAGTTTGTTCATTATAATGTCTTAAGTCTATTATATGTATGAAATTAAAATGATTTGTGATCGTTCTTGCTTTGCCAACCTTTAGGGCTCTCATGGTTTGTTCGTTGTCGAAATTCCGAATTTCCAACATCTGTCCGCCAATTAGGGGTATGATATATATATACAATAAGTGTCAGTTACTTTCGTTTCCTAAGCTTCATTTTTGACTTGCGTATTTTTTTGTTATTAGTAGTTTGTACTGTAATAACATTGTCTTTCGATATTTTATGTTTTGAAAATCGAGGTGTTAATTTGTTTCTTCTACATTCTTTTCTGTATTTTGCTTCGTCTACATCTCTATTTTCGGGGTTTTCCCTAGTCGTATTAAGTTTATTAATATTGATATTATGTAGTTGTTGACCTGTGTTTTCTATTGAGGTGTAATTATTATTTCTTTCGGCTTAAGGTCATATATCTATTATATACAGATTGATTAACAAATGCATATATTCTTTTTATAAATTATATATTTATATATCTTTTCCATCCAATATTTCGGTCAACTTTGATGACCATCTTCATTGTTCTCTAGCATTCCAATAAATTTGGCAATGAATGATCTTAACTTTTGGAAGACTTTTCCTAAGTTTTCAATATGCTCCTGTAGGGATGTGGAGAATATAATTATAACGTCTAGATACACTAGACAGATTTTTCCTACCAGATCTTTTAGGACGTTGTCTATAACCCTTTGAAAGGTTGAGGGTGCGTTTTTCAACCAAAAAGGCATTCTCAAATACTCGTAGTGACCTCTTTCTACGGTAAAAGCTGTTTTTGGAAATTGTTGTGGACTCATCTCGATTTGATGGAGTCCACTTGCTAAGTCTAATGTGGAAAAATAAAGGCACTTGCCCAGTTTATCCAATATTTCTGAAATATTTGGGAGTGGGTATCTGTCCGAGATAGTCTTTTTATTTAACTTCCTATAGTCAATAACAAGTCTCCACTTCACCTTTCCTGAAGAATCTTTTTTCTTTGGAACAATCCATACTGGAGAGCTCCATGGAGAAAAGTTTGGCCTAATTATTCCCTGTTTTAGCATATCAGATATTTCCTTTTTCGCCTCTTCTTTGTGAACAAAAGGGTACCTGTATGATTTCGTGTGGATGGGTGTGGATCGTCTGTTGTTTTAATATTATGTTTTATTTCATTTGTGAAAGTTAAGTTTTGTTGTTCTTTATAAAAAATTTCACTATTCTTAAAACATAACTTCAGAAGTTTTTGCTTTTCTTCGTTATTAAGATGTTTTGTACGGAGTAGTATAGATACATTTTTAATTCCATCATTACTTTATTTGTTATCAATATTGAAGTTATTAAATTCGATGAAGTTTTCTGAATTATATGAATTCGTTTTAAGGGGTTGTTCTAAGAAAAGTGAGTGATCACTATCAGTTGGATTAACCACTTCTATTATGCTAAACCAATTGTTCGCATAGTAGATGCCTGGAGAAATAAATAGACCATTGTTTAGAGTTGTTGTATTTATGACTATGTCTCCTTCTTTAAAATCAACAGGCAGTCTTACGAGATGTTTTGAGTTTGCTTCTATTGTATGTAATTTTGACGAAAAATTTGGTTTTATTTCAAGGGGTATTTTCACATAATTTGTAATTAATATTTGGGTTTCTAAATCTATTTTCGCTCCAATTTCAGTTAGAAAATCTAAGCATAAAAATCCGTCAAAATAGTTATGAAATTTAAAATAAAAAGGTTCCTGGTTTCCTAAATTCCTTGAAAATAGGCAATGTTACTTTCTTATCGATAATATATATATATATATATATATATATATATATGTAAAATTGTGGATATAGTGATTGGACTGGTTTTTTCAATATCTTCGGGATTTATGAAATTTGGGTTGATAAATGATGAAGATGCTCCTGTATCTGTTAAAAGGAGAGCTTATAAAACACTGCCATGCTTGTTACAGTCTATGTATCCTGTTTGTTGTTTGAGGCTAATTGCCAAAAATCCTGGTTGTCGTCAATACTATAATTTACATATTGGTCCAGAGTTGTTTTATTCGTATGATTTAAATATGGAGCTAGATCTTCGTTTCGAGAACTGCTTAATTCATTGATATTGTTCATTTAATTTCTGCTTGTTATCCTACTAAAATGAGTTGCACTTGGCTTACATTTATTAGTACACCTTTCAAATTTGGAAAAACCACTGCTGGTTTCCATTGGTTCGGTTGGCGGCTGTGATTGCCTCCAATTTGCTTGTTGAGACACGTTTTCAGAACGCTGGTTAGTTTTATAATCAGGCAAATTTCCGTGGGATGTTGGATTGTTCCGGAAGGAAAAATTGCGATTATAATTGCTTAGATTCGGCTCAAAATTATTATTATTATTATTAGTATAATAAGGTCCTGCAGAATAATTAAAATTTCGTCGAGGTTGATAATAATTTTAATGTCTTGGTACGATATTAAAGTAATTGCGTGAATGGAGTATATTGGTTATGTTTTCTCCATTGAGGATATTTTGGTTTGTTCAAATTGGACCTTATATAGTGAATGTTTTGTTCCCTGATACAGTAGTCCAGAGCTATTGGCAATGATTCTGGTCTTATTGCTCTAATAGTAGAATCCATAGGTTCCTGTAGACCTGATAGAAATGCATTAAGCCACATTTCAGCGAAGAGATCTCTTTTTGCTTTGATTACGTTATCTTCAGATTCATGAATTGATAGGTTATTTGACAAAACCGATTGAATTTCCATGACCTCACTGTAGAATTTTTCGATTGGTTTGCTATACTGTTTTAAAGAATGGAGGTCTCTTATTAGGGAAGTTTCTGTCCGTTTGTTCGCGTAGTGTGATATCAAATTTCCCCGGATCTCATCTCACTTAAGGGATGTACCATACATATTTAGGACTTCGTTGGCTGGTCCATCTATCTTGTTCCTAATAGCTCTTAAAAGAATCAGCCCTTGAGGAGTGTTATTGGCTCCTCTAATGTGGAGAAATATTTCCTCCACATTACTTATAAACTCGTAGAGTAGTCTCGGATTACCTTCGAATTTAGGTAAATCTTTAATTGCGTCCGGAATTATTAATGAATTTAAAATGTCAATGGGCTGTATGGGTGGTTGAACCACTCTTTCATTTTGATTTGCGTTTTCTACGGACATTCTAAGATCCAAGCTATTATTTTCGGGTATAGTAAAAAGACTTTTTGATATAAAAAGTTTAGGATAAGGAAGGAATCGATATTTTCCGCTCATTAAATATAAAATATATTAAATGCACTTTCTACTTGGTTTTCGATAAATAATTACGCACAAGTTTAAATTCTACTACCTCTTTCCTAATTTTAATCCATCTAATAATATTTATTCTATTTAATTCTTTGTTTTTATAAAATTTGTTTTTAATAAATGCTATTTTTATAGCAAATTTTCTCTTTAAATATTTTTGTTACATATTTCTATATATTTATTAATTTTTTTTTTTAATTACTTTGCTTAGTAAAAGGTATGCATATATTGATTTTGTTTGTTTTATTTTTTGTAATTTCAAAAATTTATTAAAATGTTTTTAATTTGTTTTCCCTTTCATGCAAAAATTTAGTTTTTTTCTATTAAAATTTTTATTATTATACATATACATGTATTCTCTTCTTGTTTTGCTCTCTCGGTTGATTGTGATCTCCTCAGTTGCTTATGTTGACTTGGTATTGATATGCCTTCGATACTAGTTCTTCGTACAATGTTGAAGAGACGGTCGTTGTTATTTGAGGTTTATCCCTGTTAGCCTAGTGTCGATATGAATTCGGCTATGGTTACAGGATTTATTTTTTATATATTTTCTCAATTATCCCGATTTGCTGGCCGTCGACTGCGCCAGTTAACTTTAATATCGAAACACTTGTAGTTTGTTTTCAGCTACACTAAATAATAATGTTTATTTCTTAAATTAACCTAACATGAAGCTACGTAAATAAAATAATTTTGATGAGTCAAGAAAATAACAAAAAAAATGCAGTAAAAGAATAAAACAATAAAAATTGTGTAAAAGTTGGTAAACAGGAAGTAAGTATTAATTAGTATAAAATTGTTGCAATGTTTTGTTCTGCTGATCTTAATAGTTTAAAATTAAAGAGAAAATTTATTATCAGCAGTTTACATAAATACAATTTGGTTTGTCAAAAATATTATGCTTTATATTGCTGATCTAAACTATTTAGAATTCAAATGAAAATTAAATGTGTCAATAAAATCGAATAAAATAAAATACAATAAAAATAAATTAACTGATTTGTAGTTGTTGCTTTATTGATGGTTTTGGTGGTGTCGTCTGGGTTTTGGTGGGGGCTGTTGTGACGACATAACTCGCGGAAAGAAGTGAAGTTGACTGCAAAAGTAATATTGTTTATTTTGTCAATGTGTCATTAATACTGATACACACCCATACATATTTTGAAAATGGAGGCAAGTACATTATTTGCAATAAAAAAATTTAAATTGCTAAATTAATTACTGTTTTTTTTTTAGAATGAGATATGGGAATATATAGCAGTGGAGTTAAATTTGTCAGGTAGTTTACATATTTATTAACAAAGGACATACTTAAACTTATATATTTTTTTTCGTTTTTAAATTTCAGTTAAAGAATACAATATTAAATGGAAGAATTTGAGAGACAGGTACAGGAGGGAAAAGAACGCTGGTAATCTTCCCTCCGGATCTTCTGCAAAGATTGGTGCTCCGTGGAAGTATTTAAGTCGCCTTGACTTCTTAGCAGAATCTATGGAGTGTGCCAGGTGAGATTTCCAAAACAATTGTAGAACTTATGACACTTGTATAACAAAATGTATGTAAATATTTTCATTATACCAACATACATAGCACAATGACAAATTTTTGTGAAGACATTGATGAAAGTGCGGCAGAATGGCTCACTAACTCCTTTAAAATTAAATGCTAAGAAACGAAAAAATTATGATCTCTGCCGATTTATTGATTGGTATGCAAACCAAATATGAGACATATCCGACAGTTATCGCTGTGCAGTATGAACATTTTTTTGGATTGCGTAGAGAAAAGTTTGATCGCTTATCTGAAGACTAAATTGATGATGTTAAACTAGAAATTCTCCAAGTAGTTAATAGAAAAATATATGCAAAACGTTCTTAATTTTTATTCAACGCATTTATTTAATTTTGAATAAAATTACATTTTGTATAAAATGCTTCAAGGTCAGTCTTTTGATTTCACAGCAAGTTTTAAGTTTAGCAAACATTATATTTAATTAGAACAACTTAATAGTGACTTCAATTCATTTTTACATAATATTTACATAATTCATGTATTTTAAACCTAGCTTGTTTAGAGAAACAAAATTGTTTAACCAAATAAATATAAATAAGATATATTAAATTGTATTAAGATAATTGCACAGTTCAATTCTGGAAATTTTTTTATTAAGCCGGAAGAAACTTTGAAGCACTATAGTCGCTAAAGCAATCAATCTAAATAGAAAAAAAAAAACTAAGATACAAAGGTGTATTTTGATAATTTAAATATAAGAAACTTTTCGCATTTTCCGATGAGAATGGCATATATGTTCTTAAAATCCTCCATTGTGAAGTCAGAATATCTTTAATAAATAACATAACTTTTTTTTAAATTGAATTAGTATTCACAGGCTAATTGTTCGAAATTAGTTAAAATCTCAGAAAGACATGATGATAAATATTCTAAGGCACACAGGAAAGTCAACATCAGTTTTATTCAACTTCCACAGCAGAGCAGAATAGCTGTTTTCGAAAGTCGCAACAATTTCATCTTCAGTGCTCATGTGTATATTGTGTTCATCACCACTGTTTAGGTGGCTTAGTTGAATGTGATAACAGTTCCTATTTACACAAATTTTATTGTGAAAAACAATCCGAGAACTGTATCAACCTGATGTTAACACGTTTTTGTTTTAATACCTGTGTTACCGTTTAATTATTTTCTTCATGTCCTATTTTTCTGAATTTTTTTGTTCCATTATACATTAAGTCAAACTTTTATGTTTTAATTTATACTTAAGTATATGTGAACGGTTTTTGCAATTTTCATTGATAGCTGAAGCCGTAGCTTGAATTTGTAAGGTAATTATTTTTACGAACATTTTATATTGCTATGTTAAATTGAATTAATATTCATAGGCTAATTGTTCGATATTAGTTCTCGAATATAAAATGTTCGTAAAAATAAATACCTAACATAACTTTTTATTAAAAACCTCTTCAGCAACGCCGCACAATGGGCCATTTCGCGAAAAGGCGGCCAAAACTCATTTTATTGACTATTACCAATTGTAAACTGAACTTTTACATTTAAAGTAAATACTTGTATACCTCGGGAACCAAAAAATTTAAACTATATTTTAACTATATCACCGTGAACAGGGTGATTCAAAATGGGCATTTTCATAATTTTGCTGAAATGAAAAAGTTTTTAAGTTTTAAACACCTATAACTTTTTTGTTTTAAAAGATTTCTAAGGAAAATAAATTTTGTATAATTGCCCAGCTTATTAGCTAAGCTTGTGGCAAAAAAAAATGTTTGAAATTTTTTGAAATTAATTTAAAAATATTTTTTTTTCTCAAGGTCCAAATTTTCCTAAATCCTCCCACTTTATAGAGCATAACTTCTAAATTTCGTAAAAGTTCGTTCAGAGGCTAGTACTATCTTATAGTCTGAACTCTCCTCTACACTGCTATACCTCATTGTATACTCGGCACTATCCGACCGTGAGCACCATAGCAATTTTTCTGACGCAAGGTCAAATATTTTTAGAGTAAAATATGTATATCCTGTTGTGCTCACTTTTGAATTATTTTTTTATCAGATGGTTTTTATGAAAAATGGATTTCAGATGGAAAAGTATTTTGATTTTTAATTTAATTTACCCTTATGATAAAGGTATATAAAACTTTTTTTCGGATTCGCTTGGGCATAATGAATATGTTGATTTACACAACCTCCTCAAATAAAGAACATATTTCAAAAAATTATGGCAAAAGCCATTGACTTATAACAAGCGCTGTAACAGGTAGAAGTCCTGCAACAGCCATTAAACCATACAACCCATTAAAATTTAAAAGGGAAGTTCCTGGAAAAACGATACTTCAAGGGTGCATGGGTACACGTCCATTGTTTGTGCTGTGGTCTTCGTTTCCTTCATATGTGCGCGTAAGTTACATATAAATACAATGATATTATTGATAATTTTTTAAAAGAAATAGGTAAATGAACCTTAACTTCATTTACACATAAAACTATAATTAGGTCACAGATTTCGCAATAACCAAAGTAATAATGCTGAAGATTCATATTCAAAGTAAACTGCATTTCTTGCAAGAATTATATTAATTGTAACATGTATTATTTCGAAATGCTTATAAATCATTTTAATATTAATTGGAAATGGTAAAAGCAATAAAAATAAGTAATAAGCAAGTCAACATTTTAGATTAAGAAACTTTGTAAAATCAGTCTTAGTTCCCCATTCAAAGCGTAAAGCAACAATAAAGGAAAATTTACAAAAGAAAAGTTGAAATTGTGTTTTATTATTTTTTTTGGTAACGTTGAAAGGTAAAAACATATTTGGTGCAGGCGGTAGGATCCTTTTCTCGAATAAAAATGATTCAATGAAACGACACAAAAACAAAAAAATAAATAAATAATAAAATTCTGCGAATCCCACGGGACCCTCCAGGGTTATAAAATAATAAATACATTAAACAAATATTAGTGCAGTGAACATTTAGTTAAACACAGACACCACATAAAATAATTAACTAGTGCAGTGAACATTCAGGAGAAGTGAACACCACTATATTATATTATATCAGTGCAGTGAACGTGTATAGCATATTAACACCACTATCAAACTTTTAATTTTCAGTAAAAGTGTATTCAAGAAGACAAAAAGCTTTCGACCAACAAAGAAGGATGGAGGGACAAGCTCACAATGCAGACGTAAATATTGTAGCAGAGTTAGCAAGAAAGGATCAACAGTTGGAGCGTATGCGTATAGCATACATGGAGCTGCAGGCGCAGATACAACAGCAGCAACAACAACAGCAGCGCCCCCAGCAACAAGCAAAATCAACATAATAGTCAACTGGATCCAAGTAATTCCATCTTTGACTGAATATAACGGATCACAGCTTGTGTATCACATTCCGCCATCATCAGAACTACTTTCCAAATCTTGCGAATCAGGAAAAGATTTATCAGAATCATCAGTGACATCTGCTTCTGACAAATCAGCATCTACTTCACTAGCACTATTGTTTATTACCCCATTTACAAGTTCTTCCAAGGAACGAGACATTTTTATCAATTAGCACAGATACCAGAAATAATTTTTTTTTTTCAAATAGATGAATTTACAAAAATTAGAAAAGGGAGAAAATTAAATACACTTGTTCTAGCACAAAATCCACTAAACTGAAGTATGTATCAAATGTGATACACAGATAATATTATAAACTTTTTAAATTTTTCCTGGCCTGCTTACATTTATTTTTTCAAACAATGTTTTAAATACGGGCAATAACGGTGTTTACAAATTGTGAAAACATGTAAAACTTGCACTATTTAAATTCACAGAAATTTTTGAAATAAAAACTAAATGTATCATTTTTGATACAAAGGTCGATTAACGGTTAAGCCCCTTTTTGACAAAGTTGCTTGTAAAATTTAGGAAAATATACTCATATAATCTGTATAACAAATTGGTGTTGTCAGTTGTTCGCGTTTTATAGTTTGTAATTTCGTAAATTTTATTTTATAATTTTAATCTTTAATTTTTATTAAAAATAAGAAAACAATCCGTTTACAAAGATTAGTTGATATTTTCAAAATAAACTAAAGAATGTTTTTAAAATATCATAAAAAAATTATCCTACGAAAGCAGCAGATAATTAATTTCTTTTATCTTGTAAGCGGTTCTTTTTTCGATTTTTAATAAAGGTAAAGTAAAATAAGCTTGTTTTACAAATTGTTGTTGTTAAAATAGCATTCAAAATCTGTTTTTAAATCTTTTAGTATCATATTGTCGTTCAATTCGGAAGCTTCATCAAATGAGTCAACGAAATTGGGTTAATTTTGAAAATTATTATCATAAAATAACTTTGAAAACAAAGAATTAGCTTAACCATTGATGCCTAACTTTGGATCATGTATAAAAAAGTGACTATAGCATGGGAAATTCCCCTGGATAAAAAATAATATTAATATTAATTCGTGTTTTGATGGTTTTTATTACATCTGTAGAAAAAGTAATTATCTCTTCCAAAACTTTTAGTTAGTAAATGCAAAGCACGTTTTAATTCTATTAAAGAGGCATTATCTTTTCTATTTCCCTAATTGCTACGTTAGAGGTTTCAAAGTGTTACTAAAATTATACGGCAATCAGATTTCACGATCTGTATCAATCATTCCGATTTTTAGAACTCTTTTATGAAACAACAGTTTAATAACGAAGTTACAGTATTTTCTTTTTTTTATTTATATTTCTTCCTCAGATTATAAAGGTATTTCTTTATTTTTTCATTCCTCGGAGAATAAACGTTATTTCCATACTTGTATAGATTGGCAAAAGTGTTGCATAACGAGTCAGCAACACTCCCTTCCTGGGGCTAAGTCACAGCATTCGATATCGATCCAAATTTGTATATAAATTGCAGTGGAATCTTGGTCGATATCGAATGCAGTAGTTTGGTCACTGGTATATTTGTATATACACACATATAAAAAACTTTACTAATATATTGTAGATGATAAGTCAAAACTTATAAAGTTAAAACAAAAAAGGAAGAGAAGTTATGTAGGTTATCATCTTCAACTGCGTTAAATAAAATCATTATTTGTAACGATAATAGGAATAACGTGAATCAAATCTACAAGAAACATTCCGAACGATTATGTTCTGAAGAAAGAAGAATCCCCAACAAAGTAAATACAAACGAAATATCAGTCCAATTTTATAGCACGGAGCATGCCTCTAATGAAAGTGATACAATTTTGGACGAATATGTTGCTGCTGGTGTAAGTGATGGCTCTGTAGAAATCTCCAATAAATGTATATTGTATGATTGTAATGAAAACGAGTATTTGTTCGCTAACAACATTGATGATTTCGCAAACGATACGATATAACATTGAGGAATCGCTCAATGAAACTGATAATAGTTGTGAAAATATGAGCAATTTACCCGAACATATTGAAGCCGATGAAAGTAAGGACTCTGTTTTAAGTTTCAACAAAAGAACAATTAACGGGGATGACGTAAATAACATAAAAGTACCACCGACCAATGTCAAACTATTTTTGACGCCAGCCGCAATCAACCAAACAACCAATTCTAACAACACCGAGGAAATTTTTAATGAAACAAGCAATAACATAAGCAGACAAGGAGATACAACTAACTTTTCTGAGTACGTTCCAACTGATATAAGCGAAGATCCTTTAATAATATCCAACAATAACAACGAAAGTGAAACAACGGAAGATAGCGTAAACGACATAAGTGCAACTCTTAAGGTTTCGGTGCCATATTCACAAAATAGCAAAAAACATTTTTGCATTAATTGCAAGACGCTTCGGTCCACTCTAAGTAGGCATTTATTTTTAAAACATAAAAATGCTTTCCAAAGAGGAGTAAGAAGCGTCTGGAAACTATGAACGCTATAAGAAAAAAGGGGGACTTTGAGCACAACACATCCTCAGAATATAATAGTGGTGCTCTCATCGTAAGCCGACAACAAAATAAGTGCAGAAATTAAGTTGAAGACTATGTAGTTTGTAAAAAATGCTTAGGATATTATTCCAAAAGGACAATTCGCATTCACAAAAAAGTTTTTGGAGTTTCCAAAGGCGGTCGTTCTAATCAGATTGATAGTCGTAGATTGACTCAATATATTCATCCGGCAGCGAATCATGCTTTAAAAAGTAAAATATACCCTATTCTTAGATGTGATGAAATAACCAAAACAATACGATATGACGAACTTGTCATTAAATTTGGTAATTATTTGGCTGAAAAATATTATTATTAATAATACAATAAATGAATTGAAAGACATTTATAAACCGGCTATGTTTGATAAATGTATAATTGCCATTCGAACTGTTGCTAAATGCAACGAAAATAAGATGGGATTCGGGACACCAGCAGTAGCACAAAATTTAACGACTCTTTTAAAAAATTGTGGTCACAAGCAATCAACAGAAATGATTAAGGAGGATAAAGATTGTATAAAAGCAGAAGTAGATAAATTTCTTCAGTTGTGGAACCAAGAAATTTCTTTAGTTAACAAAAAAGCACACGAGGATCAAAATAATCAGAAGATAATTAAAAGATTAACTTACCATCAAAACATGACATTAAAATATTGTATACATATCTAAAAGAAAAAATTATGACAGCAATGGGAAAACTTTTGTATGTCTAGTTGGAAACTTCTGGTGCAAGCAAGGTTAATATTTATACAAATATTCAACAGAAGGAGAGCCGGCGGAATTCAAAGATTATCGGTTGAAAATATTTTAAATAGAGAATTTATCAGCGACAACATAGACAAAGATATACTACGAAACATTTCAGTTGATTCATTAAGATTTGCCAAAGAATTTGCAAGAATTATTTTGCGTGGTAAACTTGGGCGCATCTTGGGCGTACTGTTGTGTCCTATGTCTCTAAAATCTGTGGAACTGATGAAATATGGGACAGAAGCAAGCGTAGATAGCAAAAACCAATACATTTTTATGTAGACCCAATACTTCACATCTTACAAAGCCATACTATCGTGCATGTCCTCTATTAAAGGCATTTTCCGAGGAGTGTGGTGCCAAAATGCCGGTAAGCCTCAGAGGAACTTCGTTGCGGAAGCATATTGCGACCTCCAGTGCGCTATTGAACGTTTAGCTAGCTTTATGGGGCATCACAAAGAGGTGCATAAAAACATATATAAGATGCCTGTCCCCGTAGCCGAAGTAACATGCGTCTCCAAAATGTTAATGACAGCTGTAGGCGACGAAGTGGAAGATGAGGTAGATGAAAGTGAAGAGGAAATAAATTGCTTAAATTCTATCAATTCTTCAAACAAAAAACGTAGAAGTAGTAAGTATAAGCAATTTAATGTATTTAATTGCATTAAAAACACATTTACAAACAATGCACTCTTACAAGTTGACATTTTCTTACATTATGGTATAGTATTTATATGCATATGGTGACGTTTTAAGATGCATTCGAACTTACCAAATATTTCCAAAAAAAAACGTAAGCATACTTAATAAAAAGCTTTTTAGACAAGTATTTATTGAAGTAAAGTTTCCAATAATATTATCTTCTACGACAGTTATTATTAGTTATGACTAAAACTTTTTTATTTAATTAACACGTATCTTAATGAAAATATTCATTACTATATAGCAGTTACGCTTTTTTTTGGCAAATATTTGACAAGTGTTAACGTACTTTTAAACGAACCCAACTTCGCGTTATCTAAAAGTAACTTCTCAACAATATGTAAATACTAATACCTTTTACATATTTTTGTAGGAAGCCAGATGTACATGCATACATATATACACATGCATGCTCATAATCTTGATAAACATGTTTTGGTCTAAGATATTATATTTTATTTAGCATCACCATACGGTAAGACAAATCGTTGCAAATGGAGCGGCAAGCTATTTCCCTGATATTTGGTGACCTCAGAAGCTTAACCCAGCTACCATCATTAAAAGAGTGTTCAAACGCCATATATGAGTCAACAGCTCTTCGAAATAGAACACCAAAACAAATCAAAAGCTGGATACATAACCAACGAAGATGTAATGTGTTTTATTGCAAAAATATGAGTTGTTCTATTATATCCACTTTTTCATATAATTTTTACTGTACAAATATGGTTGTCGCTGATATTATCACGGAAATATATTGCTAACACATAATAACTTTTAAGTTATTAAATTGAGTTTTTAACTCCACATGTACAGAAAATTACATATATCAGTTACATATCGCACACTAAATCATAAAAATTTTTGGATATAAAATTTCTCACACCCATGAAAGTTTCCTTTGGCTCAAATTTTTAGTGGCTTTAAGTATCATTAATTCAATATAATATATTAGGGCATTATAATATGTTAAACAACAAATTTATAGAAGGAAATTATGTTTATGCGCATAAACAAATATGTATTGTTTCTAACAATTAATTTCAAATTAAGAATTGTGACTTTATGATTTTGTGTGCGATATGTACATATATCGGCAGGTCTTACTAGTCCGACGTACAGACAAACTTTGTGCAAGCCGTGTATGATATTTTTCGATTTAAGAAAATTTTCTAAAAACTATTTTGATGTAAATATGTACATAGTATATGTGTATATGAAATTTTTAAAACTTTTAAAGTTGAAATTCAAAATAAAAATTCCGTATTTCTAAACTAAAATAGTTACTAGTATCACATGTAAGTGCATAGGGTTTATTTAATTTTTTTTATTTACTACGGACATATATTATCAAAGTTTGCACAAAATTATATAAAAAGAACTTATCCTGTAACTTTATGAATAAAAATATATGTATCGCCAGTTGTTTATTGGTTTGCTTTTGCGTAGTTTCTATGTATGTATGTATATATGACTGTAAGTCACACTAATGCCCAGTTTTTGACTTCGTATTTAAGTACAAAATTAGTTAATTTTTCCATAAACTTCAGTCATATTTAAATACTTCAATTAATTTATGCGAAAAATGAGGTAGCACCATGAAATATGTAAAAAAAATTGCCATTGTTCAGAAAACATGCGTTTTGCTTATGATTCAAAGTATTTCAAGTGTTGTGCATGAAATTATTTTAAGTTTTTCAATTGTGTTAAGAGTCCATTTGTGCAATAAATATTATTTTATTGATTTTTTACTTAATTCTATTGATAATTAACTATATTTATGTAACTTTTATAAATTTTTTAGCAAATCTTGCTCAACATCACAATGTTTTCTTCTTCTTAAAAGAAAAAAGTCAAAATCATATATTTTCTTTGCTCTATTTAAATAACATTTAAATGTCCAATGAGTTTTATTTGAGTTGTATTTATATATAATGTGTAAAAATTAATTTTGTATATAAATAGACTTTAAGTTTAAATAGAACTTATATACGAAGTCAAAAACTGGGCATAATAAAAACCTGGCGACATATGTAAGTATATAGTGTATACATATTCGTATATTGTACACTTTATACTTCTCTGGACATGTAGAGTGAAAAACATGATTTGCGATTTTAATATCCTTGCTATTATACACTTAAGAACAAAATTAAGACGGAAGATGCTATCGAAAAGAATCCTAAAAGTTTTCAGAATAAATTTTAAAAGCCGCTTGTAAAATTATGCATTTTGAAGTTATGTACATATGTTTCATAGTTTTTGTTACCTTTTCCTTATATTATCTTAAAAATAAAATAAAAATTAAAAACCAAAATAAGTTGAAAAATATAAAACAAAAATAAACTCATATATCAAACAAAAACAATAATATTTTGTGTTAATGGAATACGAGCATATACCATATATTTTAAAGTATATACATAAATACATCCGTAGTATAGTTTTTTTGATAATAGCTTTTTTCTTTTTAGTTTTAGGAACCAACCTGAAGCTTAATTAAAAGTTTTGTTATATGTTGTATTTAATGTTCCACCGTGAACAAATATTGTACACGTAAATTTATATAAAAATATAGCAATAAGAAATTTTAAAAACAATAATTTAAAAAAATATTAAATTATATTGGCAAAATTTAATTTAAAAAATGAAATATTTTCCTCTATTCTAAGTTAGTCCAATTTCAATAAGTAAATTCAAAAAAGTGTAATTAAAGCTAACTAAGAGGAAAAGATATTTAACAAAGCTTCTTGTTCCGAACAAAAATTTGATTAAAACATAAATTTCAAATTTATTTTAAAAATAACATCACATATTCTTATAATGTTTCAATATAAATAATAAATTTTATATAAACATTAACATACCAACTGCTTTTTGTACAACTTGCGATTTTAACAGTTGGTTGTGAATTATGTTTAAATCAAGTAAAACTAAAGAACAATATAAGCTAAACACTTGCGTAATGCTTTATGTTACTGATTGATTGTTACCTGGTTTTAAGCTGTACCTGACGATATGTTTATTTCATGAAAATATCGTGCCTATTTTAACTAACAATCCGAACTCTTGACATATATTTGAAAAGTTAATCAGTTTAAGTACTAGTCCTTCGCTTCTAAAAAGTAATAATTCCAAATTTACAGGTAACAAATTTATAAAACGTTGTGTACAGTTGTAATTTGTTGGTTTGAGTAATAAAAACCTTGTGTAATATTTTTACATTATGCCTATAAAATTAAAAGGAGCATAAAACAATAAAAAGCTGTTCTTGTACTATTTGAAAAACGTTAGTTAGGTAACTTAATTAAACGTCATTTAAATAAATATTGAATACCACATAAAAAGTCCCACCTATAGTGATAGTGTCATTTAACTTAACTTATATTAAAAGTTAATTAATTTTGTACCTATTCTATAAAAATCTGATTGGTTCCAACACATGTACCAGGATTTTCAGGTAGTGGCCATTAATTTATTTCTTTTAATAAAACATCTTGTTGGACCAAGTTCATAATGTTCACTAATGAATTGTTCTCTTTTTTTGCACTCGATTTCATGAGTACACAAATATTTCTGTCCTCTTAAATAAAAAACATACAATAGCATTTATTCTTCTTCGAACTAATTCGATATTTATTGTTGTTGAAAATAAAATTTCAGTACTGAATTGTGTGTTTCAATTGTGTCTCTTGATATGAAATACTGTTATAGGAGACAACATGTATGTGAATGTATGATAATTAAAACAACGGTTTCTACTTTGTATATAATTTATTTTATATTTAATCAGGTCTTAGAAAATGAGTTGTAATTGGAAATCTTTTTTTTTATTATTAATATTTTTTAATTTTGATCAATACTTATTTTATTATCCATAAGTTTTTATTTCAATTGTTCTCATTCTAGAAACAGTAGTAGCTTGAATTTTTTTACGTTTATTCATGAATAAAAATATCAAATTTAGATTTTTAAATTAAAAAAAAATTTACACTCATAAAAGAGTAAGTAAAATGAACTATTGTGACAGTATTGAGTGTACAACATATTTATTGCACACTTGATATAACTGTCCACTCAAATGAGGTGGTATGATTTTTTGGTTGTTTGCTCTCTTGTTCTCTGCATTTACTGTTTAGTCATATTCTCATACACATTCAATCAATATTTGGGCTTCAAAAATATGAAATATTGTACACTTTTTAAAGTCTTGTGCTCACCTTTAGTATATGCATATGTATATATGTAATGTAATAAAGAAAATTTCGTATTATGAGACGTTCATTATGCTATAAAAAATTTATTCACTTACAGATGGGTTGATATAGGTTAGCCATATATTGTAAAGGTATATCAACTAGACCTCTGCACAAATGTATTTGAAGAAAAAAGTACTCCTAATATGGCAAAGCTTGTACATATTTTCCTACCGTAATCTGCTCTACAGCAAAATGTTTTACCTATTTTCTAAAATAACAACATGACGGAACAATTTTGTTGTCTGGTCGATTATAAAAGTACTGCGTAATATTATGTTCGAGTCATTCATTAAACAAGTCGAGTAAGAATTGAAGATCAAACTTCATATTGTAAAATAAGTTCCACGTGAAGGTTTACAGATAAAAGAAATGATTTTTATGTTAAGTTTTAAAATAAAACTTTTAGTATGAATATATGTGTCTGCATAGTATGATGGTTAATTTAAGAAAATGAAAATAAATGAGGCAAGTATAAGTACATATATAATGACATATTCATAGTTATAAATATTTATTATATATATATATATATATATATATATATATATACATATTTCTACAATCATTAATTAATTTATTTGTTAGTTTTAGACTCTTGATAAATCTACTTCAAAAAAACCATGTATGTAGTAATCTTAAGGCTTCAAACAATTAGAAAAGTATTCAATAGCAGTAAATCTACATTGCTGTTAAAGTATTTGAAGTACAACAAGTAGGAACATAAAATTTGAGGAACTTATTTTTCCTATGTTCTCATTTTTGTATGTTCCGTATTTACTGAACAAGTACGAAGTCAGCTACATCCACGTTGGTATTCGTCCATCAAACCTTCTCTTCTCTTCATTACTCGCGTTTTATTCGAATGCCTTGACTTATCCGAAATCTTATTCGTTGCAGACCTTTAATATCAACACACGAGACCTAGCTAATAGGCACAATTTCTAAAACCAATATAATTTAAGTACAATTTTAATACCTAAACAGGTTTAAAATTGAAAAAATAAGTGTTTCAAAAACAAAAAGCTATACACATATTATTATAATAAACTGTTTTAAAGCAATTAAAAATAATCGAAACAATTCTTTTAGAGTTTGATTTATTGTTACACAGATTAGAAATAGACTTAAATAAAACGACAATGTGGCTATATGTACTTGGCAGCACTGCCAATTAATCTCTAGTTGTCAAAATGTTACAACCCTGGTCAACACAATATAGATAATATTCAAATTAACGGAAATGGAATACTCCAGAATATACAAGATCGTTCGAGGCTGTGCCAATAATAAGTGTAAACAACAATAACGAAAAACCTAGCAACATATATGCTAAGAGATGTTATTCTTAATGATCTTGTATGCAAGTATTCACTGCTAAAACAACAAAATAAGCAGAATTCTCAAAAATGACAGTTCATTTTTGCTCGTATCAGTTTTCGTTAACCCCTTGTAAAGAGTAAAGCTATAGGTGTTTTTCAGAAATCAATGTGAGTGAAGAGATGAACACGCATTAAAAAAAGGTAAACAAACTAATTGGAAATAAAATTTTGTTTTGCTAAAATTTTATTTTGTGTATAAAATATTTCGTGTTATTAAAAAAGTTATGTGTTTTCGTGATAATTTGCATCTGCAAACATAATTTCATATTACTATATTAATATTTATATAGGCTAAATTGTTCTAACTTAGTTAAAATCTCAGAAAATTCTATACAAATCTGCGACAAAATTATTGCAAAATAAGATATATGCAATTTAAGCAAAGATTTAAGCAATCACTTCAACTAATTTTCTTATATACATATATAATGACAAAATTATTGCAAAATAAGATACATACAATCTAAGCAAAGATTTAAGCAATCACTTCAACAAATTTTCTTATGTACATATATAGTATTTGAAAGAATAAAAGTAATCTCTTTTTTAATTTGTGGTTCTGAAAAGGACCGGTGGATTTCAAAGATCTTGTAGGATAGTAGTAGTGGTAGTAATTGTCATCTTTCATTTAATTCAAGTTTGTTCGCCACAAATCCGTCTGGCCAACAGTAGTATATCATTTCACGTAATATTATCACGTTTAGCATAGATGGTATTTGTATTTAGGAAGAGACCAAAAATATAAGCTTCACTGCCTTCCTGAAGAGCCACCTCAGTATATTAATTCAGTTTTCAAATCTTGAGCAATTTCACAAAAATTATGAGTGCAAATACTGCTTGTCCTGAATCAACTCCAAGCACTATCTGCCACTCACAATTTTCCGGAAGATGCTTATATCTATCACACACTTACCTTTTCGGATTCTTCGGGAGTTTCTGAACATCTTGGCAACCCATAATATATTTGCGGCTCCTGAAATATAGGTTTTGTTTTATTTTTCTTCATAAATTTTACCATTATTATTACTTACATTATTTCAAAATTTTTTTCAGCACAGGTTATATTTGAAGAAAAATGCCACTTAAAAAGCTAGGATTATACTCAATAAAATACACTTATCTTTATCAGAGAATATCAATCTTTATCACTTTGCTATTTTGAAACACAATAAAATCAAGCAAAGTTTAGAAAAAGGCGCAAATTTCTTAATTTTAATAAAAGTAAACGCCTTTTACTTGCAAACATATTTTTTAACCCATAAATTTTTTACGTTTAACCGGTGAATTGAAGGGAGATAGAATTATGAAAAGCAATATCATACTATCCTTCATCAAATGAGGGGTTAAAAAGGTATTGCCATAAGAGATGCCATTCATGAAAATACGATCTGGCCGGATTGCCGTGTCCTATCTGTATAACCTGTGGCTAAAACAGGTTCACAAGTATACACAGCCATATACACATAGGAGAAGAAGACACAAAGCCACACAACACACAGAACACTCATCCATACAACTACTCATAGTTACCATAGACAAAACACATAGAACACTCATACATACAACCACACATAGTCAGCATAAGCAAAACACACAAGTCAGCATTGTCATGTATACAAACACAAGTATATAGCTACATTTTAAGTAAAGTACAACCAACAACAACCATGCCCAGAAGTTTCGCGAAGTTACCAGACGACGTCATTTTTGCTATATAAAGGCGCTGCCAGAACTCAGCGAGTTAGTCTGATTTCAAATATAGACGAGTTAATATCGCTAAGTGTTGAGTAGTACAAATACTCGGGTTAATAAAGTAATAAATAAAGTGTTGCCGCATTATATTTCTAAAATTAAATTGTCCGTGTTTTAATTTGATGCAATAAAACGTTGAAGGATAAGTAATAAACCGTTTTTACGAAAAGATCTAAAAACGTAACAATATATATTCTGCAATTTCTTATATGTTTTTCGAATATTTTTCCCCACATGCCAACTAGTATGTACTGAATAATATATTTTTAAGTGTCAATTCGTTCCTAGATATTAAAAAATTTCAAAATAAATAGATACAATTTTCGAGCAATGGAGTAATGTTAACTTTGAATATCTGAAGTCAACGTTTTCAAAATAAGTATATACATAATACAAATTTTTGTGTAAGTTTATAAAATGTTTGGCTTACACGCATTTTATATATTTCACGTTAGACCACATTGTTTAAATCTTAAAAAGCTATAGCATTAGCTATTTTTTTGATCGGAAGTCTATACTATATATTATCAGAATTGTTTTTTTTTATAATAATGTTATACAAATATATTAAATTAGGGATTTTCATGGAACAAAACATAAGAAGAATTTTTTTCCATTGAAACATTTTTGTTCTGAAATTTTTTCTATTAACATTTTCATTATGAATGAGTTTTTTACTATAAACAATTTCTCATTATAAAACATTTTCCATCTAAAAATATTAATAGAAATATATTTTAGAATAATATATGAAAAATTTTGTAATATATTCTGTAAAAAATTTTTCAGAGTTTGCAGACTAAACATTGTAGAAAATAAAAATGTATGTACATTTGGAAAAAACAAAACAATAAAAGGACAGTTTTCTTCGGCCTTTGCAACAGTATGAAAGAACTATTAAAGGCCCAACTATAATATGCGTAGGCTAGCGCAGGCGAATTTGCGAATACATACAATCAAATGTGTGCGAATATAATTTGCTGTGCTAACTTTTCGGCAAGTTTCGTTAAATTTTATTTTTCGACGCATCGAGCGCAACTGATCGCATTTTCTTTAAGGAAAAAGGGTTGCATTGAAAATTGTTATTAGATACACACAAACCGTAGGCTGTGATACATGCACACAAATGAAGCCACAATGGACGCCGAAAACAATTTTATAGAAATTTTAATAAATACAGTAAAAAATTACAAGTGCCTGTATGATAAAAGGGATGCCTTTTATTATAACCGCAAAATAAAAGAAAAGGCGTGGAAAGATATTGCAGAAAAGTGCATAAAAAGTGGTATGTACATAGTTATGCACTTCTTTAAACAAACGTGTTTATTAAATTTGTGAATTTTTATTTAGTGGAAGATTGCAAACATAGATGGAAGTTGCTCCGGGAACGTTTTGTAAAAGAACTGAAGAAAATGGAAGCTCCATCAGGTAGTGGAATGTACTACCTGGAAGAGTGGGTATATCTGCAGTCTCTAATGTTTTTGAAAGACTCGCTCGCTCCCCGCCGGTAAACAATATATTTTAACTCCATTTAAAAGTATATTTTAAAATATAATTTATGATTTCTAGAACTCGCGACAACGCCGAAGAGGTAGAGTTCGAGATTCTATCAGAGCCTGTGGACTGCATAGAGGTAAGTTTGCTGGAGCCACCACCTAAAAAGAAAAAGAAAGGTGACCTGGATAGTCTCTACCAAAAGTTTGGAGAGACTATTGAAAAAATGGAGAAATCATTGTCAAACAGCATTGAAGGCAACTCCTTGGATGATGCCTTCTTCGCTACAGCGAGTAGCCTCATGAGAGAGTTACCGGAGGCAGTTAAAGAAGAATTCCAAATAAAGATGTTGCAGGAACTCTACCGGTTGAGGCGGGAGCATCAAATAAATTAATATCTTTTTATATAAGAATTTTTATAGTTTAAGAGTCATTGAAGACATATTTCTTATTTATTTTTTAATTTTATTTTAATAGTTATGAATATACTTTTATTTTTATATTTGTTATACATATGTACATATACATACATATGTACTAGTTAATGAAGGCAGTATTTATTTTTATATTTGTTATACATATGTACATATACATACATATGTACTAGTTAATGAAGACAGTATATATTTTTATATTTGTTATACATATGTACATATACATACATATGTACTAGTTAATGAAGACAGTATTTAGTTTTATATTTGTTATACATATGTGCATATACATACATATGTAATAGTTAATGAAGAAAATTTTTTTTTAATTTAACATTTTATTTAATATTTGGTTACCGAAAACCTTTTGTGATTCTGTAGTAATAATACGAGTTAATTTTGCTTTGTTTTGGATTTAAATAGTTTTTATTATATTTTAGTAGGTAGTAGTAAAATTCATGTGTGATATTGAAACATTTTGTGATAAAAGTTATTAAAAATAAACAATATGTATCTACATATGTCCTTGAAATATTTGTGTCTATAAATTATAATAAATAAAACATTTTTTATATTAAAATTTAAATTTTATTTCTCTTGTTTTTATTATTTCATAAAATGTTAATGAGCTGAAAAGAAATCACATAAACTTTTTCTTATTTCTGTTGAACTTCTTCCGCCATATTGATGACAATTTGCTGATGGTGCAATCGATTGAATGCTATTTTCGATACCACATCGCCATGTTCCTTCGTGAAGACCTCCATTTATATCCTCCCAATCTACGTAGTTTGTGGGAGTGTACGAAGATGCATCATTTAACATAATAAAATTATGCAAACTAACACAGCCTAATACAATTTTTTCAGCATTTTCGGGGTACAAATGTAGAGTGGTAAGCAAAACTCGCCACCTGGAAACTAAAATACCGAAAGCATTCTCTATTGTTCGGCGAGCTCTTGACAGTCGTTTATTAAACACATCCTTTTCAATCAGCAATAGCTCGTCGGGATAAGCCCGCATTAAATTTGTTCCTAGAGGGAAAGCCGCATCACCAACAAAGAAATGTGGAAGTTTTAGGTGCGTATTTGGCAAAGCTTTAGGCGGAGGAATTGGTAGGGTTTTATTAAGCAGTCTTTTGCCAAATTTGCTAAGTTGGAAAATGCCTATTCAAAATAAAATAGAGTTAAATCCAAATCCAAATAGTTATAACAACACATTTCTTACCACCATCATTCTGACTTCCATTGGCTCCAATGTCAATGTGTAAAAATCTATATCTAGCGTCACATGTAGCTAATAACACAATTGAAAATGTCTTCTTGTAGGAAAAATATTGGCTGCCACTATTAGGAGGACATTGTATGGCAATATTTTTCCCATCAACAGCTCCTATACAGTTGGGCATATTCCATAGCTGCCAGAAGTCTTCAGCAATTTGCATGAAGTCAATTTCATTTGGCTCACATACATAGGGATTGCTTAGTACCCTCCATAATACCTCAGTTGTCTCAAGAATAATCTGCCGAACAGTTTCCTTTCCCAACTTAAATGACCATGCCAGCGATTGAAAAGAGTTTCCTTGTGATAAATATCTATTTTGAAACAAATTATAAAATATTATTGTTAATCCGCAACTTAATATAAAAATACTAACAGCAATGTTACGGCGAGCCGACATTCTGGTTGCACTGGTTCCCTCAGCGAATTCTTTTGAAGGAACGGCTTCACAAGTTCCAGCAAGAGCTCATATACCCGCGGCGTCATTCGCGTATATATAAAAAATTGTTGGTGGTCGATCTCCTTCATCACAAGAAACGTCCGAACGAAGAATCCATTTCTTTTTCTGTCACGATTAATTTCCCTGACTGAACAAGAGCGATTTCCTGCACCCTCTACCTCACTAATTTCTTGTAGTACACGTATTCCATCCAATGCACACTTCAATGACTTTAATGTTTTTAAATATTTTGACTTTTTATCAATTTTTTTAAATAATTTATTTTAGTTTTTTCGTAATATATTTTATCTTTCTTTGTTCTAGTATACACATATGTATTTATGGCAAAATGTATTTGTGTATTTTCCTTCAATTAATGACCCACTTGCACACACCGTTGGATTGTTTAGTACTTTTCCAATTTAATCTATAATTGCTTTCTTAATTGAACTTAATTAACTTGCTTATGATAATATATACATTTATAAGTTGAACTCATATATATATATGCATTTTCGTCGAGTTTTGACAGTAGCCAAAGCTAGCCTACGCATATTATAGTTGGGCCTTAAGCTGGAAGTACATAATACGCGTTTCACGCGACTCGCGTTCTATGCGTTTCATGCTTCTGACGAGTTTTTTATCTCAAGGTACATGCAAAGTGTTTTATGCGCCCATGTTTATAATTTGATCAGCTGTAGTGTAATATATGTACATAGAAGTTCATTTTGCTAAAATGTTAAATAATATTAAAAATTTGAAAGAATTTGTGGAATTTGTTGAGTTTGTAAATATAATATACTGTGGAAAAAGAGCATACGCAGCCTTTCTTAATATGTTACAAAATTAATAAACATAATAGAGATGGTACTTGATACGTAAAATAAATCGATAAATTACATGAATATTTGTTAATAAACATAACAGAGATGGTACTTGATATCTAAAATAAATCGATAAATTGTATGAATATTTATTTGAAGAAACAATTGTGATAAAATAACAATTTCAATGCATTTCACTCTCGAAAACAATAGTAATCTCTATTGCGACAGTGATTTCTTATTAAAAACGTTTTATTATAATAAAAATTGAAAAATGATAATCCACGACAAAAATTTATTATTCGATAACATGGAAAATGTTATACAATTTGTCATCCCTGGCTATCAAAAACGGCTGACATTTTTTCAAGACGCGCGCCGAACTTACAAAAGTAGATCTACTCTACGCGTTTTGCCATGTAACTTGTTACATGCAATTACACTAGTTCTACTTTTTTGATAGACGCTTATAAAGCATTGACTCTCGCTTGTTATGTACCTCCAGCTTTATAAGTAAATAACATCCATACTTATGTATGGATGAATATATATACAAACATACACAACACAAGTGTAAAAAAATATATTAAGTTACTCAAAAATTGTGTTTGCAAAAATATGAGAAAGAGAATAAATAAGCCATTGGATTTCGTTGCTACATACTTGTCCCCCGCATCATAGGGAACCACAAAATTTTTGAATTTTAGTAATATATGGCGTGCAACACTTTATATTAGAGTCTTTGCTTCCTTTCTAACTTAGTTAAAATCTCAGAAAGACATGAGCTACCAATGAAAATTGGAAAAACGTTCACATATACTTAAGTATAAAATTCAAACCAAAAAAGTTTGACTTAATGTATAATGGAACAAAAAATTCAGAAAAATTAGACATGAAGAAAATAATCAAATGGTAACACAGGTATCATAACACACAAGTGTTAACATCAGGTTGATACAGTTCTCGGATTGTTTTTCACAATAAAATTTGTGTAAATAGGAACTGTTATCACATTCAACTAAGCCACCTAAACAGTGGTGATAAACACAATATACACATGAGCACTGAAGATGAAAGTGTAGCGACTTTCGAAAACAGCTGTTCTGCTCTGCTGTGTAAGTTGAATAAAACTGATGTTGACTTCCTTTGTGCCTAGGAATATTTATCATCATGTCTTTCTGAGCTTTTAACTAAGTTAGAACAATTAGCCTATAAAAATATTAATATAAGAATGAATATTGTTATAAGTGGGCTATAATATCAGCACTGTGTCCAAGTGAATTCAACTCACATCGTATAACATTGAAAATATAAATTATGATATTATCATTCTACAAAATTATATGATTTTAAATTTTACAAGTTTAAATTTCCTACTATCCGTTAATAAAATAATAGATTTTAAAATCAATAACCCTGAAATAAGTGTAAGGGCCATTATTACAACTTGACGACAAAGTTGGTGGTAGTAAATGCCAACGTTATCATAACAAGTCGATTACAACTTGTCGGTAATATTAAATCTATATATCTTATAGTGTGACAATACCGCTAGCAATTACCGACTACTTTTGAAAGATTATTTAGATTCTTTTACCTATTATATATATTTATAGCTGCATATACAGCTTTTGTTTGTGAAAATATAAGTTTGTGTTATAAAATAAAAATATGTCAGCATCTAAAGAAATAATCGTGCGAGCTGTGAGAAGACGAGCAAAAAATTTCGAAGTGAAGAAATCCTATGTTTGGTGCTACCATATTAAAAAATAAGAAAATAAGGTAACATAAACATAAATCCTCCTGGTAAAATTTATCTCAAAGTCGAACTTGCCTTTAGTTTATCGCACATATTTAGATTAAAGGAAAGTTGTAGTAATGAAAATGTATTTATGCGACCGTCAAAATCTCACTTTAAGATAACATCAAGTTGTAATAATGGCCCTAAATGTTTTTGGTCTAGAGGGTAATAACATAGTTGGACCATATTACTTTACAAAAGCCGAGAAGTAAAACCACTTAAATTTATTGTTGTTGGAAGAAGGATAACTGTTTCACTATTTATGGATCAAAAATATGTCAAGGTAAGTTATAGTATTTATATTGATATAACGCGATAGGAATTAAATAAATATATATTCTTTATTTCTTACAAATTAATAAAAGGTCGACCAAGAAAGCACAAGAGATGTATTTATGCATGTAATACCTACTTGATACACTCTCACGGCAAGGAAAAGTTAGAAAGCCATAAACATGAGTGTAATAAGAAGGTGACTAAAATGCCTAGTTTAGATGAATGTAATTTAAGTTTTAAAAATTTTGAAAAGCAAATGGATGTGCCTTTTGTAATGTATGCCGACTTTGAATGTATTTTAGAGTCGGTTAATATACAAAATTCAACACATATTAAATCCATACAGAAGCAAATTCCATTGGCTTATATCTATTACATAAAATTCTCGTTTGTCATTAGTTTAGATTTATTTAGAATTTATAGTGGTGATGATGCACCAAAACATTTCTTTAAAAATTTAGTTAGTGATGTCTTAAACATATATATGGGGTATTCACACTTCGTGCTATTTAGTTTGCTGCATATAAAAAGTCATACAATAATAGCACTCTTTCAAGTATGTTTTTGTGTTGTCATAAAATGCTCTAGAGATCTGAGTCGAACGGCTGAAAATCTTTAGGCGAGGCGGCGATAGGATATGTTTGCCGCCGTTACTTATATATGATTCACGACTAAAAACGGTTAAAAATTGTTCACACCAATATGTCTGTACATTAAATCACATTTTTATAACATTAAAAATATTAAGAGAGCACTTAATCGCAAAAAATAAATACATACAAGTGAAAATTTTTTCTCGTTTAACTTACGTAGCTGGCAGCCACGGAACGTTTTTCGATATGACGCTGCGAAAAAAATTTATTCAGCTCATGACAACGCAGCAGCTGTTAGAGTTTATATATACAAATATATTTAGCAGACCAAGTTATGACGGGTTGTTCACACTTGTCATATTTTTCGTTCTATTATTTTATAACTTATGACTCTATGACTACAGTGTGAACACCCAATAATAATTATTTAAATGTTGTGAAACAAATGAATTCCTTAACAGCAGTTCAACAGATAAGAAAGACAAAGACAGAGTGTGTCATATTTGCAAACAATTTTAATCTCTTGATGATAGAGTAGAAAATCATTGTCATTTAACAGACGAATATAGAGGACCTGCTCATTATAAATGTAATCTAGAATATCAAATTGTTACTTTCGTTCCTATATTTTTCCACAATCTTTCGGCATATGATTGTCATTTGTTTTTTTTTCGTCTATTAAAAGTGATATATGTATATATATATATATATATATATATATATATATATATAATTCCTCTAAATAAAGAACTATACGTATCCATATCAAAGAGAATTTCGGTACATGATAAACATTGAATTGAATTACGTTTTCTAGACTCATTTCGATTTATGTAGTCTAGTTTAGAAAAGCTAGCTAGATAAATATCTATCAGATGAATATCAAAAAAGTGTAAAATCAAATTATCAAAACATAACTGAGTTCAATTTAAGATCCCTTTCAGTATTATACTACCCCAGGTCTTTCATGGGATACTATGCTAAAATATACAGAAATATAACTTGAATTTTATACCGATATCAATATGTATAATTTCGTTTTGTGGGGTATTAGGGGTGGTATTGTACAATGTAGTAAACGACGATCAGTTGCTAATAATAAATACGTTAGTTATTTATTATTAGCAAGATAATGTGTTTAAGTTTCCCTTAGTAAACAAAAAGGTTTAAATATGATGAAGGACGAATGTAATTGTAAAATTATTAAGGAATTCATTGATGTACGAGCTAAAATGTGTTCAATAAAAATAGATAAAGTAGATAGTGAAATAAGAAAAATTAAGGTGTTAAGAATAGTGTAACTATTTTTAACACCTCGTCATTTAAATGTAAATTTAAATGTGTGTGAGCAATGAAAATGAATATATTGTAAATCCTTAATAAAAACTTTATTTTTCATCGGTATTTTTTTTTTAATTACGCTTATAATGTTGGTAACTAAGTATATGGTTAAAAAATAAGACATTCCAAGTTTTTAACTATAATTTAGAAAAAAAAAAAAGAAATAAAAATGAAAAATTTTGAAAAAACCCTAAAAAATATGCAAATTTTGAAATTTGAGGTGTCATAACTCATAGAAATTTGCAGCACATCGAGGGAAAGGGCATTCAATTTCCTTTTCAACGATATGCGATTTATCTCAATCGGACTTTTCGGTTGGGCTTCTCAAAGGTTATCTAAAAAACGGTACTTAGGACAAAAAATTACAGCGTTTTTCGTGTTCAGGAAGTCTCAATTAACTTATCTAGGCATGTGGCGTTCTTGGTATTTTATTCAAATTAAAAATTTGTAAAGCTGTGTTATGAATGAGTTTTTTACTATAAAAAATTTTTTATTATAAAATATTTTGTATCTAAAAATATTAATAGATATATTTTTTAGAAAAATATATGAAAAATTTTATAATATATTTTATAGAAAATATTTCAGAGTGTGCAGACTAAATATTGAAGAAAGTAAAAATGTATGTACATTTGGAAAAAAACAAAACAATAAAAGGACAGTTTTCTTCGGCCTTTACAATAGTATGAAAGAACTATTAAGTTGGAAGTACGTAATACGAAGCGTTTCATGCTTCTGACGAGTTTTTCAACTCAAGGTACATGCAAAGCGTTTTATGCGCCAATGTTTATAATTTTATCAGCTGTAGTGTAATATATGTACATAGAAGTTCATTTTGCTAAAATGTTAAATAATATTGAAAATTTTAAAGAATTTGTGGAATTAGTTGAGTTTGTAAATATAATATACTGTGCAAAAAGAGCATACGCAACCTTGTTTAATATATTACAAAATTAATAAATATAACAGAGATGGTACTTGGTACGTAAAATAAATTGATAAATTATATGAATATTTGTTTGAAGAAACAATTGTGATAAAATAACAATTTCAATGCATTTCATTCCTAAAATAATAGTAATATTTATTGCGATAGTGATTTCTTACAAAAATAAAAAAATGATAATCCACGACGAAAATTTGTTATTTGATAACATCGAAAATCAAGACGCGAGTTATATACACACTACCAACAATACACTAACAACAACATAAGGGCCAATACTCTAGACGATACGTTGCATATTATTTATTCCCCTTAATTATTTACATTGCATATTTATAAAATTATAAATAATTAAATATTGTTTAATAATCATATTTTGTCTTGTGCAAGAGTTCAATGAACACAACTTCCGCACAAGTCAACTTAAATTGTTTTTCACAAGAATTGTAATGAATAATTTTTAGCTTAAGTTTCAATTAAATATTATAAAATAAAATTGTAAACCAAAATAATTTGAGAAATAAATTGGTAACGGGCAGTTACGGTATCGATTCGGTAGTGACTATTAGAAGAAATCAACATTAAAAGTAACTAAAAAAATTACAAGTGACATCTAACAAAAACAAAAAGTGGCTACAGAACTACAAGTGACATTTAAACAAACGAAAAGGTATCCTAAAGAAACAAAGGATAAAAAAATATATGTATCGTTAAATAGAGCGGGGAGGGCATATCTCCGTTAAAAACAAAAAAAAAAAAATACATTGAAACGGTGAAGGCATATCATCGTTAGAAACAAAATACTGTTTAAAACGGCGAAGGAATATCATCGTTAAAAATAAAAAGTAATAGTATTAAGAAAAATTAAAATTGTGAGGGAATATCATCGTTAAATAAAACAAAAAAAAAAAAACTTCAAAAAGAAGTAAATAGTAAATACAAACATAAAAAAAGAGCAAATTCCAAAAATTGGACAGAAAAACAGTTATAAGAAAAAGAAGAGACACATACATATAAAATTAAAGCCAAAAAAAACGGTGAAAGGATATCACCGTCAACAAATAAGAAAACAAAAATGGGGAGGGCATGTCTCCGTTAAACAAATACAACACTTTACTACGGGGACGGCATATCTCTGTTAGACAAATACAACACTTTACTACAAATCAACAACGGGGAGGGAATATCTCCGTTAATACCAGACAGAACAACTTAATCAAGGCTCTCCAAAATCGAAGCCGTTGGATTTTAATTCATTTACAACTGTGAACCTACGAAAAGGCATCAATATATTTCTCCATGTGGACTCCAGCTCCATTTTTATTCTATTTGTAAGCCATTAGAAATAAGTTATTATTATAATAAAAAATTTATAAATATATATATCTATATAAATCATTTTTTATATATAATACACGCTAATGTTCAAAAGAAAGGAAAAAACTGCAGCCTTATCTAACTTACAAAATAAAAAAAAGTCAAGAAGCCTTGAAACTATAACTAAAACACAATCCTCAGAAAAACACTATTCGAGTCTATCTAGTATAACTGAAGAAATGCAAAACCAAGATTTACTACTAAACCAACCCTCTTTTAATACAGTACCACAGAATCACCATCAAAATTCACCAAACATGCAGGATATTTTTAATTCATTGAGAATACCGGACGTTATTAAGGATCTCCCAAGCTTCGACGGGAATCCTCGTCTTTTGTATGATTTCATTACAAATGTAGAAGAAATTCTTTTATTTCTAAAAGGAACGGAACAGACACCTTACGGACAAATATTACTTAGGGCTGTAAGGAATAAAATCATAGGATCAGCAAACGAGCTTAATCAGAGATCTCCATAACATCCGACAAACTGATCGTACTCTCGAACAGTTTCATGCAGATATAATAGAAATGCTGCACTCTTAAATAATGTCCTCATCAACGAAAGAGATCAAAAAGTAATTAGCTCAAAAAAAGATTTATTTCCGGAAATGTGCTTAAACGCGTTTTTAGGCGGACTTAAGGATCATTTGGGTACAACAATTCGCGCTATGCGTCCTGAAACCTTGCCAACATCTCTTGCTTACTGCATAAAGGAGCAGAACATTACTTCCGCTAAGCAAACCCAGAGACCATACAAAGCCATACCAACCAAAATCTTACCCGCAGGAAACAGTACAATATTATAGAAATGATTACCGAATTCCACAAAACAAAAACCAGAGACCACATTATGGACAATTCCATTTAGGACAAAGGCAATTTCAAAATCCTCCATATAACACAAATCGCTATTCTGGTAACAATAATAATTTTGCAAATAACAATGATAGAAATGCTATAATGCCCTTTAAAACGGAGGTAGCTGACAATAATACGACACAAACCAACTTTAGACAAAATACACCTTATTCATACAACAGAACAGGTATAACTAGGCAAAATTTTCAACCCCGAATGAATTCGAATTTCCATAACTTTGATCTAGACAATTATACAAGTCACGAGGATCCAAGCATTATTCCATTCAATAGAATGGGTATGACTAGACAAAACTTTCAGCCCCAAACAAAACCTAACACAAACTGTCAAAACGTCATACATTCCGACCAAGACTTGGCCAACATAGATGATACAGGAAATTTTCAAGTATCAGCCTCAAAAATCCCACGGGGTACATAGACATAAACAAACATGGAACTAAGTTACCATACATATTAATATCATCTCCATTCGGTCGCCCCTTAAGATTCTTAATAGATTCAGGAGCTTCCTCATCATTTATCAACCCCGAATTCATACCATTAGAAAACCAAATAAATTGCCAACCTGTCACCATTACGACCATATCTAACAAATACACCCTAAACACAAAAACTAATTTACCAACATTTATGGAATTCAGAGAAGGCGGTCATTTAGAATTCTTAACTTTTAAATTTCATAACTATTTCGACGGGCTTCTAGGGTAGATTTATTACAAAAACTTAAAACGAACATCGACTTGCAAAATAATGTCCTGATTACTCCAAAAAACACTATTCCCTTATAAATGAAACCTACCACAACAACGCACAAATACATAATACCAGCTAACTCTAAAATCATTTTGAAACTTCTTGTTGAAGTAGAAAAGGATGAGATCTTTATTAGACAAAGAAATATCTCGAAGGAACTTGAGATTTCTGAAGGTATTTGCAATGCAAATAATTGGCAAAGTAATATGGAAGTAATAAATAAGTCAAGCTACGATCAAATACTACATCTCGAACAACCTCTAAAAGTAGAACCTTGTAATTCCATAAATTATGTAGAACTCAATTGTACTAACCCAGATTATGTAGCGAATTATAAGGAAGAAAATACAAAACCTTTTTTTAGGACAGACCATTTAAACACGGAAGAAAAGAAACTCCTCCTCAAACTTTGTCATCAGTATAACTCAGTATTTTATAAAGATAACCAGAATCTTACGTTTACAAATCAAATTGAACACACCATACAAACAATAGATGATATCCCAATCTACACAAAGTCATATCGCTATCCTTATATTCATAAGGAAGAAGTAAACAAATAGCGCATATGTTAGAACAAGGCATAATTAAACTATCATATCCACCTTGGAGCTCTCGTGTTTGGTTAGTCCCTAAGAAACAAGATGCCAGTGGGAAACAAAAATGACGGCTTGTCATTGACTACAAGAAATTAAACGAGGAAATGTATGTACTTTTCGACTCTGGATCTCGCCAGCGGGTTCGACCAGATCGAAATGGAGCCAAAGGATACTCAAAAACCGCATTTACAGTCGAGGGTGGGCACTATGAATGCCCTTCGGTCTTAAAAACGCAGCCTCTACCTTCCAGAGGGTCATGGACAATGTCTTGAGAGACCTTATAGGTAAAATCTGTCTTGTCTATCTAGACGACATTATTATATTTTCTACGTCATTAGACGAGCACATCCACAACTTAAGGCAGGTTTTTGAAAGATTGAAGATGGCTAATTTCAAAATACAGATGGACAAATCAGAATTTTTGAGAATGGAAATCTCATTCCTAGGACATATTGTTTCAATGGATGGCATCAAACCAAATCCTGCAAAATTAGATGCAATAAAAAATTTCCCAATTCCGAAGACACGAAAAGAAATTAAATCCTTTCTGGGGTTGGTCGGGTACTACCGAAAGTTTATCAAAGACTTCGCGAAGATTGTAAAACCTCTGACAATGTGCCTCAAGAAGGATAGCAAAATAGATTTCAACCAGAATTATATGAATGCTTTTGAAACATGTAAAAATTTATTATCTTATGACCCAATCCTGACTTTAGTAAACCACTCATACTTGCTGCAGATGCCAGTGGATTCGCTATAGGCGCCATATTATCACAAGGAGCAATTGGCAGTGATAAGCCGATATGCTATGCCAGTCGCACACTGTGCGATTCAGAAATCAACTACTCTCCAATTGAGAAGGAGTTGCTGGCAATAGTATGGGTCACTAAGTATTTTAGACCATACTTGTACGGTCCAAAATTTAAAACTGTTACCGATCATCGTCCTTTAACGTGCATAATGAGTCTTAAGGACCCGAACTCTAAATTAGTTAGATGGAGACTTAAGCTCGAGGAATTCGACTATGAGATTCACTATAAAAAGGGTGCGCAAAACATAAACGCCGACGCCCTTAGTAGAGTAAAAATCGACGTAAATCACATGGATATTAACACTAACGATATTGCTTCAAATCAAAGCATACAGGGCACCACAATACATTCCTCTGAAGAGAACTTCGACGATGGCATCACCATATCCGAAAGACCACTCAAAGAATTTAATTGCAGATGGTTCTTGAGAAAACAGAACTAGGAAGTCCAATGACTTTAGAAACTGTTTTCAGAAACAGACAGAGAAGAATAATTAGGTGACATAATTTTAGTGAACAAATCATGACAGATATATTCAAAAAATTTTTGCCACCAAACACGCTAACAGTAATATATACTGATGATGACATATTTAAAATAGTACAAGAAACTTATTCAAAATATTTTTCATACAGTAAACTGTTTAAATTATTAAGGTGAACAGAAAGTCTGAAGGACATTAGGCAAAACGATGATCACGAAAAATTGATAAAGGAATACCACGAAAATAGTAATCACCGTGGAATTGTTGAGTGTTACGAACATCTGAAAAGAAAATATTATTTTCCATATATGAAATAATTAATTACGAAAACTATCAATAATTGTGATCGGTGTCAATCTCTAAAATACGACAGACAAACTCCCAAGATAAAATTTCGTCTCCCTGAAACACCTTTTAAGCCACTAGACATTCTTCACATTGACATATATACGATAAACAATAAACAAAATCTAACAATTATCGCTTGAGAACCAGAACAGTATAACAGTACTCAAATCACTTAAATAATTCCTGAGTTCATACGGGATCCCTAAGAAATTGTATGTGACCAAGGATCGGAATTTTCAATTAATATTTTCAAGGAATTTTGTAGACAATATGATATTGAGTTGCACTACACTTCATTTCAACAAACTAGTAGTAACTCACCTGTTGAGAGACTAAATTCGACATTCACTGAAATTTATAGACTAATTCTTGAAGAGAAAAAAACCCGCAGATTAGATGTTGATCATGAAGAATTGATTACAGAGGTTGTATTAACATACAGTAACTCTGTGCATACCACAACTAAATTAACACCTTTCGAGCTCTTCCATGGCCGAACATACAATTTCGACAGGGATTTGAAATGCAATAATGAACACGAATATTTGAAAAAACTTAATGAATTCCAGGAAACATTATACCCCAAAATCAAAGCAAAATTAGAGTTATCCGCTCTTAACGCAACAAAATTACTTCGAGATTTTCTAAATATAAAGTAAAGGATGATAATTTACACACAATTACTACTACTAACAATCATAAAATACATCAATCCCGTATTAATTAATTGGGCCGCTCTAATTACGGCACAATATATTGAGATTCGAGACCTAACCAATAACAAAGGTATCTTACCATAAGATCTCGGACCAGCAAAACAAGTGACAGGCTACAGCAATTTTATTCACATTATCAACCTGGACAGATATAGGGAAAACATCGACAATATCAACAACACTCTTAAAATCTTCGAAAGAAGTAGCTTAACGAAAATTTACACTGACACCACCAAGATAAAATTTAGAGAATTAAAATTAAGTAGTTTAATGACTAAACGCAGTGAACGGTTTAATTGATGGGGTTGGTCACGCAATTAAATTTAAATTTCAAATAGACATGCAAATCATACTAACTATTTAGTAAAGAGCACAGAGAATTTAATTAGAGAAATACAGTACCTTAATCAAGTCCTATTAATGACATCACAGAAGCAATTATTTTAGCTAAACTTAATTATATTAAACTAATTTTGCTTCCAGAAGAAATAGAACAGATTAGCAGACATTTTGAAAACGAATCTATTAAAACTAAATCCATAGAAAATATATATGAGTTGCTTGGACTTATTATAATGAATCTAATATAATTTTTAATGTTCAGATCCCCAACCTTGACCCAACACCCTACAAATTTTATCATGTAATCCCCTTACCTTTTAATAAAACTAAGATTATTTTAACAGAACCTTACTTAATGTTTAATGTATTTAAAATCATATATGTATCAGAAAAATGTTCAAAAATAGAGAATACTTTTTATTGTTCAAAATTTAAAAATGAAGGAGCAACCGTGAACTCTAGTTGTATTGGCCATCTTTTTAAGAACCAAGATGCAAAGTGTGTTATCAACGACATCGGCGAGACACAATCAATTTGGCAACCAGAACCTAATCTAATTCTATTCATAGGGATTCCTAAAACACTAATCGAGACCACTCGCTGAAGGGACGGGAGTGGTACATTACAAACACTGTGAAGTGTATATAAACAACATAACTTATAGTGACGACATCAACACATTCTGGGACGACGTATATATTGCCCCAGTGTCAACTTCAGAAATTTACACTTCAACTGAAATGGAAACAATTACTTTAAAAAACTATCAGACCACAATACCAACCAGCAAATCGAAATTACTTCAATATCATCAAGGATAGATTTGCAGAACTTAATTGAATCTTTTATATGTGTAATTATCATTGGAGTAACCAATTTTATCCTGAGAAGAGTATACACATTGACAACTAAGCAAACAATCCTGGATGAAGCTACAGTCCGTTCAGTTCCGTCTGTCCCTACGCATCAAACTGGGCAGGGAGGAGTTATATACACACTACCAACAATACACCAACAACAACATAAGGGCCAATACTCTAGACGATACGTTGCATATTATTTATTCCCCTTAATTATTTACATTGCATATCTATAAAATTATAAATAATTAAATATTGTTTAATAACCCTATTTTGTCTTGTGCGAAAGTTCAATGAACACAACTTCCGCACAAGTCAACCTAAATTGTTTTTCACAAGAATTGTACTAAATAATTTTAAGCTTAAGTTTCAATTAAATATTATAAAATAAAATTGTAAACCAAAATAAGTTGAGAAATATATTGGTGTTCAACCTTACAGGTTGATATTTTTTTAATCTAAAGAAATACTCTTAACATATTTTGCGCGCCGAGCGTACAAAAGTAGAAAGTAGATCTACTTTACGTGTTAAGCGTTGTTACATACAATTACACTAGCTCTACTTTTTTGACAGATGCTTATGATGCATAGACGCGTGTTATGTATCTCCAGCTTTATAAATACATTACCTATACTTATGTATGGATGTACATATATACAAACAAAAACAACACAAAGTGTAAGAAAATATATAAAGTTACTCAAAAATTGTGTTTGCAAAAAACATGAGAAAGAGAATAAATAAGCCATTGCATTTCGTTGCTATATACTTGTCCCCAGCATCATAGGCAAGCACAAAATTTTTGAATTTTAGTAATATATGGCGTGCAGCACTTTATGTTATAGAGTCTTTGCTTCCGTCTTTATTTTTTTATGCAAAAATTTTTTTATAAAAATTACGGTCGCATATACAAAGATTTTTGTGTAATCTTCTTCAGGCATTAGACATTTTCCTCGCCAAATTTGCTCTAAAACGAATACAAAATCGTAAACCTTTAAAATGTCTTCTAGATCCCTTACATATCTTTACGCAGAATTTCCTGCCCGATATTAAATTGTTTTATATTTTCTCACTTGCATTCATCATGTAAAGCAAAAGAAAATTACACACGCACATAAATATTGCAGCTCAATCATTAACAAAGTTTTGAAATGAAAGTAGAATTTTCTGTAAGGATTTTCAAACAAGTTGGCATATGTTTTTTTTTCCACCTTCCCCTCAGTACCTTAAGTTAAATTTGATGAAACAGACTTTAAACATGTTCGATGACCAACGATCCAAGACGTTGGTTTCTGCTTTTTTCTTCGTTTTTTCCCTTACCCCCGGCACCGTTAGAGATTTTAAAATTTTATTTCACACTTTGTTCGACACCCGTCTTCTTATAGTGTATATTCTTTGGTTCTACTTTACTTAAAACATTAAGCTTACTGCCAGCACAGTTGCAATGTTTCGGAACGCGAATTAAAATTAAGCCAATTCAGGCTCCGAAACATGTTACTCTCCTTCGCTCACTCTCTCTCTCTCTCTCTCTCTCTCTCTAAAAGAGAAACGTCAAACTACACATAAAAAAAATGTTTCAGAAAGTAAAATTTATTCTGAAACCATGGGTGAACCCATCTTAAGTGCCCAGGAGACGTGCAAAATAAACCATCAGTCAGTAAGAATGTGCTAGTGTCGTTTAATTGATGATTTTTCGAAGACGAACAAAAAAACTCGTCAAACAGCATTTGTGTTTTGGCTTCATAACGTTCGTATGTAAGCATGCAGTCATCGAATGATTATTTGTTGTTATTGACTTCCTGTGCAGTTTTGTTAAAATATAGTTATTTTTTTACATCTATTTTTTCTTTCGGATATTGTTCTTTCAAATCACTTTATACAATCTCATATTGTTTATTTTCTTCTTCTTTATTGATATAGGCTCAGACGATATTTAAATCAATTTAACTTAACTACATATTCCTTTGTCTAGTGTTTCATTTTGAAATACTGCTTATAAATTGCTGAGGTGTTAGGTTTATTACACAGATTGAAATAAATAAATAAAATATGCTTCTAATATCATATTCAATACATTCAATAAAATGTAAAATTTTTTTTTCATACGCGCACTTCTCCATGTCTTCACGCAACAAATTCAACAAGCAAATGACGTTTTTTGCTTCAATCAGATACGGTATATATATATATATATATATATATATATATATACAATATATATACATATATATATATATATATATATATATATATATATTTATATATATATAATATATATTATATATATATATATATATATATATATATATATATACATATATACATATATATATATATATATATATATATATATAAATATGTATATATATGTGTATATATATATATATATATATATATATATATATAGATACAAATTGCTTTATATCTAATTACGATCTGGTTACAACATGCTTTATATTTTATCAGATGAAATTTTTGAAATTTACTTTGATCAGTGTGATGTTTTAGTAAATAAGATGAGTTCCAAGAGCGTGACTGTGGATGAGCATTGATAGAAATATGTCATCTTGAAATTAATATCAATCAGTATATATGTTTGAAGGGGTCTCAATATATATGCTTACCACCAAACATAAAAAAAACATGCATGTTACAATGTAAAAAACAATTATGAATATTGTTATAAGTGGGCTATAATATCAGCACTGTGTCCAAGTGAATTCAACTGACACCGTATAACATTGAAAATATACATTATGATATTATCATTCTACAAAATAATATGATTTTAAATTTCAAAAGTTTAAATTTCCCACTATCCGTTAATAAAATAATAGATTTTAAAATCAATGACCCTTAAATAAATGTAAGGGCCATTATTACAACATGACGACAAAGTTGGTGGTAGTAAATGCGAACGTTAGCATAACAAGTCGATAAAGTGGCCGGTAGCAACTTTCCATTATTACAACTTCCCGGTAATACTAAATCTATATATCTTATAGTGTGACAATACCGCTAGCAATTACCGACTACTTTTGAAAGATTATTTGGATCGTTTTTACCTATTAAAAGTATATGCAGCTTTTGTTTGTGAAAATATAAGTTTGTGTTATAAAATAAAAATTTGTCAGCATCTAAAGAAGCAATCATGCAAGCTGTGAGAAGACGAGCAAACAATTTCGAAGTGAAGAAATCCTATGTTTGGTGCTACCATATTAAAAAATAAGAAAATATGGTAATATAAACATTTATCCTCCTGGCAAAATTTATCTCAAAGTCGAACTTGCCTTTAGGTTATCGCACATATTTAGATTAAAGGAAAGTTGTAATAATGAAAATGTAATTATCCGACCGTCAAAATCTCACTTTAAGATAACATCAAGTTGTAATAAGGGCCTAAATGTTTTTGGTGTAGAGGGTGATAACATAGTAGAACTATATTACTTTACACAAGCCGAGAAGAAAAATCACTTAAATTTATTGTTGTTGGAAGAAGGATAACTGTTTCACTATTTATGGATCAAAAATATGTCAAGGTAAGTTATAGTATTTATATTGATATAACGCGATAAGAATTAAATAAATATATATTCTCTATTTCTTACATATTAATAAAAAGTCGACCAAGAAAGCACAAGAGATGTATTTATGCATGTAATACCTACTTGATACACTCTCACGGCAAGGAAAAGTTGGAAAACCATAAACATGAGTGTAATAAGAAGGTGACTAAAATGCCTAGTTTAGATGAATGTAATTTAAGTTTTAAAAATTATAAAAAGCAAATGGATGTGCCTTTTGTAGTGTATGAACAAAATTCAACATATATTAAATCCATACAGAAGCAAATTCCATTTGCTTATATCTATTACATAAAATTCTCGTTTGTCATTAGTTTAGATTTATTTAGAATTTATAGTGGTGATGATGCACCAAAACATTTCTTTAAAAATTTAGTTAGTGATGTCTTAAACATATATATGGGGTATTCACATTTTTTTTATAGAACATTTTATATGCATATATATATATATATATATATATATATATATATAATTCCTCTATATAAAGAACTATACGTATCCATATCAAAGATAATTTCGGTACATGATAAACATTGAATTGAATTACGTTTCCTAGACTCATTTCGATTTATGTTGTCTAGTTTAGAAAAGCTAAAAAGATATTTATCAGATGAATATCTAAAAAGTGTAAAATCAAATTATCAAAATATAACTGAGTTCAATTTAAGATCCCTTTCAGTATTGTACTACCCCAGGTCTTTCATTGGATACTATGCTAAAATATACATAAATATAACTTGAATTTTAAACCGATATCAATATGTATAATTTCGTTTTGTGGGGTATTAGGAAAGGTTTGTACAATGTAAAAATAAATACGTTAGTGATTTATTATTAGCAAGATAACGTGTTTAAGTTTCCCTTAGTAAACAAAAAGGTTTAAGTATGATGAAAGACGAATGTAATTGTAAAATTATTAAGGAATTCATTGGTGTACGAGCTAAAATGTGTTCAATAAAAATAGATAAAGTAGATAGTGAAATAAGAAAAATTAAGGTGTTATGAGTAGTGTGACAGCTAGATTAAGTATTACCGGTTTTAGAAAATGCTTGCTAGACAAAATACAATAAGTAAACTAACATTAAGTTACTTAATATAATAATGATTTTATACCACAAAAATAAATGATTTTATACCACTTCGTTCCGGTTCAGTTTTATAGATATTGTAAAATATTAAAATATATTTCTTACTTGCATCCATTAGTTTGGCTGATGGAGCAGCTAAATTTCCAAAATCTGTCAGAGACTAATAGATTTTAAAGAATATAAAAAGCTCGCTTGGGGCGGTTAAGACTTCATCCATCTTTCTAAGCTCATTACAGCATTATTCGCATTGCAATTTTGGAATAATTTTCAATGCAACATACGCAACGAAGTATCTCAAGGAAACCAAATCAAAATTTATGTTCTTAGAATTATTAAAAATATTTTCTAAAAAGTAATCTGCATATACATCATCGTCAAAACCAATATTAACCCTTTCATTAGAGCCTATTTTAGTATGTTCACTTGAAGAATATATATAATAATCATTACTCTTTGGTAACAGACATATATCATAAGTATCAATTTGGTCAATCTCGTCTTGTTCGACTTCACAGTTACTAGAAAAACTTGATTGAATAATTTTACAACCCTGGTCAACACTGTATTGATAATATTCAATTTAACGGAAATGGAATACTCCAGAACATACAAGATCATTCAAGGCTGTGCCAATAAGAGTAAACCACAACAACAACAAACCTAGCAACATAAATGCTAAGAGATGTTATTCTTAATGATCTTGTATGCAAGTATTCGCTGCTAATAAAGTTAAACAGATTCACAAGTATACACAGCCATATACACGTAGAAGAAAAAAAAGCACACACTCATCGATACAACCACTCATAGTTACCATAGGCAAAACACACAGAACACTCATACATTCAACCACGCATAGTTACCATAAGCAAACCAAACAAGTCAGCATTGTCATGTATACGAACACACACATGGCAAGTAAAATGCAACCACCATGCCCAGAACTTTCGCGAGGTTACCACACGACGTAATTTTTGCTATATAAAGGCGCTGCCAGAGCTCAGCGAGAGTCAGTGTGATTTCACACATAGACGTGTAAATAAAGTAATAAATAAAGTGTTGCCGCATTATATTTCTAAAATTAATTTGTCCGTGTTTTAATTTGATGCAATAAAACGAGTCCTTGAAGGATAAGTAAAAAAACCGTTTTTACGAAAAGGTCTAAAAGCGTAACAATTGATGTCAGAAGTGGGATTGCAAAAATAATTGAAAGGACATTGCAACTTAAGAAAGGAAAAAAAGGACATTAAAAAAAAAATTTAAATAAATAATCATGAAATTTGATGAGTTAAAAGTTGAACAGCTGAAAAAGGAGCTTAGTAAGCTGGAATTGCCAACTGCAGGTACTAAGGCTGAACTGCAGAAGAGGCTGATAGATGAGTTTAAGAGCAGGTAGGCCCTCCTGCCACGACCAGCAGCATGGACATAAATTCAATGTTCGCTGCTATGATGATCCAGATAAAAGGAATCAGTGATGCACAAAGTGAAATAAAACAGAACTCTCAGCAGATGCAGGACAAGCTTGTAGCCGAAACTCAGCAGATGCAGAAAAAACTTGTAGCCGAAATACAGGAGTCAAATAAAGCCATGAACGAGACCCTGGTAGAGGTTTCTGAAGCCATTAACAGGAGGGTGGATTCTATTGAGAATAAATTCTCAGAGCTGGAACAGCATGCAAAGGAGGTCGAAGAGAAATTGCATACTCTAGAGGACAAAATGCATGACATACACATGCAAATGCAGAGGACATACACATGGAGTGTAGCGGCGGGCCAGTACGAGCAGTTGCGGAGGTTTCTGCGCGGATAAAAGCGCCATACTTCGACGGCAGCGTACCATTAGGCATCTTCAAATTCCAGTTCGAGACGGTTGCTAGCAGAAATGGATGGGATGCTGAAGAAAAGGCCATAGAGTTGATATTGTCCTTAAAGGGTACAGCCGCAGAGGTACTTGAGACTGTACCAGTAAGTTGCAGAAACAACTATAATGAAATAATGGCAGCATTACAGCGCAAGTATGGTGGTGAGCACAAGCGCGATTTATACAGAATGGAATTGCGATGTAGAGTTCAGAAGCCTAACGAATCTCTACAAGATTTCGCAATGGAAATCGAGCGTTTAGTGCAGCTCACATATCCAGGCGAGAGTCACCCGTTCCTGGACCATTTTAAAACTGAGGCTTTCGTTAACGGCATTCCCGACTCTGATGTTAAACTGGCGGTGTGCGCTGCGCAGAAATCCACTTTCGCTGAAACTGTGTCATTTGCGCTGGCTCAAGAGACTGCCAGGATGGTTTTCAAGCCACAGATATGTAAAGTGCGGAATGTGGAGGTTTTGTCTGGGGAGGATAACAACCTAGTGGCTAGCGTTAAGGAGGCAATGCGACAACTTCTGGCAGAGAATGCTATCAAAGAAAAGCCTAAGTGCTTTAACTGTGGAAAGATCGATCGTTTTCAGCGCACCTGCAAAGCATCAAGGAAGAGAGGTAGATCTGTTTTGCCGCCAAGAAAGAGCATTGAGCATAGAAGGGGCACAAAGCATAACGATGCGGATGCTCTTTCAAAAAGACCCTGCTGTTCAGAGTGTAAACATTGGGATAGAACCGAGCAAAAGGAAGGCGTTGTTGATGTTCGGCTAGTTCTCATCGGCCCTGATGAAGACTGGTCAGCGGCACAGAGGGACGACGATATACTAAGGAAAATTATAGCGGCCAAAGAAGAGGACAGACGACCGTCCCGGAATGAAATTTCGGCTGAAAGCCCACTTGCCAAATCTTATTGGGCACAGCCTCAAGGTAATAAAAGGTTGTTTATACCGCGTAAGGGAAAGTGTAGATGGCAGAACAACTTAAAATTTAATAGTTGTGCCATACTCCAAGATAAGTAAATGGAAATAATGGACCTAGTGGCGGTCATCTTGGAGTAACAAAAACACATGAGAAACTGAAGCAGCGTTTTTGTTGGGTTGGATGTCGACAAGCCGTAGCCGACTGGATAGCAAACTGCCCACAGTGTATAGCAGCCAAAGGCCCAGTAAGAAGAATCCGCGGGCAGCTAACACAGTACAACTCAGGAGCTATTACGTCTCAAGAGAAGGAGGACTTAAACGAACTGCATGAGTTCGTGCGCAATAGAATCAAAATGGTAAGTGACAAGATGAAGGCTAGGTATGACCGCGCAGCAAACTGGGAGGGATTTATGGAAGGACAATTGGTTTTACTGTATAACCCACAACGGAAGAAAGGATTGCCCCAAAATTACAGACTCACTGGGATGGCCCGTATAAAGTGATTAAGAGAGTGAATGACGTTGTATACCGGATACAGAAGCACAATAGCCCAAGGTCGAAAATGAAGATAGTACATCTCGAACGATTGGCGCACTATGGAAGAGGTGATTATATGCCTATTCGGGTCGAACAGGCTTAAGTGGGCGGCAGTGTTACAAAGATTAGAAATAGATTTAAATAAAACGACAATGTGGCTATATGTACTTGGCAGCACTGCCAATTAATCTATAGTTGTCAAAATGTTACAACCCTGGTCAACACTATATAGATAACATTCAAATTAACGGAAATGGAATACTCCAGAATATATAAGATCATTCAAGGCTGTGCCAATAATAGTAAACCACAACAACAACAAACCTAGCAACATAAATGCTAAGAGATGTTATTCTTAATGATCTTGTATGCAAGTATTCGCTGCTAATAAAGCTAAACAGACTCGCAAGTATACACAGCCATATACACATAGAAGAGACAAAACCACACACTCATCCATACAACCACTCATAGTTACCATAGGCAAAACACACAGAACACTCATACATTCAACCACACATAGTTACCATAAGCAAACCAAACAAGTCAGCATTGTCATGTATACAAACACACACATGTCAAGTAAAATACAACCACCATGCCCAGAACTTTCGCGAGGTTACCAGACGACGTCATTTTTGCTATATAATTCGCTGCCAGAGCTCAGCGAGAGTCAGTGTGATTTCACATATAGACGTGTTAACATCGCTAAGGGTTGAGTAGTACAAATACTCGTGTAAATAAAGTAATAAATAAATTGTTGCCGCATTATATTTCTAAAATTAATTTATCCGTGTTTTAATTTGATGCAATAAAACGAATCCTTGAAGGATAAGTAAAAAAAACCGTTTTTACGAAAAGGTCTAAAAACGTAACAATATTTTCTAACTTGTCCTGATTAAGAAATTTTGTCATGACGTAATGTAAATCACCCCCTTCTTTTAAAATGTCATTAACCAGTAAATGGACTGAGTTAAGAGTGAGCTTCATACCATTTCAAAAGAAAACACGCTTTTTCTGGTCAACGAATTTCACGTCATCGAGATATTTCATAAAGTTTTGTATACATTTGTGAGGTTCATTGTTAACTTGAACTGCAGATCTGTAGCAGGTATCGCCATAAAGGGAACCACTACTAAGACAATCGAAAGTCTTACCAATTTCTTCCACAAACTGAGCTGTTGAAAGGGGCACGGCTCTTAAATTGTGTAGTTTTGCATATTGTTTTAATAGCAGCTGTAACAGTTCTGTTAAAAAATTGAGTTGCGCATGAGTACTTTAGTTCTTACAAAACCTGTTGTTTCGAATCCATCTATTACATCTAAACTCTGATTATACCTTAATTTTTTTGTGTGATCATTTCGTCTATAACCAAAACCATTTACTAAGAATCTCTTTCGTCCAATTGTGCGCATTTTTGCTTTACGATCTCAAACGCATTTTTCTCTTAATATATATGTATGTGAATAAGAAAATGAGCTTAACCAATGACTCTATAACAGTGATATACAAGCTTTTATTTGCCTATCGCACGCGATAGGAAAACAAATTCTGCTTGCGCAGCCCGTTCTCTCCTTGAAACATGTATACTGTAAACAACAAATTGTTTCTCTCGCGCTCTTTGAGTTTCTTCAAACAAATTATGACTTTCAGGAATGGATAACGTATGCATATTGTTTGTTAATGCGTTTCTTATGATCATTTCGTCCATAACCATAACCATTTACTTAGAATCCCTTTCGTCCAATTGCTTCACGACCTCAAATGCATTATTCTTTAAAAATATATGTATGTGAATAAGAAAATGAGCTTAACAATTGTTTGTATAAATGTAGGGTAAAGTATATGCATTTTATTTGTGTAGAAGGGAATAAATATCGACTCACACCGAAGTGTTAATACCTACATACATATGCAATTTTTTAGGACTACTTTCAACTTCGTAAAATAAAATATCCATAGTATTTAAATTCAAATTACTTTATTGGCAATAAAGCATATAACAAAAAAGTAGCTTCCTCTTTTAATGATTTAAAATTTTAACCTTCTGAGCACTAGATGATATGTACTTATAGATCTCCCATGAAGAATGCTTACGCAGTAAAGTTATTAAAAGAAGATTAAGCATTTCTATTCTATTTACAACAAATTTTTTATAAAAACTTCTCTACGGAAAATTTTTTGATACACAAACTTTTCGACAAAAATTATCGATACAGAATATTTTATAAAAAATGAGTTGTAATGAAAGGTTTTATTTCTGTATATTTTTACAAATACATTTTTATTATAAAATGTTTTCTATTGAAAGAATTTTATTACAGTTTCTTATGAAGAGATGTAGCTTATGAAATTTTTTATAATCAAAGAATTTTTTTCCATAGAAACATTTTTGATCTGAAATTTTTTCTATTAACATATTCATTATGAATGAGTTTTTGACTATAAAAAATTTCTTATTATAAAATATTTTTTATCTAAAAATATTGATAGATATAGTTTTTAGAAAAATAAATGAAAAATTTTATAAAATATTTTATAGAAAATATTTCAGAGTGTGCATACTAAATATTGTAGAAAATAAAAATGTATGTACTTTTGGAAAAAAAAAACAATAAAAGGACAGTTTTCTTCGGCCTTTGCAATAGTATGAAAGAAGTATTAAGCTGGAAGTACATAATACGCGTTTCACGCGACGCGCGTTCTATGCGTTTCATGCTTCTGACGAGTTTTTCATCTCAAGGTACATGCAAAGCGTTTTATGCGCCCATGTTTATAATTTGATCAGCTGTAGTGTAATATATGTACATAGAAGTCCATTTTGCTAAAATTTTAAATAATGTTGAAAATTTTAAAGAATTTGTGGAATTAGTTGAGTTTGTAAATATAATATACTGTGCAAAAAGACAATTCGCAACCTTGTTTAATATATTACAAAATTAATAAATACAACAGAGATGGTATTTGATACGTAAAATAAATCGATAAATTATATGAATATTTGTTTGAAGAAACAATTGTGATAAAATAACAATTTCAATGCATTTCTCTCTTGAAAATAATAGTAATCTTTATTGCGACAGTGATTTCTTATTAAAAACTAAAAAATGATAATACACGACAAAAATTTATTTTTCGATAACATCGAAAATGTAATACAATTTGTCATCCCTGGCTATCAAAAACGGCTGACATTTTTTCAAGACGCGCGCCGAGCGTACAAAAGTAGAAAGTACATCTACTTTACGTGTCAAGCGTTCTACGCGTTTTGTCATGTAACTTGTTACCAAGGCGCATCTATACTAGGTGACCTTAATACGAAAAATGGTGAACAGGTGATATAATTCGCCTTGAAGTCGTTTGTCAAAATCTTCTGCTTTCGCCTTGAAGTCTTTTGTCAAAATCTGCTTTTTAGTCTTTGCGCCAAAAAGAAAAATTTGTGGAGTTGAAAAACAAAAATTAATATTGTGATAATTCCTAAAAAAACCAAAGTTATTTATATATAATATATAATTCATTTGATTATTATTGTTAAAAGCAATAGTTTTTATTTAAAAACATTTTGTGAACTTATAAAACAATGCGTGTTTGTGCAGTGTGCAAGCGCAAATTCTTCAAGGAAGAGGGATCGTTGTTCCAAGCGCCGAAAGATGCGGTATCCAGGATGAAATGGGGTGAGATTTGTTGCGTAGCACTTTCTGCAACAGCACTGATCTGCGCTGACCATTTTTTGCCCGCCAGCATCGTTCGTGTTGGTAACAGAGCTGCATATCTCATACCAAATGCTGAACCTTTTATGCGGAATGCGGTTTCTTCTCCTCCCATAAGAGAATTTGGCGAATCACAGTAAGTATAATCCTTAAAAAATAAATAAAATGTATGCATACAAATAAATAATGTATTATTCATATTTATCTTTTCAGCAATGACACACAAGGCTGAAAATATTGCGTCAAAGGAAGTTAACCAAAAACTATTTTATGACAACAATAAACGTTTGTTTTCTTTTTTCAGATTTGAAGACGGGGTGATGGACACACACCACAAGGAGCAGCAAATGCAAACCGAGTGAGTATTGAAATATTTTATAATTAGTATTTTATTAGTGCAACTTAATTAACCTAACCATAATAATAAATGTATGATTTCTTTTTCAGAATTGAAGAGGGGGTGATGGAGACATACTGTGCCTTGGAGACATACCGTAAGGAGCAGGCAACGCAAACCGAGTGAGTATTGAAATAGTTTATAATTAGTATTTTATTAGTGCAACTTAATTAACCTAACCATAATAATAAATGTATGATTTCTTTTTCAGAATTGAAGAGGGGGTGATGGACACACACCACAAGGAGCAGGGAACGCAAACCGGGTGAGTATTGAAATAGTTTATAATTAGTATCTTATTAGTGCAACTTAATTAAGCTAACCAAGTAGATATACATACACATATATATATATATACATACATATTTATATATATATATATATATATATATATATATACATATTTATATATATATATATATATATATATATATATATACACATATTTATATATATATATATATATATATATATATATATATATGTATATATATATATATATATATATATATATATATATATAAATGTATATATGTATATATACATCCATATTTATTTTTAGTTACTAATAAATATTTATTTATCTTTTAAGATTCATCAAATGGACATCGTGGTGTATGTAAATAGAATAATTTTTATTGTTATATATAAATATATGTGTTCTTATATATAAGTATTGTTGTTAAATATTAGTATATATTTATTTATTTGCTTATTGAGACTTAAAATTTCATAACAACTAGCTAAATTATACATTGATTGGAAATTTAAAATTATAAAGTATTATTTTAATTTTAATAAAAGTTAATTGCTACATGCTTATAAATAACTAATAATAATAATAAGTTATTTGTTCTAATAAGTTAATTAAAAGTTGTAGTATATAATTGTTGTTAAATATAAAATTGAAAATAGTTAAGTTCAAATTGTATGATTTATTCGAAATTAAGATATTATTGTTAATAAAAAATGATTATTATTTAAATAAAAAATGATTTCCAATAATGCAATCGATTTGAATGACACGATAAGCAAAAGGTAATAAAATCATTTAAAGTGCATTATATATACATGTAACACATGAATTTGAAAATTATTCAAACAAATTATTTAATGCATACTGGTGAGTTGGCATTAACACGTAATGAATTCATATATTTAGAATAACAAGAAACAAATATTTCGTAAACTGCAGTACTTCAAATAAAGCAATCATATACCCTCATGTATGGGCTGTGGTAAACCAGCTAAGCTTTCGTGGTCATCAATGAAAGAATAGCCAATAAATTTATTTCGAGATATATCTAAGAATTGATCGATATCCTTTTGGCGAACTTTTGGAGTCCAGGGCAAACGCGTAGTTATTTGAGGTGCTTGTACAGACGGTTGCGCACTGTAACTGTTATGATTCGCAGTTGTTCTGGCTGTGGTTGATGTATTCGATTTTTTCACCATTTTGATTACTTCCATTACCAGAACCATTGTTCCCACTGTTTGGGGCATTTTCATTGCCGGGACTTACCTCCATGTCCATCTGCTCTTGCTCATCTAAATATATTGAGCCAAATACAATATACATCTTGCAGCTTGCAATACTTCTTTGTGCATTTGAGTCTAGTTTTTGCCAGTTGGGTGGCAAATCATACATTTCCATTTGGTCTTCGAATGCTTTGACGTTCTGCTGAAACTCTCTAAACTCCGTATAGCTGTATAATTCAGCAATTTCATTTTGATAAGTATCTACGTCTGCATACACAGTCTAAATCTGGCCCATCACAGTTGGCATCCGTATCATGTGTATCCTGCTCAAAGGAATTGTTTATCGATGAGAGCATCATTTTGTTACTCTGTGGTTTTGTTTGCACAATATTAAAGTACATATGTATTAAATTAACTTCTTGATATAATGACTCCCTAGTTGGAGTGAATTGTGCTCTAATTGGAAATAAACAATTTTTATTTAGACTTTACATCGACTTGCTGTTTATTCACACTAAATACTATGGCATTACATTTATGTAATATATGTATACTCGAAAATGTAGTAATAGAAATATTTTCTTATTTTAATATATTTAATTTCAGTTTAACACAAAAGACAGAATTTAATATGCAAATATAGATGTGCCTTGGTGCCTGTGCTGTTTTTTCTTCTGTATCGCCATTTTTCTTGTTTTATTTGTCAAGTCCATTTGACAACCGAAAATATTTTACACAAACAAAATACATATCAAGGCGAATCCACTACATATATTTTCTGCAGTGTTGCTAATTGAGTATACCTAGTATAGCTGTGCCTTGCTTGTTACATACAATTACACTAGCTCTACTTTTTTGACAGACGCTTATAACGCATAGACGCGTGTTATGTACCTCCAGGTTTATAAATAAATAACATCCATACTTATGTATGGATATACATATATACACACATACACAACACAAAGTGTAAGAAAGGCTGACTTCCAAAACGTTCGTATACAAAGTTTGTATACAGTATTGCTACTATATTTAAACCCCATACAAATGAAAAGTTCCGAAGCAATGCATCAACTACAAAACCGATGACTTGCTTGTTTTCTTACTGCATAAAAAATGCTTGGTGGCGGCGTTTTGAAATAGTATACATTGTATAATTATTGTGCTGCGGCGTTATGAAATATGATGCTTTGTTCAAACACAAAGCAATTGACGTTTTGGAAGTCAGCCAAAATATATAAGTTACTCAATAATTGTGTTTGCAAAAAAACATGAGAAAGAGAATAAATAAGCCATTGGATTTCGTTGCTGCATACTTGTCTCCCGCATCATAGGGAAGCACAAAATTTTTGAATTTTAGTAATATATGGTGTGCAACACTTTATATTATAGAGTCTTTGCTTCCGTCTTTATTTTTTTATCCAAATGAATGAGCTTTAAAAATTACGGTCGCATATATAAAGATTTTTGTGTAATCTTCTTCAGGAATAAAAAATCGTAAAACTTTAAAATGTCTTCTAGATCCCTTACACATCTTTACGCAGCATTTCCTGCCCGATATTAAATTGTTTAATTTTTTCTCACTTGCATTAATCATGTAAAGCAAAAGAAAATTACACAAGCACATAAATATTGTAGCTCACTCATTAACAAAGTTTTGAAATGAAAGTAGAATTTTCTGTAAGGGTCTTCAAACTAGTTGGCATGTGTTCTTTGCTTATGTTTATTCCCAACTTCCCTTCAGTACCTTAAGTTAAATTTTATGAAACAGACTTTAAACATTTTCGATGACCAACGATCCAAGACATTGGTTTCTGCTTTTTCTTCGTTTTTTCCCTTACCCCCGGCACCATTAGAGATTTTAAAATTTTATTTCACGCTTTGTTCGACACCCGTCTTCTTATAGTGTATATTCTTTGTTTCTACTTTACTTAAAAAATTAAACTTACTGGCAGCACAGTTGCAATGTTTCGGAACGCGAATTAAGTTTAAACCAATTCAGAACGTAAAATTTTTTCTGAAACCATGGGTGAACCCAGCTTAAGTGCCCAGGAGACGTGCAAAATAAACCATCAGTCAGTAAGAATGTGTTAGTTTCGTTTAATTGATGATTTTTCGGAGACGCACAAGAAAACTCGTCAAACAGCCTTTGTGTTTTGGCTTCATAACGTTCGTATGTAAGCATGCAGTCATCGGATGATTATTTGTTGTTATTGACTTCCTGTGCAGTTTTGTTAAAATATAGTTATTTTTTTACATCTATTTTTTCTTTCGGATATTGTTCTTTCAAATCACTTTATACAATCTCATATTGTTTATTTTCTTCTTCTTTATTGATATAGGCTCAGACGATATTTAAATCAATTTAACTTAACTAAATATTCCTTTGTCTAGTGTTTCATTTTGAAATACTGCTTATAAATTGCTGAGGTAATAGGTTTATTACACAGATTGAAATAAATAAATAAAATATGCTTCTAATATTACATTCCATACATTCAATAAAATGTAAAATATTTTATTTCATACGCGCACTTTTCCATGTCTTCACGCAACAAACTCAACAAGCAAATGACGTTTTTTGCTTCAATCAGATACGGTATATATATATATATATATATATATATATATACGACCTGCTTTTTTGCTCATTGGATGTAAAATTAAGACCATATGAAGATCCACACTTGTCGCAAAATGATAGGAAATGTCTTGACGAGTTGTTGGAGTCTGAAAAAGAAATATTCAAAGATATAGAAAAACCTATTCCTCATATAGAGCACTATATCAAAACGGGGTCACATGATCCAATATCTAACCCACCTTACAGAATTTCAAATAAAATGAAAATATTACTGAAGCAAGAACTTGACAATATGTTGGAAAAACGCATCATTGAAGAAATGGAATCTCCCTGGGCTTTTCCAATTGTTCTAGTTCCTAAAAAAGATGGTTAAGTGAGGTTATGTGTAGACTACCGTAAGTTAAACGCAATTACAACCACAGACACTTACCCGCTGCCAAGAATTGATGATTTGTTACACTCAGCGAAAACAACACCATTTATGTCTACTTGAGATTTACGTTCTGGTTATTGGCAGATAAGAGTAGCAGAAAATGATAAAATAAAAACAGCCTTTACAACACCATTTGGAATTTTCGTATTTAATCGAATGCCATTTGGGCTCAAAAATGGCCCGGCCACCTTTCAAAGGCTAATCGATAAATTTCGAAATGGCTTACCAAATGTATTAATTCTGGCTTATATGAATGATATTATTATATGCTCAAAAGATGTAAAAACTCATATATCCGATCTCAAACTAACATTTAATAGACTAAAACAATTCAATTTGCATTGCAGTGTATCATCCAGAAGCTAATCCAGTCGAACGAAAAAACAGAGATCTGAAAGTACAACTTTCAATATGTGTTGCCAAGAGCCATGCTACTTGGGACCTAAAGCTACCGTCTATAAGATTTGCCATGAATACAGCAAAATGTGCATCAACCGGTTATTCTTGCCGCCTATCTGACCTTTGGTCGTGAACTTAGATTCCCTGTTGAAGTCGAAAATGATTTGAAGACTATAGTGAAAGCTGAGAATTTTATACCTCAAATAACTCCTCATTTACTCCGCCTTGCAGATACCTTGAAGCTGGCAAAGGAAACGGAAGAAAATATGCAGGACAAAAATAAACTGTATGCCGATTTGAAACGCAAACCACAACAAAATATTGAAATCGGTCATAAAGTTCTAATATCAACACACATTTTGAGTAAGAAAGATAACAATCTGACATCAAAATTTGTGCCACGCAGAGATGGCCCATATATTGTTATTGATAAAAGGGGATCCTCCTCTTACACAGTTGCAGAAATGACTAATCCTAACATTCCGTTGACAACATATCACGCATCGGATTTAACGTTATATAAGGGCGAATCTCAAGTACCTGTTTATCCAATAAGACGTAGAGGACGCCCTAAGACCGTAGTATACAACAGTTCGGGTGCTGCCACGAATAACAAAAAGTCATCAACTGATGCAACGCTAGAAACAACAAACAGCAACTCAATAGCTAGGACAACTAGAAGAGAGTCGTTGATTAATACAACAAACAATAAGGCAAACAACAGTTCAACAGTCACTATGAATGATGAAACGTCTGTGATTGATAAAACAAGCAACAAGACAGAGCACAATACGAACAGAATCGATGAAACTTTTAATTGTGAGAACATGCAACAAGATAGTTCACAAGCAGATAATACTACAACTTGCGAGTATACAACGAAAAACCACACAGATCACCCAGTCATTAGAAGATCGCAACGTGAGAGAAAACAGCCTGAAAGATTAGAATATTAGCTGTCTCATCATCGTGACGATTTCAGAGCCAGAGGGGGAGTGTGTAGCAGTGGAGTATTATATAGTATAATATATTTACCTACATTAATATATTAATATCAATATCATTATATATAAGATTTCATTCTATTACATACTTTGAATATAATAAACGTTATATGAATGTATTAGTATACATTTATGTCTTTGATACATACTGTCGCTGTGTTAAGGCACTTTTGAGTTATTTTGGTATTGTGCTTTTGCTCAACCTCAGCAACAGAATGTCACGTACACTTAGTTCCTTAAGTCATATTGTTGTTGTGCTGAAACACTTTGAGTTACTTTACTGGTAATATTTGATTCTAGTTCTCTGAGCAACATCAACAGCAGTATGACATATACATATGTACATATGTATGTATATTATTTAACAATGTTTATATGAATTATAACGTATATTTGATTTGTTTCTTTTTAATTTGTCGTCTTTGTCTTTAATATGCAAATCATTAGTAGATCCTCACTCATTTGTAAAAATACTCAACTTTATATATTATTTAATACGACTAACTGTAAATATTTTGCCACTTGTTTAATACCTAGCATGTAAGAACATTTTATAAAAATAAATATTCATTCGTTTATGAACTACTAAACAGAAGAGAACAAAAGCGGATCATTTATTCAGTTAAAAATAACAAATAAAAGCTAAGTAGGCATTTTTAGACTTACTTAGTCCGATTTGTCTCTTGGCATTAATAACTCAATAAATAAGTATTACCCAACTTGGACATACATCGTCTGGTCTGGGCTTACTTGCGCATCACACGCATTAATAAATAAATAATACAACCTTAGGAAGAGAATTAATTCCAACTTCCTACATATCTAATTACGATCTGGTTACAACATGCTTTATATCTTATCAGATGACATTTTTGAAATTTACTCTGATCAGTGTGATGTTTTAGTAAATAAGATGAGTTGCAGCTTTTGTTTGTGAAAATATAAGTTTGTGTTATAAAATAAAAATATGTCAGCATCTAAAGAAACAATCGTGCGAGCTGTGAGAAGACGAGCAAAAAATTTTGAAGTGAAGAAATCCTATGTTTGGTGCTACCATATTAAAAAATTAGAAAATTTGGTAATATTAACATAAATCCTCCTGGTAAAATTTATCTGAAAGTCGAACTTGTCTTTAATTTATCACACATATTTAGATTAAAGGAAAGTTGTAGCAATGAAAATGTATTTATCCGACCGTCAAAATCTCACTTTAAGATAACATCAAGTTGTAATAATGGCCCTAAATGTTTTTGGTCTAGAGGGTGATAATATAGTTGGACCATATTACTTTGCACAACCCGAGAAGAAAAACCACTTAAATTTATTGTTGTTGGAAGAAGGATAACTGTTTCACTATTTATGGATCAAAAATATGTCAAGGTAAGTTATAGTATTTATATTGATATAACGCGATAAGAATTAAATAAATATATATTCTCTATTTCTTACAGATTAATAAAAAGTCGACCAAGAAAGCACAAGAGATGTATTTATGCATGTAATACCTACTTGATACACTCTCACGGCAAGGAAAAGTTAGAAAGCCATATGTATGAGAATATAAGAAGTTGACTAAAATGCCTAGTTTAGATGAATGTAATTTCAGTTTTAAAAATTTTAAAAAGCAAATGGATGTGCCTTTTGCATTGTATGCCGACTTTGAATGCATTTTAGAGTCGGTTAATATACAAAATTCAACATATATTAAATCCATACAAAAGCATATTCTCCCTATTTCCCTCAACTACAGGTACCCCGTTTGGAGTATGGACATTATTTAGGACTGGAGGCCTGATTAAGCTACTTGGATTCGACATAATTTATGAGTTTTTGTTTTGAAAATTTATTATTTTCTTATTTCTGTTGGAGGGTCACGTATGAATCATTATTAAAAAACTTAATATCTTACATAACTATCCTGACATTAAGATAACGTCTTCCATAATACAGATGAAAGTCCGACCTGTTCCTTTTCCGAATTTCTCGTACTAATGGTGTCAGCAACTTTACTTGGGGCTTTCCTCGGATGAACTTAAAAAAATATACTTTATTTATTTATTACTCTTCACCACAAAAAGGATATTAAGACTGATTCTAATTTCTACTTAGAAGTTTAATTACAATTTAGTTTTATAAAATATGCTTATTAATAATATTGATACGTTTTTGTTGTCGTGTGCAGTGAATTTTCTTACCGTCTGGAAATATGTCAGCTGTTTCCAAACAAAAGCTTTTAGCAAGAAGTTGTTGCGGAAGATCCCAGCGCGTATCCGTGAGGGGGTCTGGACGGTGTAGACACCGGTATGTGCACGGGGTGATCGAGTGCGCTGGATAAGAATGCTAGCGTAGTTAAGTAGTCCTTTTTGTAACCTTGTGAATTGTTTTTTTTTGGGTGTGTGTTACCACGAGTTTTCTATCACAAAACGTAACCTGTGTTTTCTATGTCCTGATCTATGAATGTTCCATGTGTTGTATGAAAAGGTAGCCAGACATGCCAGACTATTATTGTGGTGGTATGGCATTGCCAGGTAAAAGGTAAATCAGTGTTGTATTTATGGATGTAACGTTCGCTGTTGGAAAGGCGATCCATTGGATCGTTTTGTTTGTGTATGATACAAAATAGGACGAGAAGAAATATGTTATAATTTTTGTGAGGGAAAATAAATGGAAAACTGGCATCAAAAATGGTGTTTTCCAAGGTATGTGATGGATAAAGATTTCAAACCGTAAGCATTAGCAAAGAGATAGCAAAAGAAGCAAGTTGCGTTCAAAAGCAGTGCGGGTTATAAGTTGTAAAATAAAAGAATTAAAAAACGATAGAAGAGTATAAATAAGAACGGAAGAAAAGAAAACCTGTAAAAGGAAATCTGGGACAATCCAAGAGTGAAACTTAAAAATATAAATAAAGAAGTAAAATAATATAAAGTAAAAGAGGAAAAAGTGAGTCTGAATATAGACAATTTTTATTGAAAAAAGAGAGATGTGTTAGTACAAACACTGGTCCACCAGGTAGGAGTCCGGACATCGCCTACCTGAAGTGGCCGATAAGACGGGGAGGAAGCGCCAAGAAGACCGAAAAGAATTAAAGAAGAAACATATAAGTATTCCAGCAACAGGTAAACGATATATGTACATTACTTACCTAATCATATCCGGCAGCTACGTGGTGGCATTATAATCGCCTCTCTCCATCGCTAGTAGACTTCGGCAGGTGATAGTGGGTGCAACTGCTTTATAAAATTAGAAAACTACCTGAAAATAAAAGAGTTAAATTGATCGCTGAATTTGCCAAAAGATAGTATAATAATAACAAAGTATAAGAAATAAGTATACATACATAAGACTACAAATATATAATAGACGAAAGTAAATTAAAAAAGGACGATTAGGGTTTAATTAGGTTATTGTATAAGTATTGTTAGTTACTAGTGTTGTTAATAGAGTTAAAATCTTGTTTTGTGTTAGTGCGTAAATATAAAAGTAAGCGTAATAAATAAAGTAGGTAATCGATATTAATTTCCTTAGAAAAGAAAAAGTTGTAATATTTAGGTAATTTGGCAGGTTACTTCAGGTACTGATAAGCCATCTAAGAGAGCTCTGTTGGGTAGGTGAGGTGCTACAGAAGTCACAAAGTCACACAGTCTATAAGTGATATAATTGTCATAGCTTCCGGTTTGAGAGGAAGTGAGAAAAAACGTAACGTCGCTTATTTGATTTTTTTTATATTGAGGCACCCAGTGTAGATAAGTTAAGAATGATTTTATGAAAAATTGTATTATAGCATAATAAAATTTGGTCTTACTTTAATTTGCCATTTAACCTAGAATAAAAATGTGAAGATTTTTTTTTTGTTGTCTATAAGAATCGAAAAATTTTTGTGAACTAATTCTTGTTGTTTCGAGTAGGTTGGATGTGTAAATAGCGTGCTTGTGGGTTTCGGGGACACATAAAAAATATATAATGAAATTTTAAGGAAAAAGGTGTCCAAGGTTAGGTGAGCAAAGTGGAAAAATACCAGCGATTCTCCCTCCAAAATAAGATTCCAGTTTGTTAGTTGTAATGTTTTGTTTTAGTTCAGTACAAAAATAGTGTTGATGTATTTATTGTGACGGTCTCAGGGCTGCAATTAAGGATTGGAACCTACCCTGGTGATGCTTAGTGAGCTAGCTGGCGTCAAAATTGCAGCGTATGAAGATCACGACAAAAGTAGTGGAACCAAATAATTTATTTATTTATTTAATTTAATTATTTAGGTCTACAGATTATAAATCCTTACATACTAAATATATAATAAAAAGAATGATATAATAGAACAGTTATTGTATTAACTCGGAATTTAAATACAAAATAATTTTTGGCTTTTACTCTCAACTACTCTTACGGAAAAATACCGAACTATGGTATTGTTACAAAGATTAGAAATAGATTTAAATAAAACGACAATGTGGCTTTATGTACTTGGCAGCACTGCCAATTAAGCTATAGTTGTCAAAATGTTACAACCCTGGTCAACACAATATAGATAATATTCAAATAAACGGAAATGGAATACTCCAGAATATACAAGCTCATTCGAGGCTGTGCCAATAATAAGTGTAAACAAAAACAACGAAAAACCTAGCAACATAAATGCTAAGAGATGTTATTCTTAATGATCTTGTATCCAAGTATTCGCTGCTAATAAAGCTAAACAGATTCACAAGTATACACAGCCATATACACATAGAAGAAGAAACAAAACCACACAACACACAGAACACTCATCCATACAACCACTCACAGTTACCATAGACAAAACACACAGAACACTCATACATACAAACACACATAGTCACAATAAGCAAAACACACAAGTCAGCATTGTCATGTATACAAACACACGTATATAGCTACATGTGAAGTAAAGTACAACCAACAATAACCAAGCCCAGAAGTTTCACGAAGTTACCAGACGACGTTATTTTTGCTATATAAAGGCGCTGCCAGAGCTCAGTTAGTTAGTGTGATTTCAAATATAGACGTGTTAACATCGCTAAGTGTTGAGTAGTACAAATACTCGTGTTAATAGAGTAATAAATAAAGTGTTGCCGCATTATATTTCTAAAATTAAATTGTCCGTGTTTAATTTGATGCAATAAAGCGAATCCTTGAAGGATAAGTAATAAAACCGTTTTTACGAAAAGGTCTAAAAACGTAACAATTGGTGTCAGAAGTGGGATTGCAAAAATAATCAAAAGGACATTGCAATTTAAGGAAAAAAAGGACCTTTAAAAAAAATTAAAATAAATAATCATGAAATTTGATGAGCTAAAAGTTGAACAGCTGAAAAAGGAGCTCAGTAAGCTGGAATTGCCAACTGCAGGTAACAAGGCTGAACTGCAGAAGAGGCTAATAGATGAGTTTAAGAATCGCGGCATGGACATCGCGACATACGAGTTTGAGGACAAAGACGATGAGCAGGTATGCCCTCCTGCCACGACCAGCAGCATGGACATAAATTCAATGTTCGCTGCTATGATGATCCAGATAAAAGGAATCAGTGATGCACAAACTGCATCGAAAATCAGCAGTGACAAGCTTGTAGCCGAAATAGCTGAAACAAAACAGAATTCTCAGCATATGCAGGAAAAGCTTGTAGCCGAAATACAGGAGTCAAATAAAGCCACTAACGAGACCCTGGTAGAGGTTTCTGAAGCCATTAACAGGAGGGTGGATTCTATTGAGAATAAATTCTCAGAGCTGGCGGATAGAGTCCAACATCTAGAAAGCGGTGGCCTGGAACAGCATGCAAAGGAGTTCGAAGAGAAATTGCATGCTCTAGAGGACAAACTGCATAACCTGGAGTGTAGTGGCTGGCCAGTACGAGCAGTTGCGGAGGTTGGGCATCTTCAAATTCCAGTTCGAGACGCTTGCTAGCAGAAATGGATGGGATGCTGAAGAAAAGGCCTTGGAGTTGATTTTGTCCTTAAAGAGTACAGCCGCAGAGGTGCTTGAGACTGTGCCAGTAAGCAGCAGAAACAACTATAACGAAATAATGGCAGCATTGCTGTGCAAGTATGGTGGTGAGCACAAGCGCGATTTATACAGAATGGAATTGTGATGTAGAGTTCAGAAGCCTAACGAATCTTTACAAGATTTCGCAATGGAAATCGAGCGTTCAGTGCAGCTCACATATCCAGGCAAGAGTCACCCGTTCCTGGACCACTTTAAAACTGAGGCTTTCGTTAACGGCATTCGCGACTCTGAGGTTAAACTGGCGGTTTGCGTTACGCACAAATCCACTTTCACGGAAACTGTTTCATTTGCGCTGGCTCAAGAGACTGCAAGGATGGTTTTCAAGCCACAGATATGTAAAGTGCGGAATGTGGAGATTTTGTCTGAGGAGGATAACAACCTAGTTGCTAGCGGTAAGGAGGCAATGCGACAACTGCTGGCAGAAAGTGCTACCAAAGAAAAGCCTAAGTGCTTTAACTGCGAAAAGATCGGTCGTTTTTAGCGCAGCTGCAAAGCATCAAGGAAGAGAGGTAGATCTGTTTCGCCACTAAGAAACAGCAAACGGGTGAACCAAACAACATCACAAGAGTCCCCGTTAAACTAAAACGAGCCAGCACTAAGGGGCAAGAGCTAGCTCTCACAAACGAGGACCCCACAATCTCCATATCAGTGATGCAGCAGAAAAATAGCAACCTTACTGCGTCCGGACACATCAACGGGGAAAAGCACGTACTTACCATAGACACAGGGGCATCGCAGTCAATAATAAGGCCCGATATAGTAAAGCGGAAATGCAAGCGGTTAAGCAATATACGGCTGTGTACAACAACTGGAGAGCCTGCCACTGTCTATGGTAAGATTGAAGTGAAGGTGACTATAGCCAACATCAACGTGAAACATGTGTTTATTGTTGCCGATATTGTTGATGAGGTTATTATTGGAGCCGATTTTATGATTAACCATGGCATTAATCTATATATGGGACAACAGTTGATGATTTGGCGTAATGTGGAAATACCCCTTGATGTTGGATATGACAGCAAACCGCAAGTAACAAAAGTATTTGCTATTGAGAGTCAGACGTTACCGCCGCAGTCTGAAACAGTCATATGGACGCGGATGAAGGGAGATTGTGAGGACAATCGGTTGTGGGTTGTAGAACCAGCAGATCTAAAGAGAGAGCTTATAACAGCGAAAGCTCTAGTGAAAACTATTAAAGGAGGAATAGTCCCTATAAGAGTGCTTAACTTGTCAGACCATGAAAAAGTCATCAAAGAAAATTCCGATGTTGGCCAGTGTACTCCAGCAGAGGCAATACTAAACTTCGAGAAGAAGATAGAGCCTACTAATTTGTCCGCAAAAGAACGTGAACAATTTGTGGAATACGTAGAGAAATGGGTAGCAGGTCTATCAGCGACAGATAAAAATAAAGCCAAACACTTACTAAAAAGGCATGCCAGTATCTTCTTCATGGGAAGCCAAAGCCAGGGTAGAACTGCATTGGTTAAACATGAAATTAACACAGGCGAAGCTAGGCCGATTAAACAGCCACCCAGAAGCATACCAATAGCAAAGCGAGATAACGTAAAAGAGCTTGTAAGTGAAATGGAGCGTGATGGCGTAATTGAGCCATCCTCTGGTCCTTGGAGTTCACCTGTAGTCTTAGTTAAAAAGAAAGATGGCAGTACTAGATTCTGCGTAGACTACAGGAAGCTCAATGAAATAACCACGAAGGACAGTTATCCGCTCCCCAGGATCGATGACACTTTGGACACGCTAGCTGGTACCAAATGGTTCTCTACGCTGGACTTGCGAAGCGGATATTGGCAAGTGGAGATCGCTGAGAAAGACAAGGAGAAAACTGCCTTCAGTGTCGGCAACGGATTATGGCAGTTCAAAGTCATGCCATTTGGTCTCTGCAATGCTCCGGCCACATTTGAACGCCTAATGGAAAAGGTACTGATATGACTTCACTGGAAGACATGCTTGGTATATCTAGACGACATAATCGTGATGGGGAAAACTTTTGATGAACACCTCAAAAACATGGCAGAAGTTCTTCAACGGATATCATCAGCTAGTTTGAAACTCAGCTCTAAGAAATGTGCATTGTTCCAGAAAGAAGTAAAGTATTTGGGGCATCGTGTTACAGCAGACGGAATCTTAACAGATGAAGATAAAATAAAAGCAGTAAGGGACTGGCATCAACCTAAAAATCTTCATGAATTGCGCAGCTTTTTGGGCCTTTGTACCTACTGCAGACGTTTTGTACCGAATTTTGCCAGTGCAGTTGCAAGCCTTTATGAGCTGACAAAAAAGTCGGGACCATACCATTGCGGCGAGCCACAAGAAAATGCATTCCAGAAACTCAAAGAATTATTATGTACGTCCCCAGTGCTAGCGTATCCCGTAGCTGGAGAAACTTTTGTCCTGGATACTGATGCGAGCGGTTATGGCATAAGGGGTGTGCTATCCCAAGTAGTTAATGGCACAGAGAAGGTCATAGGGTACTATAGCCGTGTACTCTCAAGACCTGAGAGGAACTACTGTGGGACACGACGTGAGCTTCTGGTGGTATTGGAATGCATTAAACATTACCATAAGTACCTGTATGGTCAACACTTTTCATTAAGGACCGATTATTCTGCACTGCGATGGCTATTGTAGTTTAAAAATCCTGAAGGGCAACTGGCAAGGTGGATTGAGCGCCTGCAGAGCTACGACTTCAGCATTGAGCATAGAAGGGGCACAAAGCATAACAATGCGGATGCTCTTTCGGGAAGACCCTGCTGTTTAGAGTGTAAACATTGTGTTAGAACCGAGCAAAAGGAAGACGTTGGGGATGTTCGGCTAATGCACATCGGCCCTGATGAAGACTGGTCAGCGGCACAGAGGGACGACAGCATACTAAGGAAAATTATAGCGGCCAAAGAAGAGGACAGACGACCAAACCGGAATGAAATTTCGGCTGAAAGCCCACTCGCCAAATCTTATTGGGCTCAGTGGAACAGCCTCAAGGTAATAAAAGGGTGTTTATACCGCGTATGGGAAAGTGCAGATGGCAAAACAACTTCAAATTTAATAGTTGTTCCATACTCCAAGATAAGTAAAGTTTTACAGGAGTTTCATAATGGACCTAGTGGCGGTCATCTTGGAGTAACAAAAACTCTTGAGAAAGTGAAGCAGCGTTTTTATTGGGTTGGGTGTCAACAAGCCGTAGCCGACTGGATAGCAAAATGCCCACAGTGCATAGCAGCCAAAGGCCCAGTAAGAAGAAGCCGGGGACAGCTACAACAATACAACTCAGGAGCACTATTCCAGCGGATCGCAATGGATATAGCAGGTCCCTTTCCCATCACTGAAGCCGGAAAACGTTATGTACTTGTGGTAATGGACTATTTCAGTAAATAGCCAGAGGTATATGCTATACCTAACCAGGAAGCAAAGACAGTTATAAATGCATTCGTCAACAACTGGGTATGTCGCTATGGTCTCCCAATTGAATTACATTCCGACCAAGGATGGAATTTCGAGTCTGCCATATTCAGGGAAATGTGCGAGTTATATGGGATAAAGAAAACCCGAACGACGCCGTTGCACCCACAGTCTGATGGCATGGTAGAAAGTTTCAATGGTACCTTAGAAGAGTACCTACGAAAAGTAGTAAGCACCCATCAGAGGGATTGGGACGAGCACATCCCCAAATTTTTGATGGCATATAGGTCAGCTGTACACGACTCAACATCGAGAACGCCAGCCAAAATTTTCTTCGGGACGGAATTAAAACTACCTGGTGATTTGAAATTTGGTGTTAAGCCAACTGTAGAAGAAGGAGCTATTACGTCCCAAGAGAAGGAGGACTTAAACGAACTGCATGAGTTCGTGCGTAACAGAATCAAGATGCTCAGTGACAAGATGAAGGCTAGGTATGACCGCGCAGCGAATTCGGAGGGATTTATGGGTGGACAATTGGTTCTACTTTATAACCCACAACGGAAGAAAGGATTGTCCCCAAATTACAGACTCACTGGGATGGCCCGTATAAAGTGATTAAGAGAGTGAATGACGTTGTATACCGGATACAGAAGCATAATAGCCCAAGGTCGAAAATGAAGATAGTACATCTCGAACGATTGGCGCACTATGGAAGAGGTGATGGTATGCCTATTCGGGTCGAACAGGCTTAAGTGGGCGGCAGTGTTACAAAGATTAGAAATAGATTTAAATAAAACGACAATGTGGCCATATGTAATTGGCAGCACTGCCAATTAATCTATAGTTGTCAAAATGTTACAACCCTGGTCAACACAATAACGGAAATGGAATATTCCAGAATATACAAGAACATTCGAGGCTGTGCCAATAATAAGTGTAAACAACAACAACGAAAAACCTAGCAACATAAATGCTAAGAGATGTTATTCTTAATGAGCTTATATGCAAGTATTCGCTGCTAATAAAGCTAAACAGATTCACAAGTATACACAGCCATATACACATAGAAGAACAAAACCACACAACACACAGAACACTCATCCATACAACCACTCATAGTTACCATAGGCAAAACACACAGAACTCTCATATATACAACCCCACATAGTTACCATAAGCAAAACACACAAGTCAGCATTGTCATGTTTACAAACACACGTATATAGCTACATGTTAATTAAAGTACAACCACAATGCCCAGAAGTTTCGCGAAGTTACCAGACGACGTCATTTTTGCTATATAAAGGTGCTGCTAGAGCTCAGCGAGTTAGTGGGATTTCAAATATAGACGTGTTAACATCGCTAATTGTTGGGTAGTACAAATACTCGTGTTAATAAAGTAATAAATAAAGTGTTGCCGCATTATATTTCTAAAATTAATGTGTCCGTGTTTAATTTGATGCAATAAAACGAATCCTTGAAGGATAAGTAATAAAACCGTTTTTACGAAAAGGTCTAAAAACGTAACAGTATTTTGGGTTTATAAGCTGAAAGTTTCAAGTTTGCCTAGATGAAACGGAAAAGTTAATTTTACCAAGCAGGAACTCAGAATCAATATCACCACGAATTACACCAAGTAGAAAAGAGATATTCATCATTACACGGCTTTTTAAAGTTGGAAATTTATTAAGACCAAGTCTGTTAACATAGAACGGAAGAACATATGAATTCCATGCAAGTCCTCGTAAGTAAAATAACAGAAATTGTTTTTGCACTGATTCAATACTGTTCATATGAATGGAGTAACAGGGGTCTCATACAATTGAGCCATATTCAGGAATAGGACGAACTATAGAAGTATAGAGCTAATTTGGAATATATGGATTTGAAAATTTTTTAGACCAACTTTTCATAAAATCAAGCACACTGCTGGCTTTTTAACTGTAAGCTCAATGTGATCGCGGAAGTCTAGATTGCGTTCTAACAAAATACCAAGATCCGTAATATTATTTACACTCTCCAGGGGCCTTTCATTAAGGTGATAGCAAAAATCCAATTTATTTATTCTGTAAAATTTCATATGCTTGCATGTTTTAACATTTAAATCAATTAAGTTGATTTCACACCATTCAGAAAGATTATCAATATCAGCCTGAAGTAAAAGTTGGTCATTAGAATCTTTACATGTCTTTAATAATTTGACGTCATCAGCAAACATTAATACCTTAGAATGTAGAATAACGCAAACAGTAAGGGACAAAGATGATTTCACTGTGGAACCCCAGAGGGAACTTGGATATTTCTGAACTTTACTTGCTGAGTTTTTTTTTTAATTTATGAAAGATAATTGTGCAATTAAGAATCTAATAACATAAAACTCATTTGGCCTCAGCACCAAAAGGCAGTTTTGAGGCAAGCTGGCAAAAAAGATTTAAGGTTGCAGTACAATTATTTTAAAAATACACATACCTATAAATATATATTGTTATTAAAAATAAAAATTGCAAAATTTACCAAAAAAAAGGTTTTTAAAGGGTTTACTTTTACAATAGTGTTTCTATTGTACTAGTTAAATATATTTTGCATAATTTTGTAAATATTGAAATACTCACAACTTTAAGTTCTGAAAGCAAATTATTGAAAACATTACCGCCCATATAATCCATACGTTGTTTTGTTTTTTCAAGTCTGCACCTTGGAACTCATAAATTTGAAGAGTTCCTGGTATAAAAATATGCTCTATTCTGAATAAATTCAATTGTATGATCACTAATGTAATGCAAACTTTTAAAAACAAACAACAAAAGCTGATATCTATATAAACCATTAACTGGCAAAATATTTTTAAATATATCTTTATACAACAATATTGTTGAATAAGTTCTTGGCAAATTATATATAATTTTCAATGCTTTATTTTGTCAGCGTTGTAAAGATTACAAAGCAGTATTATATTTATTAAAAGCATAAACACTTTAAATAATTTAAATGTGATTGTATCAATGAGTTGTAAATCATTAATTTTGTTCTTCCAAATACTTTATTCTTAAATTTATATCAAATACCAATAGGTTGGGCTATTTAATTATTTACATTATCAATATGACAATCCCAGGATAAATTACTTTGTAATGTGATTCCCAAATATTTTACCAAATGGGATTAAAAAATCTGGTTGCCATCAACGTAAAAAAATTGCTATTTGAGCTTACTACTTGGCGTCGAACTCTAATTAGTTTAGTCTTTTCAGAATTAAGTAATAATTGAGCGAACAGATTCCATCAATAAAGCAGTATCTTTTTCAATTTGCGTTTTTAAAGCCAAATCATAATGAAATGGGCAAAATAAACAAATGTCATGAGCAAACATAAACAATTGACCTGTTAGTTCTAAATTGCTTAAATCCTTTAATGATTAATTTGTACAAACTGTTTTCTGTTAAAAAAATTATTTTTGAATAACATGAATTCACATCCTCGTATACCATAGTATTCTAACTTTTGTGACATAATTTCATGATCCTTACCTTACAAAAAATAAAGAACGTTCCAGGAATTCTATTAAATCTATCATCCAAGCCTTTGCAAGTAAATTTAACTACATTCAAGACAGCGTCTTGAGTACTTACACCTTTTCGAAATCCAAATTGGTACTTATATAACATATTATTCTCTTCCAAATGTAAAAGGACCTTATCATCTAGCATTTTCTCAAAAATTTTATCTATTGTTAAGAAAATGGTAATGGGTATTTATTTATCCGCAGCGATTGATTTTGGAATTCGGATTATTTTATGAATTTTTAGAACGCCGGGTTATTCCGAAGTATATATCATTTTGTTATATATATATATATATATATATATATATATATATAAACCAATATAGGTAAGAGTACTATTTCACATTCTTCAATAAATTTAATAATAGATAATATTATCAAAATTTGGTGTTTGATGTCATATTAAAAATAATGCTTCTAATATCATTTTCAGTTACTTCATTCAATATGAAGCGCTGACATGAAACATTAAGCGTTCGAAGTAAGTTAATAGAATCACCTGGCATGATACTGATTTTCTGTTTAAGCTCTTCAACAATCGAAATCAGATAATTTTTTAAAACATTTGCTTTAGTTTTACCATTTAAAATATTATCACCCAGAAAACCTTTAAGTTTTACAACATTCTCTCTAGATCGACCAAGTGTATTGTTAAAGAAATTTCCAAATTACCACTTATTCTTAAATTATCCACATAGTAATCTTATTTACCTTTTTTAACTGCCAACTTTATTACCTTGCATATTCTTTTTAAATCATCATCATAGATATCTCTGTTTTTTGCTTTACTTTTTTTCAGTAATTTGTGTTTATATAAAATTAATTCGTGAAGATTTTTATTAACCCATGGGGTTATTTCAAAGTTTAGAGGCTTTTTAATCTTTGCTACAACGGTAGAATTATCAACATATGATTCATTAGAGGAAATAAGAGAACTTGTTAAAACAGAAACATTTATTGACGAAAAATTAATTGGCAATAAATCTTGTAAATATTCATGGAATCGCAATAAATTTTTGAAATCTCAATATCTTCTTTACATATAAAATTACTTATTAATTTGAAAGATAATATATTGTGATCAGAAAGATCACAATCTATCGAATCAACTATAAGCGTATCAGATAAATTACTAAGTGCCAATATTACAACTTGACGGCTAAGTTGGTGGTAGTAAATAGCAACGTTGGCATAACAGGGCGATAAAGTGGCCGGTAGAAACTTAACATTATTACTACTTGCCGGTACAATTAAATGTATGTTTCTTATCGTGTGTCAATACCGGTAGCAATTACCGACTACTTTTGAAAGACAATTTAGATCGCGAAAAATTGTAGTTGCGACGACGCACTTTTTTTACCTTTTAAAAATATGCATCTTTTATTTGTGAAAATATAACTTTGTGTTATAAAATAAAAAATGTCAGCATCTGTAGTGGTCTTGCGGCTGGCAACACTCTGAAGTGTCAGGGATTGACATTTCGATCGTGTGAGCCGCAGCTACCTTCAAGGGGGTTTTTTCTTAAAATAAGTGTTTTCCGGCATATTTTATTGGATGGTTTTGTATTGCGGTGTGTAAAGAAGAGAACAAATTGTTTTTTTTAATTAAACGGATATAGCCATTACAACATCAGGTGTGGGGTGCAGCTTCTGTACAACACAATATGAAACCTCAAATGGATTTACGACCAAACCGGCAAGCGATGGCAGATGCTTTGAAAGCTGCGGGAATAGAATTTCTAGAAACATCCCGATTTATCCGCTGTGGCTACAACTAGCACCAACGTACCTGCTGCCAAAGAAATGGTCTACGCTGCTGATGCTAATAGACCTGACGCTAACAAAACTGAAGTGAGTGAAATCTGTGCAATTGATGCCAGTGAACCCGAGGCCATTATTGCCAATGAAACTGATGCCACTGCTGCAAGTGAAGTGTATCAACAATTGTTTGCCCGTGCTGACATCACAAATGTGTTTGCTGTCAACGATAGTGCCTCAAAACATTCTGCGGAAAAAGAATATTCTGTTGCTGCTGCCCCTTCTTCAAATAACTACACTGCCGATTGCGATGCCGAAAATGAGCTGAAAAAGCTAAGGATACGCCTGGAAGTTTTAAAACTACAGCAACAAATATACGAGCTAGAGTCACGTGAACAACCTCTTGTGTATTCACGGCGAATTGATTTGAACGAGCTCGATGCTGCTATACCGCCTTTCAGTGGAGACGACCATCTAGATATTGTCAAATGGTTTGCCCAGTTCGAAAACTACTCGAACGTTTGCGGTTACTCCCGAAAAGAAATGTGCCTCGCCATTCGCCGCCGACTAGAGGGAATGCCGTTAAAATACGTAAATAATATGGGCCTTGTAGTATACGAGGAACTAAAGGCAAGTTTAAATAAAATGTTCAAAAGAACTGTGTCGCGACAGGAAGTGTACCGGCAGCTGCGTTCACGTATGTTACAGCCAAATGAAACCTGTCTGAGTTACGTAGTAGAGATGCACTCCATAGCAGCAAAGTCGGATATCGAAGAACAAGAACTAGTCGACATAATCATCGACGGTATCGCAGACAACAGCCACGCCAGTACATTCCTCTACGGGGCTAGCTCTATGGACGAGCTAGTAAAACGCATGGACAGGTATGAACAGCGGCGACGGCCATGCACAGGGCCTTCGAAAAATAATAAGCCCAGCGGGCACCAACAAAAACAAGATGGCCACCGCAAGTGAAAAAACCGATGCCAAATCACCGGATGCCAGCGTGAGATGCTATAATTGTAGCCAGTTTGGACACTACTAGAGTCGCTGCCAAAAACCGATACGCCCTCCCAACTCGTGCTTTGTGTGCGCCGAGGTGGGCCACTTACACCAGAATTGTCCCAAAAGGAAGATGATTACTGCAGCCATAATCGGAGAAAACGAACCTTTAGATGTATTCCAAATGGTAAGTGTTGCCTTCGTTAAACGAAATAAACGCACTGAGCTAATAGATTGCTTTTCTTTACTCGATTCGGGTAGTCCCATTAGTTATATCAAGAGATCTCTAATCCCATTCGAGCCAGATGGCACTGGAAAAGTGTTGCCGTATCGTGGAATCGGGAACAAAAGACTTAATGCCATGGGCTGTGTTCTGGTAGAAATTTCTTTTAAAAATAAATGTATAATACATAAGTTTTTAGTGTTGCCAGATGAAGAGGCAATGATACCGATGTTAATGGGATGAGATATTTTATCGAAATTTAATATTTACTTATGTAAGGCTAAAATATAATAGAAATGAGCTATAGAAAATGAATTTGAAAGAATACAAAACAGATTTTGAAATAATCAGTGCGCTTATGTCAATTAATTTATACAGAGATCAGACTGATAGGGTTAGAGAAGAAACGATTGAAAATATTGAACTATTGAAAGTTTTGCCATTTAATATAATTGATTCTTTTGATACTGTGAGACTTTGGGTAAAAAAATCTGAAGCAGAGAAATTTGGCGGGAATAACCCAAATGCTTTTGTTGTTGGGGGGGTTGACGACGTATGTACAAGCGGGTTGGATATTGTTGAAGAGAATATTGAATGTGAAGAAATGATTCAGGAGGTATGCGCGATTGAGACAAAGTCTGACGTTAATATAGATAGTGATATGACTGTAGGGAATGCTGATTTGTTGAGGTCGGTTATATGGGAATTATTTTGCAGACGCAGTAACTGTTTCTAAACCCGTGGAGTATTGAATGAAAATCAGGCTGACTCTTATCGGGAGCGAACAGAGGTTAAGTTGAAGCTTGAAGAACTCATGAATAAGGGATAATCCGACCGAGTGAGTCACCCTACGCGTCTCCGATTTTATTGGTCAAGAGGAAAAATGGGGATTTAAGAATGTGCATTGATTATCGGTCGATGAGTAAAATTACGCTCAAAGATAATTATCCTCTTCCACTTATTGAGGATTGTCTTGATTACTTGGGTGCTAAAAGATATTTTTTAACTCTGGACCTAGAAAATAGTTTTCACCAGGTACCTATGCACAAGGATTCGATTCAATACACTGCTTTCGTGACTCCCCTCGGTCAATTTGAATACTGCTACATGCCATTTGGTCTCAAGAATGCTGGCGCAGTTTTTCAAAAATTTATCAATACGGTGTTGAGGGACCTCATCGATAAGGGGAAAATAGTGGTATATTTAGACGATATAAGCATTGCTACCAAATCATTTGATGAACATCTGGAGATTCTACTAGAAGTTATGCAGACTCTAAGCGATGCAGGCTTGAAGCTGAATTAAAATAAATGTAAATTTGCTTACCGCGAACTGAATTTCTTAGGATACAAGGTGAACGAAAGGGGAATTTGCCCGAGCGACGAACATATTAAAACAATACAGCATTACCAAATACCATCAAATAATGAAGAACTGGAACGCTGCTTTGGCTTATTTTCGTTTTTCCGCAGGTTCATTTCAGATTTTTCAAGAATAGCAAAACCTTTGACGGGACTAAGAAATAGGCCTTTTGCTTGGTCAGATGAATGTACAGAGGCCTTTTTGACGCTAAGGGAGAAATTGGTCAATACACCAGTGCTGGCAGTGTATGACCCTTACCGTGAAATGGAACTCCACACCGACGCTATTGCAAAAGTTTTCGGTTCGGTTCTACTTCAAAAACAGGATGATGGGAAATTTCACCCAGTGTCATATTATTCCAAATGTACTTCAGAGGCGGAATCAAGATACCACAGTTTCGAACTAGAAACTCTGGCGATTATATATGCCATTAGAAGGTTTCGAGTATACCTAGAAGGAATTAAATTCACAATAGTAACCGATTGTAACTCACTTGCTTTGACCTTAAATAAGAAGTATATCAACGATAGGATAGCCAGGTGGGCACTGGAGTTGGGAAAATTCGATTAGGATACACGACATCATAGAAGTGAATTGATGGCACACGTAGATGCACTCAGCCGTACGCCACCGCCGGTGATAGCATTTGTGGATAGCTTTGATGTCGACACAAATATACAGATTGCTCAAAATAGGGACAAGAACATTCAATGTATTAGGGTTAAATTAGAAGAAGGAGATGTAGAAGGATATGAAATAAACAATGGGCTGGTTTTCCACCGTGGAGTAAAGGAACAAAAGCAATTATACGTGCCAGAGGGAATGGTAACGAATATAATGCGCTTAACTCATGAAACATATGGACACGTGGGAATTGAGAAATGTGTGAATCAAATAAAAAAGAATTGTTGGTTCCCGAATATGAGGAAGAGACTAAGCCATTTCATAAGGAATTGCCTGAAATGCATATATTATTCGGCTCCTCATAGGAAGAACGAGAGAAATTTGTACAACATAGACAAGAAACCATATAATAGATGAATTGACAGAACATTTACAAGGAGTATACACTGGTGGAACCGTTGACTTGAGCACGATCAGAGAGTCAGCACACGCGTCCATAAAGAAGTCTCAATCGCGCAACCAAAAATATTTCAAGTAGGAGATTTTGTAGTTTTAAAAAATGTTGACAATACCACTGGCCTAAATAAAAAATTGATACCGAAGTACCGCGGCCCTTATGTCTTTCGAAAGCAATTGGGTAATGACCGCTATGTGGTATCTGACATAGATAATTGTCAAATTACTCAGATGCCATATTCAGGTGTAGTTGATGCTAGTCGTTTGAAGATGTGGATAGAACAAGATGGAAATATGGATGATAAGATGTCGATCTCTGAAGGAAATGCTTCCGTATATAAAGATTATCAATTTTTAGAAAACGAAAGTGGGTCTAGTGAAACGGGGGATATTGAATACCAGGATTGTGAGTTTTTAAAGGATGAATTTATAGAAGAAGACTGACAATCGAGGTCGATTGTTTTGTCAGGTCGGCCGAGATTGTAGTGGTCTTGCGGCTGGCAACACTCTGAAGTGTCAGGGATTGACATTTCGATGGTGTGAGCCGCAGCTACCTTCAAGGGAGTTTTTTCTGAAAATAAATGATTTCCGGCATATTGTATTGGATGGTTTTGTATTGCGGTGTGTAAAGAAGAAATAAAATAAAAATTTAATTTTTAATTAAACGGATATAGCCATTACACATCTAAGGAAACAATCGTGCGAGCTGTGAGAGGACGGGCAAAAAACTTTTTAAGTAAAGAAGGCCTCTGTTTGGTGCTACCATATTAAAAAATAAGAAAATATGGTAATATAAACATAAATCTTCCTGGTAAAACTTATTGCAAAGTCGAACTTGCCTTTAATATATCGCACATACTTAGATTAAATAAAAGTTGTAATAATGAAAATGTGTTTATCTGACCGATAAAATCTCACTTTAAGATAACACCAAGTTGTAATAATGGCCCTTAGATTTAACCATAAAGTTCAGTAATTTTATAGCTTAGAAATCAACAAAATGTTCACTTTTATAAATATTGACAGTAAAATCAAATTCCTTGTTTACATATATTGATGTACCACCGTATTCATATTCTCTACAACAATGTACATGAGAAAACCCAGGAACTGTATATAGTTGCGCAATATCATTATTAAACCATGTTTTTTGAATTGCTATTAAAACGGGAAGTTTTGAAAATTGAGCTGTGATTGATTTAAATTTTTTAAACTTATCAATAGACGAAACACTTCTAATATTATATATAATATAATTTATTAACGCTAATAACGTTTAGATGTTTGCAATTCCAATAATTGAAAAATTTTTTTTTTAATTATATGTTTTGCTGTAAACCTTTTTAAAAATATATTTTTTTGTTCGTAGTTCGCTTTTCCTCAAGTTGAAAAGTTTTTTAACGAACAATCGAATTTTATGAAGGGGACATGTAAGAGGCATCGTTTTCCCCATTAACGTCATCTGAAACCTCAGCTTCGACTTCGCTTGAATGGATTAAAGATCTCATTTTCTTATGTTGGTTAGCTGTAACATTTAATAGTTTTTTATCAACTTCATTTTCATCGTTAAATAGTTGTTGTCTGGAGATGTCACTTTTTTTGCAATCACTCTTCCATTTTTAATGAAAATATATTGGAAGCCTATTCGATTTTAACGACTTTTTATTGTTTCAGCATTTCCCTTAAATTTCGCTTTATGAGTTTTTGAAGTAAACTTCATTACTACAATTTTATTTTCGTTATTTTTAATTTTATTATTAAAAATCAAGCACCTTTAATGGAATTATTTTGGATAGGTACACCAATACTTTCGTAAATTTTTGTGATAGCATCTAAAGCACTGATTTCATTTGAAACTTTAACACCTCTAATAATACAATAATTTTTCAGTCGTATGTTCATTTAAAATTTGTGGCTGTACAACTAAATCCCATATGTGATAATTTGTGAAGTATGATTACCTTATCGAATGCTTTACTAAAATCCGTATAGATAGCATCCGGTTGCACATTACCATAGTACTAAGCTCACGAATATTAGTTGCTGTAAAGCGTAATTTACAAAAGCCGTGTTAAAAAGGAGATATTAGCGAAGAAATTTGGTGTGATAGGCAAACGGTTAAGATTTTTTCTAAAATCTTGTTGTAAAGACAATTAAAGTAACACTCGCTTATAGCAAACTCGGTTATAACGAATTCTCGGTTGCAACTAAATATAAAATATTGCAAATATATATACGATTAAAAAAAAAAACAAAGGTAATTTTTGCTAAAGCTTGTTTTGTGTAATCTACCCAACAAACAATTAGTGATAAAATTTAAAAGAAGAAGGATATTAATTAAAACTAATATTGTGAAATTAATAACCGAGCGTGTCGGAAGTAATATAATTGATCTCCGTATTTGTTCAACTTTTGTAAATCATTAAACTGACAGTTTTTAAACTACTTTCGTTTGAAAATACTCTGCTAAAAAGGCTACAAAACTGTGTAATTGTCAGAGAAGTTCCTCAACTTTTAAATAAACAAAAAGTAGTAATATTTTTGATTTACAAAATTTGCATTCAAGACAATAAGAAAACAATTTACAAATATCGGTAACAAAACGAAATTCCCAAAAAAGAAATAAGAGTGCAAATGCAAAACATACATACTCCACATACATACGTACTTTTAGTAACCATCACATTAGGTATGTCTGCGTACATATATTTTGCATAATTTTGTGCAAAATTTTGTAAAATCTTGCAAAATGTTGTCTGCGTACTCCAAATCTCTTGCAACGAGAGAGCCAAAAAGAAAATTTTTTGACAGTTCGAAGATAGAGAACTTGCAAAATGTTACTGGAGAAATTTCTTCTTGCAAGATTTTGCAACTAGTTTGAACAGCTGTTTTTATTTAGTGTTTGAATAAAATAATTTTTTTTAAATGAAAATAAAAATTTAAATTTAACAATGACAGAGGTAAGTAGTTAGAGTTGTGTTGATTTTTAACATTTGAAATAAATTTTAATAAACAAAATATTTTACTTCATGCTAGAAACGTCACCGTGATTTAAGTGGATTGGAGATGGCAAAACCAATGGAATCAGTAGAACTTTGTGTGACAAGCTTTGTAATTGAAGAGGCGAAGAGGTGGAAATAGTGTGCGAGACGAAGTTTGCCAAGCAATGCAAATTCTTTCAGATAATAACTAAAAATTCATTTCATTATTTTTAAGGAATATTTTTAATTTTTAATTCAACATATACATATGTATGTATTTCCATTTTTATTTTTTATGTGTTTAAGTTTGTACATTTTGTAATCGGCTTCAGTGCCATTTAGGCATTATTTTTATTAAAAGTATAATAATTCACTTATATTCATTAAACAGAAACAACAAAAGTACTCACTACTTCAAACAGTATTCAGGATTGACCAATCTTTCCTCCCGAAGCAGGTCATCCATTGTTAAGCTGACACTATGTTGGGCAATGTAAGCAAAAGAAGTTTTATAAAAAACCCGACAAATAATAGTAAAAACTAAGAAGAAATTGAACTTACCAAAATAATAACAGTGTAATAAACAAGTTTTTTAATTTACAACACTTTTTAAGCTTCACTTTAATTAATAATTTTTTGATTTACCGCGAAAATTCACTTTTGCTAAAATTCTTTTGCTTTTTTAGTTCAATTGTTTACACACCGATCAGCTGTTTTCTTTCAAGATTTCACTGGATGCTGTCTGCGAACTTTTTAGATATTTTCATCCGACAGAGTAAAATTGGTCTTACTCTCCCAAAAGAAGTTACTGAGTATTTGCTACTGGAAAAGTACGCAGACAGACCTATTATATGTGGTCAGTCAATTACAATAACAATAAATATAAAAATAATCACGAGAAACACACAAATTTACAAGCAATAACTAATAATAATGACAACCCGCAGAACAAAGAGAATCGTAAATGAAGCAGAGACTGGAGTGCCTGATAACATAAATCCAGAGTTAATTTTTTCAACTCCCAGAGAGTCTCTTTCGCAGAGCCGCTTATGAATTTGGCTTGATGAAAAATTTACAAAACATGATGAATACATAAAAGATCAAACTGTGCTCATAAGAAATTTAATCGCGGGGAGTAAGAGAACTTTAATAACAGAGATCGAAGAAAGATTTGGAAACATAAAAAGTGAAATTAGATATTATGTTAAGAGAGAAGTAAAAGAATTAAATGAAAAAATAGATAAATTTGAGTTGAATACCCCGCACAATTGTGGCATTTTTAAAACTGCTCCCGGATTAAGAATGGACATGGTTTTGAAAACAGTGTATTTCTACGAGGCCTAATCTATGTCAAACAAAATGATAACGGTGAACCTATTAATATTATTTGTCCAGAACAACTAAATCAATTTTTTCGATCTGCTGAATATATCTTATATATTATATAATTACAAAATTTTATTCGACAATGATATTTGGTATATATTTAAAATTATGTTATCATCTTGATTACTTTTGACATATATTATTTCATTATTATTTAACCCTTATTATAACTCATGATTCTATTAGCACTGCATACCCTCTGTTTTTATTATTACTTCTAACGGTGATGAACTTGGAAGTTCCAAAGACTTAACAATAAACATGGTCAGAATCCGGGCTAAACATCAAAATAGCTTTCAAATAGTCCAGATAAATGCCCAAAGTCTAAATAATAAACTTGATGAATTTAAATTGGTGTTCGAAAACTCGGACGTTGATGTTATTTGTGTTTCGGAAACCTGGCTAATGACATCAACACACGATAATGTCATTTGTCCTTATGGCTATAATGTTTTTAGATCAGATAGGCAAAGTCATGGTGGCGGTGTTGTCATATTTGCGAAAAATAATATTTCCTCCTGATATTTTTAACTCACAAGTTTCTTGTTAGAAAAGTTGATTTTAATCAAATAAACATTAACAACCTCCTTGAATACTCATTATATATACTTGAAGTAACATTTATTTTATGTCCTCTGTTAAGGAGCAATCATTGTTTTTGGAGCATAGTATTTAGGATGTTTTTGAAAAAATTGTACCTCTAAAACATGAAAAAGTAAGACACAAATAAAAACCCTGGTTCACACATAGCGTTAAGGAGCGCTATACATCAAAGGGACTTCGCATACGTCATATTTAAAAGATACAAGACACCTCAGCTCAAATTACAATTTTCGATAGCCAGAAATAACGTAAAAAAAATAAAACTTGGGAAAACTGAATACTATTTCAATCGCTTTAGTAATTCTATTAATTCCCATCAAACATGGAATACTATTCGTGAAATAGGAATTGATAATACGAGCAGCAGTGTTGACATCCAGGTGGATGCAAATACATTTAACAAAACTTATAATAACATCCGTGTAGCCCAGACAACCTCCATGATGAATGGTCATCTTTTCACGATGTGAAGGCTTAGGCGTACTTGCTCGAATCGTGCTGGCGGTGGCTTCTTCAATCAGCATACCCGATATCGTCTGTTTTTCCCTATGGGGCGGCTAACGGGTTAGTCCGTGTCTCTTCGGTCTTATGGGCCTATCCAAATCCATCAGCGTGTTTCCCATAGTGGGGAAGCTGATGGTCTGCGTCTGTACCCCATTGGTGGCGGCAGCTTTTTGAAACCTTGCAGTAAGTATAAAATGTAGAAGCAATATAACCTTCCAATATACCACATCCAGGGCCCAGCCCCACGTACCCGGTCAGGGGTTTCATAATATCCGGGGACCGTATTCCCACGGCGAAAGTAGCAGGCCGTGGTGAATCGTATGCAACACTGCTGCTCAGGCTGGTCGGGTGTCCACATCAGGCCCGACTAGTCTGCAAGCTACTGATGCTAAAGGCAACCGGCAAGAAATAACCAAGTCAGCTGCCGAAAACAAAAGGACAACACGGTCGGAACAAGATGGTTATCCAAAATCAAGCAGCGGGGTACTTCTGTCTTCAACCCCAAGCACCTCTAAATCTGCAATGGTACTTACCGGTAAAACTTTAAAATCCCTTATTCGGGTGTGAATGGAATGAAAAATGGTCTAAACCGTCCAAACCCATCGCTTCCCATGCGCATTCTGTGCAGGAAAAGGCTAAGAGGATAACCCAACCCCCAGAGGGAGCCCCAGTACTGTGCCACCCACTGCCAACCCCGGCAACACAGAATCAAAACCTTGAGGATAATTTCGCTTCTAGGTGCGATCCCGGCTGACCAGCTTTCTAAAAAGCAGGCAGCCTCTCTCGAGTGGGCTAAGGCTCACACTGGGCCGCAACTAAAACCCTCCACCGCAACCGAGAAGGTAGCGGTGCCTAAACGGCAACGTTCAGAGGAGGAGAATGAGGCGGCCAAGCGTCCCAAGCACACCCAGTCGGGCTCCTTTAGCGAGGTTGCCAAAGGCAGCCTTGTAAGAGCCATTATTGATAGGGATGTGTCTGATGGTGCCATGTCTAATGCTAAATGGGACCTGGGTAACCAAAAATCGACGGGTGTGTTGTGGAAAATCCGCAAGGACAATCCGGGACCACCGCCTCAATGCATAAATGCTGGTTGGCACCGGCGAAGCGTGTAGTTGATGGCCTGTACAGACGAACGCTCAGGGTTACTGTTAAAGAAGGCCATCGATGCTATAGGTGAAGTATGGAAGAGCTCTAGGCTGGATGTGGTTCCTGTTGAGGAAATACCCAGAAGGGTTAGAGCTGTGACCATAGTTCCTTCTGAACCTTTTTCCCCGAAGGAGATCCTCAAGGATTGCAACCCGAATCCACCTACCCATAACTGGAAGGTAGTTAAGGTGGATGCACCCAAAGGGTCTAGGAGGAGGGTGGTTCTGATTCTAAACAAAGAATCACTGACACCCATACGTGAGAGAAAAAATAAGATCTTCTAATGTTTCAGTACGATCTTGTTGCGTCTCTACCGGAGCGATGTGAGAAAGAAACGCGACCAAAGGGAAGAAGAGGCGGGTACATCGGGCGCAGTTCTATCTGACACAGGGGACACCCATTCAGTCTCTGACTTGGTGGGTAATTTCCTCCAACGAATGGAAGTTGCGGATGACGACGATGACGCCCTCTTGGAATCCAGCCAAGAGTACGTCAACACAACCGTTGTTGCTGCTGATGGTGAAACATAGAAACCTTCACCACAATAAAGCAGCATCCGCTGCTTTGATCCTCCGGCTGGCTGAGAGAAAGGAGGAGCTGATAATGGTCCAAGAACCCTGGGTCCACCAAGGTCGGGTTCAAGGACTGAAAACCAAGGGCTACAAGCTTATATGTGTTATAAATAGAAGTAATATTAGATCGTACATTTTGGCTAAAAACTCTTTGTGTATCTTTATTTTATCTGAATACAGCGATCAGGACACCGTTTCTGCAGCCTTAGAGACCCCGTTTGGAGCAGTATGGTTGGTCTCGAGCTATATGGCACATGACCACATAGGCGGCCCACCCACGGCACTAGGGCGCCACTAATTCTATGTGCCGACGCTAATTCGCACCACACCGCGTGGGGTAATAGCGATACTAACGATCGTGGTGAGTGTCTTTTTGATTTTATATTGGAAAAAAATCCTGAAATAGCTAATAGGGGTTCAGAGCCCACATTTGTTGTGTCCAACCGTAAGGAGGTCTTAGATATCACACTGGTTAGCGGAGGTCAGACCAATCTGATTAGCGACTGGAGGGTTGCAGACGACTGCTCCTTCTCTGACCATCGCTATATTAACTTCAGCATAGGGCCACGTGTTGAGACACCGAATCCTATAGTGAACAGGACCGACTGGGAGCTACAGAGCAACCTTTATAAAAGTCTTTTAATAAGTTGAGAAGTTTGAAACTTTTCAAAACTTTGGTCAAAGTCTACTGACGATTTGGTATAAAACGCAAATAAAATGCATATAGACATTGCTTCACCACCCAACAAATAAATTTCATATTATAATAGTACAATGACAGTATGTCAAATACTTCATTTATTAACAATTTTATTATATAAAAAAATAATAATATATAATAATAATTCTATAGAAACTAATTCAGTACTCAGTAATTAATAATATAATAAAAATTTTTAAAGTAATATAATAAAATTATAAGAAATTAATGTAATTTAAAAAAAATGTAAAAATGTTTAAGCCTTACAAGTTCATAACATGAAAAATCATTGTATAGTGGCCATTCATGAAAAATATTCTAATTTCCCTTCAGAAAAGAAATTACCTGATCACGTGGACTGCAATTGTGCTGCAACCAGCATTTTCGGTTGAAATTTGTATCTTTGAGAGAGAAAGATAAATCTTTAAAGATGTACATATTTATATTACTTTAAGGAATTTTCAATGTTCTTACCATTATTCAAAGCTTTAAAAATTCCTCCGGTGTGGTAGAAATATCATCGGAGTTTTCTTTTTCAACACTAGTCCAAAGAGAAAATAACTTTCCTGTTAGATTTCTCTTCCCATCTTTCCGTTTCAAAACAATTTTGTTTTCCATACTATCTTTCACTCTTCGATGCATTTTGCCAAATAGAGGCCATTATTTATCAATTAGATTTAATTAATTTACATAATAACTTTTTGAAGCAAAAATATTTTTATTACGTTGTCCTCTTCTTGACTTGTCACTTGTCCAATTTAAACTAAAAGTTTTATTTAAAGTGCATATAGTTAGAGATGTTCGACGCAACACTTAAACAAACACTTAAAAAAATTATAAATGTAAATTAAGAATATCATAAAAAATTTTCTCCATGTTGATTTGTATGCATTCATAAAATAACAAGCCAACTAATATAATCAAGAAGTTATTCTAATTAAAAAAATTAATAAGATATTTTACACATAATCAAATAGAAACCTAATGAAATAAAGAAGGAAGATCTAATTAAAAAAAGCATTAAGTAGACTTAATTAAATCAATAAGAAACTCTTTTTGAAAAAATTAATAAGACAGCCCAATGAGATTAATAGGAAATTCTTGGTTTATACATTTTATAAGAAAACCTAATAGAATCAAGAAGATTGTCTCTATGGTTTGTTATTTCGATGCCAAAAATAACGGAATTTGAGTAAAGAAATAGCGAATAATAACAAATTCTTCTTATTTTCATGTGCTTTGCTTATTGAAAGAATTAAAAAGATTTAGCACATAAACACAATAAGAAATCTCTTTGAAAAAATCCTAGTTTCTTTCTGCTGCACTACCCCTCATCCCAAAAACGTTTCATAGAGAAAATCTTTTTGAATCTACTATACTAAGCAGTTTTCGCTCTGTGCAGGTACATTAACTTTTTAGTGCTCTTAGACCACTCCAAAGCATTCGACAGTGTAGACCATGAAATCCTTAATAAAAAACTGAAAATTTTTTTAAATTGTGCGAATATGTCCATTAAACTTATATTATCGTACTCAATTTGTGTTTGTAAATGATATTTGTTCGGATATTATATCTGTTAACAGGGGAGTACCACAGGGTTCTATTTTAGGACCACTTTTATTTTCACTATACGTAAATGATTTGCCACAACAATTAGAAAAATGCAAAATCCATTTATATGCAGATGACGTCCAAATTACATTTAATAATTTTTAATAATAGTCGTAAATATTTACTTAGATATAATCTATTTAAACTATAATATAAAGAAAATTCACCTTTGGGCTTGTGCCAACGGTCTCTGTTTGAATACGAGCAATTCTAAATGTATTGTAATTCATAAAAGAAGAACGATTCCATTTCTTACCCAATATATTATTTTAAATGACGAAGATATTTAAATTTTAAATTGTAAGAACACTAATTGCCAAAAAGTACTTAATTCCTTCCCTACTATATGGATGTGAGTTATTTTCTAGTTGCGACTCAATTAGCAAAAGAAAACTCAACGTGTTATATAACAACATTATAAGATATGATTGAGAAGGTTTGATCACGTGTCTTCTTTTTCTAATAATCTCTACGGAGTATCTTTCGAAAGCCTATTAAAAATCCGTACTCTAATATTTTTTCATAAAATCATTCATTCTCAACTATACTATATTTAATAAAATAAGTTTTTGTCATGTACAACGAAACCGAAACAATATAATATCTCGACATTAATGCCTTGTTTCCGAATGGCAATTTTATATTCATTCCGGTCGTCTTTGGAATAATCTTCCACTAAGTCAAAAACTTAACAGCAATACTAGTAGTTTTAAAAGATATTTATTTAAATCCTTTACATAATTGTGTTTGTTTTTTATATTTTGCATGAATATTGTTATATCGCAGAATTTAAACACTATTATTGTTATTATTATTGTTATTATTTTTTCTTAAAAAAATATTTTTGTAACATTATGCGTTCCTGCACTCTAAATATGAAACTCAGTCTTGTTGTACAGGAAATGAAAATAAAAATAAAATAAATAAATATATTTCTCATTCCAATCATCATGAATTGTCCTAAACCAAAGTAAAGAAATAAGACTATACCTTGTGATAAGTTTTATCATGGCAAATGCGTAGATTTGGCTCCACGTACCGTTGATTACACTGCTCAGTAGCCAAATCCGCCTTTGAATAAAACTATGTGGACTATATGGATTTTACACATTAAGAAATATACTTACTGTTGCCGACTTTAACCGCATGATATCAAATAAAAACTGACTCAATTATTGTCCATCATTTCCACATACACTGCTGCAATATATATTAGAATCTAAAATACTATATTATAACTTTTAAATTCAAGATCCATGCAAACTACCGTTGTACTTTAGTTCCTTTACCTGTTCACCTAACGAAATGCTATCGTCACGCGTATGAAAGGTTGGTAGCACAACAACATTGGGTACCTGCGGTAAAGTGAAAATAAAATCTAAATTTTACAACAGATTTTTATGGTTTATAGCTTTTTTATTTCTGAGATCTGTAACTAAAAGGTAAAGGTCCAAAGTGTTGAATATTTGCTTTAAGTTTTTTTGATTCCATTTTTAATCAGAAAAAAATTAAGAATTTTGCACGAAAAAAGATTTTTTCTCGATTAATATCTGAATATTTCCAAAACGATAAGAGATAAAGAAAAACTGCATTTGACTAAAATAAAAACAATTTTGCTACACACCTTTTTTACTTTTTAAAATCGGATGACTCGTTCCCGAGTTAGGGTGAAATATGTCTACCTAACTGGCTAATTTAGGGGCAAAAATTTGCAATGCCCATAAAAAAAATCTGGACCTGATGGAAAAAAACCGAAAGCGGATTCAAAAACCATATAGTTCATATAGTTTTATATAAAGGCGCCACAAAAAGTTATTTTTTGCAGAGCAGTGTTATCTTCGATAGGTCATAGGATTACGTATCATTCTCCGATTTTTATGACGCTTTTGTCATCGGTAGTACTCTTAAATCTAAGAACAGTGGTAAAAAATTTTGGAGCGGACGCTCTTAGTTCGAGAGTTATGGACCTCTAAAGTTCAAACATATATATGCCTATAACATCCTTTGTATAACCGTTAGTTGATATGGATATCGTTAGAAAGGTCTTGTAAATACCTTTCAAACGGTCTATAACAAACTGTGGTTGTGCTGATTTGGAAAGGATAGCGGTTAAAAATTCATATTTTTGTATTGACTTTTTTTACAAAAGTACCGTTAAATCGGAAAGGGGCCTATATAACGGTTTTTTTATTATATAATAAAATGGATAGAAGACATTTACACCTTTCATTTGACATCTGTATCATAAATATCTGATAAGAAATCAAGACACTACAGAGGAATTAAAACCTAAAAGTTGAAGATAGTTATTTTTTCATAGAACTACACATATTAAGTATACAAAAATATACAATGAGTGTAACACAAAAATTTTTAAAATTTTTCTTGTTGTAATAATGGACTACAAATCTAGTACTGCCGCGCTGTAAGATTTTCTTCCTCATAGTATTTCGTACCACAACCAGCTCTGATAAATATTTTATCGAAAATAATTTTTATGTTTTCTTATTTTATATTACTGCAAGATTTTCTGCATTGCCGGCCTACGGCAGGGCTTAAACATTTTCTCCTCTATGTATGTCGAACAGTGGCTTCGCTGAGGAAAGATTTTCTGCATTGCCGGCCTCTGGCCGGGCTTAAGCATTTTCTCCTCTATGTATGTCGAACAGTGGCTTCGCTGAGCAAAGATTTTGTGCATTGCCGGCCTCCGGCCGGGCTTAAGCATTTTCTCCTCTATGTATGTCGAACAGTGGCTTCGCTGAGGAAAGATTTTCTGCATTGCCGGCCTCCGGGCGGGCTTAAGCATTTTCTCCTCTATGTATGTCGCACAGTGGTTTCGCTGAGGAAGATTTTTTGCATTGCCGGCCTTTGGCCGGGCTTAAGGATTTTCTTCCCCATGGTATTTCGCACCACATTCCACCTTAAAAAATATTTGTATCGAAAATAATTTTTATGTTTTCCTGTTTTATATATTAACTAATTTTTATTTTTTCAGTTAATTGTACATGTAAAATATAAATTTTTGGACATATCCATTGTAAAAGGCCTTCCTCCGGTTGTATCCCGGAATGGACCTTTTTAAATGGCGCCATAACCCCTCTATGGTATTGGTGTGTTGCCCGGATCGCTCATCTCTGAAGGATACACTGTGATTTACCTTGTGGTGAATGTATCCTTCTTCCGATAAAGTATCGTACGCCTCATAATAGAAAAAAATAATTTAAAACGATAAATGGAAAAAGGTATACTTATACAAAAAATGTATTCATACCTTCCAGCAATCAGAAACGATTATGGACCCCGCTCTAACATATCTTTTTATTAAGGGTACCAAAACTTCACGGGATCTACTTTCTACGGGAATCATAAATGACTTCCCTGTCTCCCGGTCTACCCCACCAAATATCCACTGACCATCAACACGATGTCTTCTATGATATTTCCTTCTCCCCAATTCGGTCTGGTCGATTTCTACAACTATATTTGGTCCTCCAATCACCAAATTGGTTTGGAAAGATCCAAATACATATACCTCTCGACAAAAGGAGTTAAAATTGACCACCGTTTTTAATGAAATGGATATTTCAGTCTTAATAAAGTTCAATGGACTGTTTTTGTCCAAAAATATACAAATACTATTATCTGGAAAACGGTCAACTTTGATTTTTCATAAAATGTTCCGGTTTGCAAACTAACAACTGCGCGGCATAACGATCGTTTCTTATTATTTTTTTTTATCTTCTCAAAATACCTATTTTCGCGTACAAATATTTACATTTAATTTAGAATATAATTTACTTAAACTTATGAACAAATTAGACTCACTTCCACTTCCATCCATCTTTACATTCACTTTTTACTAGTTTTAGCACATGACCATTTTTACATTTGTATTCGCCCTCCTTGGGAATAAGACCCCATTCCACTAGTTTTTGAATAACTTCTTCGGAAAGTTTTCCATCTTCCACACAATTAAATAATTTAGATATATCAAATGCTCGCATATTAACACTTTGAAATTCACTTTACTTGTAATATACACATACTTTACATTTTCTCATATTTAAAATAACGGTATTTTTTTAAATTGCTTTAATTCTTAATTTTTTTTATTAATAATAAGAAAACTTTGAATATGTAAAAAATAAAAACATACATACATAGTATATACATATAGCATATGTATATATGTTAATATATTATTATTAATATATTACAAAAACTAATATACAAACATACTTACATATGTGCATACTCCCATATTGCAAGAAAAATTATGCAAGTAGCAAAAACATTAAAAACTAAACCTATTGTATGCGTACAATTCTAATAACGAGATTGTTTTTACATCTGTATGAAATGTTTCAACGTTCAGTAAAATCATACCTGACATTATTTTCAGTTTTAAATCCTCTGTAGTGTCTTCATTCCTTATTAGATATATATGATATAGGTGTAAAATGAAAGGTATGAATGTCTTCTATCTATTTTACTTTATAATAAAAAACCTTTTCGATTTAACGGTACTTTTGTAAAAAAAAGTCAATACAAAAATATGAATTTTTAACCGCTACCCTTTCCAAATCAGCACAATCACAGGTTGTTATATACCGTTTGAAAGGTATTTACAAGAACGATATCCATATAAAATAAGTAGCGGTTATATAAAGGATGTTATAGGCACATATATGTTTGAATTTTAGGGGCCCATAACTCCCAAACTAAGAGCGTCCGCTCCAAAATTTTTTTACCATAGTTCTTAGATTTAAGAGTACTAAAATCGGAGAATGATACGTAATGTAAATTTAAGCCAATTTTTAATAAGTCTATTGAGTTATGTTATTTACCACCCGAACGGAAAAACTATAGAGGAATTGATAAGCTTAAAACCATACCTAAGCGAGTTGTTTATTCCTTTGAGTTTTTTTTTTGTTTAGTATTAAAAAACACCTCTAAATATAATTAATCCAACCAAACCTCTTTTTTGCGTTCTTATTTTTCCCACACTTTGGCGTGAGAATTACCGCGTTTGCATAATTTATACCTAAATTAAAACAAAATATTTACTTACACGTGCTAAATCAAATAACTAGTTAGATGTTGGAGAAATTTAATATCTGGTTGGCCTTTACTCTTAGTGGGAAAATAATTTGCTTATTTAATTCACCACCCAGACGGTTATGAAGTCCAATATCTGTTTTCTGCTAACGGAGGAAAAATAATTAGTGCAGCAAAAGAGTCAACAGTTTCCGGCCTAAGATTCGTCGTATCATTTTATGTTTTAAGAATTTTGAAGTGCTATTAATTGCATTGCAAATTTTTTTAAAATTAATTATGAAACTAATTTTTTTCTTTTTCTTTATATATGTATTTGTTAATTTTGCATTCTTTCATTACTTGTAATTTTTTCTTTAAATACAATAAGTTTTCAATAAAATGTGTGATTGAATTATTGTCATTCATCAAGCCAACATCGTCTTATATAATTTTTCAACAAATCCTGTTACGTTGTTCTTGTGTACCACTTGAACAACTGAATTGAACATTGAATTATCCTTGTGAACTACTAGGATAGTAAACCCATAAGGCTAACAAGCCTGCGCTTAACATTTTGACGACCGAACCGCAAACTACAGTCGCCCATTCACAGACAACGTCGCATCACAAAGAACAAGCAGCTTCTTCACCAACCGAAGGAGACCGGCGAGCATATCGCCACCATCATCGACAACTTTACCAAGGACCCAGCTAACCGCAAAACCCCAACGTACTGCAAAGAACAATTGTCCCGGCTGACTAGAGCTTGGACAGAACTCGAAGAGGTAGATACCAAACTACGGACTCTACAGGATATTATTCTGGAAGTTGAATATTTCACTGCAGACCGCTATAAACAAATTCAGTCAATGGCATCCAAATATATAGTTCTGATGGAAAACGATCTCACTTACCACCCCCCATCCACGAGACCACAACCTACAAGTGGCCACTATGGTTTGATCAGACACTCCCTAGGAAAGATGACAGCTCTGGATAGACAGCTCGAAAGCCTTCAGTTGCAGTCAGGGCCTTATTACGATGTTAAAACCATCACCAAAGTATGGCAGCAACTAGAACTATTTAATGATGAAATGTTGGATAAATATCCTGATCCAGACCTCGCTGGTTATGACATAAACAGATACATCCATATCTAACAATCCGCTCAGTTAATGATCATCCAGCTTACCACGGCTAACAACAATCACCACTCATCCACAGAGACTTTGGCTAGACCAAATACCCTACTATTACTCAAAATCACTATCTCTAAATTTGAAGGTGATTATATGAAATGGACATCGTTTTCTGACTTACTTAAGAAAACTGTTCATGAGCAGCAGATGTCAAACGCTCACAAAATGTGTTATCTAAGCACCAACGTTACTAGTGAAGCAGCGAAGCTTATTAATCATCTCAAATACAAAGCCGCTTGGCAGTTACTACAGGATCGGTATGATAATGAACGACTAATAGTGGCAAAAGCGGTTCAGAGACGGCCAGACCAACCATCCGGTGCAGAAGGATTAATGGCCGTTAAGTGATTGCATAATACAAAGAGAGAATTTCTGGCTGCTCTCTCTATTATGGCAGTCGAAATCTCGACATGGCATCCACTCCTACTACACCTTCTGGTCAAAAAGTTGGACAAAACTGTCTGCACTCAATATGAGCAATCCATCAGCAAGCCAAAGGAAATGCAACCAGTCAGCCAAGTTCTTACCTTTCTGGAGAACTACTTCAAAGAGAAGACATTTCCTACTGCTAGCATAACATGCACGCTTACGGCACATCCCCGCCATGAGAACCAACGCTGCCTAGTTTGCAAGCAAGAATGTCACCCATTGTATAGTTGTAGAGAATTCATCCAGCTAAGCTCCGCAAACAGACTAAACTTGATACAGAAACTGTATGTTAATTGTTTTAGTCACTATCATTTGATCTAACAGTGCACAGTTTTAGGCCACTGCCAGAAATGTGGAAAAATTCAGAACACCCTGGTACACTTGGAACAAGCCCCGCAAAATAATTCAATATCCAGAAATCATAACAAATCAAAGGGGAAATAGAGTCAACCAATGAAGCAGTTACCACAAATAACTCTTCGACATAACACGCGACATCTCTATTCAGCACACCAGTAGAAGTTGAAAACAAGGCGGAAAGTTACAATAATAAAAGACCACATGTTCTACTGGGAACAGCGTTGCTACAGGTCGAAGCTAATTTTTTGGAAACTGAATGCAATGCAATCTTTGATTCAGGATTACAAGTCAATTTAATCACAGAACAATTGGTCAACCGGCTTGGACTCCCAGCAAAGACTACTTCGATTTCAATCAACGGTATTGGAAAAAACCGCTGAAGCATTCGTATTGCCTCAAATTGTTTCCCCTCAATCGCTTACAATCGACAGGTGGTTGATTCCCAGTAATGTAGCATTAGCGATTTTGGCTTTTTGGAGGTTAAAAGAAGAGAGCAAAATTTATTAACCAATGATGCACAGTGCGAAGCATATTTCAATCAGCATACCACACGTGACAGTGAAGGTCGATTCATAGCACAACTGCCATTTTGTACTGAAACATCGTTAATAGGGTCATCATACAGTATTGCATTTAACCGGTTCCTCGCACTAGAACGGTTCCTCGCAATGTACATGAGCGAAACCAAAACTTCTGCAGCGAGTTATGGGAAATTTGCCAGAAGCAAAAGTAATACCAGCAAGACCCTTTATTAATGCAAGAGTTGCCTACTGTGGTCCTATCTGGGTTCACTTCAAAACCCGAGGAAAGCGACCCCAAAAGTCGTATATCACAGTATTCTCTTGCTTCTCGACAAAGGCAGTTCATCTGGAGCTTGTAACAGACCTTACAACCAACGCCTTCATTGGAGCGCTCAAAAGATTCATCGGCCGAAGGGGTCACTGTCACCATCTTTACTGTGACAACGCAACAAACTTGTTGCAGCTCGCAATCAATTAGAAGAGTTGTCAACTGCTCTTTTCGCCACAGCTTCTCAAGAAAAAATTCAACAAGAGTTTGCCAGCAAAGGCATCAGTTTTCATTTCATACCTCTACGAGCCCCGCATTTCGGTGGACTATGGGAGGCCGGAGTCAAATCCGCAAAAAAATTACTTGTTAAAGAATTGGCAAACGCGTCTTTGACCTATGAAGAAACGGAAACTGTGATCATAGAAGCCGAACAAATCCTTAATTCGAGACCGATTGCACCAGTGTCGAATAATCCGAATGATGAGGCTGCACTAACACCAGGCCACTTTTTGATTGGAGAACCTCTTACAGCACAAGTGGATGCAACTGCCAGGTCAACTTCAACAACTTTTACAAAACGATGGGAGCTAGTGTCACAAATAAAACATCAATTTCGGAAACGGTGGTCGCAGGAATACCTCAGTCAACTCCAGCAGCGGAACAAGTGGCAAACCAAGTCTCAAAATTTGCAACGAGGAGTCATAGCTATAATTAAGGACAACACACCAATTATGGCGTCTTGGAAAAGTAACTGAAATATAGACCGGTCCAGACGGAATCGTCAAAGCAGCTGATGTAAAAACATCTGGTGGTATCATTAAGCGAGCAATACACTTGCTGGCTCCTCTTCCTATGGAACCACCAGGAACAAATTTTAGCGATGAAACAACAGATGCGAGACCAACACGAAAAAGAGACAGTTCGCCCAAGAGCAAAACCATAAATGAACCACCCTTAAAACGTTGTACTCTAAACGCAACAGGTCTGCTAATAGTAGTAGCATTATTTCTCCCTCTAATCCTATGTCAACAATTGACGTACACCCAAATCACCGGCAAGACTGGATTACATTTCGAATATATTGGCCAAGTTAAACCTGTCATCGCTGAATGGCAGCTCCTTATTTATTTTTAACTAGCACCGGTCTACAATGACTTAGAGCTTTTAATGAATGGTACATCTATGCTGAAAAGGGCCTACGACTACTCATCCCTTAATCATCAATGCAACGGACTTCTATCCTATTTTCAAGATCACAGGGATGAAATGGAGCACGGTTTGGGAAATCTCATAATAAGGAAGCGACGAGGAGCAATGGACATCGTGGAAATATAGCAATCTCCTTGTTTGGCGTTCTAGACTCCAAATATGCAGCAGAAATGACCGATACTATTAATACTATAAAAACCAACGAAGCCCACTTGCAGAGCCTTCTGCGGAATCAAACATCGGAATTAACGATAAAATAAAAAAACTACTCTTCCTCACAACCAAAGACAGCTACCATCGATCGGAAATCACTTGATCACTGAGTGTCCAGTTACATACAATTGCTAATAATTTGCAAAAAATACACACATCTATGATCACGTTGTTAGCGGACACTTAACATGGTCGAATTAGTCCGATTCTACTGACCCCATAACAATTTCCGAGTGAAGTCGATAACATAAAAGCGAACCTTCCTACAGATCTGACACTACCAGTTCCAATAGACTTGAGGATAAAATTTTCTTATGCCAACACATTCAAGCTGCATATCATAGAGGCTCTCCAATTTGTCGCTGTGAGATACATTTATTCAACAATGAATCTGACTCAAGCTGCAACATTGAGTTTATAAGCAGCAATCACGTATGGTACAAACTTTATAACAAGAACCAGTAGCTGCTCGCAACTCAACAGCAACTTAAACTAAGCACAGTATGCAAGAGTTAAATCAGTTCTCAATTGCTGAAAGGTGCCGGGTTGCTCACGCTTCCATCAGGATTTGCAATGAAATATGATGTTATTACCATATACGGGCATCAAACCATCTCATCAAGCTTGCATTCATCATATACAGGCAATGGGATGTCATTCCTTCATCTCCAAGAAAACGTAAACTGACTCACTTATTGTCCATCAATTTCCACATACACTGCTATAATAAATATTAGAAACCAACCTAATGTTCTTGATTTAGAATTAAGGGTTAATGAAAAATACTATATTATAATTTTTAACTTACCTGTTCACCTAACGAAATGCTATCGTCATACATATATAAGGTTAGTTACAATATTGGGTACCTGCGGTAAATTGAAAATAAAATCTACATTTTTCAACCGATTTTTATGGTTTACACCTTTTTTTATTTCTAAGATCTATAACTATTAGATAAAAGTGCAAAATTTTGAATATTTGCTTTAAATTTTTTTTAAATTACATTTTTAATTTAAAAAAAATTACGAATATTTTAGGAAAAATTTTTTTTTTCGAATAATTTCTGAATAATTCCAAAACGATAAGAGAGAAAGAAAAATTTTATTTGACTAAAATGGAAACAGCTTGTTACACATCTTCTGGAGGTTTACGTTTTAAAATCGGATGACTCATTCTCGTGTTAGGGTGCAATATATTTACGTAACTGGCTAATTTTGGGGGGAAATTGCCACGCCCATAAAAAAAATCTCGACCGGATGGAAAAAAATCGAAAACGAATTTGATTTTAGCGCATCAAAATCCATATAGTGCACATAGTTTTATTCAAAGGAGGATTTGGCTGCTGAGCAGTGTAATTAGTGCAGCAAAAGAGTGAACGGTTTCCGGCCTAAAATTCTTCGTATCATTTGATGTTTGTATTGTGTCTGCAATATTTTTTGCAGGCAACTGCAATATGAAAAAAACACTCAATGTTTTCTTTTCGAAATATTACTTCTTTATTTCAATGTTAAAAGTCGAATGAATGTTAAAAGTTATGAAGATGTTATACAAACCAAAGTAAATAAAAACGGGATAGCGCAAGAATCATTGAACAAAAAATACCTCTCCAAATTATATGTAATAAGCAAGAACGATATATTTTGTTGATTGTTGGTGTGCACATTAGCATGTACATACATATGTAGGTACGTACATAAGTATGCATTGCGTTAATGCTCTTTAATAAATGCAAGTTTAAGCAAAACGCTAAATAATATTGAATAAAAAAATACAGGGGCGGATCGGCGGTTAACATTCCCCCCCCCCCCCCCGTTGAAGGGTTAGGGCCTTCAACAGATACTTCTATGAGTAGAACTGCAAGTTTAGTGACTGCGCGTTTGATTAAGCCATTATTTGTTCAAACAATCGCCACGCAAGCCACGCCATCATTACCAAGTACAACATCGGAGATGCAACCAACATGCCATGTTAAAGGTGGTTGATTTTCATCCTTTAAAAGCACCAATGCACCGCACGCAATATTATTACCCTTTTCACGCCATTTTGTGCGTTCTTGCAAACGAGACAGATACGAACTACTCCACTTTTTCAAAAAAAATTGTTGCATTCGAATAACCTTTTGCCATTTGCTGAGGTGGCTTGTGTCAATTTGAGTGATATCAGTATCAGTTGTGAAAACCAGAGGACCACCTACCAAAAGTGTCCAGGAGTTAAAGTATCAAGATCTTCATAATATTCTGAAATTGGAGAAATCGGCCGAGAATTTAAAATTGCAGAAATTTGGCAGGCCAAGGTACAATCATAGCAGGCCAAAGTACAATCATAGCAGGCCAAAGTACAATCATACCTCATCATATGATAGCTTATTGAGCACTACTGTACGGTAAAAGTGAAATTTAGCAGATTTTACCGCAGCCTCCCACAAACCTCCGAAATGCGGCGATCTTGGCAGAATGAATTTCGATTCTATTTCATCTTCAAGACATTGCCGTTAAATCGATTGCTGGTGTGATCTGTTTAGAAATAGCTGTTTTAAATCAACCAGCTCGTTTTTAGCGCTAACAAAATTAGTGGCGTTATCTGACCAAATCGTTTTAGGTTTTCCTCTAATTGCGATAAAACGGCGCAGAGCTGCCAAAATGCTGATGTAGATAAATCTGGAACCAACTCTTTGTGAGTGCCTTTGTTAAAAAACATACGAAGATTGATAGGTAACATTTAACAGGAGGAGGATTTCTCACCTCAGACTTATAGTAGAACGGACCACAAAAATCTACTTCGGTAGTATTAAAAGCTTTGCTTGGCGTCACTCGTTCAGCAGGCAAGCTTCCCATAGTTTGTAGGTTTTATTCTAAAATAACTTATACATTTTGAGATTACACTGATGATTAATTTACGGCCACCTATGGGCCAATACTGCTGCCGAATTGAAGCCAATAAAGCCTGCAGTCCAGCAGGCTTTATTTCATTTTATGAAAGTGCATTATCAGAGACAAAGTCAATAGGTGATGCTTAGGCAGGATAATAGGATGTCGTGCATTAAAGTCTAGAGCCGAATGTTGAAGACGACCCCCAACCCGAAATAAGCCGTCAGAATCATTTATGGGCATCAATGAGCGAAGTTTACTTGATGATGAAACGGTTTTATTTTCCTTTATGGCTTTATAGTCAGCTGCAAAATGAATTATCTGTATATTTTTTAAGAGGTATGTTCCTTTTTTTATGTCATTCGGAGTCAATTCCTCATTTGAGATTTTCAATTTCGGATATAAGAATCTGAATACGTATGCAAATACTCTTTGAACTCGCGAACGAATTATGGTACTTACAATTCATTGACATGTCCGACAGTAGGGCCATTACCAAAATATGACGACGTTTTTCAGGTAGGTCATCTAAAAACTTTTCATTATTAGGCCACAATGATGAATCAAGACGCAAGAAACTAGGTCTATTCTTCCACAAAGTTGAATTAAGTAATTCCTTAGGCGAGGTACACCTTGAAAGTACGTCTGCAAGATTCATATTATTTGAAATACAATGCCATGCCATTTTTTCTGGGATTTTTTGTATGCGAGAAACTCTATTTGATACAAAAACGTTGAAATTTGATAGCTGTTGCTTAAGCCACGAAAGTACGACCATAGAATCGGATCAGCAATGTACGTCACAATTAAAAGGTAGAGTTTTAACAACCACTTCAACTAGTTCTGCTAAAAGGTAGGCTGCGGTCAGCTCCATTTTTTGGGACTGTTATGGCCTTTAAGGGAGCGACTCTCGATTTATTGCACAGCAGTAATGACTTGACAACATTTTCTATGTTGTATACACATCCACCATAGGCAGATAGACTAGCATCATAAAAGGCGGCAATTTGCACCCTTGAGTTTGATATCAAAACACAGCGAGGAAATCTAAAGTGCTCAATGTTATCAAACTGAGAAATATAATCCAGCCACGAAGAGTGTAATGATTGGGGAAGACTTTCATCCCGCTTTAGCTCTAGCTTCCATAAATGCTGCATGAAAATTTTGCCTTTGTGATGACCGGGCCAATTAAGCCCACGGGTGAGCAATTGAAGACAGAATTGAACGTTTTGTCAACACTTTACAATTATCAACGGCGCTGAATGTGAATATAAAGTTGTCATCAATAGGAATGAGCCTAAGTGTTTTTGTGATGTCGGTACCATCGTCAAATTTTAAAAACTTCTCACACTCTTCCGGCGGTACTTCATTCAAAATTGCCGGATTATTAGAGCACCACCTTCTTATCAGAAAATTGCCGCGATGTAGCAATGCAGTAACCTGATGCCTTATCTCTATGACCTCTTTAATAGAATTAACATGTCGTCTACATAGAAATCCCGTTTCACAATATTCGCGCCGACTGGGAACGTACTTTTTTCGTCAGTAGCCAGTTTATGCATTGATAGAATTGCTAGGAATGCTGCAGGTTTTGTACCGTACGTCACAGTATCTAGCTTATATGTTTTGATCTCATCCTCTTTTCTGTCCCTCCATAGCATACACTGCATGTAGTTGTCTGGGGAAGCAACTCGGACGCATCTGTACATCTTACAAATGTCACCACTAAGAACAAACTTGAAACAGCGATATCTCAAAAGCGTATTGAAAAGCTTAGGTGGTATGGTTGGACCGGTATGCAATATGTCATTGAGCGATAATCCAGTTGTTGTTTTTGCTGAGCCATCGAATACAACCCTTAGTTTGGTCGTTGTGCTGTCAAGCTTGTGGACACAGTGATGTGGCAGAAAATATTTCTTATGTCCGACCTGCGGGGAAACTAGTGACATATGATTCAACGAAATATACTCACGCATAAAATCTATGCATTGAGCTTTGATTTGTGGCTGTCTTTCTAATTTATTTTCCAAAAGTTTAAATCGTTTTAGGGCACTGTTATACGAAGCACCAAGCATTTGCACAGCACCAACTTCTATTTCAGGCAGACAAACAGAAAACTCACCATTGGCTAGGCGGGTAGTATATTTTAAAAAGTGATTTTCACAAGCAATTTCATCACTGGATAACGAATCACATTTGGCAAAGTTGTTTTCTATTTCCCAAAAATTCTTTACTACGGAAGACAGCTGATCATCTTGATTTATACTAACAGCTAAAGACCACGAATGATGAAAATGAGAGCCACCGCCAGCAACAACCCACCCAAGTTATGTTTTTTGTAGTACAGGACAGTTATTGCCTGATTTTATTTTTCCAATCGACATCAAATCAAAAAACAATTCAGCTCCGAGTAAAATATCAACCCGACCACATTTATCAAAAGAGGGATCTGCGAGCTGTATATTTTTTGGTATTTTCCATTTCTCTGTATTGATGTTAATGTTTGGTAGGTAACTTGTTATTGTGGGAACAACAATAGCTTTAAAAGTTGTTGAGCAATCTCCACTATGGGATTTAATCACGACTTCTGTAGATTTATGGACTGTAACACAACATCCCCTATTCCCGAAATAGTTCTATAAGTTTTATTGCATTTTAGATTTAAATGATTCACAAAGCGATTTGTAATAAGATTTAGTTGCGATGCCGAATCTAGTATTGCGCGGCATGGTACAAAAATGTTTGACCATAACGAGGGCTGTTGCCAGCAAAACACTTGCAGCTGTGGACGATGTTGCTGTTGCATCAGCATCATTTGACGAGATGAGTACTGCTTGTGATGAAGTAGTTTCTATTACGGGCTGATCCGTGGATGGGGTATATATGTGAAGCAACGTGTGGTGTTTAGACGAGCACTGTCGGCAACAGCCAGAGGCACAATTTTTTGGCATGTGCCCCTTTCTTAAACAATTAAGACATAACTTCATTTTCTTAGCTTCTTTGAAACGTAAAACCGGCGATAGATTTGAGAAACGTGAGCAACAATATAATGTTCTTTCAAATCGCAAAATGTGCATAGTTGCTACTACCGAAATATGCACATGCCGATTGTTATGACTTAACTTTTTCCAACTGGGTTGCTCTGTGTTTTTATTTACCACGGAGTTTCCGAAATTTTCAACCTTACGACATCGTCGTTCTAAGAATGCTGGCATTGAGGACCAAGTAGGTAACTAATTTATTGGTAAATTTTCTTCCCATTTAATTAGCGATTTAGCGTTCAACTTTGTTGGCACTAAATGAATTAGTAGCTCATCAATAAGTTGCTGCTGATTTCCAATTGATTGTAAAGCACGCAAATGTGCGTTTATACTATCACTTAGACGACGTAATCTAACAGCGGAACCATTGTCGACAGAATTGAAATTAAAAATTTCTTTTATGTGTGTTTAAAAGTTCAAGAGCTTGTTGTCAAAACGATTTTTCAGCAATGACAAAGCTTCGTCATAGTTTGCTTCACTGAGTTCCAACGAAGCAATGGTGTCAAGGGCAACTTCTCCCAAACTGGCACGTAAATAATGAAACTTTTCAAGCTTGTTTAGATCACCGTTGTCATTTATAACAGTCGAGAATAACGAAAAAAAGTTTGGCCATTCCGAATAGGCACCTGAAAATTTGGGTAATTGAATTTCGGGGACCTTGGTTTTGGGCGATACCATTGGTGAGGGCAATTCATTGATAGAAAAACGGCGTAATGTTGATGAACGTTGGTTAGCGTCAATTTTGCGAGTGGTGTTTATTTGATGCGTTAAATTGGCTTTTACCGCAAGGTATAACGAAACATACCTCATGCGATCACCACTTACAGCTTCACTGCAGTCTATTTCTTCTCTTGTGGATTGGACCTTTTCGAAGGCATCCTTGAGCTCCTCAACGTACTCCAAGCGAACAACCAATCGCTCGTCCAACCAAAGCCTCGTCGTATTGTTGTAATTCTGTTGGGGTTAAATTAATATTTAGATCCTCCAACTGCTTTGTTATAGCCGAGACTTTAAAAAAATAAGGTAGCGTGTCAACGGAAAGTTGCTCCTTATCATTGCGATCAGTGTTATTGGTTGCCATTTTTATATGAGCCAGATTGGAGGTAATTACAAATTTTTACTTCACGACAATTATTACGAAATCGGAAACTATTATTAAATATCCGATTTGATATTAAAGGTAATCACGTCGGGGTCACCAATGTTTTGTGTCTGCAATATTTTTTGCAAGCAATTGCAATATAAAAAAAACACTCAATGTTTTCTTTTCGAAATATTACTTCTTTATTTCAATGTTAAAAGTCGAATGAATGTTAAAAGTTATGAAGATGTTATACAAACCAAAGTAAATCAAAACGGGACAACGCAAGAATCATTGAACAAAAAATATCTCTCCAAATTATATGTAATAAATAAGAACAATATTTTTTGTTGATTGTTGGTGTGCACATTAGCATGTACATATACTTATATGTAGGTACGTACATAAGTATGCCTTGCGTTAATTCTCTTTAATAAATGCAAGTTTAAGCAAAACGCTAAATAATATTGAATCAAATAATACAGGGGCGGATCGGCGGTCAACAATGTTTTAAGAATTTGAAGTGCTATTATTTGAATTGCAATTTTTTTTATTAATTATAAAACCAAATTTTTTTCTTTTTCTTTATTTTTGTATTTGTAAATTTTGTATTCTCTCATTATTTGTAATTTATTCTTTAAAAACAATAAGTTTTCAATGAAATCGTGTTATTTAATTTTTCGACAAATCCGTTCATATTGTTCTTGTGTACCACTTGAACAACTGAATTGAACATTGAATTAACCTTGTGAACTACTAGGATAATAAACTCCTAAATCTCTTAATGATTTGTTGAATTACCAAGTTATCCCATTCGTATAAAGTTGAACGAGGCAAACGAACCTGCGCTTAACACCAGTGTTACTGTAATTGTATTTATTTGAATTAAAAAGTCAATGAAAGTGTTACCGTGTTGTATTCTGTAAATAGTAGTGCGTGTTTTATTTTTACATAATATAAGCGTTGTTAGAAAAAGGTTTAAATCACGAAAAAACCCATACTTACTTGAAAGATGTAATCGCATAGATTGCGTGAACAAATCCCATTCAAAACTTGAAATATAAAACACACTAAAAGGACGATGGCAATAGCAGCCAGCTCCTAATATTTTCTTTCTGTAATTATTAATATATAAATTTATTTTGTTTTAATCAATAAAAACAAAAAAATAATAAATAAAACACACCAAATTCTTCTGGTTGTACGTTTAATGCATTTTATATTAGAACAAGGCATTGAAATGTGCAATTACAAATCTAAGTCCTGATACGATAATACAGTAATTATTTATTATATATGTACATATAATAGTGATGTGCAGAATAAAAACAATGTTAATGTTTTATGTGAAATTTAGCAACACGTTACATATGCCAAAACACGCGGCAAGGTCAACATCAGTTTTTTATATATTCAACTTACATAGCAGAACAGCTGTGTTGGAATGCCGCTACATTTTAAGCATCAGTACTCATGGGAATTTCTATGTTATATCACTTGTGAGATGCGTCGTACATATAATTACAACATAACTGCATAACATCAGCTCTCATTGAAAAAGATGATTTATTTCACTAGATATACTTCCAGGATATATTGGGGTCATAAAAGAATTTAGTGCATAATGAAAAATTGGCTGGACCATGGAGATACCACCGATTTGACTATTTTGAAAACACAAAATTTTTAAATGCACTTAATTGAGTATTTTTCTCTTTAACCAAAACTGAAACACAGAGGATAATTCATACTCTTGCAAGGCATTTTGATGCAACTAGTGTTGAGGAGAAAATAGATAATTCGTTGTAATCAATTGCGGTCACTTCTTCATTGAATCATGCCAATGATACACATGTCCTAATGCAGATCAGAAAAATTCTATAACATATTTATGATTGAGCTTGCAAGCGAAGACGTTCTTTGGCCCTGTAGTCCACGGATTAAGGTATAGAGATCAGCTTGAAAAAGCTTGTTGCTGTTGAATAAAATTGTATCGTTGCACTTGTTATGTCGAAAATCTACAGCAAATAGATTTTTAACGAGCCTCTATCAATAACATTTTTTGTAATTATTCTGTAAACACGTATATATAGATATTCACATTTATTGTGAAATACTAGTTCGGGGATATTTTCAAATGAAATTATTAATTGAATTGATGTAAAAGAGAGCTTGAAAAAAGAAAGTGGAGCTATTTGTAGTTGGCTTAATGATAACAGATGAATACCAATAATTATATCACAAAGAAGTTGTAGCAAAAATCAGTCGCCACCGTAATTGAAATAAAAAGATATACTAGAGGAATTCCATAACACACATGAGCATAGAAAATTTTAACATTGCACCAAGTGAACAATTCGTGTACCATTACACCTTTCATTCTGTTGACTATGACATAGATAAAATATTTCCCATATCGGCCTTAAATGTAACCATTGTATACATAGACTGCATTTACAAACATGAAATTGACGGGCAGACAGACGCAATTTTTTCGGTAAGATGTTGAAATGTATAGTACAGTAAACAACATCACCGCTTTGACATAATTGCACAATCATGTTAGTGTTCCCGTATCAAATTTATTAAAACATAAAAATCAAACGTTCGCAAAGCAGCTCTGAATCAGCCAACATCAAGCCTCGTTGGCAATTATATTTTAAGTGCAACCAGACCACTGATTATTTACTTTCTTTCGAGAGTTTTGCGTCTCACTCACACTAGTTAATTTCGACGCCTCAACTAACTGTATTGATTTACAGCTCTTCTGAGCTTTTTTCCGTGGTTAACGAAGTATTTTATGAACATATACATACAAAAATTCAATGTTTTTTGGTCAATTATTATGATAAATGCCCTTCATGGCTAAATATATATGTGTTTACTTCTGCAGTAAAATGCAGTAAATGACTATATACTGATGAATACATAAATAATTACTAGTAAGGAAATCTATTGTAAATAATGCACTCTGACGAATTGTAGTAAGAATTTTGAAGATTCAGTAATGTGTTGACTGCATGCATAGTAAATAATGCTAAATAGTATATACACTTCTGACTATTAAACTCTTGTTTCATAACACGAACATTTTAAGAATAAATGTTTAATTTGTTTAATGTAAGATTTGCAATATCTATTTGTTCGATTTCCTTAATTAATATTAGAAATTATATGAGTGCAGTACTAAGTAACCATACATTGGAAATTTTTATAACTCCGATTTACGAGTTAGTTAACTAAATAAATTGCAATATATGTCCTATATAAAGTCGCTATTTCCATACTTTGCAAATTGTTTGTTTAGTAATATCTATTTAACTTGTTCCAAAAAATTCGCACTTTCGTTTGATAACTTTTTAAAACTTACAAACCTTAACGCAGTTTTATTTTCCCAGCCGAGGTATAAACTCAGTCTGTCCAGGATCGTCAAAGGTCTGCTTCCTTTGTGAGTTAGGCACACCACTATTGTCCAATCCGTAGGCTTAGGTTTTGTATACTAAGCAAGGCGGGGTGTTAAGCAATCGTTGAATTAAGGAATATGATTAGTAAGAACGATATAAATGCTGTAGATATCGTTTGGCTAGCTACGGCAATAATGATAGTCGGATAAATTCTGCGGGCGAGACAAATGCTTCGAATATCGCTCGGCTAACTACGGTAATAATAATAATATGAATGATATAAATTCTTCGGATATCTTTCAGCTAAAATAAAATAATATAATAATACGAACAATATAAATTCTTCGGATATCGTTCGGTTAACTACGGTGATACTATTTCGGACGTCCTCTAATATACACATGCACTACAGGAAAGAATTGTATTCCAACTCATTCTTCCCGATTGTGATAAAAACTTGATAACTTATGCAGACTAAAATACCAAGCGAATCAGAAGTGTTTCAATTGCTGGTTAGTCCGACGAGTTGTGTAATGTTTATTGCTTTGCTTCTACAGCTTGTGTATTATACGCTGTGTGTATGTCATGTAAAGTGTGTATCATGATGTGTGCCTAAATCTGGTTTTGTAGGCAATGTGTATATTATATGCGGTGTCTATGTCTATGTATGTATTGCGGTGTGTATATGTAATGCGGATTGTAAATATACAGCTTGTATATAACAGGTGCAGTGTGTGTATTATTTAGGTTCCTTATGATTTAGAATTAGTTGTAACGTCACGTTACAAAACTTTACTACAAGATATTCTGGAACAAACATTTGCAAATACTCAATTGAAAAACTGTCGTGTACTCTCTCAATATGTGTTCTTATTTACTATATTTTGGCCAAACGAACAAAATTTAGTTAAAAGCAGTAGAGTTTAATAAAGTTTGTATAAACTTTGGCGCACTCAAACACACTTAATCAATCACGGAATATAGCATTTTTTTTATGGTAGAATAGGACGTTTTATTGCAATTCATGGGCATGTATTAAAGTTGTTTTTATAAATATTTGAAGAAGTCGCTCTTGAAAAGAAATTTTTATTCCATTTAGGTTTAATTGCACTTACAGTACTAAGATGATCTAGGATATGGAATGCAGTATCCTAATATGTTTTGTTGGTTTATGAGCAGGCACATTCAACTACTTTCATATCGCTCCAAGTGGATATTTTTAATTTGTCGTTGTTCTTTTCGTCGACATGTAAGACTTCTAGTTCTACTAATTTCGAAGGAGCACAACACGGTCGTGGTGCTTTGTGATGATTTTGTTTCCATATGAGGCTCTGCAGGAGCGCATGATGGTGCGCAGGATTGTATCGCGGTGGACATCGACCATGGCAGTAGCCGACATCAAATACTTTTGGCTGTATTATAAATTCAAAACCTTTGATTTCTTTGAAGGTTACCTTCATTGAATGTCGACAGCAGCGTTGATTGGCCTTGTAGCAGCTAGTACGACGATTGTGATTACTTTTGTTATTGTTGTATGTTTTATGGTGATAATGACGTTGAGTTTTAGCTTCCTCATTGACTTCACTACGATGACTATAGCTCCTGTGGGGTCTCATCGAATGATACGACTTACCGAAATGACCGATAATATTTAGGACAGGCATGTGTTGGTGACCTTCAGTAAGTGGATCATCTGTCATAGCCTCAGCCACTGTATTGTAAGCGTCATTTAAGAAACGAGCCCCAATACGCTTACAATTATCGCACTGCAATTCTAATATAATATGATTAAGTTTCTTGTCATCAATGGACATTTTAACAGCCTTGGAGACGTCAAACTGCAACCACTGAGTGTGGGTTTCATCTGGCTTAGTTTGATCTACGTGTACATTTACATTACGCCCATCCAACAAAATACGTTTACCATGTTTGGATATGAAGAACAGTTGCAAATTTAATACATTTAGCTGGTAAAGATTTTTTTGTGTTTCGCTTTTGTTAGAACTGCATGAACTGTTTTTTGGTTTCTTATGTATATTTCTACTTTTAGAATTTCGTATAGCTAAAATGGGACTATGTATAAGGACCAATCGTATGTTTGCTTCTTCGACATCACTAGAGCTTAAATTGAAAATTCCAGGTTTAAAAGCAAACATTAAACGAATAATGGTCTTGCGTGCATTCCTTTTTTCCTCTGTACTTCTAGGTTTCTGATGTTTCTGTTTTAATAATAAAATATTACCGACATGTTCTTCAAGGCTTCGATTTCTGTCTTCCCCATGGTCGTGATCCTGATAATAATTTTTGCTGCTGTCACTGCTTAGATCAAGCACATTTCTCCTTTTTCTTAAAACAGCTCTATCATTGTAATGACTTAGTAATGTATTATTGCTGACTATTGTGAATATATCCAATGGTTTTAAATATACATCGTACTCGTTTTTCAAGATCCTTAACTCACGTCGGTTACGCCTATGAGCACGTTGCAGATATTCGCGATATTTGGTTACATACTCTTCTTGACTTATATTTATCTAAAAATATAAAAGCGAAAAATATACATTTACAATCCTAGCAATTCAAACATCATATATATATATATATATATATATATATATATATATATATATATTAAAAAAATTCTTTTATTACAAAATAAAAAAGATAAACGAACAGTTACAATCATCTATACAAAATATGTTTCGTGAGTGTGAAAATCACAAAATAAATGTAATAAATGAAAGATTTAAGAGTATCAAGGATGAACTGCATAATATTACTGAAAGAGTTGAAGAATTTGAAACAGTCGCGGTAAACATAAAAAGTATGACAAGAAGAAATACAATTATTAAAAAAGAATGAAAATACAAGTGTTGCTTGTAAACCAAAAATAAATGAAATCTCCTATAATCCCAATTAAAATCTGGAAAATTTTTTGAAAAAATCTGTGAAACTTCAAATAATTCAGTTTCTGCAATCAAAACAATTTATCTGCTATAAAATCACATCGAAAGATGCTGCAATAATTGTAAAATTTTGGGCCCCATCAGTGTTACCAGATTTTAAAATATTATTTCATATTATAATATAAAGCTAAATCAGGTTTGAAATAGAGCTAAAAAGAGCTAAAGAAGGAATTTTAAAGCCAAAAAGTAAAGTTAAATATATTTATAACTTTGCAATAGCAAATTTTCATTATTTCTATATTTTTATAGTTTAAATGGTGTTGTTGTAGGTATAAAATATTTAAAAATATATATTTGGTTCATTTTAATAAAAAAAAAACATTGAATCAATAATAACATAAAATTATTTATTAATCAAAAATTATGCTCATAAACATAACTTAAAGAGAAAACAAAAAACAACCAAAGGTTTTTCAACTAAAACTAAACAGTCTTATGATGGGGATAAAGTTTTTAAACTATAAAAATAAGAGGTTTTCAAATGTATCTTAGGTTTATATGTGAAATAAAAATTTTCAAAACATCACAAAAGTTTTACTTTTATATTGCATATACAAAAAAATCTTAAAGCTACGTATAATTCATAAAATAATAGTCTTTTAGAAAAACTTGACAATTAATACAGAAATTTTTTAACACAAAAAATATTGAACTATACTTGGTTTTTTTATAAAAAATATTTGTAAATAAAATCTTTTTAGAATTTCTATAACAATGTTTGGCTATATATTAAACATTTCATCGTATTCTGACCAAGACACAATATCATTATCAGTTGTATAAATATCCTTATAAAACTTTTTTAAGAGATCCTTGGTTATTTCAAAACTTTGGCAACATTTACTTAATCTTTTTAACCCACATTTGATGTACAGAAGTGAATTCATTGTATATAAAGAAAATCTGTTTCTAATTTTAGTTTTTATTATATTCATACCACTGAATACGCGCTCAACTTCTGCGTTACTGAAAGGCAAAACTAAAAATTTCATCACAAGCATTATCTAGGTTTTTGATGTTATGTTGTATTTGTCGCCCTTATGCGGCCACCTGTACACGTATTACATTATGATTTAGATCAAATCTGCCGCAGTGATTGTTTCTGCGCTGCCAGATTATTATTATCTTTTTTAAACTACTTTATATGGTTACGGCACATAAATTTATTCGGATAAACTGTTTTATATATTTTGAAATAAATTACATGAAATTAAAATTAAAGAAAAAGCTATATGCATTGTTGGAAAAAGCTGAAAAAATGCTAAGAGCTAAATGAAATATTTCGAGCTACACATTAATATATAAAGTTAAATTTAGCTCCAAAAGAGCTAATATGGCCACAATGGTCCCTATATAACATATATTATTTCTTGAACACTTTCTATTTATCGAATATGTCATCCAAGATTTTCGTTTTTATTGACACATATTGGTGAAAATTCTGACAACAAATTCTACATCAATGAAAATTTTACGTCTGACAATTTTATTATTCTTCGCATCTGAAAAGAAAAAAAAACATATACATAGTGCGTTTACTATGCGGAGCTTAGTTTATTTTGAAGTGTCTCCTTATGATCAAACTATCCGTATCGAGCAATTGAACCATCTTAATAAATTGTTTCGGTCCCCTGATAGGTCTCCTGCTCTTGGTGAATTTCGCAACACTGCTGATTTCCATCGGTCCTGAAATTTGATTCAAGCCAATAGTTTCCTATAATTTTGCTTTACTTAAACTATTATCGCTTTGTATTCTTTACCTGTACTAATAATATGTATAATATATCTCCTAAAAATTACATTAGTCTTTACTCCTTGTGTGCTATTTTTCCTTATCCAACAAGTGTTGATGAGCGAATTAAATACTAACAGGGTTCGTTCCAGAGATAGCATTTAAAGGATAATAAAGGTGTTGGCCAATCAAAGAAGAGGTATTTGAATCTGTCTCATCAATGCAAGAAGCCTAAGATTGAATAGTTTAGATATACCTTTGAGAATCTTTGAGAACTCCGATATCGAAGACACATGTGAATCTCAAATATGGTTTAAGTCTGAGTATACTGATATATCAATTTCTCTGCAAGGAAATGGATATGGAGTCTGTTATCAATAAGCCCCAATGCAATTGGTATGGATGGAATAGATCCTAGATTTGTAAAAACTTCTTTACCACTAGCCGTTATCCAAAAACTTGGACACTTGCCAAGATTTTACCTATTCCTAAATATATAACTGAGTAGAGGCCGATAGCACTTTTGCCATTCTTGTCTAAAGTCTTTGAAAGATTAATCCATAACCAAGCTATAAGATATCTTAAAACGACTAGTATGCTATCGGACCGGCAGTCTGGATTTCGCAAAGACTATAGTTGTCTGATAGCCGTCGTAGGTATGTCGGAGGACATCAGACAAGAAGTAGTGCTTATGCTGGTTTGTGGTTCCTTACAAGCACATGTAGCCTGAAGAATTTGTAGGGTTTTCTTTTCCTCTCAGGCACTTTAACCTGGAGAGTTTCAATAACAACAACTCGTTTACTGTCTTATTACAAACTCTGTCTTTAAACTTTATTTCATGTTCTTGTATACAAAATAATTGAAGTGAACAATGCTTATCTATTAAGAATTAAAATTGTGTTAAACTGCTAATTTAACAGTGACCTATATTTATTTGCGGAACTAAAATTGCTAGCTTAAATATTTATAATTGTGAAATATGCATACAGTTATTGACATTTATTTGTGCATAGCGAATAAAAATATTAAAATAATTTTGACCTAATTAAACACATTGAGAATTGTTCAGCAACAACTAAATCATAAAGTAAATAAAGTATTATATTACAATACATAATTTGTATAAACATGCTCCCCGCGTTGAGAATTAGAGTTGAGTTATGTAGTTGTGATTTGGATTTTCGCTTGATAAGTAGATAGATCGTAATGCAAAGTATGGTGACCAAGTTTGCCATGTGATGGTTATTGTGGACTTCAACTTTGTTTTTAATTTCATTATTTCTTGTGAAGCTAATGAGGCTTGTTGAGTTGTCAGGTTCCTTACTTGTGACAGATACAGTAATATGGTTTCAAATGATCCTCGTGGCTTTGTTCGGTTGGTTCCCAAAGACTAGTATATGGTGTCTTAAGCGAGGAGGCTTAAGACATCATGTCCATGCATTGTCATGAATCTGTGTTTGAGAATGCACTCTGGTTCCAGAACAAGCAACCCAGATCCTTCAAGTGTTAGTTGTGTAATTTCTTGTTTACATACTGCTGTTGCATGAGATGTGCAAAACACTGCATAGATCCATTGGTTTTTGTGGCGTAGCGGGATCTATGCCAGAGTAACTTTGATTTGCTGTACTGGGCAATCTGAACTGGTTTTGTTGTAAAACAAATTAATTTCACAGGAAAATTTTGAGGAGCCCTGCTCGTATCTTACTTGGTTGGTGAGCATAATACGAGCAAATCCAGCGATTCGGGTAAATGGAACTTAATTTTCTCTACTTCTTACTGTAATTGGTGAAGAGTTAATAATAATGGACTTATTATGCCATGGTGAGTATTTGTCAGAATGTCAAGTATTGATGATTGTGTACGCTGTAGATTTGCTGCTGTAATACTTAATTGAATAAATAATGATGAAAAAATTCGGTCGATTTTTCTTGATGATATTCTTCTCTATTATCCAGTATCATATTCTTCACCTCTGTTATTTGTAGATCGATTTGGTCAAACTTTTTCTTCACTGTTTCTTGGTCGGCTTTCATGATGTTGATTGTCGAATCTATGATTGACTTCTGATTTTTTATCAGATTCAACAAATGTGCTTCGTTTTCCTTGACTTGTGAAATCGTAAGTGCCATTTTATTCGCATATTCCGAATCTAATGCCTCAAATAATGTATTTGCAATATTACCAACCAGACCAAGAGCTGCTCTTTTACGTATTCTTCATGAGAGTAAGGTACTGTCTAACGTTAGTTCTGCTTCAGTAAGTTCAAAGTATTTTACTAGACTTGTGTATGTTGTTTTATCTAGCATATCTTTACACAAATGTTCAGTGTCTTTGTCCCTTGCGCGAATAATGCTGCTCCGGACCAAAATTCTTTTAAATCATAATAGATCAATAGTTGCCATTCTGTGGATGAAATTGCTTCCTTCTTTTCTTAGGCGTTTCAACTTTCTCATTTTGGGTAGCAGACAATTCTTCATTAACTGGACTCAGGAATTTTTTCATGTTTTGAACTACTTAGATCAATTTCGTCTTGGTGGTGAAGTGTTTCACCAGGTTCCACATTGTCGATTGGTAATGGTGCCAAACGAGCAATAGCTCTTTTGCAAACTCCAGTCGCTGTTTTTATATCAACTACCCGAACAATTCCATCATCACCATGATGTACCTTTATGACTCTTCCTAATGGTCACTTTAATGGTGTTGTGTTACCTTCCTTTACTATGACCACGTCTCCAGTTTTAATATAATTTTATGTGTTTTCCACTTGTGTCGATATTGGAGTTCACCTTAGTATTCTCGTGACCATCGCCTCTGAAATTCCATTTTTAAATCTGATACCAATTTCCACCTTGTTAATAGATTTATTTTGTGCTCCGCCGCATTTGCATCGACTTGAGCATTTAGTGGCTCCCCAATGAGAAAATGACCAGGAGTTAACGCAGCCATGTCGTTTGGATTGCTTGACATTGGACGGGAACTAAGGATGCCTTCAATCTCTATGATCATCTAATTAGATGATGTTTTGACTTTACGCAGCTTCCCACATACCCCCGTAATCAGGCACTCTAGGTGGTATGAAGTGGAACATTATTCCCCAAAATGTACATTCTTCAATTATATTGTTTTGAGCTGCGTTTGTGTGAATTGCGTTGGAAAGTTACTTTAGCTGATTATTTGCAGCAACAATATTTGTTCCGTTGCCACAGTACAAGTTTCTACAATGACTTCGCCTACTTATAAACCGTTTTAATACGCCTAAAAACACTTCTGTTGTTAAATCGCCTACCAATTCCAAATCAACCGCCTTAGTTGCAGAACAACAGAATACAGCTGCGTAGGCCTTGTGAGGATGCTTCCCTCTAATTTTGTGACGAAGCCAAAAAGGCCCACAAAAATCAACACCGGAGTTTATGAATACTCCAGCTGGGGTGACTCGTGTAGATGGCAAGGTACCCATAATTTAAGTAAGTAATTGTGGTTTGGCTCGGGTACATTTTACACAATGTTGTACAGTTGATCGAGCTGCTGACTTTCCTTTGACAGGCCAATACCTTTGCATCACATGTGCTTGCGGATCACAGTGTTGATTTTGTTTGTGTACCTCTTGCATAAGCAATTTTGAAATTGGATCATTATAAGGAATCAGCATTGGGTGCCTGGCGTCATACGGAAGTAATGATGACTCTAATCGTCCTCTGACTCTTATAATGCTTTTAGTATCAATAAAAGGAGTAAGATTCTTGAAGGGACTATTTCTACCGACTTCTTTATATTTTCTTAAGCTTTTTAATCTTCATCAAAATCTGAACTCTGCATGAGTCAGTCCATAGATATGTGGGTGCACTTTCTAGTCTTAAATCCTTCTTTACTTTGCAGTTAATTGAGCGCTTCACAGAGCTGCGCAAAGTTCGAAACGAGGTAAAGTTTGGCATTTTAGCAGAGCTACCCGTGATTTTAAGCATAAAAATCTCGCCATTACCTGATTGTTCGTGATGATCTTGTATAAATAGCTGCACCATATGCCTTTTCTGAAGCATCCGCAAAAGCATGAATTTGTGTAATGGAGGATATATTTGCTTCAAATATGTGTCATGGAATTTCCAGGTTCCATATATGTTACAATTCGTTACGGAATGTCGTCCGACTCATATGAAGATTTGTTGATAATGCATCATCCCATTCCAGTTTTGTTTGCCAAAGTTCTTGAATGAACATTTTAGCACTGACTATAATTGGTGAATCTGATGTAACTGTGCGTTTGGTAACTTTTTTAATTTCGTTGACTACTACGTTAATGCAAAATTTATCACGTTTGGCATCCATGATATATCTAAGGCCTTTATAGTGTGATTATTTCCACTGTTGAAGTCAAAATTAACTTTATGTTGTGCTTCTCCAACTGTTCTAAGTAGTTGTGGATGATTTGCAGTTCAGTTTTGTAACTTGAATCCATGCTGGCTAAGTATACTATTCAATTCTCTCTGAATTGCCATAGCTGTACTTAGGCTATCATCTTCACCGACCCAACATCCACGTAAAAGTTTTCAAGCAAAATTTTGATCAGTGTGGGTATCTTCTCATGTTTGTTTTGGCTATTGTCTCCAAACATTTTGTTGGCAAATATGGGGCAGCTCGTATTCCATAGGTGACAGTATCTAGCTGATAATATTTTACTGCTGTTTTTGGGTCCTCTATAATGGTTTGAAATTTTCTATCTTCTGAATGTATTAGTATTTGTCGGTACATCTTTTCAATGTCTGTTGTAAACACGAAGCGTGGCATTCGGAAACGAAGCAAGATAGAAAATAGTTCACTTTGAACTGTTGGTCCTGTGGACATTAAGCCGTTCAGTGATAAGCCCTAAGAAGTTTTTGTAGACGCATCGATGACGACACGTGATTTTGTTGTTAGGCTATCAGGCTTGAATACGCAGTGATGAGGAATAAGATATCTTGGCATTGAATTAGTATTTATGTCTATTTGAGTCACATGTCCCAGTGCTTCATATTCTTTCATGAAGGCTACGTATTGTGCTTTAATTTCTGGCGCTTTTGTTAGTCGTCTCTCTAGCGCCAGAAATCTGTTGAATGCGATTCTGTGTGAATCGCCTATTACGATAGGGTTTTTGCAAAATGGTAATCTCAGCATATATCCGCCAATTTTCCGGAGACAACCCATCCAAGTACAGTATTTTGTAAAGTGGGTCAATCAGTTGCTAGTTGAATTTGTCCTTCTGCTAATAACACTGCTCTGCAAAAAATAACTTTTTGTCGCGCCTTTAAATAAAACTATGTGCACCATATGGATTTTGATGCGCTAAACTCGAATCCGTTTTCGGATTTTTTCCATCAGATATTTTTTATGGGCGTGGCAATTGTTTGCCCCTAAATTAGTCAGGTACGTAGACATATTTCACCCTAACTTGGGAACGAATAATCCGAAAAAGTAAAACACCAGAATATGTGTAACGAAATTGTTTTTATTTTAGTCAAATACAGTTTTTCTTTATCTCTTATCGTTTTGGAAATATTCAGATATTAATCGAGAAAAAAATTTTTTTCCTGCAAAATTCTTAATTTTTTTTCAGATTAAAAATGAAATGGAAAAAAAATTTAAAGCTAATATTCAACACTTTGCACCTTTATCTAATAGTAACAGATCTAAGAAATAAATTGTACTATGAAAGCTTTTATGGATTATTTAATTGCTTTATTTTTTTACACAATAAGAAATATATTACTGTTGCCGACTTTAACCGCACGATATCAAATTAAAATTGACTCACTTATTGTCCATAAATTTCCACATATATTGCTGCAATAAATATTAGAATCTACTCTAATTTTCTCGATTTAGAATTACAGGTTAGTGAAAAATGCTATATAATAACTTTTAAATCCAAGAACTATGCAAAATACCATTGTACTTTAGTTCCTTTACCTGTTCACCTAACGAAATGCTATCGTCACGCATATGAAAGGTTGGTAATATTACAACATTGGGTACCTGCGGTAAATTAAAAATAAAATCTAAATTTTATATCCGATTTGTATGCTTTACACCTTTTTTTATTTTTTAGATCTGTAACTATTCGATAAAAGTGCAAAATGTTGAATATTTGCTTTACATTTTTTTAAATTTCATTTTTAATCTGAAAAAAATTCAGAATTTTGCAGGAAAAAAAAATTGTTTCTCGATTAATATCTGAATATTTCCAAAACGATAAGAGATAAAGAAAAATTGTATGTGACTAAAGTAAAAATAATTTTGTTACACATCTACTGGTGTTATACTTTTTAAAATCGGATGACTCGTTCCCGAGTTAGGTTGAAATATGTTTACGTACCTGGCTAATTTAGGGGCAAAAAATTGCCACGCCCATAAAAAAAATCTGGACCTGATGGAAAAAAACCGAAAACGGATTCGAGCTTAGCGCATCAAAATCCATATAGTCCACATAGTTCTATTCAAAGGCGGATTTGGCTGCTGAGCAGTGTAATTGATGATAAAACTTTGCACCCAATGAAACGTCTATTTTGTCTGGTCGATTAAATTCTGAATCCGCTAGTAGAATATTTTTGGGAATTGACCAGTGCTCAATATTGATAAGTTTCGATGGTTGAGGTGATATTATGTGTGGTAGAACTGCTGCCTCCAATCGAGCAGAGAAGTTGCCAACTCAAGAATGCAGGCCAATGTTTACTCGATGTTGAACTCTAGTACTGCTTGATCCAATTCTGCTGATGGAGATCGAAGCTGTTTTGGGTGAGATTCCGAGACATCACAGTTGAGCTGTGATCCTGAATCGAGAATTGCTCTGCATTGTATTTACTTTTCGTTCGTTCTAACTTTCATCAGTGCCGTACTAAGAAGTACGTAGTTGTAGGAATTGGAATGCTTGGATGTAGCAAACGAAGTGGCTTCTTGATAAAACTGAGAGTTGGTTTTGTCTGTTGGTACACGTTCTTTAGGTACATAATCTTGGGACATATATTTTGTTGATCTGATCCAAATGCTCCAGATGCAATAGCGTATTATGTTTTTAGAACACTTCATACAACTTCTTCTCGCAATAAAAGTGGCTTTTGAATAAATTGAAGGTGAGCTGATGGTGATAGCTGAAGAAACTTCTTACATGAAAATAATGGGTGCTCAGAGTTCTTACCAGCGTTTCCAAGAAACTTGCAATTCCAAAAAATAAAAAATATCTTTTTTTAACAAAATTAGATTTCGTTTTTATTAAAAATATTTTATTAACAAAAAGAACGTGTTTTTCTAATTAATACAAAACATAACATAACATAAAAAATATAACATATGTATATAATATGTACCTATACATACATATGTATATTAAACCTTATATATTATATTCATTTTTGGAGATCTAATTTGTCTCTTAAAAAAACTAGTTTTTCAGCCAGTTATTTAAAATCTTTTTTGCATCTAAAAAACCTTGCAGAAAACGAAAAACTTGGTAAATGGTAACGCTGGTTCTTACATATGACACAGGCAGAACAGCGTTGGCTTTCTGTTGTAATGAAACTTAACACCTTTTGCGTTGAAATTTAAGATTTTCCTTTCTCAGCTATTGCTTCCATTGATTGGAAGTGTCATTCCAAAAATTGTAGAAATTCCTTTACTGTTGGAACTTCTTGTGGATGCAAAAGGGATTGTTCGTATCGAAGACGTGTGGCCTGATCTAGCCTTTTTAATAGCAAATGTAGAAGAAGTGGATCCCAAGATGACGTATCTATTTGAAGATTTTCAATGACACTCCTGAATTCTGTGATGCAGTAATTTGTAGTTATCACTTGTTGTTTTACATGGAGCATCCACTAGTTCTTGCACCAGCTTACTGACTAGTAATCCCTTGTTGTTACAGCGATCGGTTACTACGGCCCACGCAGCCTCCGAGTTTTCTCCAGTTGCCGTGCAGTGTTTGATTAAATTTGCAGCTTCTCCTGCCAGATGTATTTTTAAATACCAAATTTTTTAAGCACCAGGTATTGGTGGTCATGAAACTCCTTCCACTTCAAGTAACTTCCATCAAACTTCGGTAGCGTTATTTTCGGAATCGGCACTGCTACATTACCTAAATGTCCATTGTTATTCTCCGAATGGCACAGAATTGATAAATTGCCGTTAAACACTTTAATAGTTTTTCGTAATTTTATTTCTAGCTGAATGTATAAATCCATATTGTATCCCTGACTCACCGGATCATCACTCATTCCTGCTATACTGTAATGTAGTTTTTCAATATTTGCCCATAGTTTTTGTGCAACTTGGGTATCTCCACTTGTGAAGCCGTCAGATAATAAACGACCTGGCGATGCCATCACGGCAGCTTGTCTGCGGATACTTCTAACAAGTTCATTATTGCAACTGGCTGTTGCTTCATGTTGTTTTGTTTTTTGCTGGCTTATAGGCTGTTTTCTTGTTTCCGCTGGAGCTACTTTTAGTAGTCCTTGCTCAAATATCTCTCTGTATTGATGCACGTCATCCATTATTTCCTGGTAGTAATTATCCCTGGAATATTTGTGATCCAGCGGTAAGTTTTCCAGTAGTCGAATTCGGTTGTCGGTCACCTCGAAGTTCGACCATTCCTCGTCCAGCATTCTACCGTTCTTGGAAATAGCTGGTGGACTCCTCTCTCTATTAAGAGTCGTTTTTAAAGTTGTGAATTATTGTTTCAATCCGCTCTGTAGTCAACGTTTGTTTGTTGACTAGTTCTTCAAATGAAGCCATTAATAATTAATGTCCTCTTGCGGTGTTCAGAAATTGATTGTCCTGTACTTGTTTACAGCATAACGTCAGGGTCACCAAAAATGTTTATGTTGGTTTGTAGTTTCTTACAAGCACATATAGTCTGAAGAATTTGTTTTGTTTTGTTTTCCAGTTTCTGCCTGCTGTGCACGAGGTGCTGAAATTGGAGTTGAGTTATTTAGTTGTGATTTGGATTATCGCTTGATAAGTAGATAGTTTGAAATGCAAAGTGTGATGACCAATTCTGTTTCAGCGACTGCCATATGATGATAATTGTGGACTTCACATTTGTTTGGTAATTTCATTATTTCTTGTGAAGTTACTAAGACTTGTAGAGTTTTCAAGTTTTTTTCTTGTGACAGATACTCGCTTGCATGTATTTTGTTCAGTAATGGTTTCAAATGCTCCTCGTGGCTTTGTTCGGTTGGTTCCCAAAGACTAGTGTATGATGTCTTAATTGAGGTGGCAACAACTTTTTGTCCATGCATTGTCATGAATCTGTATTTGAGAATGCACTCTGGTTCCAGAACAAGCAACCCAGATCCTTCAAGTGTTAGTTGTGTAATTTCTTGTTTACATACTGCTGTTGCATGAGATGTGCCAAACACTGAGTAGACCATTGGTTTTTGTGGCGGAGCGGGATCCATGCCAGAGTATCTTTGATTTGCTGCACTGGGCAATCTGAACGGATTTTGTTGTAAAACAAAATAATTCATTTCAATCTATCTACTTATCAAGCGAAAATCCAAATCACAACTAAACAACTCAACTCAAATTCCAGCACATCGTACACAGCAAGCAGAAACTAAATTCACTGTTCACATATAAGATCCAACACAGCTTCTCATCTAATGACAATGAATGCCAGCTCAGCATATTAATTATATATATTTTTTTAATTTAGTTATTACTATATTATTTAGTATAATTTTGAGCTTCTCTCAACGTGGGAAGCATGTTCATACAAATTATGTATTGTAATATAATACCTTATTTACATTATGATTTAGTTGTTGCTAAACAATTCTCAATGTGCTAAATTAGGTCAATACTATTTTAATATTTTTATTCGCTATGCAGAAATAAATGTCAATAACCCTATGCACATTTCACAATTATAAATATTTAAGGCAGCAATTTTATTTCTTAATAGATAAGCATTTTTCTCTTTAATTATTTTACATAAAAGAACATTAAAAAAGTTTAAAGACAGATATTATAATAAGACAGTAAACGAGTTGTTTTTATTAGAACTCTGCCTCCAGGTTAAAGTGCTTGAGAGGAAAAACAAACCCAAAAAATTCTTCAGGCTACATGTGCTTGTAAGAAACCACAAACCAACATAAACATTGGTAATGTTAAATTTTTTTTATTTTAGATCATTCCAGAGCTTGTGATATGGTTGACCATAACATTTTATATTGATAACATTTTATGCTGATCCCAAAATTTTAACGTCTTGGTGTATTTTTTATTGTTGCGGATGGCGGCGCTGGTCCGCCGCCAGTAGCACACGTTTGCCTTTTGTGGAAGGCAAAATTTGGTTTGGTTGTTGCCTTTATGTATAATACTTAGGGTTTAGCACCTTGTGGGAGCGGAAAGTGTGGGAGAATTTACTATTAAATTCACGTTCTATGCTCTTCCAGGCATTTAATTTACTTTCCGTGCCCACTCTATCTGTTTTTTTATATTCTATAACATAGCTTAAGATTTTAATTTTATTTATTTTTTTTAGTTGAATTTATTTATAAGTTGTTTTTTGTTTTATAATATAGTTCTGTTGTTTACTTTGAATTTGTTTTTTTTTAAGTTCTATAATATAGTTATGTGTTAAATTGAAATTGTTTTTTAGTTTTGTTATATAGTGTTTTAAATTGAATATGTTTTTTACCTTTATTAATAAAATTAAAAAATTTAACTAAAATTTTAACTTGTGTTTCTAATGTATTCGCATGCTACACATTATAAGAGGTTTTTGAAATAGGAATTTATTAAAGAGCGACGAGTTGCGTTGTGTGCAACCGAATTTCCAGAGTTTCTACTTCTTGGAACGTTATCTACAAAATTCACAGTCGATTCAAAATTACTTGATAGAGGCGGTAGTTCCATTTCGTTATTTAGACAGCATATGTTATGTAATACAGAAGTCGCTATAACAAAGCCTTCGACTTGGCTATGGTTTAGACGAATGCCTAGAGATAAAATAGGGAATCTTCGTTTCCAAGCACAGTTGCTTCTTTCTACACAGTTACAAGTTCGTATTTGTGACTCATTGTAGAGATTTTATTCTGCTGTTTGTACTTTTAATAGGGGAGATAAAATGAAATCTTTATTTGGATAGCCACAATCAAACAATTTTTGAGTTCGTTTTACAGAATCTGGAATATATTTTCGAATTGGCCAATATATTCGAGTCATGTGAGGATCTTATTAAGTATTCTTAAGTGGGCATCACACATTGTTTGGACGTTCATGGAAAAAAAACCTTTACGGTTTCTACTGAGCTCTGCATCTTTACCATCTAAAGAATAAATATAGTTTAAATGGTACAGAAACAGTGGCAGTTACATACCTGGAGAAGTTGTTTTGACATGCGTACAGTCAAGTGCTGCAATAACGTGAGAAAATTTAGCAATATCGTAAAAATTTCGCTTCGTGCTTGAAATTTCCTTTTGCGTTTTCGGAAACACTATAAAACGACTCGGAAATAGGGCAAAATAACACGTTGTTTTTCTAACAACATTGGACACAGTTGTTGTTGAAACCCCGAACAGATCGACGATCGTTTTGAGCATCCCGCCGGTAGCGTATTATCTTATTGTAAGGAGTAGCATGTTCTCCTCGCTTATAGAATGGCTCCTTAAAATGTTTTGGTGTTAATATTTTTCAAATGTTGATATATGTACGTACAAAAATGTATACCTACCAAGTGGTTGGGTTTTTTATGTGAGGTCCAATAAATTCCAATATGATGTAGGCAGATTTTTTGGACATTCTAAATCTCTCGTAAAACTCCAAATCTTCAAAAACATGGAAATGGTCAGGTCGTACTCCTATAACGCATGGTTTCCTCAATTCTTCATCGGAACTCATTTTATTTTATTCACTTTATTTTGTTGATATTTGACTTTATTTAAATAACTTTTTAAAATCTTTAAGAACATTTTTCCCAATATCACCATGTTCTTTTCTTTTTTTTTTGTTAAAAGAAACAAACGTCAAAATCATATATTTACTGAGCAATATTTAAATGGCCAATGAGAGGCATTTAAGTCTTATTTGAGTTTGCAGAGAAAAATGAAATTTGGTATTTAAATGGCATTTAAAGTTAACTTACATATAAATAACCACTGATTTAGTGGATATAGCACTGTATAGTTATTTAATTTACATATGATGAATTATATATATATATATATATATATATATTTATTTATATAAATATATACATTATATATATATATATATATATATATATATATTTATTTATATATATATATATATATATATATATATATATAAATATATATATATATATAGATATATATGTATAGATATATATATATATATATATATATATATATATATATATATATCAAAATCAAAGGGTTTCCCACAACAAATCAGAAGTTAAAAAATAAAATATTATACCATATTAAGGCCTAAATATTTTTAGGCCTTAGAAGTTTTTTCACTTTTGACTTACTGCAGATCAGTTAGAGCTACGTATCAAACTGGCTCGCCAATTCTTACTTTTTTGATTGCGTTATAGTTAGGAATCTAAGCGATACCAATATATCGGCGATACTTCCGTTTTGTTGATATCGATATCGGCGATATGTGCCGCTGAAATTTACTTTTTTTTTATATCGAAATAGCAGGAACATTTAAAGCAAAGACTCTATAACAGTGATTGCCACTCCATAGCCTCGTGAGGCAGTCAATAATCGAACTTTTCACACAGACACGGTCGGCAATTTACACGTTTACAACAACTTTGTTCGTTTCAAAACATTAGTCTATCATTAGTCTCTGCTCAAGCTTTGTGAAAGCAATATCGCTTGTTTGGCATTGTTTACTTGTTTTTTAGTAGTCTACACAAAAGCACACAGAGCAATAATGTTTAATGAGTCCTGGGAACTGATATGTTTCTTTTTTTGGAAATCGTGACAGTAAACCGCAATGTTATATTTGTTTAAAACAATTATCAAAATATATAATATAAGGTGACATTAATTGTCGTGCCATATTAATTATGAAAAATTTAAAAATAATGAAAGGCAAAAATTACTTGATAAAATTAAAGCCAAAATTCCCAATAAATTTTTAAGAAAGCCAAATTACATTGAAAAAGATGAAAATTGCGAAAACGCTTTTTCTATATTGAAAATCGTTAGAAGCAAACATAGGAATAGATTAACCGACACAAAATTAGAAGACTTGCTGAGAATTAAACTTCATAAAACCGAAATAAACATAGCTGAAATTTTAAAAACTTCTTAAACTTTCAACTTCATAACTTATAATTGCAATGTTCATACAATTCCCCCTACGCAATATATTTCTGCATTATATAATTTTATATTATAACAATTCTGTGGACTTTTGACAAAAGAAGACAGAATTAATTTTTTTTTTCGAAAGTTTAAAAGAAATATTTAATATTGTTATACAGTGTACAATTCGGCAGCAACCACAGCTACGGTTTGCGACCGCACACAACCATAATATGCTGTGTGCGAGTGACATCCCACTTGTTCGGCAACACTGCTATAGACGGCTTTTCAGTAGTAAATTCGTCACTCACAATTGCCAGTACTTAAGCTGGATTCACCCATGGTTTCAGTACAATATTGACGTTCTACAACATTTTTAGTTTTTTGAGAGTATACTCTGAAGCGATTCACCCACTTCGCGCATTTGTTCTAGAACAAATAATTTTGCAAACTATGTGTGTGAGTTTTACAATTGGGCAATACCACTATTTATTCAATTTTATTTATAACAATATTCACCAGTTATACATTTTTTAATACCAAACAATACAAAACAAGTGCTCCGTATTTTATTATATACACAAACAATATGAAACAAGTGTGCTGTTATACATACAAAAGTATAAAACAAGTTCTGTATTTTATTATACATATGTACATATGATATGTTCTGGCATCTCAGTTCTACTTTTCTTAAGAAATTAAACTTTCTGGCAGCACAGTGGCAATGTTTCCGAAAGTGAATTAAAATTAAACTAATTCAGGTTCCGAAACATGTTACTCTCTTTCGCTCTCTCTCTCTCTCTCACTCCCTAAAACAGAAACGTCAAGCTACATATAAAAAAAATGTTTCAGAACGTGAAATTTGTTCTGAAACCATGGGTGAATCCATCTTTACTTGGTGTACTAATATATTATAAGAATTCGTTATCGTATATATGCAAGGGAGCAATATTCTTTTTCTGTCATATTCTTTGTATTGTTTACGTTGAAAAGAAAAATGTGTACTGTAGTTTTCTAGCCGAAGCACAACCGACGTCAAACACGACAAATTATTTGTGCTTGCCGCTAAACGGTAATTGATGTGTCGGCATCATTCGGGGGTTGAAAAATGTTAGGTTGTGTTTTGATCAACAAGTGTGAAAATTGTTAAATAAAGAATAGCGTTTGTTTAGTTGTTCGCGGAGAAAAGTGAATTTTTAAATAAATCAGTACTCTTTTTTTTTTATACAATAAAGGTAACGAAAATGAAACAATTCTCCAATTCTTTCATTGTTAAAGTAAATATGAGTAATGTTTTCAATTATATTTTTTAGATTAAAACAATGAGGTGCATACTTGAACCTGCCGGTGTGCAAAAGAATTTAAGACGTATTTTGGGTGACGATGTCATTATGGTTGGCAATTGTGATGAAAAGCCGTCTATAGCAGTATTGCCGAACAAGCGGGTATTTTGTACTTCACTGCAATCTGATAGTTTTGTTTTTGTGTACAACCACAATCCCATGACTGCTGACACTTAATTTTAATTTTAGCTCTAAGTTAGACTGAATTGAAGAATAGCGACAATTCATATCTTTAAGTTTGAAAATTTTTTAAATAAAATTTTAGTTTTAAAATAATCATAAACAACTGAAGTTGTTTAATTCTGTAAATGGAGTAGTCGGTAGCATTTTATCTAAAATTAAAATGAATCGAACCCTAAATATAAAAAGTGTTCCAAAGAACATAAAAACTTATAAGCAAAACTGAATAAATTTTTTTACTTAAAAGAAAAAATTATAATTATGTGAAAATATATTTCCCAGTTAACAAAAAATATTTAAAATGAATCCTGAAGTGATACAAAAAAGGATCGAATAATTAGAATATCTCATCTTAAAAAAGGATACCACAATAAAAGAGCAGCAACAACAAAATTCTGCCCTCCAAAACCAAATAGAAACTCACTTGCAAATTATGTAACAATAGAAAACGGAATATGACATGAGAATCCAACAAGCCGAAGCTATTTTACAACAGCATCGAGAACAATATCAGTCGCAGTCACAATACAACACAACATTTGGCTTGGATACTAATCAAATAATAAATCAATTTAACCAAATAAAAGCATTTGGTCCCTAAATCAACCTATCACCTTTTACAAAAACTGTCGAAAATCTGATTGCATTATGTAGCAATAACTATGAACTTAAAAATTTTGGAATAAAAATTATAAAAAACCAAAAATTCTTTGGAAAGGCGGCAGACACAATTAACCTTTTAGCAGACGACGCCAGCTGGGAAGACATAAAAACACAACTAATAAAGGATTCATGACAAAAAACATCTTACTCTTCGGTAATTATTTATTGTAGAAGTAGAAAGATAAGTAATTTAAATGAATTATTTAAAGTATTTATAGAATCTAAGTATAAACTTAATGACACTTATCTGTACGACAAATCAAAACCTGAATTATACTCTCCACAAAACGTTCACAGAGACTTAACGAAAATATTAATAGATAAAATAGATGGACAATTTAGATCTTGCATTATAGACGAAAAACCAACACTGGACTCACTTTATAAACGATTTGCTCAATGAAAATTACTATATGATATAAGGGCTATAGATTTTAAATAAAAAAAATAACAAATGCACAAAACAACACAAACAGCCATAACGAAAAGAAAGAAACTGGTAGGTACTTTAATAGTAAACAATATTTTAATAAGAGATCTATATCCCATACCTATGGATATAGGAAATTTAGAAGATAATGCAGAAAATGAGGTAAATTTTCTTTTAAGCCCACAAAACGATTGCTACCCCTAATAACGGTCACAATAGGTAATAAAAGAGTTATTTGCTTAATTGATACCGGCGCAGAAACTAGTATTATAAAACCAAATATGTTCCCAAATGAATTTTTTGAAACACAGTTAAATAAGCATTTCATGTTCCGAACATTAAATGTAATCAACTCAACACTAAAAGGCATAATAACTACAATGCCTAAAGAGTTTAATATTCCTGGCACACTTTCGTGGAAAATAATTAACATTACACGCAGAAAATATGATGCCATTATTGTTCAAAATTTTCTTATTCCATTGAAAGCCAAAATAGATTTAGAAAAAAAAATATATTGAAATATTCGGGAAGAAAATACTGTTTGATGAAGAATCCCTATATCATATAAACAATATCTAAACTATTAACGATACTAAATTTCAAAATATTAACGAATTAAATTTAAGTAATTTAAATAAGGAAGAACACTTAACGAATACAACGACTTATTCCATAAAGATGGCGATGTTTTAACTTGTACAGAAGAGGTACAACATGTAATCCCAACAACTATTAATACACCTCTTTATTCAAAAATATATAGATACCCCCAAATTCACGAAAAGGAAATCCAAAATCAAATACAGGAGATGCTCTCAAAATATCATTCAGGAAAGTAGTTCCCCTTACAACAGTCCTCTATGGATGGTTCCAAAAAAAATCGACAATTCTGGTATCTGGACTCGTTGTGGATTATAGAAAACTCAACGAGTTTACAAAAACAGACAAATTCCATATTCTGCATATGGAAGCTATACTCGATAAATTGAGTAGAGCACAGTATTTTTCAACCCTCGACATCGCAAAAGGCTACCACCAAATTTTGGTAAGACCGGAGGATAGGCAAAAAAACCGCTTTTTCTACTCCATTCGGTCACTATGAAGTCATAAGAATGCCGTTTGGGTGGAAAAATGTACCATCGACCTTTCAAAGGCTAATGAATTTCGTTTTGAAAGACTATATAAATAAAATTTGCGTCGTATATTTAGACGATATTGTAATATTTAGCACATCTTTAGATGAGCATTTACTTAACTTGAAAGCAATTTTCAATCGCCTCCGAGAAACTAAATTAAAAATACAAATTGGTAAATGTAGTTTTGTACAACGTCAAACTGACCTTTTAGGTCATATTCTCACCCCTCAAGGTGCAAAACCTAATCCAAAAAACTTAACATTATCCAAAATTTGAAAATTCCAAATACTCAAAAGAAAATTAAGTCTTTCCTAGGGATGACGGGATTTTATCGAAAATTTATAAAGGATTATGCCAAAATTGCATTCCCAATGACAAATTTTTTAAAGAAAAATTATAAAGTCAATGTTAATGATCCCAATTTTATTGTAGCTTTTCAAAAATTAAAACACAATCTTATAAACCCTCCCATATTAAGGTACCCAAACTTCAATAAAAAATGTAAATTAATAACAGATGCTAGTAATTATGCACTGGGGGCTGTTTTAACACAAGATGGCCATCCAGTCTGTTATGCATCCAGAACACTTAACGACCACGAAAAAATTACTCAACCATCGAATAAGAGCTCTTAGCTTATTTATACGGGGTAGAATTTGATCTCAGTACAGATCATCAACCACCTAAGTGGCTACAAGCCAAAAATATTAACCCCAGAACTCAACGGTGGCATTAAGGGAAAAGAAAATCATATTGCAGATTTTCTTAGTCGTATCGAAGAGAGGGATTCAGCAGAAAATATAAATGTAGGTGAAAATTTTATAGAAAATAGATCCATGTCATCGTTAGAAGTGGAAACAATGCATTCTCAAGAGGAAAATGTAAACCACAATTTCAAAATTTTAACCACAGTTGTTAATCGCTTTAAATTTCAAATAGTAATAACTGAAGAAAAACTATGGACTCCATGTGTATATATGAAAAAATCAGAATCTTTCTAGATAACGACGAATCTTTCTAGATATTCCCCGGAAATATCTCAAATAATTTCCACTTAAGGGACAGGTTGCAGTATTTTCAAATGTCAATGAAAGGAAATATTATCAATTTCAAAAAGAACCGATGTAAAATTCTTTAAATGTTTATATTTTACTAAAGATATTGAAGATATTGATGAACTGAAAAAACAAATATCGTTGTATCATAAAAATGAAACAGGTCACTCCGGAATCAACCCAACGAAGGAATAAGACAGAAATATATAATCCTGACAGAAAAATCAATTTAAAAACTAAGAGAATTTCTAGATATTAAAGGCAATGTAAAAAAAACTCGTATTCGACAACGAATTCAACACAGTCAATGATCGAAAATTCCTGGATGATAACAATATATTATATCATGCAACAAAACCAAATAGCCACACTGAAAATTCAGACATAGAACGACTTAATAATACCATATCCGAAAAAATTAGAGTATTAAACTTAGAAGAGAATATATCAATTATATAACAAATGGCAAAAGCAATTAAATTTTATAAGAATACTTACTATTCATCAATTAAATGTACTCCATTTAAGGTGGAACAACATAAAATTGATCACAATATAATAAAAGAAAGAATTGATGCAAACAAAAAAAGAGTACTAGAAAAAGAAAATGAAAAAAGAGAAGAATATATCGAAAACAGAAGAGAGGGCTATATAAAAAACTATAGAAGCTTAAGACATAAGGAAGTACCAAAGTATAGAAAACAAACACTAGATAATATACATCCTACTAATATCAAACGTCCTTTTAAATTTTGAGAAATTCATATGGATAATAATTGCTCTGACAATCATCCCAACGACTAAAGGTACGCTTCAAGTGAACACAATTCATCAGAACAAAGGATTTGAGATAATTAGAATTAGACCAGTGGAAATAATTAATCAATCCATTACTGTACTTCACTTAATATACACTAATCTATATTGTAAAATAATAGAAGATATAGAACTAAAAATAACAAATTTACATATACCCCCAAATGGTCTTATCGAAAGTCAAATACAAAGACTAAGAACTAAAATTAAATCAATTAGCTTCCCAAACTCCATTCACAGGAGAAAGAGAGGATTACTAAATATTATTGGTTCAGCACAGAAATTTTTGTTTGGTACTATGGATAACCAAGATAGAAATGAAATTTTAACCCATTTGAATTTGGTATCCGAAAATAATCACTATGCTATAGAAAACCTCAACAAACAAATCATAATAAATGATCACTTTCAGAAAAGTATCAATCTGCTTCAGTCTACTATGCAATCAGATCGCAATACAATCAATACTGCCTTCGAAGATTAAAAAAAAAGTGTTGCGACTTTCGAAAACAGCTGTTCTGCTCTGCTGTGTAAGTTGAATAAAACTGATGTTGACTTTCCTTTGTGCCTTGGAATATTTATTATCATGTCTTTCTGAGATTTTAATTAATTTCGAACAATTAGCCCATGAATCTTAATACGATTTAACATAGCAATATACAATTTTCGTTAAAATAATTACCATACACAAAAAATTGTTTGGTTTGCCTAGAGCATTCAACAATGAAACTTGTGAGGCGGAACGTGTTATTATTTGTTGCTGAAAATTGTTATTGTACTTTTATGTTGCATGGATCTATTCAAATCCATGTCCGAAGCGAAAAACACTACTGCGTAAATTAATGTAGGGTAAATAATATTTGTGTTGTTGTTGGATAAACGAAAATGTATCTATCAGCACCGATGCGATGATGCCATATATTATTATGATATACATATATAAAAATTTTTTGTATACATTTTTTATTTATATTTACATATATATGTGTATATATATACAGCTGCGTGCAAATAATTAACGACAATATTATTCAGTGTTTAAATCGTTATGTTAACGTAATATTTATTAGGAAAACCCCTAACATTTATTTTGTTTTGTTAATCTATCTTTGTTTATCTAAAATGCTCAACAGCAATACTATTTATACCGTTACTTTTTTACGTTGTAGCGTTTTCGATAATTTGTGAAATAAATTATTCGTGCACCTAATTAAGGACACTAATGAATTTTGCACAATTTTTAAATTTTCGTAAGCTTTGGAAGTTACATTTAATTAACCGTGATTACATGGAGTATTGTTGTGAATTAAGAAAGCATTTACTACTTGCTTAACATGGGTAAAGGCAAATCCTGTGATGTCAGTTCCCGAAAGAATATTGTACAAATGCATCAGTATGGAAAATCTTATCGGGAAATTTTAGAAGCCTTAAAAGTATCCCAAAGCAAGGGGTTTCCAAGCGGTGCAATATTTCAAAAAACATTCGACTGCATAAAAGGTATCCCTTAAACAGAGAAGCCGATTTACGAAAGCTCATGAAGGCGCACTGATTGTCCACGAGTCCAAAAAATATCCGCATTATTCAGCAAATGAACTTTGGACTGCAGTGTTCGGTGAAAATGAGGCAAAACCATCTGTAGATACAGCAAAAAGTCGATTGCGAGATGCGGAACTCTTTGGAAGAATCTCCTGAAAGAAGCCATTGCTGTCTGAGCGTAACAGAAATATTAGACTAGAGTTTGCAAGGAAGCACCGGCATTATACCGTTTTGGAATGGAAACGAGTATTGTTTTCTGGGGAAACAAATATTAATATAGTCTCTCCCGATGAAAGAATATATGTTTCGTCAGAAAACAATGCTTGTTTCCTTTCCAAAATGGTCAAATGCCGATAATTCTTTGCGATCTCTCTTTTGGTTACTCAATTGAGTACAGCTGAAGTTTTGCTAGCAGCTAAGTTAAAACAAAAAAATTACAATCATTGTTCTGGTATTTTTTTCACTAGAATATTATTAACAGATGCCGAAAAAAAAAGTTGTGTGTGGTTTTTTATTTTATATGAAAAATCATTAATTTGATTTGTGGCTCAAAAGCGTGTGGAGCTAAGCCAGATATTTTAATAATACTATTAATATATTTTAATAATTCTAATAATAATTTTAAAAAAATATAAAACTGTAATAATTGTTTTTGCTCGTTTTGAGTTATCATCAAAAAAAAAAATGCATTAGTCTATCCTACAGACAAAAAACATTGCTTTTTTTAAAAGGCAATAAAACTAGAAACGTAAATATTGGACTGTACTCGCTTGAGTACAATGACAACATACATAAGTAAAAAATTTATTTATTTTTGGTAGATTTTTGCCGTGAGTAGAAATCATTTTATGTCCAAAACTGCATCAATGGCCTTCAAGAAGCTATTATTAGCATATTATGTAATAGTTAGGCCGAAGAATTTGTAATGGTAATTATTCTACCTGACCCTAACGCACTAACTGACGAAGAAGGTGTAGACGAAGACATGACGTTATTTGTAGGATGGAAGGACAGCAGTATTTGTACAATGGGAAGCTACTATGGCACAATTTTTCCGCTAGGAAAGGTTAAGCGATGGTGCTCAAACAAGCGTGAATGTATTGATGCGGTGATACCTCAATTATCCCAAAATTATATCAAAAACATGGATAGTGTTGACGAGATCGATCTGTCAATATCATTATACAGGATTGCTGGAAAAAAGTGGTAGTGGGTCCTATTTATCTATATGTTAAATCTTTTCACTGCTAGCGCTTAGTACTAGATAACGAGAGCCCCATGGATCAACTAAATCTTCGACATCATATGACACGCTATTATCTACGACAAGGTTGGAAGAAGAAGTTGCGACAGTCTGGATGAATAGTTATAGGCTTGTCTCAAAATGGAGCTGGACACCAATCCGCTAATACTGAAAACCAGCTACGGTGAGTTATTTGCCATTCAAGAGTGTGCTGGCAGTGTAAAAAGTGCCTAAAAACTCTTTACGTGGAAAAAGAATGTTTCGAAAATTTTCGCACATAAGAGGTCAGTGTACTCAGTTGAGTACACCACAAAATACCTGTTATAAAAATTTTTTTTTTAATTTTTTATTTATTTTTATGTTTTTTTACACCTATTTCAAATGAATATATATTTAAAATATTATAGCCAGTTTTCGTTTCACCTCTTATGGGCTAATTACGTTTTTATTGGAATATTCCAATAACGCAAATGTTAAAAAGCAAAAAAGTAAACAAATATTTTTGTGTGAAAAAATTGAATAAATACAGTAGTCCGATTTACGATTAGGATACGTTCTGTAAAAGTAGGCGTATATCGAATATTCGTATAGCGGGTTAATATTAGCATGCCATTCTAATGAAAATAAATAGATACGTTCCAGGGATAAAAAATGTTCGTAAAGAGAGATCCATATTAGCATAAGTTTGTATTACAAATGCATAGATGTGTTCATAAAATGTTCGCTATATGATACCCTTTTTTTAAAAACATTTATAACAAAGTGATATAAAAAGAAATTTATTCGTTTTAAAAATAAAATACATAAGAAATTCATTAAAAAAGCAAATTTAGCATTAAAAAATAATATTTAATGTTAATATTAAAATAACAACGTAACATTAAATATTAAAAAATTATATATTATTAATGTTACACAGTATCTATTGTGATGTATTGTAGCAAATCTCTGACCAACTGTCAACTTGTAGTAATTTCACCACGACTTGCACACGTTGGCAATAGCGAATAACGTATAACGAATTTTACAATTTAATAATAATGTTCGTAACTTTGAAATTTCGTTAAGCGAGCCTTCGTAAAACGGGAGAGTTCTGTATATTAAAAAAGTGAATTGTTAATAAAAGGGTGAGATAATTTAGTGCTAAAAAATCGATAGTGTGATAATAATGGTTGCTGAGCAACATGATAGGCGAAACATGTTACTGGGTTTTCGCCAAAAATTAAGGGATAAAACTGATCCTTTTACCATTATGGAGCAGTGTTTTAAGGTCCTTTATCGTTTGAGCAAAGACGCAGCTTTTGCTCTGCTAGCAGAGATTAGCCCGAACATGCTCAAGAGGAGAAGGATAACATATATCCCACAACTAGATTTTGTAATTTAAATTAATATTTTTTTTATATATTAGATTTTGCAGCCTATTATTATTACTATTATTATTATTATTTTTATTATTATTATTATTATTATTATTATTATTGTTATTATTTTTAATATTATTATTTTATATATTATTTTATTACTAACTTTTATTATTACCTTTTATTATTAACTATTTGTTATTCAAAAAAATTAAATAAAATTAACATAGAACTAGTATGTACATTTTTTTTTTAATTTTTATTTATGTGAATATATGCACAAATGTGTAAGTACATACACATTTAAAAAAGAAAGAAAAAAAAAATTATAATATCTTTATAAAAACGTGTAATAAAAATCCTAATTCTAAGCATTTATGCAATAAAAAATATTAAAAAGAGATTAACAAAAAATATTAATAAAAGTATAAAGCTTCACTAAAAATAAGTATATATGAAAACACAAGCAAACGAGAACATATAAAATATCATACAATAAAAAAAAACTTTTCGCGCCGTTTTAAATTGTGAGTTGTTTTGACAAATCAAGTGTAAAACTTCTCACAATATTTCCTTACACTCTTATTCACAAATTTCCAATTACTTACGTCAAAAGCGGTCGAATGACAGTTCTCACAAAAAGTAATTGCAGAAACACTTGCCTGTGAGAAACGATTTTTTGTTTCAATTCACATAGTTTTTCTCCATTACCATCGTTTCGTGTAAAAAGTTTGTCGATGCGAGAGTTACAGAAACGAGCTACAGGAAATGTTAGACGTGTATAGAAATTTATTTAATGAGGGGTGTGATATTAGAAAATCCAAAGATAAAACCGTTGATTTTCTAATTTTAAATACAATAACAAATATTTGAATTTATATAAGTAAATTTGCGGTAGAAGAAAATATATGGTCTCATTTCCATATTATGCCTACTTTCAACATAAAACACGCAAATGAATACTCTAAAAAACTACAATTGAAAAATATAGATAGAGAACAATATCATCAGCGTCCAAACCTTAACTTAAATTCCTTTAACTCAAGTGATATATTTCTGAATGATTTATGAGATATGATTAAAAAATCCACACCAACAATAAAAAACAGCCAGGTATGTGATGAAAAACGATCGTTTTGAAAACGCAAATCAATTCTGAAAACGATATAGATGTGATGAATTTTGATTGGTTTCATATTCCAATTTTTGTTTCAATTCTACAACAATACCTAAGAAATACAACTCTGCATTTGCTTACAACAAATTGAAAAATACATAAAAATTCACATTTTATAATTATTTTTAAATAAAAATGTTTAAAATAAAAACAAAAAAGTTAAAATGACGTTTGTTGTAGCAGCAGCTTTAGTTATAATGGATGAAGAACACAGAATTGAAAACATAAAAAGCAAAGAACTATACAGATTTATTATACAGATTTAATTATACAGATTTATTCAATGCTACCGACTAAATAAAGAAGGCTTTGTAATGATTTTGAATTTAATTGGGAAGAACTATGTGAAGACATCAATACCACTTACACTGCAATTAGCGGCTGTTTTAAGATTTTTTGCAGAAGGCTCCTTTCAGAGATCTGTTGGGAATGATGCGCATATTTCAATGCATCGAACAACAGTTTGAAAATTACTTATAACACTCCTACCTTGCTTAGAAAGAAAACTTTGTAAAAAACTGATTAAGATAAAATCAACAGATGAAGATTTGAAAACATCAAAAAAGTTTTTTTTTTATGAAAAACAGGTATATTTTAAGTTATCTGTTTCCATCCAATTATATCATGTATTGGAGGACCTAAACTATTCAGTTCCTTAACTAAGTCCTTTCACAAATTCTCTACATCTATTTTATCACTTCGTGTGAATCCCCTAGCCAAATCCAAATGATTTTACATAAATTGTATTAGTGCGTCTTCTTGGCTTGAATTTTTGTGCATTCCCCTTAAATACGTATACAAAATTATAATTTATTAAACGCTTTTAATCCTGCACCGTCATCCTTCGTTCTAGGGTTAAGCAAAAAAAAAATTACTTACATTTTATAAGTATGAAAAAAGAAAACAGACTATTGCAACAATCTTGATTTAAAAACAAATTCAAACTGATTCTACTATTTTTCATCACATATCAAAACTATTGTATTCTACTTGAAACAAAATGGAATTTGAAATCAATAAGACAAAACGATATTGCCTCATGCATCACACCTTTCATTGATTTTAAATCGTTTTTATGTCTTAATTGTTTTTCATCACATACCTGAGTATGTATCTTTTTATCCTGTATAAAAATGGTATGACAGTAAATGTCACAATGCAAGACGAAAAACCTCAAAATATATAGAAATTCTAATTGCACAGACGATAAAAAGATACGTTACAGCACAAAATATATATAAAGCAAGTTGCCACCGAAGTAAACTAAAATTTTATCAAGAATTCGTGAATAAAATTAAAAACAATTATGACGCAGCATAATTGCTGCGTGGTGGGCTTTAAACCCACCACGAACTGAAGTGTACACATGTTATGCCCCAATATTTCTGGAAGATACTTTTCTTCATAGCTCCATAACAGCAGATGAAATCAAATTCATGCTAAAGAAGGAGAAATTGAATAAAGCCCCTGGTGAGAACGGGTACCTTACGAGTTCTTCTTAAATGCCACAAACGAATTCTACAACATTTTGTCTCGTGCCGAAGTTGACCTATCTTTTAATAAAATAATATACAAAGAGAAAGACACCGGTCATCCTGAAAATTATGGAGAAATTTATTTTTCCGCCGCAAAAATTATGATGGAAATATTGAATTAGCGTTTGGTTAATAGTGTAGAGTCTAAACGTATAAAGATGGAGCTGATTTTCGAAGGAACTATTCAACAGTTGATAATATATATAATCTATCATGAATTATCAGAAAAAAAAGAAGGTTTATGGATTTTTTATCGATTTTAAAGCCGCATTTGATAGTATCATACGAAAATCTTTAATATATAAATTGTAAAGAATGGGTACTTCCCATATAATTGTTAGTTTCTTAGAAGCTATATATAGTAACATACAATCAGCTGTTCATACAGGAAAGAAATTTTCTCAATATTTTGAAAAAAAAATCAGGCGTAAAATAGGATCTTTGATTATGCCTTTACTTTTTTCCTTATACATACAATGAAGGACTAAAGTCTACAGGCAACCACAATTTTGTTTATTTTTTTAAAAACATTTATTAACTGGAAAAGCTAAATATACAGTTTTGCTCCACATTTTGCTTTCTTTCCTTAAGGAAAAAAATCACAAATTAATAAAAAAAATTATATGACAAAAGTCTACATGCAGCGAAAACACACAAATAAAGCAATGATAAAGTAAAGTACCGTTATTAAATATTTTTGGTATACAGTTCATAGTAGTTGTCATATGCAATATATTAGTTTATGTTTTGTTAATGTGCTGCTCAAACGCAGAAAGAATGGCATCTAGAAAAGAAATATCGACTGACATACGAAAATTAGTAGTAAAACACCGAAATGAAAATAAGTCCTACGCTGAAACCGCGAAAATATTAAATTTAAGCCGCGCAACAGTACAAACGATTATTGAGAACTACAATAAAAGTGGTTCCTTTGATAGCAAAGCGCGAAGAGTTAGGCCAAAGAAGCTTTCCAGGAGAGATATTAGTTCTATTACAAAGGAAGTGAACAAAAATCCCCGAATTAGTGCTCCAAAATTAGCCGATCATATTGCTCATGTCTCCAATAAGAGTGTCCTTCCAAGAACTATCAAAAGGGCTCTAAATGACAATGGATTTTTTAGCAGAACACCACAAGCAACAGTACAAACGATTATTGAGAACTACAATAAAAGTGGTTCCTTTGATAGCAAAGCGCGAAGAGTTAGGCCAAAGAAGCTTTTCAGGAGAGATATTAGTTCTATTACAAAGGAAGTGAACAAAAATCCCCGAATTAGTGCTCCAAAATTAGCCGATCATATTGCTCATGTCTCCAATAAGAGTGTCCTTCCAAGAACTATCAAAAGGGCTCTAAATGACAATGGATTTTTTAGCAGAACACCGCGTAAAAAGCCTTTAATATCAGAAAAAAATCGCCGTCTTCGACTTGAGTTTGCACGTGCGCATATTGACAAAGGAATGGATTTCTGGTCTAAGGTTTTATTTATAGACGAATCTAATTTCAACATATTCGGGAGTGATGGCCGTGCAAAAATATGGAGGAAAAGAAATGCGGCTATGCAGCTCGAAAACTTATTACCAACCATAAGGCATGGCGGTGGGAGCGTTATGGTTTGGGGAGCTATAGCGGCATCTGGCGTTGGCAAGTTGGTTTTTGTTGAAGGCACCGATACCAATATAAAAGTATATTGGAACAAAGTTTGAAGCCATCTGTGGAATGCTTGAGTCTTGGGGAGGGTTGTATTTTCCAACAAGATAATGACCCCAAGCATACTGCACTAATT